>CP139501.1:235199804-235898547 GCA_021014915.2 Artemisia tridentata subsp. tridentata | reverse complement strand
AAGGACTTGGTGGCTTCGCCAGTGAGATCTTTAGCAGATGTAATAGCCTTCAACAATAAATATGCAAAATTGGTAAGTAAAGAAGATATCATTAGAAACTTTAAACATCCTTTGTAGAGATATAAAACAATTATCTTATAATATACAGGAAAAGATCAAAGAATATCCACAAGATCTTTTTTTGGCAGCTGAAATGACCAACGGTATAGGTGCGTTAGAGAAGGAAGCACTAAAGAATTTGACAGGTGCATCAAAGTATGGGTTTGAGAAGTTGATGAGAGAAAACAAATTGGATGCACTTGTGACACCATATTCAGATGGTTCCACAGTTCTTGCTATCGGCGGCTATCCCGGCATCAATGTTCCAGCCGGGTATGGTAAAAAGGGCGGTCCGTATGGTATTACTTTTGGAGGTTTAAAAGGTTCAGAGCCAACATTGATAGAGATTGCTTATGGGTTTGAACAAGCCACTAAGTTCAGAAAGCCACCTCCAATCAAGAAATAAAACGTGATAAATATATGAGTAAATTGCACCGTTCGTCCCTGTGGTTTAGGCCAAATCCCACCGTTCGTCCCTGATCTTTTTTTTTTGCACCGTTCGTCCCTGTTGTTTATATATGTAACACCGTTCGTCCCTATCTCAAAGATTTGGCCTGAAACTATTTAACACCGTTCGTCCCTATCTCTAGAGATAAGGACGAACGGTGCTCCATATATAAACCACAGGGACGAACGGTGCAAAAAAAAAGATCAGGGACGAACGGTGGGATTTGGCCTAAACCACAGGGACGAACGGTGCAATTTACTCTAAATATATCTATGTTTAAATGTGCATACTTATGTATTCACACTTAATGATATTTGCTTATGTTTTTATCTATAAAATGCACTTAGGTTGCATCTTCTTCAATGCTAACATTAGCTCCTTTACTAAGTTGAATGACTAGTCTTTTTTTACCTACAGATTCATGTATAACCTTTTTTATACCGATTTTCTAGTGTATTGGAAAGAACTCTTTATTCTTTAATACTCCCTAATGGTTTTCGACTTTTTCAGAAAACCAAAAAGCTCATGGTCTATCACGCTTGCTTGGTGGATGTTGCTGGTTTGGAGGGGGTACTGTACTCATTAGCCGATCCACTTGTTAGAGAAGTGGGCAGTGGGCACATGTCTTAGGTGACACTTCACTCAAAGTCTACATATAATTTTTGGGTCATTAGGGTGAAGCCAAAACAAAGTTTCTACTAAAATTTGGTAATGAATTAACCAATTATCAGTTAAATCTAATATGAAAGCCTCTAGTTCATGGTAGAAAGAGTTTTGAGTATAGAAGTGCCTGTCTATAGAAAGATAATTTAATTTTTGCCGCGATGGTATAATTAATTTCGCATAACAATTAACGGTTTGCGAGATATTTTAATTAAAAAAATGATGAAAGTGAGTTTGTTTTTACCTAATAGCTCTATTTAAATTAATGATTAATCTAGACTATTGGATGTAAAGATGTAGATGTTAGAGATTAAATGATTTGATCTTTAGAGAAAAAGTGATCCGTAAGGATCTTTTGTTTATCTATACTACTTATAAAACATGAATCTCATGTTAAATTGCTAAAAATTATACACATTAAAATTACTACTTTGCCTTTGTGTATTATTGAAATTACCATTTAATGTTTCGAGCCTGTCATAATTATCAATATCTATAACTATACATTCTAAAAATACAAAATCAAGGAATACAAAATCACGAGCATATTGTACAAACCAACTAAATAAAACAACATTTCGTGTAGCATTCATAAGAACAATTACAGTCAGTTACATTTTCGGTAACTCTTATAACACAAATCACTAATCTTTATCAGTTACATTTTCGGTGATGAGTTGTACAAACTCTTATAACACAAATCACTAATCTTTATCAGTTACGATATTTTATAAACCAAGCACCTATAAAATATAAATACCAAACTCTAGAGACTCATTTTAAAACAAAATTAATACAAGCGCTCTTAAAATAGACATGACCGGAATATATTATATCTAAAAGAGATGTATCAAGATCTTTAACGATAAGAAGGGAAGACAATGTTTTGATATGGAATATTATTATGGTAAAATATGCGGTGGTTGCAAGCGAATATTTGTTAATAAGGCTTGTGACAGGAGAATGTAATGGTTGTGGTCAAATCTTTTTTAGTGATAGCCCGACGCATGTGGCAGCGGTGAAGGGATGCATGGGACAAATCTTTGATGGTTGAAGGTGAAGGGAGACGAGTGGTGGCAATGAAGGGGTAGTTAGGTAGTGGGTGTCGGATTTTCTTGTGTTGGAGAAATAATAGTGTAAATAAGCAGGGTTTGTATCAATAATAATTTACGGCAAAAAGAATTATGTTTGGAGGGGTTTAGATAGGGTAAAATTAGAGGCCTGTAATAATCTAAAAGGCGAAAATATGGCCTTTTTCATTCGGGTCTTATTTTCCATTTTTAATTCGCCCCATAAATAATAGAGGAAAATAGTGGATACAAAGCTTAGAGTCCTAGGCTTCAAAATGGCTCATTGATACTAGTTAAAAAATCATTTTATTATTTAGAAGTTAGAATTATGAAAAAGGAAAAAAGTAATAATTGCATTTAATGTAATCAACTAACCTCCCGTTTACCTTTTTATTTTCCTTGGTTACGTCCATAATTTCACATAAATATCATAGAGTATACTTTTATAAGAAATGGATAGTGGATACATATTAGTCATCTATCTATAATAAAAATTTATATTTTCCACTTTCAAGTATACACACCTATGTACAAGGAATTGAAAGGATTAGTGTGCAAAGAACGTCTTTCACAACTGGCACTCATGGAAATGCTAATGGGCAACACCGGTGCACTCTAAACCGACTACGTAAGTTGGTAATGAGAAAAGAGTAGTGAAATGAAATGGAAATAAGAATATGTCAATATTATCATAGATGGGTAAAATGATAATTATGGAAGATGTATATATTTTTCTGGGATAAATATATTTAAGTATAAAAACAAAACCACAATTCCTAAGAGATGTGATAATCGGCCGGGGAGGGGGGGGGGGTGAAGTTTGACTTCATGTCAAACTTGTATACTTAATGGATAATTATTAGGGATTTATAGTGCAATTAGGAAAGTCTTTGTATCCCTATAAATACAAAGGCACCTAAACTATAAATCATAACAATCCTCTAAACCCTAAATCCATCCGCTCTCTCTCTCTCTCTCTCGATTGGTCAACCGAACCAAGGGGTTCGAAAACCCTTAAGTCGACAAATCGACTTATTAGTCGATTTTCTCAAGTCGACTAGTCACTCTCCAACTTTCATGGTTCGTAGCCCTAGTTCTACATGTTCAAGACCGGTGGATACTTGACGCAAATCACGTGGTGATTCTCCCCAAGAAACCTAATCGATCGTGTAAAGCATCAAGAAGAAGGCGATTTTGTGCAAGTCAAGACGATCTAGGAGGTTTACGTTATTGCATGATCCAGTAAGTAGTTCATGAACACCCTTTATACATGTTAAATTAGGTTATATCCCTAATTAGGAGATCTGTCTATCAAGGGATTGGTCTACATGGCCTTATGTATGTATTTTCCATTGTGCATGTTTTATAGGTCACGTGGGTGACCGCCAATACCCTTTAGAAATTGGGTTCTCTTGCTTTGATTTATATTTTGTAGACGGACATGATAAATATATAACTTGGTTAAGATAAGAAAAGCGTAAAGATAAAAAGGAATTGTACAACATGTTAAAAGCTTCATTTTCACATGGCAGTATATGAAATCTTGGCACATTGTAACCAAAACTCATTGGACGACCTTCACTTTAGCAGAACTTGCACTAGTCTAATGAAATTCGGACGTCAAAAACTTTTATTTCTCAAACTTTGAGGTTACATGCGGAATAAAAAAATCAAGATTTAATGTTATAATTTTTCCTAAATTCTATAAAGACAAAAATACACCGTTGGTCCCTAAACTTTCCAGAAAACATCGCAGGGGCCCCAAACTTGGGAAAATCATCGTTGTGCGTCCAAAACTTGTGTTTTTGAGGCCGATTGCGTCCTTTGACCTGTAATTCTAAGGTCAACGTCCGTTTTGAGTTATATCATCAAGGGTATAATAGACCAAACACATTTTCCACTATATGTTAGTTAAATCTAACCCAAACACCTTTAACATCATCAAAGTAGTCTTCTAAGGTCTATTCTTATCATCAAATGGGTCTGTTTTGTTAGGGAGACAAGTACATTGTTATGTGGTGAAATATGGGTTTGAGTGGCATGTACATGTGAGGAAAACATTGGTTCATATGTATGGAATGGTGAAAGAGGTTCGGGTAGCGCGTAAGTTGTTTGATGAAATGCTTGAACCGGACTTGGTTGCGTGGAATATGGTTATTGAACCGGACTTGATATGCTTTCCATTAGATGAACATGATAAGCGCGTCCTTTTATTTCAGAGAGGGTTGTGTTTCTGTCCATGGTTAAATTCATTTATGGTTGTTGAACATTACAAACCTTATTCAGCATAAACAATTGAACATATTTTTAGTCTCAATTGTATGGCCACACTTTGCAGTGCAAAGCATCAAAATCATGTTAACAAATTTTGGTATGTCATAGGATGACATAGATTTGTTTTGCTGGTATCCCTTGGAGCTTTTACCAGTGGCGCTGAATGTAAGAATGTAGTAACTTTCACCATCTGATCCGGCAAATATACTAGCACAAGCCCTTGGTTTTGACATTTAGAAAAGATAACTTTTTTCAGAAAACAGGGTCATAGTGAACTTTAATTTGTCTAGTTACACTGCTCGAAGGCAGCCATTAAAGACCGTGAGAATATTGACATTCAGTTTAAAAGAATGGCAAGTAAAAGGTATTTCTATGATGAAAGAGTTGTGAGAAAGAATATTGAAACACTGGATCTAATGTGGATAATCTTGTTGGAAGGTCAATGTAAACCAGCTTGACCCGTTTACTGCAACACTATCAAAGTTACCCATTTTGATAATCTCTTATTCAGCCTTTTTCAAAAGTCCCTTTCACCAAATTAATCGACTTTCATGATATTATTCTAGTACTTTAATGTCATGTTAATTGGTCCAAAATATATCACCAGAATGAGTTAAATTGTCAAAATAGTTCATTGTCATACATTAAGTTACCTAGGTGAGACAAAAATATGCAGCATTACTAAATAAGTTACGTTCCAAAAGTTTAAACCAGTGGCAAAATTTTCATATTCATGTGATCATGAACACATACATGACATAGAGATCATCATCACTAAGATCGTAAACATTACAAGACAAACATTAAGTTGCACGTGCTATTTAATAACTTACACTAATCTCTATACTTTGCAGTGTTGTCATCATGACCGTCTTTAATAATGATGAAACCAAACTACTAATCTAGCAAAAGTAGTGTTTCCAAGTAGGAGCCTATAGATAACAAACTAGTTCTTCCAACATCAGTGTGTTCTGAGGGAATTTTGATATAAATGACACGTTGGAGCAGGGATCATAAACTTGAAGTATGGGATCAACATCATCATCATTATTTGCATATCTTGTGTCAATTATAGCTTCGCTATTCTTCCTAAGCTCTAATACATTATCATACTTTGGAAAAATCAACTTGTTGTGGGGCAGTATAGTTATAGATTCACCATTATTCTTTATCAGACGTACATCCGAGTAATTCAATAAATGGCCGTAAATGTCGTAGTGTTCGAAAACAACAAGATACTCGTTCCACTTGGATAACATTAAGCATTCTGAGCGTTTGAGACTCTCCTGAAGATACTCTATTCCAAATTTATCATTACTCAAATCAAACGAAACAATAGAATTAGACACATATCTATCATTACCAAGCCAATAAAGAAACTGTTCAACACACACCCCCCACATGATACCCTAAATCACATACTAGTTCTATATATGGCATATATGGTGAAATAAGATATACTTTTTTCCAAGCTCTTGTGCTTAATGTATAAACCTGAACTTCTTGAGTACCCCTGACATTGTCAATCATAACAAGTTTATGATCGCGAGTATTAGGACAAGCCCCAAAACCAACCCAACAATATCTTAGTCGAGGTTCCAACAAAACCGACACAGATTTTCTGATGGAAGGATTCCAAAACACAACCCTCTCTGAAATAAAAGGACACGCCTATCATGTTCATCAAATGGAAAGCATATCAAGTCCGGTTCAATAACCGTATTCCACGCAACCAAGTCCGGTTCAAGCATTTCATCAAACAACTTACGCGCTACCCGAACCTCTTTCACCATTCCATACATACGAACCAATGTTTTCCTCACATGTACATGCCACTCAAACCCATATTTCACCACACAACAATGTACTTGTCTCCCTAACAAAACAGACCCGTTTGATGATAAGAATAGACCTTAGAAGACTTGGTAGAAGTTGGTAAGGCTGACAAGGAGTGTGTAAGAAGTCACAGTGGGTGGTTAGCAAAAGGACAAGAGTTGGTGAAACTGCCAAGTTTCGAAATTGGCAAGAATTTCAGAATTGCAGCAGTTCTTCAAAATTGGACTAGTCCTTCGGAATTGCAACATTGTTTCGCAATTGACATTGTCATCGGAATTGCAACATAGCTTCGCAATTGGCACTAATTTCGGAATTGCAACATTGTTTCGCAATTGACACTGATTTCGGAATTGCAACATAGTATCGCAATTGATGCTGTCCTTCGGAATTCACCCTATTTCGCAATTGACTTAGGCTTTCGCAATTTAGAGAAGTTTTCAGTTTTGGCAATTTCAGTCCTTGTCTTTTCAGCAGCCTTAGGGAACTTTCAGAATTGTCATTTTTGGCCCTCGCAATTGGCTTAAACGACTTCAAAGTTAAATAACTTTTAAGGATTTGATTCGAACGTAATTTCGTCAACTCAAAAGTAAACTTGGTATTTTCACCCTTGTATAAGAGTGTAAAATACTTCGACAAACGGATATCTACCCTCTTATATAAGAGTGTTAGATTTTTTATATAAATTACCAATTTATATAAATTAGATATATTTCTATCTAAATTGACATTTTGCCATAATTTATATAAATTTTGGTCAAATTGAAATTTCTATAGAAATTGCCATTTTATCTAAATTGTAATTTACATAACTTTTGTCGAATTTGTAAACTTTTGACTTTGTCTTAATTATACTCTAATCAAATTTTTGTAATTTTAGTTAATTTGTTTCGTTTATCCAACTACAACTTTTACGATCATCAACAACAAACCAAGGCTTCACAACAACAACCAAGTTTAACCTTCAACAACATCATCTCCTATTTTGTTGAAACGATCCTCAATCCACTTTATCATACAAAATTTCAAAGATGACTACACAACAAGACATTCATGCCGCCGGTGCAGAAAACCGACCTCCAATGTTAGAAAAAGGTGGTTATCTTCCATGGACGAGTCGTATGCTTCGTTACATGAGAACCAAACCTAATGGACAAGGTAGACTATTGATTAACTCCATCGAGAAAGGTCCATTTAAGCCTCGTCAGATTCTTGTAACAGCTGGAAATCGAACTGCAACACCTCCCACTCCAGATACCTATAGGGTACAAACGGAAGCTGACTACACACCAGAAGATTGGAAGCAAATTGAAGCTGATGACTTGGCAATGCATCTAATCCAACTTGGTTTACCACAAGAAATATTTTGTGCTGTAGACAGTTGTGAAACTGCACATGATATGTGGAAACGAGTTAGACGACTCTGTTATGGCACAGAAATCGGTAAACAAGACATCGAAAGCAAGCTTCTAACTCAATGGGAGAAGTTCACATCAACTCCAGCTGAACCTATTGAATCTTACTATACAAGGTTTTGCACTCTCATGAACGAGTTGATCAGAAACAAGTTGACACCTACTCAAATTGTTCAGAATATCAAATTCCTCAACAACCTACCAGAGGAATGGGGACGATATGTCACGATTGTCAACCAAACAAAGAACCTTCATGAGGTGAACTATGATCAACTCTATGATTTCCTAAAGCAAAATCCGGAGGAGGCAAATGAAGTCAGAAAAGAGAAATTAGCAAAACAACATGATCCTTTTGCACTCATGGTCCAAACACCTACACCTGCAACAGTCAATACACAACAACCTTCATCTTCATCCCAACACTTCATGCCACAACAACATAATCCACAAACACCGTTCTACCCACAACAACAACATGTAATCCCACAACAATAACACCCGCAACACCCAGATCAAGATTTTAATGATCAGGACGAGTCAACTGCTGCTTTGACTCAAGCTTTTGTTAGACTCGTTTCCCGGGTGTTGGGACCCCACCCTAGATGAAAATAGATTATGACCTCATGTGACTGGCCAGTCAACATTTGTTGCGTAATGGTCAAACTTGATAGTCAAAATATGACTAAAGTGGTAATGTAATTATGATATGTAACTAGAGGGGCTTAAGTTGCCAAGTGTTAAACATGTTACATGTGTTATAAGTTAGATTGTGGCCAAAGTAAGAAGAATGGGACTTGAAGGGTCATAATTGCCATTATCCCAAAGTTGTATCCTAACTAATTATATCTAGGGATTTCTAGAGAAATCCACCTCATTCTTGAGTGTGAAGGCCGGTTCTAGACCAAGGAAAAGGAGGGAAAGATAGAGCTAGGTAATGGCTTATGATGAAGAAGATAAAGGACCCATGTTTATGATCCTTCTTAGCTTTGATTATGAAGTAAGTAATCCCTCTCAAGTTAGTGATTTAAGTGGGTTTTCATCATATGATCAAGATATGATCATATGATGACATGTTTAGGAGATAAGTATGTTGATGGGTTTTGATAACCCTTGTTATGTGTTTGATTATTATGTTGTTAGGTTTTATTATTTTGTGAAAGAGGATGATGATGATGGAAGAATGTGAAGATGATGACGATCCTTGTTATTGTTTAGCTTGGTTTGAGGTAAGTAAAATGATAATAGCATATGTATATGGATTTCTATAATTATGTGTTATGTATGTTTATGATGAGAAGATGAGCTTGGACTATGCTTATGTGATGCCATGTTATGGCTTATGTGATGAGATGATGCTATGGATATGTTGATGTTATGTGCTAGTTGAGTTTGAATAGTGAGCTATGATGTAAGTGTTTTATGTATATGATGCATCATGTGGATTGAAGTATATTGTATGTTATAGTCGTTTTACTTACTAAGCCGTTGTGCTTACGGTTTAGATGTTTAACCGTTTTGTAGGTTGGCATGTTATATGGTCGGCTTGGATATAAGGATTAAGGAATTGGATTAGCAAGACCAAAGGTAGTATATGTATAGGAGCTTAGGTAGAATACCGACCTCATGTGTATGGTTTGTGCCCCCGTTAGTCTTTTAATGATTTGTAATGTAAAGTCAAGTGTTAAGTTGTATGTTAAAGTCGTCCAAACGAATTGATAGTCATTTGACATGTTAAAGTATGTTTTATGTGTTTAGAGTCAAAGTTAAGGGGGTGTTTGGCAAGAGTGTAAAAGTACCCATTTTGGGTGGTTAACGGGTCAAGTGTATATGGAACACATTTAGTATGATAAATAAATGTTGTTGGCTAAGTTTTGTGGGAAAATGACGTGTTATAAGTGGTTTGTAGTGTAAATGGGTCAAAACGGGTATTTTGGGCATAATACCCGTTACTTTGTAAAGCATGTTTCTGTGGGTCGTTATGACCAAGTTCATGCATATAATTGATGTTTATAATGTTCTAATGATTTCTGGAAGTTTGGGTGTTATGTCATGTTATGGAAGTCGTTTTCTGGAAAAATGGGTCAACAGTGCACCAAAGGGTTATGCAGAAAAAGGGGCGTTTGGGACAAGGTCTATTGTAACCCATTTTGGGTCTAACGGGTCAAGAATTTTGGGAAACAATGTATATGGTATATTTTAGTTCAATGTGTATTAAATGTGTTTAAATATAGGTCTAAAGTGTTGATTTAGTGTTTAAAAGGTGTTACGGGTCAAATGGGTCATTTTAAAAAATAGTGCACTTTAGGGGTCCATAGTGCACCGGAGGTGTTATAGTGCACTTTAGGGGTCCATAGTGCACCGGAGGTGTCATAGTGCACTTTAGGGGTCCATAGTGCACCGGAGGGGTTATAGTGCACTTTAGGGGTCCTTAGTGCACAGTACAAGTTACAGTGCACTTTAGGGTGCCACCCGTCGTTTTAAAAGTATTTGAGTATAGTCTCATTTAAAAATGAGTTCAAGGTCTATATGTCAAAGGATTTTGTTAATGGTCAAAAGAGTTTTGGAATGAAGGTCAAAGTTGGGTTGTTTCCGCGTAAAAGTCAAAGTTTTTGGTCAAAGCGTTCACGGGGTGTAACAAATTGGTATCAAAGCTTCGGTTTAAGTGAATTAGGTCTACACTATAGGTTGCCTAGTCTTAAACCACTAGTAGGAGCGTTGGACGTAAGTGTTAGTTGCGCGGAAATTTATTTGCTATGTGTTAGACGGATTATGTTTATGGTAGTTGAGTCTATTGATGATAGGTGATGTATGCTTGTAATAGTATTGTTGTGTATGAGATACAAGTTCATGGGGACTTGAGATGTTTAGATGATTAGTTGACCGTGCATCTCGGTTGGTGCCGGTGATTGTATTTGCGATTATGTGATTGTATGATAGAGTTATGGTGATGGGATGCGAGTAGAAATGCTAAGTGGTATTAGAGACGGGCTAGTAAGTGAATTAAGTTTCATGATGCCATAGACTTCATGATTTGATTTTGTTTGGAATGTTTTAACACTTGTTGGATAAGTGTTAAGTGTTATGATATGCTAGTTTATTATATGTTTAAGCTTTATGTGGAGTGCTTGAGAGCACGATTGTATAGAAGTGTATGAGTTGAGATAGATGCATTGGAGTGCGTGTTATGTGTTGACCTAGTGGTGGTCGGTAAGTTAAGAAGAATACATTGCCATGTGAATTAAGTTAAGAAGCATAGTGAGTGCTTGATGAAACTTAGATGCTATGAAAACGTGATATAAAGTAAGACATGAATAGCGAAGTATGCTGTAGTTTGATGATTAGAAAGTCATTATTGAGATAATAACGATTAGATGCTTGAAGCATAATTTCTTATATGCTAAACTAAAATGAGAAAGTTAAAGAGTATAGTTAAGTCGTGATGAGATCATGTGCAATTAAAACATGATAATTAAAACGTGTTAGTAATAAAGGAATAGAAGTGATGAATGAGATGCCGATTGTGCTAGAAGTCATAAGTGACTTGAAGCGTGCTGGAAAGAATTGTAAAACACGTATATAATCATGCTAATCTATATATTGAAATGTGTATGATGAGATTTGTGAAAGTGTTATGGAATAAACCTATGTAAGGTTCATATGCATACAAGTTGAATAAACCATGTGAAGCGATAGTGTAAGTTGAGAGAATATGGTCAACAAGGGGTTGACGGGTATTAGTAAGAGTGTGTTGAAAGAACACGTGGAGATGTGTAAATTGGAATAGACAAGCAATTACTTATATATAGAACTTGTCTAAATAAAAATGGCACATAGTTAGTGTATGAGTCAACTTGGGGTTGACGGATGAAAGATAAGTTGCATTGTGAAAATGCATACATAATAAATGTGCAAGAGTTATATATAAACTTGCGTAGATGATAGAAAGCATGATAATGAATGGTGAGATTGCTTAAGGCAATGAAAATTTAATAAATGTTTGTGTGTGCCTAATTATAGAAGTTCATGAAAGATAAAGTAAGTAAAGATGATGAGATAGTCATAGCTTGGATCCAATGCTCTAGTTTGGCATCCTTTGGGATGGCCTAGCTTGCCTTTTATGGCATGATGTATAGCTTGCCTTATGGCATGATTGTTAGCTTGCCTTCACCGGCATGGTTTGCCTATATCCTTGGCATAATGTTAAGATGCCTTTACGGCATGATGTTAAGGTGTCTTTATGGCACGAGGTTAGCTTGCCTTTGTGGCATGGAAGTAAGTTTGCCTTTACGGCATGAATGTAAGCTTGCCTTTGTGGCATGGTTGTCAGCTTGCCTTTACGGCATGGTGGTTAGTTTGCCTTATGGCATGGATGAAAGTTAGCGAGATTGGATCCAAGGCTAGTAAATATGGAAAGTATAGTATGTACGAGTGTTAGGTCGGAAGCGTATAAGTAGGATGGTTTATGGTTTCTTGATTTAAATGGATTGGGACGCCTTTTCATTTGAATGAGGAAATTGTAGATCACCGAACCATGAATTTGTAATTCTTGATTTACATAGATCGGGACGCCTTTTTATGTAAATGAAGAGTTACAAAGGAGTGGGCTTATGTGTGACCGATATGACATGAGTACGGATTGTGATACGAGATAGTCAAAAAAAACTAAAAACTAGTTAGACGTCATAAGACAAGATAAATATGAATAAAACTTATAGTGGCGCTAAGGTAATGTGTGTAAACCTTAAGATAGACGTCTAAAATGAATTGTACATTAAGTTGAGAAGTTAAATTGTGAGTATTTCCATAATTTGATAAGAAAGTTTGTTTAAGTAATGCGTGAGTAAGAAATTTTGAAGGTGCCATTTGTATGGTACTTTGTATATTTTGAGATTAAGTTGCCTTTTTTTGGTATAGTTATGTGTTAGTATTATGTGGAATGTGAAATTAACCGGTATATGATGTTATGTTATGGTTAGTGCATGGGCTTATGCTGTGTTTATGGTGATGAAGTTTGACTCATATAGAGTCAAAGTAGTAGATTTTTCATGTGACAAGTAGTCATTGTTGGAAATTTTAGACAAGTTGCGACGAGAAGTGTGTTTTAAGTGGATTATGAGTTGTGATTATGTATAGTGAGTTGAGAATTTGCAAGATCATGTAGATCATTGCAAGGAAATGGCTTAGAGGGCATGAGAGTAAGGACATGTATATGTTGTGAATTTAGTTTTGGACAGTTTTAGACGAGAGATTTCGGGGACGAAATCTAAATAAGGGGGGTAGAATTGTTAGACCCGTTTCCCGGGTGTTGGGACCCCACCCTAGATGAAAATAGATTATGGCCTCATGTGATTGGCCAGTCAACATTTGTTGCGTAATGGTCAAACCCGATAGTCAAAATATGACTAAAGTGGTAATGTAATTATGATATGTAACTAGAGGGGCTTAAGTTGCCAAGTGTTAAACATGTTACATGTGTTATAAGTTAGATTGTGGCCAAAGTAAGAAGAATGGGACTTGAAGGGTCATTATTGCCATTATCCCAAAGTTGTATCCTAACTAATTATATCTAGGATTTCTAGAGAAATCCACCTCATTCTTGAGTGTGAAGGCCGGTTCTAGACCAAGGAAAAGGAGGGAAAGATAGAGCTAGGTAATGGCTTATGATGAAGAAGATAAAGGACCCATGTTTATGATCCTTCTTAGCTTTGATTATGAAGTAAGTAATCCCTCTCAAGTTAGTGATTTAAGTGGGTTTTCATCATATGATCAAGATATGATCATATGATGATATGTTTAGGAGATAAGTATGTTGATGGGTTTTGATAACCCTTGTTATGTGTTTGATTATTATGTTGTTAGGTTTTATTATTTTGTGAAAGAGGATGATGATGATGGAAGAATGTGAAGATGATGATGATCCTTGTTATTGTTTAGCTTGGTTTGAGGTAAGTAAAATGATAATAGCATATGTATATGGATTTCTATCATTATGTGTTATGTATGTTTATGATGAGAAGATGAGCTTGGACTATGCTTATGTGATGCCATATTATGGCTTATGTGATGAGATGATGCTATGGATATGTTGATGTTATGTGCTAGTTGAGTTTGAATAGTGAGCTATGATGTAAGTGTTTTATGTATATGATGCATCATGTGGATTGAAGTATATTGTATGTTATAGTCGTTTTACTTACTAAGCCGTTGTGCTTACGGTTTAGATGTTTAACCGTTTTGTAGGTTGGCATGTTATATGGTCGGCTTGGATATAAGGATTAAGGAATTGGATTAGCAAGACCAAAGGTAGTATATGTATAGGAGCTTAGGTAGAATACCGACCTCATGTGTATGGTTTGTGCCCCCGTTAGTCTTTTAATGATTTGTAATGTAAAGTCAAGTGTTAAGTTGTATGTTAAAGTCGTCCAAACGAATTGATAGTCATTTGACATGTTAAAGTATGTTTTATGTGTTTAGAGTCAAAGTTAAGGGGGTGTTTGGCAAGAGTGTAAAAGTACCCATTTTGGGTGGTTAACGGGTCAAGTGTATATGGAACACATTTAGTATGATAAATAAATGTTGTTGGCTAAGTTTTGTGGGAAAATGACGTGTTATAAGTGGTTTGTAGTGTAAATGGGTCAAAACGGGTATTTTGGGCATAATACCCGTTACTTTGTAAAGCATGTTTCTGTGGGTCGTTATGACCAAGTTCATGCATATAATTGATGTTTATAATGTTCTAATGATTTCTGGAAGTTTGGGTGTTATGTCATGTTATGGAAGTCGTTTTCTGGAAAAATGGGTCAACAGTGCACCAAAGGGTTATGCAGAAAAAGGGGCGTTTGGGACAAGGTCTATTGTAACCCATTTTGGGTCTAACGGGTCAAGAATTTTGGGAAACAATGTATATGGTATATTTTAGTTCAATGTGTATTAAATGTGTTTAAATATAGGTCTAAAGTGTTGATTTAGTGTTTAAAGGGTGTTACGGGTCAAATGGGTCATTTTAAAAAATAGTGCACTTTAGTGGTCCATAGTGCACCGGAGGTGTTATAGTGCACTTTAGGGGTCCATAGTGCACCGGAGGTGTCATAGTGCACTTTAGGGGTCCATAGTGCACCGGAGGTGTCATAGTGCACTTTAGGGGTCCATAGTGCACCGGAGGGGTTATAGTGCACTTTAGGGGTCCTTAGTGCACAGTACAGGTTACAGTGCACTTTAGGGTGCCACCCGTCGTTTTAAAATTATTTGAGTATAGTCTCATTTAAAAATGAGTTCAAGGTCTATATGTCAAAGGATTTTGTTAATGGTCAAAAGAGTTTTGGAATGAAGGTCAAAGTTGGGTTGTTTCCGCGTAAAAGTCAAAGTTTTTGGTCAAAGCGTTCACGGGGTGTAGCTTACCTAACAAAAGCATTCCAAGGACGCTACTCCACACCTACCAACAACAACCAAAGAATCTCATCGAACACTCGCAACAAGCAAATTGCACAGCCGAGTTTCAACATGGGACAGCGAGGATAGATGGTTGGGGGATATGGAAATCAGCTGGGATATGCTCCTCGATACCAGATGGGTAATCAGAATGCAGGGCAGTTTGTTGGTAATCACATGGGTCAGTATGCAGGAAATCATATGGGTACAGCTGTTGGTAATCAAAGGGGTCAGAATGCTGGGAATCAGTTTGGGAATATTGGTGCTCAGGGAGCTGGGAATATGAATCAGGGAAATTTGATGAAGTACTTCAACTGTCAGGGTGTTGGTCACATGGCTAGGAACTGTCCAGACAAGCCGAAAAAGAGGGATCCAGCTTACTTGCAGAAAGCATTATTGTTGGCTCAGAAGGAAACGGCTGGGTTACAGTTGAGTGCAGAAGAGAATGACTTCATGGCTCTTATGGATGATGCAGAAGATCTCGAGGACATCGATGCAAACTGCATTTTTATGGCAAATCTCCAGGAGGCTAAGTATGACACGGATTCAGAAGCACCTCCTGCTTTTGACACCAATGCGGTTTCTGAGGTACAACCATATGCTACATGTCACAATAATGAAATGTTTGATATGTCACCTCAAAATGAACAGCATCCTGCGACTCCTAATATCACTTACGATACATACATGGACGAACCAAGTTGTAGCAATACTAATTTGGTAACTCCAGATATGGATCCTAATGGAGACTTCAAGTCACAGCATACTGAGAATGCTGAGGAAACACGTGCTTTATTTGAATCATTATTGAAAAATTGTAGTATAGAAATAGAAAAGGTCAAAAAGATCAATCGCGATGTTAAGGCCGCGAATGAAAAATTGACCACTGAGCTTGAGAGTTATAAGGATAATGCAAGAGCTTATGATTTTGATAACAAACGACAGTCAGAACTTGAGGTTAGTTTAAGAAATTCTGAGTTGAGAGAAAAACATTTGCAAATCAAGTTTGACACCTTAGATGTTAATTTGAATGTGCAAATCAAATCTCTAAACAAGGAAATTTATGAATTAACCAACCAGCTTTCAAAACAAAAATCAACTTACTCTAATCTTGAAAAAGAAAAGAATGAGTTGAATGAAAGGTTTTCAAGACGAGAAAAGGATCTTCTTAAAGAGATCACTGCCAAAAAGGAAACCATTGCAAATTTGGAAGATTTGCTTGTAAAAACGGGTCATTCTTCACAAACAATTAATTTGTTAATCAACAATCCAAACCCGATTTTACATACAATAAAGAAAATGGCTATCGGTTGTGAAAACCCTTATAATCTCAAGAAAGCTCAGAAAGAACAGAATGTGCTTTATAATGGTAATCTGAAAATGATATCCATGACCCTCCCGCGGGTCATGATTCTTGTGAAACTATTAAGCTTTCCAAAGAGAGTAGAATCAAAACGCGACAATTGAACAGAGAAATAAAACCCATTGACTATAATGAACTTAACAAACTTTCTGGGGTTCATCTAGTTCAAAAAGAGTCACCACTGTTTTTCAAAAAACCAGTGGTTGTCGCAAAACAAAAATTTGTTTCAAAACATCTGCCTAACATCGAACAAATGGCATCTAAAAACACTTATGATACAAGTGCAGCTAGACTATATTTGGTTGATCTTAAACAGAGAATTGAATCACTTCAAAATATTGTGGCATCCAAAACAAACAGTCAACAGATGGAATGGTTTTCAAGTGTTCAAACTGAACTAAAAAAGGTGTTTGAAAATGACATTAATCCACATATTGCTGGAATCTATGCGGTTGCTCAAAATGTGAAACATAATCTTTTGAAAGAATCACCAGAATTCGTTAAGGACCACAAATCCTTAGTGAAGGAAGCTAATGAATACTTGGAACAAATAAAAGTTTTGGAAAACCAAAATGACTCTCTCTCCTTCGAAGCTCTATCGACTGACATTATGTCTATTATTTACCAAACATATTCTGTTGAGGATGATGAACGACTTCGAGCTGAGACTTTCGAAATTGTTGTAAAATATGAAAAGGCACTTGCCAAGATTGAAAAACAAAATGTCACATATTTTAAACAACTTGATCAGAAAAAGGAAGAATGCAAGTATGACAAATTATCGTATGAGCGTTCTTACCACAACATGCAAAAAAAAATTGATCTTTTGAAATCTCAGCTTGAAAGTCAAAAAGGGAAGGGTGAGGAATCTAAGGGTATAGCACCATCAACCCCCTTGCCTAATGAAAAACAAAAAGAGAAAGCTGTTGTCGAAACATCGAATGTAATAGCGCCTAGCCTTTATAGGATTAGTCCCACTACTGAATCTGCCTCTACATCTAAAACATATAGGGCGATAGACATAAGTAAAAAGGATAATCCAAACGAGTCTAGGAATGCTACAACAACATCTCAGGACAACAACACAAATTCTAATGAGTGTGCCTTACCTTCTACAGGATTAGAAAGCAACACTAGGAGCAGAAGACAGTCTAGGAGCATTAACAAGAAAACTAGTGTCTCGCCTATTTCTGAGAGTGCATGCAAGAAAGTAGAAGAACACCCTAGGAATTTAAAGCTTTCAAATAAGAAACATATGTCATCTGGATGTAATGTTAAGACCAGTGTTTTGAATGCATGTAATGACTCATTATGTTTAATGCAAGAGAAATCTTTGTCTAAAAATGCTTGTGATGATATTGTTTCTGATAATGTGAATGATATGCCTGAACAGAAAAAGGTTCCTTCAGTAACTAGGGCTAAGTCTAGATATATTCGAAGACTTATTTCAAAAGCTAGGAAAAACACTAGTAATCTATTGCCTAAGGATCACCTTAAGTTTTGTGCATGGAAACCAACGGGTAGAATGTTCACACTTAAGAATGGCACATTAGAAATAGTTCCCAATGCAACAACGGAAACCATCTCTAAGTGTAATTCACCTGTTACATCTAACCCCTTGGAACCAAATGTTAAACGGTTTCCATATACAAAATAATCTGTTCTTTGCAGGTCATTGAAATTTGTCTTTGGATCGTCGACTCGGGTTGCTCCAAGCACATGACCGGGAATCTGAAGCTGCTGATCAACTTTGTATGGCAGTTCATGGGGACTGTACGGTTTGGGAATGATCATGTTGCAGCTATTATGGGTTATGGAGATCTTCGGTTTGGAAATTACTTGATCACTCGGGTTTACTATGTCGAAGGGTTGGGACACAATCTGTTCTCAGTCGGGCAGTTTTGTGATGTAGATTTAGAGGTTGCTTTTAGGAGAAACACTTGCTTTGTTAGAAATTTGGTTAGAAATGATCTCTTAATTGGGAATCGTGGCACCAATCTCTATGCAATTGACATAAACCAAATGGCCTCTTCATCACCAATATGTCTCATGACCAGGGCAGGCGAAACAAAATCCTGGTTGTGGCATATACGTTTGTCCCATCTTAACTTTGACACGATCAACAAGCTTGCCAAAGACAGCATCGTCAATGGTCTCCCAAAATTCTAATGCACCAAAGAACACTTATGTCCATCCTGTGAGCAAGGCAAAAGCAAAAGGGCAACATATAAACCTAAACCCGTACCTAGTTCGGTTGATAGGTTGCATTTGTTGCATATGGACTTATGTGGCCCAATGAGAGTTCAAAGCATAAATGGGAAGAAGTATATTCTTGTAATCGTCGATGACTATTCAAGATATACATGGGTAAAGTTTTTGAGGTCAAAAGATGAAGCACCAGGCACCATCATCACCTTTCTAAAGCGTATTCAAGTTCTACTTCAAGCTCCAGTTAGGATTGTAAGAACTGATAATAGCACGGAATTCACAAATCAGTAGTTAAGAACATATTTTGAAGAATCTGGTCTTACTCACCAGACATCAGCTGTTAGAACTCCACAGCAAAATGGGGTAGTTGAAAGAAGAAATAGAACTCTTGTGGAAGCTGCTCGAACAATGCTGATTTATTCCAGTGCACCGTTATTCTTATGGGCTGATGCTGTCTCCACTGCTTGTTTTACTCAAAACCGATCACTAATCCATCCAAGATTCAATAAAACCCCATATGAACTTGTCAACAACAGAAAACCCGATTTTTCTTACCTACATGTATTTGGTGCTTTATGTTATCCAACGAACGACAGAGAAGATCTGGGGAAGTTGAAAGCTAAAGGTGATATTGGAATCTTTATTGGTTATTCGGAAAACTCGAGGGCATTCAGGGTGTATAACAGGAGAACGAAAAAGATCATGGAGACGATGAATGTGAAGTTTGATGAAATTTCACAAATGGCTTCTGTGAGACTCACTCTAGAACCCGCGCTTAACCCAATGACTTTCGGACATATCAGTTCGGGACTCGCACCTCAAGGAGCTCAATCAATTCATAACGAACAACCCACAAATCAGGAACTGGATAATTTCTTTGAGTTTATGTATGATGAATACTATGGTGGCGCTTCGAAAAATGCATCTAACCAATGTTCCGCTGCACCCACTCAAAATCAACAACCACCACCACCACCACCAAATCGAGATGCATCTACAACATTCGAAGCTAGCGCACCAACTCCCTCAACATCAACATCATCTACATCCACTCCAACATCTCCAGTAATTGAGATTGTTCTACTAAGAATTGATGAGCAAGAACAAAATCATGCGGTGTTAGACGAAGAACCATTCGAAAACCCGTTTGGAACGGAATCTGCTGAATCATCTTCCAGATTACATGAACCGTCTAACACGCATTCGTTCAGTCCAAGGTACCCTTCAACACTACAGTGGACAAAAGACCATCCGATTGAACAGGTTATTGGTGAACCCTCAAGGCCAATTCAGACGAGAAAACAACTAAACACCGATTGCGACATGTGCATCTATGTCTGCTCAGTCAGTCTCATAGAACCTAAGAACATTCGGGAAGCAATGGCAGATAATGCCTGGATTGAAGCGATGCAGGAAGAACTTCTTCAATTTCAAATCCATGACACCTGGGATTTAGTTCCAAGACCAATTGACAAACTAGTCATTGATCTTAAGTGGTTATGGAAAAACAAAAAGGATGAAGAAATGACTGTAATTCGCAACAAAGCTCGTCTGGTGGCAAAGGGATACAGACAGGAAGAAGGGATAGATTTTGAAGAGTCATTCGCGCCAGTAGCAAGGCTTGAGGCAGTCAGGATTTTCTTAGCTTATGCAGCTCACAAGAACATCACAGTTTATCAGATGGACATCAAGACAGCTTTCTTGAATGGAACTCTGAAAGAAGAAGTGTACGTGAAGAAAGCAATCTATGGTTTGAAACAAGCCCCACGGGCGTGGTATGACGAGTTATCATCTTTCTTGTTGTCAAATAATTTCACCAAAGGAACAATTGATCCAACCTTGTTTACAAGAAAATACAAAAATGACATTTTGATTGTTCAGATTTACGTGGACGACATAATATTTGGGTCCACTAATCCGCAACATTCAAAACATTTTGAAAATCTCATGAAAAGCAAATTCGAAATGTCCATGATGGGTGAATTAAAATTCTTTTTAGGTTTACAAATTCATCAATCCCCACGTGGTATTTTTCTTAATCAGGCTAAATACACAATTGAGATTTTGAAAAAACATGGAATGGACAATTGTGACTCTGTTGATACTCCAATGGTCACTTCACCCAAAATAGGCGCTGACCTATATGGGAAACCCATGGATCCGAAGAAATATCGAAGCATGATTGGGTCTCTCATGTACTTAACTGCTAGTCGACCAGATATACATTTTGCTGTTTGTTTACTTGCACGGTTTCAGGAAAGGCCTACCGAACTTCACCTCCAAGAGGTTAAACGGATCTTTTGGTACCTTCGAAGAACCATTAACATGGGACTTTGGTATCCAAAGGATTCAGAGTTTACACTAATAGCATTTTCAGATGCAGACCATGCCGGTTGACAAGTTACAGCAAAGAGTACATCAGGCGGAGCATAATTTTTGGGAGAAAAGCTAGTAGGCTGGTCATCAAGGAAACAAGACTGCACTGCATTATCAACAGCAGAAGTCGAGTATGTGTCTCTATCTGCATGTTGTGCCCAAGTTCTATGGATGAGGACACAACTCACAGATTATGGTTTCTCTTTCGATCGCATACCTTTGTATTGTGACTCTAAAAGTGCCATAGCCATCTCGTGCAATCCAGTGCAACACTCGAAGACCAAGCATATTAGAGTCCGCTACCACTTCATCAAGGAACACGTCGAAGAGGGTACTGTTGAATTATTTTTCGTGAAGACTGAATACCAACTCGCCGATCTATTTACTAAAGCCCTCCCAAAAGAGCGGTTTGATAACTTAGTTCGTCGAATTGTAATGCGAAGCCTAACTCCTGAAGAGTTAGAAAGTCTTCTCGAATCTTCTTGAATTATCTCAACAAGCTTCGCATGTATATATTTTTTTTGAAAAACAAAATACAAAATTTGAAAAACCAACAAAAACAAAATATACAAATAGAAAATTTTCAAAAATACAAAAACAATATAAAATCAAAAAACCAAAAAATATTCTTCTCACGACATGTCTCTCGTATAATCGATATTCTGTACGTATCTAGAAATGTCATTCAACAATGATACGGGCATGTACAGATGCTTGAGCGGGAGTTCATTTAAAGTTTTTCTAAAACATGTCGTTTCTCAAAATTTTCTTCACAACGGCTTTCGTATATTTCAGTACGAAACCCGCGCTACATTGATGACTTCTGATTATTTCTGATCAGGACTCGTAATGTTAATGGCAAAAAGCTAAAAAAACTTGAGCACTTAATCAAAATTGTTTCAAAAAGATTTTTCAAAGTCTTTCTATAAATTTTTTGCTCACAATAACTCCCTCTAAGACCCTTAAATGCTTTTAAACAAAAACGTTTAATTATATGCTTTGTTTAAGGGGGAGAATAAAAAGAAAAATATTCCGTTTTCATGCTAAAATCAGTCCCTCACTCCTCAAAAAGTTTCATTTTAATCAACTATTTTCAAAAATACCACTTCATGCTATTTTTGAGGGGGAGATTAAGTGTTTATTAGATATAAGGGAGAGGACGTGATTAAAATGTGATAAAAACGAATCTCAAAAAGAGCTCTACAAAAAGACTCAGCATGAACCCTCGAATTGACGAAATCAAATGTCCGTTATCGAAAAGACTAGTCCGGGACGGGTAATAATTTCAAGTTGGTTATCCAGTGATGTAAGCGTGTCTCGCAAAGGACTTGTCTGAGTAGAATGTACCAATTCGAGAGATGATCATTGAATATGTCCTGGACGGGTAATAATTTCAAGCTAGTCCAACTAGTGATGTAAGCGTGTCTCGCGAAGGTCATGTTCATTGAAAATCGATCATTTCAAATGTGCGAACTCTACCTAACATGTGCATACGATTTCAAAAAAAAAATGCATGAGCACATGTGAAGGGGGAGTATTTCAAAAACGCAAAACACTCAATGTGTTAACCAAATGTGTTTACTCATGAACACTTTGAGAGATTTTCATAAATGGTTTTAATGGCATGTGATCGATAATCTAGGATAATCATGAAGTAATAAGGTGATTATGGTTAGGTTATGTCCAATGATCCGCCAGAGCCGGAGGGATCTACCCAAGGACAATTCCAATAGATTAGAATTAGAAGTCCTTAGGTAAGATTGAAAAAAGGAGTAATATGAGAAAGGAGAAAGAAGGGGTTGAAGAATGAAAAAGAAAAGTTTAATGAAAGGGTGAAAAGAAATAGCCCTCCATGAAAACTTAGGTCAGAAACCGGGTCAATAAATCTGCTATCGGTACTCACTAAGGTGATACTGATATTGAAGACAAGACGTCATGGACCCAGTGACGCATTGCACCACCCCTCCTATCCACTCAGATATATCTTAAAAGATATTTGTTTCATTTTTCATGGAGAACACTACATAATCTATCGACCTCTCACTCCGAGATGTGTTGATATTGAAAAGGTGGCACTCTGCTCCATGCCTCCGATGACTAAAACCAAAACGCACATTATTGAGTCTAGAGACATGAGATTCATCAAAGATCTCTTAGGAACACTTCCAATGCAATACACTTGTGTTCATCTAAAAGGATACAAGTTGTATGAGTCTTAATGAGATCTAAAAGATCTTGCCTTATGTCATGAAGGTTACTCGCTTCAAACGGTCTACAGTCTTGAAGTGATACTTCTGTATACTTCAGAGGCTCTCAACGGCCTTGGTAAAGATTAGAGAAAGTTTTCACACTATGCTGATAACGATCTCGAAATCTGAACCTATAAGCGCTGGACGATTTATTGCTAACTGTCTTATGCAGGTACCGACGAAAGTCCATCTACCATCATCATCTACAACGACGACGCATCTGGACAGAAGAAGTAGATCAAGGCAAGAACAACCAAAAGACGATTCTTTGAAGATCACAGTGCATGAAGGAACATTAAATGAAGAATATTATACATTGACTCACAAAGTTCAAGACATTGAAGGCAAAAGACCAATCACTGGAGCATCATTGAAATGACCATCCCTTAGGGGGAGATTGTTAGCAATTAATTTATGTTAATTGAGAAGTGATGGTCATTTGCTAGTTAGAACTAAAGAGTCAAGTATAATGTTTAGTTTAAAATGTGGGCTAGTAGTATTAGTATTGTTTGTAGCTTAAATGTATATGTGTGATACATATACTAGCCCACACATGGTCCAAGTAAAAGCCCACCAAAGCCCATTTGGTTGGCTGTGTCGAACCATATACACCACACACACTCTCATTATCTAGTGTGCCTCATAATATTGAAAGAGAGTGTGTGTGTGTTTCCATTTGTCTTTGTATTATTTCTTCTCAAAGTGATAATCATTCGACATATATTTTATGCCATACGATCCACACCTTCTCTTCTTGTTCTATATATGATCTTGTGAGTGTCATCAAGTGTTATGTCGTGTGAGTTTGTGTGATAAAGAAGATAGGATTCGGTCATAACATATATTTTGTTTTGGAAGATAGATACCAGCAACTTCTCGCCGTTTAAAATACCAATCTTGCACCATTTTTTGATATTGCTCGGTCAACATTGTGATTGGCAGCTTCCTTGATTTTACAGTACAAGCATTAAAAGACTCAACGCTGTTAGATGTACAATAATTATAACGATGCGTGGGGAATATACTCTGGACCATCTTTGCACATCCGCTTCAACTAGCTTGTTGTACGCCTCAGGCTGAATAGCCTGTAGTATTTGCATCTTACTATCAAATTCTCCAGGTGTATTTTACCCACCAGAGAAGAAGAAATTCAAATGGCGCCGTGGTTATTATTGGGCTTCTGTATTTGAGGTATACACATCAAACGGTAATGGCCATTTTAACCTCTGCCACTCAATATGAATATAAGAATTAGTGATAGCTTACTAAATCAAATAGGGGTTGTTGGCGGTAAAAATTTATTGCATAAGTGAATAGTGGGTGTTGTTATGTGGTTGCGGTTCCATCGGGTGATTTGCTAGATTTCGTATTTAATCTTTCTGCTAACTTAAATATATTATTGTTTTATATATCCACATTAATATAATTCTTAATTGCAGTGGTGGTTCACGCAGTGGCAGCTAGATAAGGGCGCGAGGTAATGGCTCAGAAGATAGCGGCTTTAGCACGACAAAGGGCATAAGAGGAGGATAGACACACCCTTTATCGGTTGTTGTCCTTTAAGTTGGTTTTCAATGTTATACTACCAAGCTTGATGATATTACTGCATCCAAAAATGTATGTCCTGTCCTCTTTCTTTTCAACACACATGTACTATATTTATTTGTAGATGTGACTAAATACACGGGTCAGCATAGCTAGAAAATGGGTAACGTATTCCAAAACATGCTCGGTGTGAAGTTAATATAAATTATTATGTGTGTTACGTTACATTTAAAGGTTTTAAGGGCTTGCAAATTAGTTCGCGTTGGTCTACAGAGATTAAGTCTATATGCCTCAGTCACTGATGTATTTCGCTTTCTCTACGTTTCGACAGACGCTGCAGGAGAGAATAAAAGGTTGACTGTTGGCGTCTTTCACAATGGGAAACCGCTAGGAAGGGGAAAATTCCGTCATTGCTATATGGCGAAGGAAAGTAAGGTACGTAAATTAGATCTAATTACTATGCTTAACAGATTATAGTTTGCTGTATTGAGCAAAATCACAATCTTTATCTTTTTATCAGTTACGAGTAATCAAGTTTGTTTAGATTATCGAGTAGTTTCAGTCAAGGTTATCAAGATCGCGATCTTAATTAGGATCGTTTTTGTCTTTGTAAGATCGGGATCGTATGATCGAATCGGGATCTTAAGATCCCAATAAGATGTCAATTTTTCTTATAGAATTTGTAGTATTATGTAGCTCTACATAATATTAAGTTATTATAGAAAATTTTAAATGAAAAATTCATATTTCAAACAACGTGGTAATACTGTAATACATAAAGTTATTTCATGTTTCAATCGTCTATAAGAGTAACATTGGGCTAAATTTAGAAAATTTGGACTAACTATGAAAACAAATGTTGTTCAACAAAAAATTAGGTTTATAGTAGGATCGGGATCGATAGGGATCTTACGATCAAGATCGCGATCTTGATAACCATGGTTTCAGTAATGGGTCAACGCGTAGGCTTCTGTGAACTTGATAATGGGTCAACCATGTTAAGCTATAAATCTGACTAAAAATAATACGGGTGAAACAGGTCAACTAGCAAATGCGTTTTCAATACGTTTATTTTTATGAACAGATGGTCAGGACTCGGGAGAATCATAGAATTTCGATACACATTACTGATATATTGCATCAAGACTTGTTATCATGAATAGTTGTAAACATGAAATCGTGTTTTGGTTTCAGGTATAATGATGTATGATGTGCAAGTGACTGCACAAATGCAATGCGGATAATTCGTGATGAGGTTAATAAATCATGTGCTTCGTGTGACATTACAGCCACCGGAGAAAGAGCAGGCTTTGGCCGAAAAGTGATCTTGAATTGGCGGTACAACAAACTTAATTAACTTATTGTGCATTTATAGATAGATACTGCACGACAGGTTCTGTAGTTAGAGTCCAGTTGGATGTGTTAAATTGGTTGATTTGGTTGTGTCGATTTCGACCCACTTATATACAAATAGGTCAGCTGCTTTATGTGTTTTTATCTGAAATCGTTAGGTGAATGACACATCTAAATCACACTAATTATTTTCTTTATTATTGGAATTAACTTGGGCTTACTATTCAGAACTTAAAGCATCCGTAGTTTAGTCCACGTTGAAATGTACAGGCATGTGTAAAAAGGGTAGAAGGAGATTATAGTGGAAAAAAGCATTGCACTGGACAATACTTAGATTACTGGCATTGTATTGACAATACCCTGTGACCTAACGAAGATTTAACCTTGAAATGTTGTACCATATATTTTATGTTTCTAGATTTGTTTCGGGAGATAGCGACACATCTTCAATAAATCTAGCAAACACCCCCGCCGTAACGCGGCGGGTTCTTGTTACTCGTTGATTCATAATTTGATTCTTTTTTATGGCTTCAAAGAAAAATCTATACATGACCAATAAAATTTCAATATACTAAAGATTTTCTAAATTTGGTGTTTAAGTAAGATGATGAGATAGACACAATAGTCAACAGAATTGTCGAGGCTTCTTTGAAGTATGGAGGGCATCTATATATGTCTCATAATAGTCAATTGTTTATTTATCTTAGGTCTTTAATAGGTGAAAGACAAGTACAATAACAACGAAGAAAGACTTATGATCATTATTTCAGTTCATATTCAAAGGAGGACGTGAATCAGTTTATATATCTGAATAAAATTATTCTTAGAATTTAACGTTAATTTTCTTTTACAGCCTACAAATATTGCTATAGTGAAATCAATATATTGTGAAAGTTTTGTTGTATAACTAATCATCGTACCTTTCTTCTAAACTTAAAACCTCAAATATAAATTCTAAGCACGGCCTAATTAAATTCCTAGTATTTATATTCGTATTAATCGTGAGAGAAAGACGAACATAACGAATATAATTTTGCATATTAAAAATACGAATTATTATGTGTTTTTTATATTTTCAAGTCGATTGTGATTATATTTTAATTTTAAATATAAACAGCATTTAAGGTTTGATAGTTAAAGGGTGTAAAATAAAAATTTTGTGAAATATTATATTAAGATAAATAAAAATTATTTCTAAAATTATGTTAACATTCGATGTAACTATTATTTTCACATTTAAATAGTGATGGCCATTATATTGCGGCTGTCATAGTTATTTCTTCTTCTGGTATTGCTCCTTATAATGATGCTACTTTTAAGGACTTAAAGGCTAAGCACTCTTTTAAACCTCCTCCCCCTTGCCGCATATACCTATTGATAATCATCACCTCATTGCATCTCCTGCTATGGTTCTCGATATGATTAACATTTTTTTCTCGTGGCACGTCTTATTGTCAGGATGGTTTCCGTGCCCAACACCTTTTGGATTGTTTAAGTGGTACTGCTGTGGCTATTTCTGATAAGTTAGTTGCTTCTATCACCTAAGTGGTGAAGCTTTTTCTAGATGGTAAATGCCTCAGGACGTTGAGTGAGTATATTGCTAGCGATCCTCTCACTACGCTGGTCAATCCGGTAGGTAGTATTCGTCCTATTGCTGTGGGGACCACTTGAAGGCGTTTAGTTTAAAGGTTATTGCTGCTATGATTGGCCATTCTTTGGATGGTGATTTAAATGATTTACAATTCGGTGTTAGGATATCTAGAGGAGGGGAGGTTATACTACATGTTGTGAATTGGTTGAATGAAGACCTTGGAGATGATGTGGGTCTTTTGATGTTGTTGGTGGATTTCAAAAATGCCTGATAAGGATTTAAAACATACCTTTTTAAGGTGTCATTTAAGCCCTAAAGTTGTATATATTTGATCAAATACTGCCCTAAATCGTTTCTTTTTGCATTTTAGGTACTTGGAACGCGAAATATGAAAACCGGCAATGTTTTGGGCTATAATCGACAAGAAAGTGAAGAAAAGGACAAAGTCGCAAATCTTTCTGGAAAAGGGCTCTAGACGACGTCACACTTTACATGTGACGTTGTCACTTGCAAACTGGAGATGAGATCTGTACAAATTTTACAAGAGACAGCTCAGAACTTTTGAAGACTTTATTACCTGACGGCGTCACTTGTATCTGAAGACCAAGATTCAGAGTAAAACTTACACGTGACGGCCCAGAACTCTTAAAGGCTGACGGCGTCAAGACCCATATGACGGCGTCAGAAGACATTAGCGATGTAAAACCCCAAAATTACCACAATCTGAAATGACCAAAATACCCTCTAATTTTGAAATTTTAAGAACATATGAAATACGCTATAAATTAAAACTTTAGTTATATAACATGTTATGACTCCAAACTATACGATATGAACATATAACCTAAAGTAAATACGAAATGTTACGGGAACCTTATAATATAAAAGTATGGCACGTTTAAAAGGTTTATGTAGGCCGAAATTCATAAAGTTTGTACACAAAATATTTATATAAGATAAGCGGGAAAGTTTGGTTAATTTGGAAGGTGCAAATCATCCCTAAATAATCTCAAAATTTTCGGTATTATCTCCCCTTAATTCCCTCATGAAACCGTGTAATCCACCCTTTATCAAACCCTAAACATTCTCTCCTTCCCGTCTCTATTATACGGCAAAGGAAAAAGAAACCAAACCCTAAAAACTCTTTTGTTCTAGTCGACATTCAAGAAGAAGGAGAAGGACTTGATCTTGATCTTTGTTCAATTCATATCACACAAGGTAATCATATATGTATAAGCTTAATCCATTCGAAATTTGTGAACAAAACCCTAATCGATCCATATTATTTTTCTTTTGTCCCTTTCATTCGATCATCACAAGAAGAGAAGAGAGGGTGTTGGTGATTTGTTCGACGTAGAAATCTTGTATTCTCATTCCTATTCGATTCACAATAAGAGGTAACCATGTAATCTTCAATCTATAACAATATTTTCGGATCAATCTATGTCAATATAATTTATTATGTTATTGGAATCAAATTTATATGAACCTTACATGAAATCTTGAACAACATGGAAACTTACTATTTTTGGAAAGTTAATATAGTCACCTTTAATACTTTAAGTTTATAAACGGGAATGTTAATAACTAGCGTTACTAAATATGGAAACTTACAATTTTTGGAAAGTTACTAAATATGAAAACTTGCTATTTTTGAAAGTTACCTAAAATGGAAGGACAATTAAAATGGAACCTTATGATTATATGAAACTTATAAGTAGGGATATTTTCTATCGATCTTATGCCTGCTATGTTTCCCTTAGTTGATTCATGACATTCATTGTATGATTGTCATTCCTATGATACATTCTGACATTTATTTAAATGTGTTGGGTCATGAAAAACCCAAGAATGGTTCAAACATGATTTGGACAAAAATTAACTAAGTGTTAACTTAAACCGAGAAAAATTCAAGTCACTGAGAGAACAGCCTCTCAGTGAGTTATCTTCAGGATGCTTAAGGCGAATTCAAGAAGAAGGATTCACTACTCAGGAAGGCGGTACTCCCTGAGTAGGACTTAAGCCAAAGAAGAAGATGATGGTTCAGTGAGTGTTGGACAAGAACTCACTGAACCCCAGTCTCCTCAACCAACAAAGTGATTGAAAGACTGAGGAACGAACGCCTGAAGAAAAGGCGGGAACAATAGGGAAAAGATCTGAGAAGATAAAAGTGTCAGCCCAACATTCTTCTCTTGTCAGATCCAACCTTCCCTATTGCGGCTAAAAGTCATGGAGTGTCAGCCAACAACTCCCAAAGTCTTATTAGCCCTTTCCTATTGGTTCTTGGAAATGACAATTACTATTTGTAATTGCCAGACATGCAACCTCAACAACTTGTATTATATTTAATCACTTATACTTAGATTACTTGTGTATAAATAGATCAGATGGGAGAGAAGTTAAAGTCTGCTTTGTATATTAAAAGTTTAGAACTTTTACAAAGGAACTTCTCTCCTACAAAGAGTATACAACTTATTGAGATAGCTCAGTGGGTATATTGTTACCACTCAAGCAAAACTTGAGTTTCGATAGGAGACACCCCATACCCTTGTCTATTCAATCCCAAGTGTTTGTTCCGCAAAACACTTGGGTAATAGATTCTTGGATTCATTTCTAATAAGAATTTAAACGTTGAAAAATATTGTGTTTTTATATTCACGTTTTATAACTGTTAGAATTAATCTTAAACATTGTATTAGTCATAACACGAAATAGATTAACTTTCTAGTTAACTCTAATAGTGTAAAGGGACCAACAAGTGGTATCAGAGCCTCTGGTTTATAAAATCTTTTATACTAACCAAGAGTGCTCTAGGTTTTTAAAACCAAGATCCTACTATGGCTGATATCAATGTACCCCAGCTAGTCGACAAAAAGGGTGGCAACTACTCCGCTGTTGCACCCAGACTTGAAGCTGGGAAATTTAGCAAATGGAAGAAGCGTATGATTTGCTATCTTACTGGTATGGAACCCTACTACATCACCTGTATCAGGGATGGCCCATTTGTCCCAAAGATAGCCGCAGGGCTAAACAAGCCTGAGGCCCAATGGACCATTGATGAGAGGAGGGTGGTTAATCAAGACCAACGCCTGAAAAGCATCCTTATATCTTGTCTTCCTGACGATATAATGGAATCAGTCATCAACTGTCTAACAGCCAAGCAAACTTGGGATGACTTCGTAAACAGCTTTGAGGGTCCCTCAGATACCAAGGAAAATAGGGTCATGGACCTTAAACTTGAGTATAATACTTTCAGGGCAAAAGACTCTGAAAGTCTCTCACAGACCTACACCAGATACAAGACTTTGATAAATAAATTATCAAATGATGGTGTTGTATTGTCCAAACATGAGACAAATGTTGGCTTTGTCAACAGTCTCCCTGAGAAGTGGCTCAACTTCTCACAAGGCCTGAGGAATGCTAACCACATTCAGAACCTTGAGCTCCCTGAAATTTATGGGAAGTTTGTCTATGAGGACAACTTGATCTCAAGGAGATACCCTGACTCAAAAACTCTTGAGTCCAAAAAGGCCTTAACCTCCACACCCATATCAACTGCTTTCTATTCTAATGGTGTTGTGCAGGATATTCAAGAGGATTCTAAAGAAGAAATTGATGAAAGGACTGGTGAGGAGTACCTGAACGACCTGAACTTGGAATTCCAAGAAAGGGCACTCCTTACTAGTTCAAGACGTTTCATCAAAAGAAATCAGTCCAACTTTACAAAACCTAAAGCAAATGAGACCACTGAATGCTTTAAATGTGGTAAAAAGGGTCATTTTGCTAGGGACTGTTATTCTAAAACTATCTCAGAACCCTCTTGCAAATTCTCAGGAACTAGCAAGTTTCAACCTAAAATGTTGCAGTCCACCCAACAATTTCAAAACAAGGGTCAAAAGGATTTTGAAACAAAATATAGGAATATCAAAGCTAAACTTGCACTTCTTGAAACTAACCCCATATTGCCTCAGGCTGCTCAAACATCTAAACCTATTCAGACAAAGAACAAGGTTTTAATAGCTGAAGCATATGATTGGGATGATGAAGAGGTTTCCTCAGATGAGGAAATAAGAGTTAGTGCACTGATGGCACTTTCTGAAGAGGATCAGGTGGCTATGGGAAAAAGCCATGCTAGAAATGGAGAGTGGGTCAACATCACTATGAAGAAGGTAAATACTTTACTTTCTATGGATGATGATTCTGATTGGCAGTCTTACATGAATTATATTTGTGTTGATTTAAAGTTTGTTGTGGAACAAAGGCTTAACCTGTTTTCAAAATATAACAATATTGTGTCAGAATTAAACAAATTTAGAGATGAACTGCTTGTACTAAAGCAAGCCAAACTAGAAACAATAACTCTACAAATTCAGAACACTGAGATTTTGAAACAAAACCAAGTCCTTCAAACTGAACTTAACAAAGAAAAGGCTATCATTTAAAGCTGGACCAAGAAGAACCCCAAGGTTTTTGACACTGTGGGATTAATCTCTCAGAAAACCATTAGTATTGACCCTCTTATGGTTGATCCAATTGTGTGTCATAATGAAATAAACTTTGTTCCAGCTGGCATATCTTTTGAGCAAGAATTGCTTCCCAAGTCAAATGACTGGATTGTCAGGGACAACCCAGTCAGTAAGTTACCAAACTTTGAGACTGGAAAGTTCTTGCTTCCTGAAAGTCAGGCTTTGAAAAATATGTTTGGACTTACTGAACAACTCAGTAAGCTTGAACTCACTGAACAACTCACTAAGTCTTTGAATGAGTCTGAATCAGAATCATACCCTCCACTTCCTCCACTAAATACCCTTCAGGGTGCTGCACCTAACTTAGGCCTCCCACCTATGGTCTTCTCACCACACTCTCCAAAGGAGAGATCAGGAATGGGAACAACCATCCCAAAGAGAGCAAACCTTGATGTCTCAGTATATACTGATGACTCATCAACTTCAGTCCCTTCTGAAGTAACAACCCAAAGCCCTGACTCAAAATTTGATCAGTTGGCTGAAATGGTCGGGAAGCTAGGAGAGAAGATTTCATCTTCTGAGAAATCTTCTCAATCCAAGAAGGAACAAAAACCAACTTCCTCAAAGACCAAACCCAAACCCACAAAACCCCTGAAAAGATGTAAACTATGCAACTATACAAATCATCTCACTGATGATTGCTATAGAGTCCTTTATTGCATGATCTGCAAAAAGGAAGATCACAGGACATCTGATCATAAACAATTCTCAGTCATGTCAAACTTTTTAGGACTTAAGTCTCAGTGCCTGAACTACCCTTCTGATTCTAAGCAGAAACAGAAGCAAAAGGCCAAGCCTTTTTTACCTTGCCCTTTATGTGGATTCAATGATCATCTTCCTGAGGATTGTCAAATTGACAAATACTGTGAATCTAGTGGAAGTTCCACTAAAAAATCCTCAGGAAAAGAGAAGTTCTTTCAGTCAAGAAGAGGAATGAAACAATCCTCTCAGACTACTGAGGCTACCCCTGCAACTAAATGCAAAACATGTGGTAGCTCAGTCCACTCAACCTCTGACCATGAATCAATTAATACTTTCTTAAAGACCTACAATACCAAACCCTCCATGAAATGGAGTCCTAGAAAGAACTGACCCAGTTTACTATTTGTGCAGAAGCATGCCAGGGATCCTATTTGGCATCTAGACAGTGGATGTTCAAGGAGCATGACTGGTGTTAAGGAGTGTTTGCACAAATATGGGGAAGAACCAGGACCCAAAGTGATATTTGCTGATAATTCATCATGTCTCACTGAAGGTTATGGTTCAGTAAACTGCAATGGTATTGTCTTTACTAGGATAGCATATGTAAATGGTCTTAAGTATAATCTGATCAATGTCAGTCAACTATGTGATGCAAAATACATAGTTCAGTTCGATGATAAGCAAGGAACCATCTTCAATGCAAATAAGGAAATTGTCCTCATTGCACCAAGAAGACAAGATGTTTATGTATTAGACATGTCAAGTCTAACTCAGGATGGAACTTGTCTCTTTGCTAAGGCCACTGATACACTCAACTGGCTTTGGCATAAGAGACTCACCCACCTGAACTTTAAGAACATTAACAATCTTGTAAAACAAAACAAGGTCCTTGGCTTACCATCTCTTGTGTTTTCAAAGGATAAACCATGCTCAGCTTGTGAAAAAGGTAAACATCACAGAGCATCCTTTAAAACCAAAACCAACTTTTCCATCAGGAACTGCCTACATCTTCTCCATATGGATCTATTTGGACCTATCAGTCCAAGGTCTACCAACCATGAGAAGTATACTCTGGTCATTGTGGATGAATACTCTAGATACACCTGGGTATTCTTCCTGATCAAAAAGAGTCAGGCAGCTGAAACAATCATGTCCTTTGTCAGGAACATTGAAAATCAAAATGACATTAAGGTCAAACAGATTAGAACTGACAATGGGACTGAGTTCAAAAATTATGAACTTGAATGTTTCTGTGATGAGAAAGGTATTTCCCAAAAGCTGATGATGGATACTTCCTGGGATACTCACTTGTCTCAAAAGCCTTCAGAGTGTTCAACACAAGGAGACAGCAGACTGAGGAAACATTTCATGTTACCTTTGATGAGAGCACTGATGCAATCAGGTTCTCAACTGCCTCAGTAGAAGAGATAGGAATTGATAATTCTTCAAGATATCCTCCTGATGAATATCTTTCTGAAAACAATCCTTCTACTCAGTATCAAGATGATGCTAATCTCTCCTATTACATAATCCCTCACAACCTACCTAACCCAACCATCACTGAGTTTGTTGAGGCACATGCACACACTGATGATATCAATCAGTCTGTTCAAAATACTCAAGAACCAAACAATCTCAGTGAGCTGATAGACTCTCAAGATCCAATCAATGATCATGTGTCTACTCCAGAACCAATCCCTCTACCCAATCAGGCCTCCACAAGTTCAAATCAGTATCGAGGACCTCAAGAAAGTTGGACTAGGTCTCAGGACATTGAACTTGTCAATATTATTGGAGAGCCTACTGAAGGCATGCTCAACAGGAGCATGGCTGCTAGTCTAAGAGCAGCCTCATCCAATGAATGCCTATTTGTGGACTTCATTTCCACAATTGAACCCAAAAGTGTTAAAGAAGCACTTACACATCCAAGTTGGGTTCAGGCCATGCATGATGAACTGGAACAATTTGACAGAAACAAGGCAAGGACCTTGGTCAAATGTCCTGAGAATGTCTCAGTCATTGGCATGAAATGGGTATTCAAAAACAAAACTGATGAAAATGGCATAGTCATTAAAAACAAAGCCAGACTTGTAGCCAAAGGCTATAATCAACAAGAAGGCATTGACTATGAGGAAACATTTGCACCAGTAGCAAGGATGGAAGCCATCAGGATCTTCCTTGCTTTTGCTACATACATGAACTTCAAGGTGTACCAAATGGATGTTAAAAGTGCATTCTTAAATGGTTCACTGAAAGAAGAAGTTTATGTTGAGCAACCTCCTGGATTTGAAAGCCATGAGTCTCCTGATCATGTCTGTAAGCTTAACAAAGCCCTTTATGGACTAAAGCAAGCTCCCAGGGCATGGTATGAGACTCTCTCAGCCTTCTTAATCCAAAACAAATTTGTCAGAGGCAAGATAGACAACACATTGTTTATCTATAAGACAAATAATTATGTCATACTAGTACAAGTGTATGTTGATGACATCATCTTTGGCTCAACAAGTTTCAAACTTTGCAAACAATTTGAAAAACTAATGGCAAAGAAGTTTGAAATGAGCATGATAGGAGAACTGACATACTTCCTTGGTCTTCAGATCAAGCAGACTGATAGAGGAACCACTATCAGTCAAGAGAAGTATGTAAAGAATCTACTGAAGAAGTATGATCTCAGTGACTGTGCCTCAGTCAAAACTCCCATGGTCCCCCCAAACAACCTTGGTCCTGATCTAACTGGTAAACCAGTAAATCAAACTCTCTTTAGAGGAATGATAGGATCACTGATGTATCTACTTGCACCAAGGCCTGATATCCAATTCTCAGTATGTCTATGTGCCAGATATCAATCTGACCCAAGAGAATCACACATCACTGCTGTGAAAAGGATATTCAGGTACCTAAAGGGCACTCCAAACCTTGGATTATACTATCCAAAGTGCTCAGGACTTGATCTCAAAGGATACTCAGACTCTGACTATGCTGGATGCAACATGGACAGAAAAAGCACCTCAGGCTCTTGCCAAATACTTGGTGGGAAATTAGTCTGTTGGAGTGCCAAAAAGAAACAATCAGTTGCCTTGTCCTCAGCTGAGGCTGAATATGTTGCAGCAGCTAGTTGTTTTGCAAATGTACTCTGGATGAAAAGTCAACTCAGTGACTATGGAATTCAGTACAAGATGGTACCCATCTTTTGTGATAACACAAGTGCAATTCCAATCTCAAACAACCCTGTTCTTCATCAGAGAACAAAACACATTGATATTAGATATCACTTCATCAGGGACCATGTCATGAATGGTGACATTGAATTACACTTCATCCCTACTGAATATCAGTTAGCTGATATCTTCACCAAACCTTTGGATGAACCAACTTTCACAAGGCTGAAAGCTGAATTAGGAATGTTGGATATAGAGAATCAGTCCACTGATTGATTCCTCCCAACTGAAGTGTAAATTCTTAAAACCTCAGGTCCCTGACCCAATGTGTACATCAGTGAAAACATCTCACTGAATCCTCAATCTCAGGAACTAAACCCAAGTTCCTGAAATCTTTAGGATTCATAAACTAAACCCAAGTTCATGAATCCTTGTTGCTCAGGAATCATTCCTTATTCCTGAATCATCAGTGACTAATCCCAAGTCCCTGAAAACCATCACTGAATGAATAGTCATTCAGGGCCCTGAAAAGGACATTAAATACTGACTTAAATGCTCTAAGTATCTAGTTAGTAAATGTCCGAGGTTGGTAACTGAACTCATATTTAATTCAAGAATATTTGTTCTTTTTGCCTGTCTAGCTTCCACCTCTGGGCCACCACATTCCCACTTGGCATTAAATGCCTCTCCAATCACATTGCAAATATGTGATGACTCATCTCTGCAAGTTGCACTTTTGCAAAACTGCTCAACTGTTCACTTCGACTGTTGCGCCAAACCAGGAAAGTGGAGTGTTGGCATTAAATGCGGATCCCAAAACATTATTCAAAACAATTTCCAATAATTCTTTTTGAATAAATTAAGATTGCTCAATTGTCCAAAACACCCCCATCTCCACTTTCCTATAAATACCCCAACCAAAAGAAACACACACATGTTTTTATAGAATCTTAAGCAAAACTCTGCCATTTTTAATTCTCAAAAATAAATTGTGTGTGTATTCTTAAGCTTTAGAATCCCATAAACCTTAGTCAAACCCAGACTTACCCACAAATGGCTTCTTCTAAAGCTGTGAAATACGCCCCTAATGTGGATTTCACAATGGAGGGTGTAGACCTAACCAAAAACAATGTGGTGGGAAATTTCTCGTATCCACAAATCTACCCAGCCTACAAGAACATTATGAAATTTCTTCGTAATTGTTTTCTTGCAAAGGCTTTCACCCACACCCCCTCAGTCATCTACCATGACTATTTGAGGGAATTCTGGTGTACGGCTGTGGCTACCAGCCCCAAAGACACCAAAGAGTCAATCATCACCTTCACGGTGATGAATGGGAGTAGAACCCACTCCTTTGACTACTCAACCTTCATCAAAGCCACAGGCATTGACTTTGCTAAAGAATTTGCACCCAACCCTACTGATCAGGACATAAAGAATGAACTGATCTTTCTAGCACCCCACGACCCCAGACGTCCTACAACGTCTGCTGGGGGCTTACTGGAGAAGGCTCCAGTAGTCAAAACATGGTTCCACCCTATTTGGAGGATACTGATGACATTTGTCATTCAGGTCCTGGGTGGAAATAAATCCTCTACGGAACAATTGAACTCATCACAACAATTGATGCTGTTCAGTCTCCTTGAGGGTACAAAAATTGACATCGGAGGAATAATCTTTCGAGACCTTGTTGCTAAGCTCTCAGGAAAACATAGGCAAAGGCATATGTCCTACCCTAGATTTGTTTCCTGTGTGCTTCAGGACCTACTTGGTTCTGACTATGTGAGGACTGATGCAGAAGGTACGAAGCCTGACGTCCTGCACAAGTCAAACTTCACTAGTAGCATCAGTGAGGTTACACATATTGCCCTGACTGAATACATGCAATCAGTCATTCAGGGTAATGACGCTATCTCTCCAGTTCCTTCACCGACCAAAAAGGTGAAGAAGACAAAGAAGGGTCAGTCCAGCCAGGTGGTTAGACCCAAGCCACTCGCCACTGAGACTGATCCTCAAAACCAACTCAACCTTAAAAATAGGTTGAAAAAGGCCGAGACCTCTGAGACACCCATTTCTGAGACCCTCTTGACCTTAAAACAAAGGCCAACGGAGGTCACTGAGCAATCATCCTCAGTGACCTCGGGCACACCCCTTCCACATGGTTCAACTGACATAAACAAGTCAGAGGGATCAGGAAGCATTCCCCCCTCACATCCCGATGAAGGAACTGTAAAAAAACAATCAGTTCCCAAGGGAGGAAAGGGTTCTAAATCCTCGATAAGGCAGCTCTACCTTACTGAGAAGGGGACCCACAAACATTCACATCCCGATAACGTTCCTGAGCAATCACCCTCAGGATCTCAGGGAGAAAAGGACCCTAAATCCCCTGAAGGACAGCACAATCCTGATGGGAATGGGGTCCACAAACTTTCACAATCAGTACCTAGTGATACCACTGGAAAACACCCATCAGTGGTTGAAGGTGCTAAGGGGGACAAAGACTCAGAGGGAAAGAAACAACCCGCTGATACGGAACCCATAAACCCCTCAGGCGGTCCAATTATCTCAGGTACTGCCCCCAAAAGCCAGGCTGGTGTTACCCCAGTTATTATGGCTAGTCAGGCTGAGCAAACCCACTCAGTTATTATGACAACGGGGTCAGGACCTGACCAAACCGAAGGCAAGTCTTTTTATAAAGAGGAGCCGGTTGATTTTTTGGGTATTGAGTCCATGGGGGACTTTCAGGCTTTTATTGAGTCTGATGAAGAGCTCAGGGAAGAGAGTGAAGAGGAAATTTTTGAGGCAGGTGAGGATATGGAAACTGATGTACAACCTGAACAACCTGAACAATCACATCAGTCATCTCCAAGCCAAAGTGAAGAGTCAGGTTCTCAATCTTCTGATTCTTCTGATACTGGGGACATCCTCCAAAAGTATGATAACTCTCTTCCCCTCACTGAAAGAACATTGGTCAAATTCCTACTGAAGACCAACAGAACTCTTTTCACTGGTCTCACTGATGAGATGTTTGATCATCACACTGAAGCTGCTGTTCACTATGCCAACCTGAAGGCAGATGTTGATAGTTTTCATGATGATGTGATCGAAATCCAATCTGACACCAAACACTCCCTGACAGCTATTGATCTTCATTTCCAGAAGTTCAATCTTACCCTTGAAGGCATCACCAAAAGCCTTGGAACTATTCAAACAACTGTCAAGGATGACCCCGTACTCAACAAGAAGGTCCTTCAGGCTGCTGAGACTTACCAGAAGCAATCAGCTGAATTCAGTGATCTTCTCAGCTTACTGAAGGATTCTAAGCTTCAGGGTCTTACCTCTTCATTGGACTCAATCAGGACTTCCATGGGTCTTCAAGAAAAACATCTTGGTACTTGGGCACAATCTTCAACATCTTTGGCATGGTCTCTTGGGTCAAGGATGTCAGGCATCGAAGCTTCTCAGGCATCTCTGGCGGATCAGATCTCAACTCTTCAGAAAGACACCTCGGACATCAAATCAATGATGACTGAGATCTATCAGGCTTTCAAGGGTCCTGCTGCTCCAGTGACTCCAACTCTTGCTATCACCATGGCTCATGCAACAGTTGAGGGGGAGAAAGACACTAGAGTCCCTCAAGCTTCCACAACCCAGCAACCTCCTTCTCACACTGAGGGGGAGATTCCTGAAGCTTCTTCCTCCTATCAAGATAAAGGCAAAGGCATCCTCACTGAACCTGAGCCTCAACCAGCACCGATCTCGGTTGCAAAGGATCCTGAATTACCACTCAGGATCCCAAATGAAATTGATGGAGTTCTTCACCACTTCACAGCTAATGAACTCAGTGCTTATCTTCAGGAAGAGGAAGCAAAGAAGAAGTTAAAGGAGGAAGAGAAGGTGAGCAAGCCTGCTATAATTAAGGTTGTTCATGAAGAGGCTGAGAAAATTGGTCTTGAAGCAAAGGATCTCTCAGGAAGAGAAGGTGGTATGACCTTTGTAAAGGCACAGACTGATGAGATGATCACTCTCAGGAAAAAAAGGGAGGAAAGGAATAAAAGGGCTGAAGAGATTAGGCAGAACAGGATTAAGAAATATCAGTGGTATATGACTGACAGGTTGAAGCCAGTACCAATCACTAATGTTCATATTCAACGAAACACCAATCCTGCCGTTGTCACTGTCTACAGAGGTGCTGACATGAGAAACTTTGATGTTCATAAACCCTTCAGATTCGCTGACTTCGGGATCACAGAATTGGATGAGTTGGGTCTATTAATAGCAAAGAAATCAAATGTTGTGGTCCCTAACCTGATGAAGTCTTTGAGTCTGAGATACGAAAGATTGGCAGCAGCACCTCAGGAACTTGGCATTCCATCTCTTCTTCCTGAATCTGCACAACCAGCTCCCTCTCAGTCTTCTTCAAGGAAAAGAAAGAAGATAGAAGCTGAGCCTGAGATCAAGATTCCTGGTCTTGACTGCAATAGGGCTCTCCCTGAAGGTGTTCCTTTCAGGAACAATATGGTCATTGAACAGCCTGAAAGATTTTTGTTCTTCATTGATGAGTTCGTTGACAAAGCCTTCCAAAGGTGGAGTGACATCGACTTGTCAGGGATTAAAGCAATGCTTGGTTTTTTAATGATGGCCTCTCCACTCAAGAGTCCTGAAAATGTGAAGTTTTGTCAAGATCTGAAAAGGAAAATCAATGAGCATCCTGACCAACAAGAGCTGCAGTCAAAGAAGCCCAAGCTTGAAGCCCTTGGTATTAAGTTGAACTGAGTGACCTGCCTGAATACCCGCCACTATCCCTTTTTGTACTTAGTTTTGATAGGACTTGTAATGATATCAATAAGATGATGTTTTTATTATTTCAGTGTCCTTATTTACATTCTAGTACATTCAGTATGAGTAGAAGTCTTTAGCTCACTCATATTTGATCAAAACACTTAGGAATAATTTATATCCAAATAGGGGGAGATTGTTGGGTCATGAAAAACCCAAGAATGCTTCAAACATGATTTGGACACAAATTAACTAAGTGTTAACTTAAACCGAGAACAATTCAAGTCACTGAGAGAACAGCCTCTCACTGAGTCATCTTCAGGATGCTTAAGGCGAATTCAAGAAGAAGGATTCACTACTCAGGAAGGCGGTACTCCCTGAGTAGGACTTAAGCCAAAGAAGAATATGATGGTTCAGTGAGTGTTGGACAAGAACTCACTGAACCCCAGTCTCCTCAACCAACAAAGTGATTGAAAGACTGAGGAACCAACGCCTGAAGAAAAGGCGGGAACAATAGGGAAAAGATCTGAGAAGATAAAAGTGTCAGCCCAACACTCTTCTCTTGTCAGATCCAACCTTCCCTATTGCGGCTAAAAGTCATGGAGTATCATCCAACAACTCCCAAAGTCTTATTAGCCCTTTCCTATTGGTTCTTGGAAATGACAATTACTATTTGTAATTGTCAGACACGCAACCTCAACAACTTGTATTATATTTAATCACTTATACTTAGATTACTTGTGTATAAATAGATCAGATGGGAGAGAAGTTAAAGTGTGCTTTGTATATTAAAAGTTTAGAACTTTTACAAAGGAACTTCTCTCCTACAAAGAGTATACAACTCACTGAGATAGCTCAGTGGGTATATTGTTACCACTCAAGCAAAACTTGAGTTTCGATAGGAGACACCCCATACCCTTGTCTATTCAATCCCAAGTGTTTGTTCCGCAAAACACTTGGGTAATAGATTCTTGGATTCATTTCTAATAAGAATTTAAACGTTGAAAAATATAATGTTTTTATATTCACGTTTTATAACTGTTAGAATTAATCTTAAACATTGTATTAGTCATAACACGAAATAGATTAACTTTCTAGTTAACTCTAATAGTGTAAAGGGACCAACAAGTGGTATCAGAGCCTCTGGTTTATAAAATCTTTTATACTAACCAAGAGTGCTCTAGGTTTTTAAAACCAAGATCCTACTATGGCTGATATCAATGTACCCCAGCTAGTCGACAAAAAGGGTGGCAGCTACTCCGCTGTTGCACCCAGACTTGAAGCTGGGAAATTTAGCAAATGGAAGAAGCGTATGATTTGCTATCTTACTGGTATGGAACCCTACTACATCACCTGTATCAGGGATGGCCCATTTGTCCCAAAGACAGCCGCAGGGCTAAACAAGCCTGAGGCCCAATGGACCATTGATGAGAGGAGGGTGGTTAATCAAGACCAACGCCTGAAAAGCATCCTTATATCTTGTCTTCCTGACGATATAATAGAATCAGTCATCAACTGTCTAACAGCCAAGCAAACTTGGGATGACTTGGTAAACAGCTTTGAGGGTCCCTCAGATACCAAGGAAAATAGGGTCATGGACCTTAAACTTGAGTATAATACTTTCAGGGAAAAAGACTCTGAAAGTCTCTCACAGACCTACACCAGATACAAGACTTTGATAAATGAATTATCAAATGATGGTGTTGTATTTTCCAAACATGAGACAAATGTTGGCTTTGTCAACAGTCTCCCTGAGAAGTGGCTCAACTTCTCACAAGGCCTGAGGAATGCTAACCACATTCAGAACCTTGAGCTCCCTGAAATTTATGGGAAGTTTGTCTATGAGGACAACTTGATCTCAAGGAGATACCCTGACTCAAAAACTCTTGAGTCCAAAAAGGCCTTAACCTCCACACCCATATCAAATGCTTTCTATTCAAATGGTGTTGTGCAGGATATTCAAGAGGATTCTGAAGAAGAAATTGATGAAAGGACTGGTGAGAAGTACCTGAACGACCTGAACTTGGAATTCCAAGAAAGGGCACTCCTTACTAGTTCAAGACGTTTCATCAAAAGAAATCAGTCCAACTTTACAAAACCTAAAGCAAATGAGACCACTGAATGCTTTAAATGTGGTAAAAAGGGTCATTTTGCTAGGGACTGTTATTCTAAAACTATCTCAGAACCCTCTTGCAAATTCTCAGGAACTAGCAAGTTTCAACCTAAAATGTTTCAGTCCACCCAACAATATCAAAACAAGGGTCAAAAGGATTTTGAAACAAAATATAGGAATATCAAAGCTAAACTTGCACTTCTTGAAACTAACCCCATATTGCCTCAGGCTGCTCAAACATCTAAACCTATTCAGACAAAGAACAAGGTTTTAGTAGCTGAAGCATATGATTGGGATGATGAAGAGGTTTCCTCAGATGAGGAAATAAGAGTTAGTGCACTGATGGCACTTTCTGAAGAGGATCAGGTGGCTGTGGGAAAAAGCCATGCTAGAAATGGAGAGTGGGTCAACATCACCATGAAGAAGGTAAATACTTTACTTTCTATGGATGATGATTCTGATTGGCAGTCTTACATGAATTATATTTGTGTTGATTTAAAGTTTGTTGAGGAACAAAGGCTTAACCTGTTTTCAAAATATAACAATATTGTGTCAGAATTAAACAAATGTAGAGATGAACTGCTTGTACTAAAGCAAGCCAAACTAGAAACAATAACTCTACAAATTCAGAACACTGAGATTTTGAAACAAAACCAAGTCCTTCAAACTGAACTTAACAAAGAAAAGGCTATCATTTAAAGCTGGACCAAGAAGAACCCCAAGGTTTTTGACACTGTGGGATTAATCTCTCAGAAAACCATTAGTATTGACCCTCTTATGGTTGATCCAATTGTGTGTCATAATGAAATAAACTTTGTTCCAGCTGGCATATCTTTTGAGCAAGAATTGCTTCCCAAGTCAAATGACTGGATTGTCAGGGACAACCCAGTCAGTAAGTTACCAAACTTTGAGACTGGAAAGATCTTGCTTCCTGAAAGTCAGGCTTTGAAAAATATGCTTGGACTTACTGAACAACTCAGTAAGCTTGAACTCACTGAACAACTCACTAAGTCTTTGAATGAGTCTGAATCAAAATCATACCCTCCACTTCCTCCACTAAATACCCTTCAGGGTGCTGCACCTAACTTAGGCCTCCCACCTATGGTCTTCTCACCACACTCTCTAAAGGAGAGATCAGGAATGGGAACAACCATCCCAAAGAGAGCAAACCTTGATGTCTCAGTATATACTGATGACTCATCAACTTCAGTCCCTTCTGAAGTAACAACCCAAAGCCCTGACTCAAAATTTGATCAGTTGGCTGAAATGGTCAGGAAGCTAGGAGAGAAGATTGCATCTTCTGAGAAATCTTCTCAATCCAAGAAGGAACAAAAACCAACTTCCTCAAAGACCAAACCCAAACCCACAAAACCCCTGAAAAGATGTAAACTATGCAACTATACAAATCATCTCACTGATGATTGCTATAGAGTCCTTTATTGCATGATCTGCAAAAAGGAAGATCACAGGACATCTGATCATAAACAATTCTCAGTCATGTCAAACTTTTTAGGACTTAAGGCTAAGTGCCTGAACTACCCTTCTGATTCTAAGCAGAAACAGAAGCAAAAGGCCAAGCCTTTTTTACCTTGCCCTTTATGTGGATTCAATGATCATCTTCCTGAGGATTGTCAAATTGACAAATACTGTGAATCTAGTGGAAGTTCCACTCAGAAATCCTCAGGAAAAGAGAAGGTCATTCAGTCAAGAAGAGGAATGAAACAATCCTCTCAGACTACTAAGGCTACCCCTGCAACTAAATGCAAAACATGTGGTAGCTCAGTCCACTCAACCTCTGACCATGAATCAATTAATACTTTCTTAAAGACCTACAATACCAAACCCTCCATGAAATGGAGTCCTAGAAAGAACTGACACAGTTTACTATTTGTGCAGAAGCATGCCAGGGATCCTATTTGGCATCTAGACAGTGGATGTTCAAGGAGCATGACTGGTGTTAAGGAGTGTTTGCACAAATATGTGGAAGAACCAGGACCCAAAGTGATATTTGCTGATAATTCATCATGTCTCACTGAAGGTTATGGTTCAGTAAACTGTAATGGTATTGTCTTTACTAGGATAGCATATGTAAATGGTCTTAAGTATAATCTGATCAGTGTCAGTCAACTATGTGATGCAAAATACATAGTTCAGTTCGATGATAAGCAAGGAACCATCTTCAATGTAAATAAGGAAATTGTCCTCATTGCACCAAGAAGACAAGATGTTTATGTATTAGACATGTCAAGTCTAACTCAGGATGGAACTTGTCTCTTTGCTAAGGCCACTGATACACTCAACTGGCTTTGGCATAAGAGACTCACCCACCTGAACTTTAAGAACATTAACAATCTTGTAAAACAAAACAAGGTCCTTGGCTTACCATCTCTTGTGTTTTCAAAGGATAAACCATGCTCAGCTTGTGAAAAAGGTAAACATCACAGAGCATCCTTTAAAACCAAAACCAACTTTTCCATCAGTAACTGCCTACATCTTCTCCATATGGATCTATTTGGACCTATCAGCCCAAGGTCTACCAACCATGAGAAGTATACTCTGGTCATTGTGGATGAATACTCTAGATACACCTGGGTATTCTTCCTGATCAAAAAGAGTCAGGCAGCTGAAACAATCATGTCCTTTGTCAGGAACATTGAAAACCAAAATGACATTAAGGTCAAACAGATTAGAACTGACAATGGGACTAAGTTCAAAAATTATGAACTTGAATGTTTCTGTGATGAGAAAGGTATTTCCCAAAAAATTTTCTCTCCATACACACCTGAACAAAATGGTGTTGCTGAAAGGAAGAACCGAACACTCATTGAAGCTGCTAGGACAATGCTATGTGGATTAGTCTTTTCCAACCATTTTTGGACTGATGCAGTCAAAACTGCCTGTTATACACAAAACAGATCCATAATTGTCAAGAGACATGGGAAAACCCCATATGAGCTATTCAAAGGAAGAATCCCTAACATCAGCTACTTTCATATCTTTGGGTGTCCTGTGTTTATTCATAATCACAAGGATCACTTAGGAAAATTTGATGCAAAAGCTGATGATGGATACTTCCTGGGATACTCACTTGTCTCAAAAGCCTTCAGAGTGTTCAACACAAGGAGACAACAGACTAAGGAAACATTTCATGTTACCTTTGATGAGAGCACAGATGCAATCAGGTTCTCAACTGCCTCAGTAGAAGAGATAGGAATTGATAATTATTCAAGATATCCTCCTGATGAATATCTTTCTGAAAACAATCCTTCTACTCAGTATCAAGATGATGCTAATCTCTCCTATTACATAATCCCTCACAACCTACCTAACCCTACCATCACTGAGTTTGTTGAGGCACATGCACACACTGATGATATCAATCAGTCTGTTCAAAATACTCAAGAACCAAACAATCTCAGTGAGCTGGTAGACACACAAGATCCAATCAATGATCATGTGTCTACTCCAGAACCAACCCCTCTACCCAATCAGGCCTCTACAAGTTCAAATAAGTATCCAGGACCTCAAGAAAGTTGGACTAGGTCTCAGGACATTGAACTTGTCAATATTATTGGAGAGCCTACTGAAGGCATGCTCACCAGGAGCATGGCTGCTAGTCTAAGAGCAGCCTCATCCAATGAATGCCTATTTGTGGACTTCATTTCCACAATTGAACCCAAAAGTGTTAAAGAAGCACTTACACATCCAAGTTGGGTTCAGGCCATGCATGATGAACTGGAACAATTTCACAGAAACAAGGTAATGACCTTGGTCAAATGTCCTGAGAATGTCTCAGTCATTGGCATGAAATGGGTATTCAAAAACAAAACTGATGAAAATGGCATAGTCATTAAAAACAAAGCTAGACTTGTAGTCAAAGGCAATAATCAACAAGAAGGCATTGACTATGAGGAAACATTTGCACCAGTAGCAAGGATGGAAGCCATCAGGATCTTCCTTGCTTTTGCTACATACATGAACTTCAAGGTGTACCAAATGGATGTTAAAAGTGCATTCTTAAATGGTTCACTGAAAGAAGAAGTTTATGTTGAGCAACCTCCTGGATTTGAAAGCCATGAGTCTCCTGATCATGTCTGTAAGCTTAACAAAGCCCTTTATGGACTAAAGCAAGCTCCCAGGGCATGGTATGAGACTCTCTCAGCCTTCTTAATCCAAAACAAATTTGTCAGAGGCAAGATAGACAACACATTGTTTATCTATAAGACAAATAATGATGTCATACTAGTACAAGTGTATGTTGATGACATCATCTTTGGCTCAACAAGTTTCAAACTTTGCAAACAATTTGAAAAACTAATGGCAAAGAAGTTTGAAATGAGCATGATGGGAGAACTGACATACTTCCTTGGTCTTCAGATCAAGCAGACTGATAGAGGAACCACTATCAGTCAAGAGAAGTATGTAAAGAATCTACTGAAGAAGTATGATCTCAGTGACTGTGCCTCAGTCAAAACTCCCATGGTCCCCCCAAACAACCTTGGTCCTGATCTAACTGGTAAACCAGTAAATCAAACTCTCTTTAGAGGAATGATAGGATCACTGATGTATCTACTTGCACCAAGGCCTGATATCCAATTCTCAGTATGTCTATGTGCCAGATATCAATCTGACCCAAGAGAATCACACATCACTGCTGTGAAAAGGATATTCAGGTACCTAAAGGGCACTCCAAACCTTGGATTATACTATCCAAAGTGCTCAGGACTTGATCTCAAAGGATACTCAGACTCTGACTATGCTGGATGCAACATGGACAGAAAAAGCACCTCAGGCTCTTGCCAAATACTTGGTGGGAAATTAGTCTGTTGGAGTGCCAAAAAGCAACAATCAGTTGCCTTGTCCTCAGCTGAGGCTGAATATGTTGCAGCAGCTAGTTGTTTTGCAAATGTACTCTGGATGAAAAGTCAACTCAGTGACTATGGAATTCAGTACAAGATGGTACCCATCTTTTGTGATAACACAAGTGCAATTCCAATCTCAAACAACCCTGTTCTTCATCAGAGAACAAAAACACATTGATATTAGATATCACTTCATCAGGGACCATGTCATGAATGGTGACATTGAATTACACTTCATCCCTACTGAATATCAGTTAGCCGATATCTTCACCAAACCTTTGGATGAACCAACTTTCACAAGGCTGAAAGTTGAATTAGGAATGTTGGATATAGAGAATCAGTCCACTGATTGATTCCTCCCAACTGAAGTGTAAATTCTTAAAACCTCAGGTCCCTGACCCAATGTGTACATCAGTGAAAACATCTCACTGAATCCTCAATCTCAGGAACTAAACCCAAGTTCCTGAAATCTTTAGGATTCATAAACTAAACCCAAGTTCATGAATCCTTGTTGCTCTGGAATCATTCCTTATTCCTGAATCATCAGTGACTAATCCCAAGTCCCTGAAAACCATCACTGAATGAATAGTCATTCAGGGCCCTGAAAAGGACATTAAATACTGACTTAAATGCTCTAAGTATCTAGTTAGTAAATGTCCGAGGTTGGTAACTGAACTCATATTTAATTCAAGAATATTTGTTCTTTTTGCCTGTCTGGCTTCCACCTCTGGGCCACCACATTCCCACTTGGCATTAAATGCCTCTCCAATCACATTGCAAATATGTGATGACTCATCTCTGCAAGTTGCACTTTTGCAAAACTACTCAACTGTTCACTTCGACTGTTGCGCCAAACCAGGAAAGTGGAGTGTTGGCATTAAATGCGGATCCCAAAACATTATTCAAAACAATTTCCAATAATTCTTTTTGAATAAATTAAGATTGCTCAATTGTCCAAAACACCCCCATCTCCACTTTCCTATAAATACCCCAACCAAAAGAAACACACACATGTTTTTATAGAATCTTAAGCAAAACTCTGCCATTTTTAATTCTCAAAAACAAATTGTGTGTGTATTCTTAAGCTTTAGAATCCCATAAACCTTAGTCAAACCCAGACTTACCCACAAATGGCTTCTTCTAAAGCTGTGAAATACGCCCCTAATGTGGATTTCACAATGGAGGGTGTAGACCTAACCAAAAACAATGTGGTGGGAAATTTCTCGTATCCACAAATCTACCCAGCCTACAAGAACATTATGAAATTTCTTCGTAATTGTTTTCTTGCAAAGGCTTTCACCCACACCCCCTTAGTCATCTACCATGACTATTTGAGGGAATTCTGGTGTACGGCTGTGGCTACCAGCCCCAAAGACACCAAAGAGTCAATCATCACCTTCACGGTGATGAATGGGAGTAGAACCCACTCCTTTGACTACTCAACCTTCATCAAAGCCACAGGCCTTGACTTTGCTGAAGAATTTGCACCCAACCCTACTGATCAGGACATAAAGAATGAACTGATCTTTCTAGCACCCCATGACCCCAGACGTCCTACAACGTCTGCTGGGGGCTTACTGGAGAAGGCTCCAGTAGTCAAAACATGGTTCCACCCTATTTGGAGGATACTGATGACATTTGTCATTCAGGTCCTGGGTGGAAATAAATCCTCTACGGAACAATTGAACTCATCACAACAATTGATGCTGTTCAGTCTCCTTGAGGGTACAAAAATTGACATCGGAGGAATAATCTTCCGAGACCTTGTTGCTAAGCTCTCAGGAAAACATAGGCAAAGGCATATGTCCTACCCTAGATTTGTTTCCTGTGTGCTTCAGGACCTACTTGGTTCTGACTATGTGAGGACTGATGCAGAAGGTACGAAGCCTGACGTCCTGTACAAGTCAAACTTCACTAGTAGCATCAGTGAGGTTACACATATTGCCCTGACTGAATACATGCAATCAGTCATTCAGGGTAATGACGCTATCTCTCCAGTTCCTTCACCGACCAAAAAGGTGAAGAAGACAAAGAACGGTCAGTCCAGCCAGGTGGTTAGACCCAAGCCACTCGCCACTGAGACTGATCCTCAAAACCAACTCAACCTTAAAAAGAGGTTGAAAAAGGCCGAGACCTCTGAGACACCCATTTCTGAGACCCTCTTGACCTTAAAACAAAGGCCAACGGAGGTCACTGAGCAATCATCCTCAGTGACCTCGGGCACACCCCTTCCACATGGTTCAACTGACATAAACAAGTCAGAGGGATCAGGAAGCATTCCCCCCTCACATCCCGATGAAGGAACTGTAAAAAAACAATCAGTTCCCAAGGGAGGAAAGGGTTCTAAATCCTCGGTAAGGCAGCTCTACCTTACTGAGAAGGGGACCCACAAACATTCACATCCCGATAACGTTCCTGAGCAATCACCCTCAGGATCTCAGGGAGAAAAGGACCCTAAATCCCCTGAAGGACAGCACAATCCTGATGGGAAGGGGGTCCACAAACTTTCACAATCAATACCTAGTGATACCACTGGAAAACACCCATCAGTGGTTGAAGGTGCTAAGGGGGACAAAGACTCAGAGGGAAAGAAACAACCCGCTGATACGGAACCCATAAACCCCTCAGGCAGTCCAATTATCTCAGGTACTGCCCCCAAAAGCCAGGCTGGTGTTACCCAAGTTATTATGGCTAGTCAGGCTGAGCAAACCCACTCAGTTATTATGACAACGGGGTCAGGACCTGACCAAACCGAAGGCAAGTCTTTTTATAAAGAGGAGCCGGTTGATTTTTTGGGTATTGAGTCCATGGGGGACTTTCAGGCTTTTATTGAGTCTGATGAAGAGCTCAGGGAAGAGAGTGAAGAGGAAAATTTTGAGGCAGGTGAGGATATGGAAACTGATGTACAACCTGAACAACCTGAACAATCACATCAGTCATCTCCAAGCCAAAGTGAAGAGTCAGGTTCTCAATCTTCTGATTCTTCTGATACTGGGGACATCCTCCAAAAGTATGATAACTCTCTTCCCCTCACTGAAAGAACATTGGTCAAATTCCTACTGAAGACCAACAGAACTCTTTTCACTGGTCTCACTGATGAGATGTTTGATCATCACACTGAAGCTGCTGTTCACTATGCCAACCTGAAGGCAGATGTTGAAAGTTTTCATGATGATGTGATCGAAATCCAATCTGACACCAAACACTCCCTGACAGCTATTGATCTTCATTTCCAGAAGTTCAATCTTACCCTTGAAGGCATCACCAAAAGCCTTGGAACTATTCAAACAGCTGTCAAGGATGACCCCATACTCAACAAGAAGGTCCTTCAGGCTACTGAGACTTACCAGAAGCAATCAGCTGAATTCAGTGATCTTCTCAGCTTACTGAAGGATTCTAAGATTCAGGGTCTTACCTCTTCATTGGACTCAATCAGGACTTCCATGGGTCTTCAAGAAAAACATCTTGGTACTTGGGCACAATCTTCAACATCTTTGGCATGGTCTCTTGGGTCAAGGATGTCAGGCATCGAAGCTTCTCAGGCATCTCTGGCGGATCAGATCTCAACTCTTCAGAAAGACACCTCGGACATCAAATCAATGATGACTGAGATCTATCAGGCTTTCAAGGGTCCTGCTGCTCCAGTGACTCCAACTCTTGCTATCACCATGGCTCATGCAACAGTTGAGGGGGAGAAAGACACTAGAGTCCCTCAAGCTTCCACAACCCAGCAACCTCTTTCTCACACTGAGGGGGAGATTCCTGAAGCTTCTTCCTCCCATCAAGATAAAGGCAAAGGCATCCTCACTGAACCTGAGCCTCAACCAGCACCGATCTCGGTTGCAAAGGATCCTGAATTACCACTCAGGATCCCAAATGAAATTGATGGAGTTCTTCACCACTTCACAGCTGATAAACTCAGTGCTTATCTTCAGGAAGAGGAAGCAAAGAAGAAGTTAAAGGAGGAAGAGAAGGTGAGCAAGCCTGCTATAATTAAGGTTGTTCATGAAGAGGCTGAGAAAATTGGTCTTGAAGCAAAGGATCTCTCAGGAAGAGAAGGTGGTATGACCTTTGTAAAGGCACAGACTGATGAGATGATCATTCTCAGGAAAAAAAGGGAGGAAAGGAATAAAAGGGCTGAAGAGATCAGGCAGAACAGGATTAAGAAATATCAGTGGTATATGACTGACAGGTTGAAGCCAGAACCAATCACTAATCACTACAAGAAAAGTGGCTTTTTAGTACCCCCGTAAGCGTTCTAAATGGTACTTTTTAGGACCTTTCATTTAATAGGACCAACGATGAAAGCGTTTCATGTAAGGCGGTTGTAATAGGTCCAAAGCGTCCTAATATCTCAAATACCTTATGAAACCAATTTTATGGTCGTATTATATGTCTATGAATAACATAGATAGCGTCCTAATAAAACCATATGAGGACACTTTTACAATGTTTTGACATGTGCTTACCTACTTTTAATCTTTTGACACACATAAAAAGGTCCTTAAAAGTTTGTTAGGACGCATATGATGCAACATCATAGCTATTTTAGCAACCAAGAACAGGGTCCTAATAACTCAAATAAGATTATGATACCAATTTTATGGTCGCATAATAGGTCTATAAACAACCAAATAACGTCCTAATAAAACCATATTAGGACACTTTTACAATGTTCTAACATGTGGTAACCTACTTTTAATCTTTTGATACACATACAAGCGTCCTTAAATGTTGATTCTTAGGACGGTTATCACATAACATTATAGTTACTTTAACACCAAGAAAAGGGTCCTAATATCCCAAATACGATTATGATACCAAATTTATGGTCGCATAATATGTCCATGAACAACCAAATAACGTCCTAATAACAACATATTAGGACACTTTTTCAATGTTCTAACATGTGGTTACCTAATTTTAATCTTTTGATACACATACAAGCGTACTTGAAAGATAATTGTTAGGACGCTTATCATGTAACATTATAGCTACTTTAGCACCAAGAAAAGGGTTCTAATATCTCAAAGAAGATTATGAAACCAATTTTTTGGTCGTATAAAATGTCTATTAACAACCTAAATAACGTCCTAATAACAACATATTAGGACACTTTTACAATGTTAAGCGTCCTTAAAAGTTTATTGTTAGGACGATTAATAAGTTTAATAGGACAATTTCAAAGTCCTGACAAATCATATGATAGGACGCTATTTTCAGCATGCACACTCTATTATTACGATATGAATAAAAGATCAACTAATTATTAAATGAATAAAACGAAATTGTATTTCAAATAAGCAATTGTCATAACAAAAGCACTAAACATAAATAAGGTAGACAGTATCTAACGTAAAGTATTGTAACATTAAACAATAAATTAAAGCAACAAGAAGCTTAGTCCGGGGTCATCATGCATCCTTTCTCAATCCTCACGGACCACCTACAAATAAACATCCATGTATAAGCATTAAGCTCCATGTTCTTAAAATTATTGGTATCACAAGATTAACAAAGACATACCGAGATAAAGGGACAAGGCCATGCTATGGTTGCACCAACACAGTCTTCAATTGTGGCAAATAACCCATATGGTCTCACCAACATTTCATCTCTTTTTGTTGGTACTTGAACGTTTACCTCACATCATCCTCGTCCAATCTCTGTACCACCAACTAGATCATTTGGGTTCAAGCTCCTCACCCATCCTTTTGCTACAGTCTCGGTTGAGTTTAGAATGCTTTTAAGGAAAACTTCATCCCCGACCTAGATTTCAGTTTTCAACAAACATTTATCAATTTATAGTCAGACACTTGTATTAGGTTAAACAGATGTAATACTGCAGGTATGGAGGCTGGTGTATACAAAGGAGGTCAAAAATTGATCAGTGTATGCTGAATATGTGAAAATATGTATCTGACGTTATGAAAATGCAACAATACTATATTGGAGATGCAACAACTAATGAGATATGTAACGTCCCCTATTCTGCAATTTATTCATGCAACAATTTGCGTATTTCTCAATTGTCGTCCAGAGAATTTCGCTGTCTAGTCATATTTTAATGCTATTCTAGAATATAGACATTTGAAATTGCTAGGGAGAACTACTAAACTGATGCCTAAACTTCCACAACATATAATATCCAGTTAGCATAATGCAAATCATATCTATATGAGTTCTCAAATGTCACGCAATCACCAAAGTGGCACAATGGTGGCTCAAACCAATATCAGGCTATGAGCATCCCAAAACTGCACATTGCATATCTGCAACTACTTTACTTAATTCAGAAAGGTAACTTCCATTCAACCAGCTTGTTACACCAAGCAACAATTTATAATAGAAACATACCCGTAAACGTGGAGGTTCATTGGTTACAACGGGAGAATGCGGTGATGTAAGAGTTGGAACACTGGAACTATCCGTCGACCCTTTTATCTCTGATAACTGGGCTCGTAACTGTTCATTTTCACTAGTAAGTTCTCCACATCTAGACTTCAATTCGTTGTTTTCTCTATGACATGCTAAACGACTTGGTGCTACACCCCAAACATCTGAAGCACGAACACCTAGACCATACATGACTGCTTCACCATTTCGATCTGTACCCATAACTTTAGAAAAAATATCATCTGGTCCAGGCTCATCAATCGAACCCTTGGGCAGATTATCACTAAGTCGTTTCATTTCGTCCTGCATTTTATATCAACATGAACAACATATAGGAAAGGCATGTATTACGAAAAAAAGCATATTGTGTTTAACTTTTGCTATTAATACACTTTTCAAAACATAAAAGCATATTACTTACAATCGCATTTGCAGTGTCATCATTTTTGGTATTTCCATCTTTGGAGAAGCATGCACTAAAAAGATCCAATCGACTTGGATCGTGTCCCAAAGATGTCTGTATGAATAAAAAGAAAATGAATATTAACAGTGGATATCGACAGGATACATTAACAATCCCACTGTCTCCATACAGTTACCTTTAACCCTTCACGGACGCGAGCATAACTTTTTTTACCGGTTCTTTGGATCATCTTCTTTTTTGCCCGATTCGCCTTGTTTTTTTCACTTAAACTCTGCAGCAGGAAAGTAAAATATCATAATGGGAAATTAAGTAATGTTATTTAAAGTGGAAGAGTATTTCACACCTTAGTCTTTTCGTTATTCCAATACTTCACAAGTCTCTTCCATTGTTTTTTTTGCACTTGCTTTGGCCTAGACCTTATTTGTTGCTTAACTGACAAAGATGGATCATGGTAGAGTTCCTTAACTCTTGCCCTCCGGTTCTTCACCTTCCGCCCAAATGATTGCAATACCCATCTTTCTCCAGCTTTCGGAATATCAAATTTTGTCTAAAAAATGTAATAGCTCACATTAGAAAACAAATATTTTATTCATTAACATACAAATTTAACATTGTGTACCTTTAAGAGTTCAAGCAAAGCTTTTTTTTTTTCGGCGGCAACTTTATTCCATGGTTTATAAATCGGACAATACTTTCCACTCCTTGAAAGGGTTCCCATGAAATGGGTCAGATGACTACTTTTGTCGTTAATAGGTTGTCCGTGTTCATTAACTAAAATAGTAATTCTATCCCCTTTTTCTTGGGCCCAAACTTTTGCCATACGTGTTGGTCCTCTCTTTCTTTTGCTTAGAATCCGAACTCCAAAAAGTGAACATGATTTACAATAGATACGTATACATTTAAAATACTAAATAAATTGAAATGGAGGCAATATCTTAGCGTTGTATTTTGTCTTGTTTTAATTTAACTTTATTATATATTCTTGTTATATGACACAATATATGATTTTTAAAATGATGCAATTAAGTAGATCAGGTTAACCTGTTTCGTTTACTGCTTCTGTAACTTCATGCTCTTCTTCATTTTCAATTTGCTCAGCTTCAAACTCTTCTTCACCTATATCGTCGCCGTCGTTTGCTAAATCGTTCTCATTCTCCAAAGCATCCGCATTCTCCAAATCATCCACGTCTTTATCTACATCATCTTCAGAAGTAGCTTGTTCTTCAATATCTTCATTCATATGTATGTCTTCAATATCATCATTTTCAGCATCATATCGTTCTTCATTGTTATCTATAGTTAAAAAAAAAAAAAAAAAAAAAAAAAGAAAAAAAAGAAAAAAAAAGAAAAAAAAAAAGTAAGCATCGAAAACAGTTAACTAAATATACAGTTAATAGTAATTTAATATCATATATATAATATTTGAAATATATGTATATGTACCATCATCAGATCTCAAGTCATGCTCCCCGTGGTCATCATCGTTGTCAATTGCAATTAAGTTTCTCTCAGCTACAGTTGCTCTCCCTCTCTTGACAGAATTAGAATTTTGTAAATCTTTTTCCTTCAACTGACCCTTTTGTTTTGTATGATTTGTATCAGGTGGTTGATCATTTATCGTTTGGTCTTGGTCGGACTCCTGTACCCTACTATGTATTGCCCTCCCTGTATGAATCAGTTGTCCCTTTTGCGAACGAGATTCTGAAGATGTTAGCCCACGGGAGACATTCGGAGCAGTCATTCGTTTTAGTGCTAAATTTTTATATCTAGTCATGGACTGAGGAGCAATGTATTTTCGATGCTGTTTCATGCAACTAGAATTGTTAGAAAACAAACATAAATAAATTATATTAGCCAAATTTATTATTAGTACCTTTTTATTTGTTTCTGTAGCCGCTTCTTCTGGGTTATCTTGCTCAGCATTAAGATCAAAGTCTGAACCAGACATATAATCTGCATCTTTCTCACTGGTATCCGTTGGTTTCGTTTTCTTTTTCTTTGTTTTGTCACTCTGTACTAGACTTGTCAAAGAGTTAGCAATATTTTTCACTCCCAAAGCTTGTAATCTTTGTTTGTTTTCTTGAATCCTTGACCTTCTGGACATTTCATAATCATTCGTGTTTCTCGTGGAGACTTGGCGGTGCATCCTGTTATTTTCCATTACTGGTGCACAAAACAAATAAAATAATTATGAGATTGCAAAGAACAATATCCATTTAAATTAAACAGTTTGTAGCAAGCATTAAACCAACATCCATGGCCACAACCTATATACAGCCTTAAAAGCTACAACTTATAACCGAATAGCCGACTATAAACAAGATTAGGAAAAAAAAACGCTCGTGACCACAAATATAAGACAATTCAATTTCACACTCAACCACCCTACCATCACATATGAAATCAGTCATATAAAATCAACACCCACAACGAAACACAAACTTTAAATGACATTACAAAGTACCTTCGACCAGAGATTATACAACATGTGTAAAATCAGTACTGATGACCACACACGACAGCCTAAAAGACATCACAAATAATTGTGGTTATCCACTAATAGCATCCAAATAAGAAAAAGGTTTTTGAAAATTGATCATCCGAAACTAAAATACAACTTGTAGCACATCACAAATAAGCATCACTTATGATCACATATGAGACTCATCAGAATAGGTCAACCAACCACAAACCCGAACCCACCATTTCTCACACTTATGATTCTCACACTTAAGACTCATCACAAAGATTAAACAAACACTAACACTATATAACAATAACAATATATAACAATGATAATGACAATAATAATAACAATAACAATAACAATAATAATAATTATAACAACAATAATAATAACAATAACAGAGGTTTCCATTACCTGTTGAGTCAGACCTTGACTCAAAAGTGAAAACCAACAATCGTTGTTTTGCTGCCCACGTACAACCCTAAACCGAAATTGAGATTTTAACCGTATGTGAAAAATGATTTCCATTAATAAAATTGTATCAAATACTTGATTTCCTAAAATATATGCTTGATTTTCGCAGCGCCAAAACTTATTTACTAATCTAAATTTTTCCCCAAAAATTTTAAACGGGTTCATACTGAATAGAAATGTGAACGTAGGAGGGTAAATTTTCCCCAAAATTTTAGGGTATAATTTGATGTATAATTAAAATAATTAATAGTACTAGTATATAGTATATGAAATGTGTTAGTAGTATATTATTGTATATAATACATATATGTATTTAATTTATTGTATTTGAAACTAAAAAAGAAATAGAGTACCCGGTCGGTGGTCGGGTTATTAACTAAATTAATTTAAATGCTTTTTACCCAATAATAAAATTTATTATGAAATTAAGTATAATGTTAAAATAAAATCTTAAATCTTGACTCGGTATCCCGGCCGCCAAATTAATGTTAAAATAAGATTGTTGGTGACATTGAAGCGTCTTTCCCGTTTTCTCAAGAAAGCTTCGACATGTGCAGGGTAAACAAAGCTTCAGGCGATACAAAAATGCATTTTGGAAATTAAACAACTCTCAACGGGTGATCCTCATTGATGAAAATTTAGGATTGGACGATAGAACATCACGCGAGTGGCTTACATATTTTTGTGATGCGGTCATTCATTTATATCGTCGAGAGTTCTTACGTAAGTTGACTTCCCATGACGTCACATTCCGGACTTATAAGAACATTTTAGAAAAAATATGTCATATCGTAATCAGAGTGTCGTATCAAAAGGTTCATATCCAATAGGTTCATAACCAATGTTGCAAAAATCGCGAATCAGTAGTCGGGCGGTCGACCACCTTGTAGCTTGTAATCGGTCTGGGCGGGATTAATCGGTGATTAATTGGATTGGCATTACTGACAAATTTTAGTTATTTTCGGCAAGTTTTGTATATTTCCGGTGAGTTTTAGGTATACAGCAATGTATTTTCTAAAAAACTACTTGTAATAGACTTAAACAGTTACTATAAGTGATCAAAATAAGTGTACAGTGAGTGTTGGGTACTTCTGGCATGATTTATAGGTTTCCGGCAAGTTTGACCAACATTGACCGCCGTTAATAGTCGTTGACCACGGTTGACCTATTTGTTTGATCCAGTTACATAAATCGGCAAGGTCGGTGGGCTTGTAGCACCTAATCGGCGATTAATCGGCCTTGTAGACCTTTTTTTGCAACACTGTTCATAACAAATGGTTCATATATCAAATGGTTCAGAAAAGCATATCAAAGGTTCATAATCAAAGTTTCATACCAGTAGCAAAGATTCGTCATTAAGGTTCATAGCAAAAGGAATCATATCAAAGATTCGTCATTAAGGTTCATAAAGGACCACAACAGGGCAATATCACCGGTTCATATGACCCAAGTGTACTGCCGGAGTTACATAGGTTTGCTGGGAAGGAATATGTAGATAATAGACCGTAGGTTGTGATTCGTTAAAATCAACAAGTATTTTTCTCAAAGATTTACAAAAGACATATGTAAACCCGAGTCGTTATCCCTAATGAAGGTTTGAATGGAATATGTGATTTTGGATCGTGAAACGTGTCGTGAATAGTGAGAACAAAGAGATATTTGATTATTTGGTGTTTGTTAATTCTAATGAGATAAGGAAAGCAAATTTACAAAGAAAAATAAAGCTAGGATCAAGTTATACTAAAACGCAAAGCGGGAATCCTAAAAACGAGAAGTGAAATCTATAAAAACAAAACCTACAAGTGTACGTGTAAATTTATTTTTCCTAAGTCCTAAATGATAAAAGAAAATTTTAGAAAATAAAATCATTTATAAAGATGGGCGGGATCTTTTTGAAATTCAAATTTTTAAACATTGGCAGGATTTTTTTAACGTATTCAAATTCAAAAAGGAAGTATTACAAACGTGTGGATTGTCCCCTATAAATACCCAGCCTTCTGATTCCATTGTCACACAAAATTTTCATAGTCAAACCTAAACTATCCAAACTTATGTAACTCAAAATGTCTTCCAAAAGAGATTTCGGGCAACAATTTCCAAGCCGACCTCGCAAAAAGGATTTTGGCCAACAATTTCCAAGCCCACCTCGACACAATGAAGAAGTCCATACTCCACCAGCACAAATCTATCCCGTTTTCAACCCACCACAAAAACAGATGAACACTTAACTGGAAAATGGCAGAATACACCGGTTTCAAACAAAGACCCAAATCCACACGGGTTAACAGACGAACAACTTCGCCTAATGGATCAAGACATGCAGGTCTTGCTGGAAATGGAATATAATGAAAGACAAGAGGAAAGGGCTCATTTGGAACGAGAAACAAAAGAGGCTTAAGAACGCACAGAAAGGTGGGAGTGTGGTATTTTCACACCTTCCGAATCATCTGAAGATGGGTACCCAGATTCAGATGATACTTTTCATTAATCGTTCGCTGAATCGTTTGTTGGTTTTTCAAGTCGTTGTTTAATGTAGGTTCAACTTCATGTTTAATATATTCTAGTCGTTGTTTAATGTAGCTTCAATTTCATGTTTAATATATTCTAGTTAATCGTTTAGGCCATCATTTTTGCTGCCTTTTAAGTCGTTTTTAATTTATGTTCACGTAAGTGATATAGTGTTGAACTTTAGGGGGTATTTTTGCAAAGCAAATATATTTTTGTTACTTATTAAGATGACCATCATACTATCAGAAGGAGGAAATGCATAACAAAGAACATTAAAGAAGCAATGACTTGTTACAACCGGATTGAAACAATGTAAGGTAAAATGAGTACTTTTTCTTTTAATTTTCTAACTATAACAGTAAACATATCAAAAAGATATTTTACAAAGTTTATGGAGATTAGTGATTTATATCTAATACCATTCATTTGTTGCAACCCTTTCATATCCTATCTAATCAATAGTCAATCGGTACCTAATCTTCTTTATATATATGCACTCATTCGTTGTTTTGATCTAATCATTCTAAAAAAAATAACAACTTTTAATCTGTCTTTCTCAATAATCTCTAAAATAATGGCTGGTACTCCACATCTGAATGAGCTAAAGGAGATTTCTGGATCGGATAAATTGCATGAGTGCTTTACTTTTTCGATGGGTCAAGAAATACCGGAGAACGAATCTACGATAATGTGGTTTTGACAACAGAGGGATCTCCTGCGCATAAGCATTGAACGCCGTAGCGAAAGGATGGTCGAGGTTTTGGGCTTGGATTTTGATGAGGAAGAGGCGGGAGATGTTGTTTATGAACGCCTTCGTGAAATGCAGGTGATAGAAAGAAGCCTCCTCCAGTCTGTGTCTGCTATGTTGGTTCAGTTAAGGGCTTTAATAACCAAGAAAGAAGAAACAGTTGAGGAGTTGATGGACTTCGATTAGGATTTCAAGTGTATGGGTGTGGGTCTTCTTTTGGGTTGTTTAATAGTACTAGTATGTTTTTAAGTTTTATGAACTTTATGTTTGGATGGTAGCAGAAGCTATAGGCTTTTGTGTTTTGAGGTAGGGTTATGCCTGCCTGGGTCACTATCTTTAAGATCTATGTACAAACTTTATGGTATTTTTATGTTAATTATGCATGACAGTGGAAATATTTAGCTTGTTTATGCTGCATACTTTTGCGTTTTGTATTGAGGTTACGCCTAGATATGTTAACGTATGCAATCCTGTGGTAAATCAATCACTAAAGCGATTAAAACCCATCATAATGGTTAATGATGGGTCAGGATGTACAGAGTAGTGACTAAATTTAGGACTTTTTCTTTTTATTTCTGCGTTTTATTGTTAGTTATGATTGCTTGTGTCATTGTTTTGCTGAATTGCCTAACAAGGTTCGGTCGAATAGCATTATCATAAGTCAATAGTTTGACCAACCCTTGTAAGTTGTCTGCTGATATAGCCTTAGTGATTGTATTGGAGTTTATGGAGTTGGTTACTGGCAGCGATACGTTTGCAGTTGATGTATGCGATAGTTCTTATGATGAGTGGTATCTTAGGTTCTAGAAAGTTAATTGTCGTGCTAAATTTTTTTTAGCAACCAAATCGTTGGCTGCTGAATTTATTTTTGTGTTTTGCTGTTACTTACATTTAGGAATAAGTAGACAAGGATGCTGATGTGCAGGGGTATGAATGGGCTGCTGATGCGATTTGCAGCCCAAAATAAAGTGACTAAAAAAGCTCTAGCATCTTGAATAAGCTGAAAAACCTTAGGATAGAACTATAGGCTACAAATTAACCAAAAATCATACCTGAATTACTACTGGATAACCAAAATATAAGCTGATATATGGGTCTAAAAGGGACAAGGGATGATGCAGGGCAACCATTTAAATTATTCTAGTTAACTCAAATTCCATTTCACCTTCAAACTAGCTCAACACTTTCTGAAAACAACTTTAACGTAACAAATTAGCGCAGATCAAAGTTCTTGAAAAATCCTAATAATCACTCAATAATAAGCACTTTTCTAAAAGACAACTTTTGAGAAAACTTGGAATAAGCTTAGGAAAAGCTTGTGGATCAGATCAGTAGACACTATAAACATGGATACACTTTCCATACTTAACATATGGGCACTGGTGCACATACACAACTTCACCATGACAAATCCTCAAGTTTGCCCTAACAACCTTGTTCATTCCGATCTGTGGCTCATCACATGTTTCATCCGCAAGGGCAATGCAGACTATAACTCTCCTTTTGTTGCCGTGTAATCCAACAACTACACCAACCTAGTCAACACCTAGACATCTTCAAGAACATGGCAAAAAGTTTCAACTAACAGCTCATACATGCTTAACTAATCCTAAATACAAAACAACATTCAAAAAAGATGAAATGAACTAGTGAACGCATTACTTTTAATAACAACCATACTTGGCATTCATATGGATAAACCATCAAAAGATTTACATATTCCATTGTTAATTTACATACAAACCATACCATTGAAAGCAGACATTATACATTAAACATTAAACATAAACAGATGACACTAGAGCAAAAGAAACCATCCAATTCCATAGCGAGCAACCCTTCAACCATTCATCGCCTGAATCTGTTCTTCCTTGGTCCTGATGTCCTGCTCAGCTTGATTAATGAGATCATTCAACCCTTCCAGCTTGGTCCGCGCAGCATTCCTGTCTTCCCTAAGATCAACCAAAGTGTCATAAACCTCTTCCCTATCTTCAAGAGCTTCCATTTCAGCAATTAAAGCATTAAACTGCCCAATCTCATTGTTCACTGTGGTGGCCTCTTCGCGCATCCGGTTTATAAAGCCACGGAGACCGGAAATTTGCTGAGCCTTGAAGAAACTCATGTAACCATAAACAGAGGTCTCGCCGCTATACTCAATTAGGTCGTCAATAACACGCCTAGCCACTTGGTTTGGTCCTCCTGGTGCTGCCATTGATATTGAAATTGGGTAAAATATGATATTATTGATATATTTATAAGAATGGTGGAAGAAGAGTTGTAGGGTTAGTGATAAAGGAAGGAAAAAAATGTTGATATATATATAGGGGATTTGTGTGGTGTAGAATTGGGATGTGAACCGTGTGGTTGACAATTACCGTTTCAACCATCATGACTCTTAAGGCTCCGGCGGCTAACATGCAGAAACCGAGGACAATAGTTAGAGAAGATAACTAATAGTTCTCATTTCTTTTAAATTTTAAGACCTTATGTTTAAAAATGGCAAACTAAGTCCTCCTTATTTTAAACTATCAATATATATTACTTAATCGGTTCAGTTATCGGGTTGTTTGGTTAGTTCGTTTTTGTTAAATCGGTTCTATTTTTATGCGGGTCAACACCAAAACCGAACCGAACCCAACTAGAATTCAACCGAAGTGAACCGAACACTGAATTTGAAAATAATATTCACTGAATATTAAAAAAATAATATTCAAATTATAACCATTTATAACCTTTATAAAGATGGGCTGAATATTTTTTAAATTCAAAGTTATAAAGATGGGCGGGATCTTTTTGAAATTCAAATTGAAATTCAAATTTTTAAACATGGGCTGGATCCTTTTTAACTTATTCAAATTTCAAAAGTAAGTATTAAAAACGTGTGATTGTCCCATATAAATACCCAGCCTTCTGATTCCATTGTCACACACAATTTTCATAGTCAAACATAAACTATATATCCAAACTTCTGTAACTAAAAATGTCTTCCAAAAGAGATTTCGGTCAACAATTTCCAAGCCCGCCTCTCAAAAAAGATTTTGGCCAACAATTTCCGAGCCCACCTCGACACAATGAAGAAGACCACACTCCAACTGGACAAATCTTTCCCTTTTTCTACCCACCACAAGAACAGGTGATCAATTCACCGGAAAATGAATCGGTGCAGAATACACCTGTTTCAAACCAAGAAGCAAATCCACACGGGTTAACAGACGAACAACTTCGCCTAATGGATCAAGACATGCAGGTCTTGCTGGAAATGGAATATAATGAAAGACAAGAGGAAAGGGATCGTTTGGAGCGGGAAGCAAAAGAGGCTGAAGAACGCAGGGAAAGGTGGGAGTGTGGTTTTTTCACACCTTCCGAATCATCTGAAGATGGTTACCCAGATTCAGATGATACTTTTCATTAATCGTTCGCTGTTTACGTTAATCGTTTGTTGTTTTTTCAAGTCGTTGTTTAATGTAGGTTCAATTTCATGTTTAATTTATTCTAGTTGATTTTAAAGTAGTTTCAGTTTGCTAAGATATTCGACGTTGCAAGTTTTATTAAAAGTTTACATTTCTAATTACAAACCATCCTGCCCTTGGATCTTTTTCAGTTTATTTCAGCTTATTCCAGTAAGCTGGGATACTTCTTTTATTTGTCCTATGAGTAGTATAACATTTAGCACTTTCCAGTTTTTTTCTTTGGTAATTTCCATTTTCATTTAGTATTTTTAATTCATTTTTATTGTAAATTCAGTCTTTAAATCATAATAAATTAAATAAAAGTCAGAAAAATATAATTATTTTATTTAAAATTTTCTTTTATTAATTAGAATTTAGGAAAATTAGTTTGGCACCCATAGAGTTAGTATTTAACCAATTTTGACGTTTACGCTCGGGTTTTACCGGTATAAAACCGTTATCAGTTTTTCTTTACGTTTTTAGCCAAGCGTACTTTAGGGCATCGTTTTTGCTGCCTTTTAAGTCATTTTTAATTTACGTTCACGTAAGATGAGAGGGCGCACCACGTAAAATATTTTTGTTACTCACCTCATCCGGCCACAAACGAAATTCATCATTCCATTCACACTTCATTTGAAACATCACGACTAGGTAGTGGCCTTAATAATAAGATAATTTTGAAACAATATTATGAAATATAAATTTGTAAAACTAAATAAATCACTTAAATGGTAAAAGATATGATACATTGGTATTTTTAAGATTGAAATAAAAACAAACACACAAAAACTCTTAACATGTAAAAGATAGGAGTACGTGTTATATTCAAAAGTAATTATAGCCTTGCCATAATTAAGCAACTTGCTTGTATACAATCCTCTATAACGACGGTCATCACATTGATTATCTTCCATCATCAACTGTCAAACAAACTGCGCGAAGAAAGAGGTAATGATCTCGCACCAAAAATTTTTTTTTTTTGATTGCTCATCTCATTTTCATATAAATGTAAGTAATAATCAAAGTAATAATTTGCACTTCATTATAGTAATAGAGTTTTATGTTAGTCAGATCCAATGGTAGTGCGATTCTTGATGTAGAGTAAGAATCCTCTGCTCATTCTTAGTTGATTATGTAAGAGGAATATATTATATCTCTTACAATTAACATTATAAGTTCTTATTGTGACTTTTTTGTATGGAGTATTATTCAATAATAGTTACACATGATTAAGAAATATAATTTGTGGGTAAAGTTAATGTTATGGTGTGTGTTTGGATTCGGTTACTTGTGATCTTCTGTAGTACAATTAACATTATAAGTTCTTATTGTGACTTTTTTGTTGGAGTATTACTCTGTTTTGTTTTTTGTGAGGTTATATACAATCTTTTAATAGATTTATATTTACGTGTAGGCGAACATGGGTATCGAATTCGTTATACTTCAAGAAAAGGAACACTTTGCGGAATCTCAGGTAGTAGAAAAACAAAATGCCAGAATAGTGTAACGTAAAGTGTAGTGATGTTGTAATTTAAAACTGAAATATATGTGAACTTTATATTGTAGGTGTTACCGGAAGTGTACAATAGTGAGTCTTACAACGGTAAATCTGTGATATACATAATATCAGCAGATAGGTATCGTTTTAGGGTGGACTTACTCAAGCCTACGTTCGGTCTTTGGTGTATAACCGGACCAAAATGGACAGCTTTTTGCAATAGGTACTTGCACAAAGATGTAGAGTTGTTGCATTTTGTTGAAGAATGGGATGACTGTTTTTATATGACTGGATACTTTCCGAACGGGCATGAAGTATGTGGGTATGATGTAAACAGAGCAACATATTCAAGATTCAAGACATTTGTGTTGCCCGACCCTGGTTTGACTCAGGTACTAAAAATTAATAAAGTCAATTACCTTTAGCAACCAAAGGCGACCTTAATTTATACCAATCTCAGTTAGCATATGTTTTGCATACAAAATTTTAAATTTTTGATTATATACTTTAATACAGTCAATTGCCGCTCAACTACTAACGGGATTTGAGGAGCTTGATCATCTGACTATCAAAGTGAACGGGCAGAATTTCAAATGTCATGTGCGCCGGGTCAAAGTTTTATCGGAACCGGGTACTTATGTGTACAATTTGTTGGGTGATGTTTGGAGTTCGTTGGTGAACGTTGTCTGTCTGGAGCCTGGAACCACATGTGTCTTCACAAAAAACAGGGGACATAGTGTGTGGCTAGATGCCTTTGATGATGACGGGGGCATCCTAACGCAAAGCGTGTTCAAGGGAGCCAGTAATCTGAGGAAGATTCAACTGCCGTTGGAGTGGAATGAACAGAGTAACATATGCTTTATTTGCTTTTATTAACATTTATTTGTCTGCATTTACCTAATACCATAAATTATTACGTTTGTATGTTTAAATAGATGACGATAGAATGACACATATTTGCTACTGGCCATTCCACACCGACCATCATGGAGAGTACAACAGAACCTTCTACAAAAGCTACGCCCACATCCAATGCCGCAACAGATTGGTACATGAATTAAATAATTTTTTTTTTTTTAATATATAGCCATTTTGATGGTTTAACAGTTGGTTAATAGTAACTGCAAATTACAATCCTACAGGTAATCCCTGCTCATTTCCTGAAGAAGCATCCGATGCACCACTACAACAAGGCCCTGGTAGTTCACCATAACTATAGAGATGTCATGAGGGTGCAAATGGAGCCGCACAATGAGAAACCAGAAAGAACCAATCATGTAAACATGTTCGGACAGTGGAAGCTGTTAGCAGAAGCATGTAAGTTCCCGTATGTGAAGGTGATACGGTTCAAGTATGTGTCTAATGGGGTAGATTTGGATGTGGCAGAAGGTGAAAACCTGCATTACCCGATATTCCACATATGTTAAACTGGTGAATGGTAAGTCCTTTTGGTAGTTGCTGGGTATGGTATTTGGTCATGAACATTTGGTTGTGTTATGTCTGCTTTCTTTTGTGTTGTGGCTGCTTCCACATGACATTTGGTAAGGTTTAAGTAAGGTTGCTGGTTGTGTTGTGGAGTAGATTCCACTTGAACATTGTCGTTGAAATGTCATCTTTGTGGTACTGATTCCACATGACATTTGGTACTTGTTAACTTCATGATGGTAGAATGAATCAAAACTGTTAGTTATCTTTGATTTCATATGGCTTTCTTTTTTTATGTGTGTGTCTGTGTAAGTATCATTGGCACTCACAAATTTGTCATCAAATGGATATATGGAATAGTGAATCAGTTTACCTTTTTTCCGGTATCTGTAATGTTGAAATGGGTAGTACACCTGCTATAGTTGCACTTCCTAGAAATGTCGATTGGAATATAAAACCTTATTCATTACAAAACATAATGTCCTGCAGTTTGTCCAGTTTAAGAATAGCAAGCATCAACCACTTGATCATTCTAACAATTTATTCCAATGTGAACGATGTGCCACATTAAAGTTTCAGTAAGACATGATATTATAATTTTTAGAAAGTAACTCATGTGTGCATATCAGAAGTCAATTGTTTAAACCTTACTATAACACACACATACAGATTATACAACATTTTGATGAGCTTACTTCAATTGGATGCTTTAGATGCCTTGACTCTCCTATTACGTTCAGCACTTTCAAAGCTTTAGATGCACGTTAACTCACGGTAACTTGCATACTGATAAATTGAATGGTCTGTCAATAACCACTAACATCAGATTCAGCGATGATGAATGTGAGGACCATAAAAGTCCGCATCAACGCTTTAGATGCACATTAACTCACGGTAACTTGCATACTGGTAATTTGAATGGTCTGTCCAAACTGATAACTTTAACATAACAAATTAGTGCAGATCAAAGTTTACCACTTGACAAATGAACAGTGGAAAGAGTTTTTACCCGTTTTAACCCACTAATCCAAACAGTCCTTTATAGGGGCTGTTTGGTTCTAAAAGCTAATGCATACTATGTTAAGCTTGAATTTTGGAAGACACATGTAAAACTAACTACATTAAGCATAAACAAGTGTCAATTAGCTGAAAAGAAACACGAGAATAAGCAATAAGCAATTTTTAACTACGTTGACTATTTTGACTATTATTGACTGCTTGAAATTGAAACTGAGTTTAAGGACATTAACTGTAACCTGATATGATCCATAATCTTTACCAAAATTGTAGGAGACAGTTAATTTCTTCAAAAAAAATAATAAGGACTAAAATTTACTAAAAATCAATATTTTGGTACCAAATTATCAAATAAAAATCACTTACTCCATCTCCAAATACACATCCTTCCACCAGCCAAAATTGCCAGCATTACACACCACCATCACCTCTATATCAATTGATATCCGAACATCAAGATAAAATCTTTGGTTAATTGAATTAGTCTCCCTTTTCTTTTTGTTGAAATTATATGTGGTTATTTGTGGTTAATTGAATTCCTTTTTTTTATTGTTGGTTTGTTTAACGCAGGTTTAAGATGGATACGAGTTGGATGTCTTTACCAAGATTTACCATAGAATATAAAAAAGGTATTGAAGACTTTCTTGATCATATATTTTATAACGAGGGTAAAAATGGACAGATTTCATGTCCATGTAAAGATTGTGGTAATCAGATATGGGTAGATCGGGAGGACGCTGGAACACATCTGCTATGTGTCGGGTTTATGAAAGGTTATACAATTCCACCTTTCAGTTCCAAATCATGTGATGCTCCAATGTTGGATGCTGAAGATGACATGCAAGGGTTGGTGAATGATGCCTTCCATCGGTTTGGTAATGACACAGAAGAAGATGACATGGGAACACAAAGTGAAAGTATGAGTATGCCAAACCTAAAGGCGAAATTTTTTTATAAAGTGTTGGGAGAGGCAAAGAAAGCACTATATCCTGGGTGTAAGTTATCAATTCTTTCTTTTATCATTAGACTATTTCATGGTAAGTGTGTTGGGAAATGTAGTGATAATGGTTTCAGCATGATGCTGGATACAATGAGGGAAGCCTTCCCCGATGCTTCCATACCGAAGTCATTGTATGAACTAAGGAAGATAATTCGAGAGTTGGGACTTAGTTATGATAAAATTGATGCATGTCCTAATGATTGTATGCTGTACTGGAAAAAAAACATTAATAAAACAGAATGTGATACATGCCATACGTCAAGGTATAAAGCAAGTGAATATGATTCTGCAGATGTGTCAACCACACCTGATACAGGTAAGAAGATTGGAGCAAAGATTTTGCGTTATTTTCTGCTCATACCATGATTGCAAATGTTATTTATGTCATCTAAAACAGCTGCCTCCATGAGATGGCATAAAGAGGGTCGCACGAAAGATGGTTACTTGAGACATCCTGCTGATTCCCCGGCATGGAAAGCATTTGATTTTAAGTATCGTAAGTTTGCCAATGAATCTCGTAATGTCAGGCTTGGTTTAGTGAGTGATGGGTTTAACCCTTTTGGAACAATGAGTGTTTCTCATAGTACATGGCCTGTTGTTTTGACGCCATATAATCTACCTCCTTGGATGTGCATGCAGAAACCTTATTTCTTTCTATCTTTACTTATACCTGGCCCATCTGCTCCTGGGAATAATATAGATGTCTATATGGAACCGTTAGTGGCTGAGCTAAAGGAGTTGTGGGATGTTAACGGAGTAGAGACTTATGATGCATCAACAAATAGTAACTTTCGGATGCGTGCTTGTTTGTTATGGACGATCAGTGACTTTCCTGCTTATGCAAATTTATCCGGATGGAGCACCAAAGGTAAACTTTCATGTCCTAACTGCCATAAACATACAAAATCAACACGATTGACTCATGGCAAAAAAATTTGTTTTATGGGACATCGTCGATATTTGCCTGCTGATCATGCTTTTCGAAAAGATACAAAGTCTTTTGATGGCACAGAAGAACAAGACAGGCAACCCCGTGGCTTAACAGGACCAGAAGTACTTGATGAGTTAAATGGTTTTGAAATTAAATTTGGAAAACTTGTGAAGAGCAACCCAAATTTACCTTTTAATTGGAAAAAGAAAAGTATTTTCTTTGAGTTACCGTACTGGAAAGATAACTTGCTACGCCATAATCTAGATGTAATGCTGATGCGTGGTTTTGCGACCTTACAATAGGTTTTACCTCTCGAGGGTTCTCAAGAGGCTTACAACCCCACCAGGCAGTATACCTGACCGATGTAGTATAGTGTAGTGGTAAGTACGGGGGATTGATCGTTCTCCACAGGGAATAGTGTCGTTAGGATTGAAAAACTACTTTAATAGGTCTAAGGGTGAGGGAAGATTATTTTTGTATTTTTATAATTTTTTATAAAAGCAAGTAAAATCTCGGGTTTGAAAGAGTGGGCGAAATTAGTTGCTAGTCAACTAACCCAAATAACTACAAATGCAAATAAAATAAAATGACTGAAAATGAAAAGGTCGTGAAACTTATATGGAGAGAAATGTGTTTACTTAGATTTCCTTACTCCCTAACTATCTTTTACCGGTTGATTAGTGTGTATTAATTGCGTGGATGACGGGTGTATTCTTTAATACCAATCGTGGGGTGGCGTACGTACTTCCCCAACTCTACAAGCTCCTACTTCACTCCTATGTCGAGCCGGCTAAGAAGCTCCCAATATGGGATCACTAGAATTCGCTCATGCATTAAATACAACCATAATAACCTTAGTACGCATTGGTTCATGTTTCTTAAGACGTTCAAGCAAGTTACCGAATAGGAAGTTAGCCAGTTTTCTTAAGCCTAACATCGATAAACAATCATCCAATACAATTAATAACACACTAATAACTAATAATCAATAGTTAGGTTTCATTAGATCTAAGCAAACACAAGATAAATCTAGCCTAGCATGTTAATTAAAAGACAAGAACAAGATATAATCAAACAACACATAGACATATTGATTGATTAAATGAAAACTTATCTTCAATTAAACATGGGAGATCCAAGGGTATGAAAACCCTTAAAAATGGCAGAAATTCGTCCTAGGGTTTCTCCTCACAAAGTTGCACACCAATGACAAAAAATTGCAAAACTATATATAGAACTTAGTATCTGACGGCGTCACGTTGTAGATCTTGACGCCGTCACCTCGCCGTGTCTAGGGTTCCCGGATGGCCTTCTTGACGCCGTCCCTCTTTAGTCCTCCAAAATCCGCTCTGGCTTATCAAGGCTTGACGCCGTCAGAAATGAGCTTGACGCCGTCTCTCTTTAAGTTAAACCGTGATGGCCTTGATCACCTTAAAGGGTGACGCCGTCAGACTTCCCATTGTAAAATTCTCTGGCTTATCACGTGTATTTTTCATATCCACCTCTTTTGCCAAGCCATGACGCCGTCTGGAACAATTTGTGACGCCGTCAAAGGTACTTTTCCAGCCGATTTTGAGACTTTGTCATTTTCTTCACTTTTATGCTCCAAAATATCCAAAATGCTTCCTTTTCCAGATTTCTTCTCCAAAGTACCTAAAATGACAAAAGGAACGATTTAGGGCAATATTTGATCAAATAAATACGATTTAGGGCTTAAATGACCCCCTAAAAGCGGTACACTTTTCGCTTCATCAAATACCCTTACACTTGAGATTTGCTTGTCCTCAAGCAAATGCGCTTTTATTCTAATCAAAATACAAGTTAGGGGTCATTTAATGCTAATATAAAAGTAATTACAACAAATAGTCGTTCCACTTTAATCATAATAAGCACGGAGATTAAAAACTAGCACCTCACAAATAGTGTTTAGATACTCACATCTCTCAGGTGTCATCAAAATAAATCTCATAAATGAAAACGGATAATATCTCTCACTACCTGTCATAGCAAATAGATTACCATAGGCTTGGGAAAGGATTGAAAACCTCCTCCACTAGGCGTAAGCACCTAAGATAAACTATCAAAGAGGGCTTTTACATGGGTTATAACGTGAGGTGTAGGGATATGATAAACACAGATTTGTTGGATAAGGGATATTTTACTGGTGGCGAGTTAAAGATCTTGATTAATTACATGTACAATATGGCGTTGCTAAGCCAAGACTAGACTCGACTTAAGATAAAAACAAAATAACAAAAACATAAAATAAACATAAAATGAAACGGGATGGTAGTCCGTATGTTTTTTTCTATTTTTCTTTTTCTCATTTTTTTTGTATTTTTCTTGATTTTTTTGATTTTTTTTTTCACATACACTTTTGCCCTACCATCCAAAATAATACATCATAGGGGCGTTGCATCCCCTTACACTTGAACTTTTACATAACTTTACAAATAACTATTCTAATGACTCGAATTAAGATAATCGAAACACTTGGAGTACTTTTAAAATATTTAGCACATATGGGGGTAATAATGTTGTTCTTCCCCATTACTCCATTACACTAGTACTTTACCCATAAGTCCCAATCGTCCCAAAACAATATGTACAAGGATATGACTCGACTTAGCAACCATGTAATCAATTAGATAATTAACTTAGGGTTTAAACAAATGTTGTCACAATAATGCACTAAAAATGAGTGCATACAAGGTAGGCTAAGGCGATTTGGGTGTACATTTAAGTGGGGTGTAAACAAATTCTTCCTTTAAGTAAAATGCTTAAAGGTCGAAACGAAAAGATAGGCTCTGAGGGGTGTACTAGGGGTATCGTGTACCAAAAATGGGTACAACGTAAAGGGTGTGGGAGAATTACTTGACCAATGTAGCCAATGTAATTATAACAAAAACACAGGTGTAAAACAATGGGTTAATCCTAATGCCTCTTATCATGTAGTAAATCTAACTACACGAATGTAGTCTCACTTGTGACCTCGGAATGGTCCTAACGCATGTTCTAGAATCTAAGTGCTACCGGTACACACATCATTGCATAAATGCTTTTCCTACCAATTCTAGGGGCGAACCTCACATATTTGGGGGTGGAAAATTTTTTAGTGGTACGGTTTTGTGCTAGTCATATAACTCCTATCCGTGAGACGCTCATTAAGATCAAAGTTTCACTCCTATATGTTGTAAAAAAATTTAAATTTGGCACTAAAATTGCCCTAACAGGTATTTATCTCAGTTTTATTACACATCTACCATTAAACAAACAAAAATCAAGTGCAATTGTATTCTCTAAAGTATCGTACTTTTCCCCCCCCCCCCCCCTTACACTTAAGATGAACATTGTCCCCAATGTTCAAATAACAAGATGTAAAAGTAAATAAGGTAAAAGAGTGAAATCAAATACTCCCCTGATTCGCTCGGTGGATAATGTGGTAACATGGTTAGATCTTCTTCCAAGAGAATGTAGAAGCTCCAAGACTAATGCATCGCCAAAAGCTTGATTCCACATACATCTCCTTGTCCAAAATGACCTGTTAAACCTGAGAAAACAAACACGAAAACCTGCATAACATCGGCGGGATAAATCTATATATAAGGATATAATGCTTGTGGAATGATTATTTTGCAGATTCCTGGAGATTATAAGTTAGAGATTTAATAAAAAACTTTTTATGAAAACAAAACTTTCAAAAATTTCAGAAAATTACAACCTGACGCCGTCAGGTTGTAAAGCCTGACGCCGTCAGAAATGATCTGACAGAATTCTCATGTTAAGTTTCCGGAAAATTTCTGGAAAAACCTATACCTTACTTCCTGGAAATCCTGCAAAACATCATTATGACTCGATACAAGCATTTGACTCAAACAAATACGAATATGTATGTTAATTTAATATTATTACGATTCATGTTCATTTGTTCTAATAAACCGATTTGGATTTCCCTTACACTTATCTTTTGCAAAATACCTTTATATGTAGTTAAGATGAAGTTAAAAACAAGATAAAGCATTTTCACAATTTAGTTTTGAACATGAATCAATAATAATAAAAATTAAACATATATACGGAAACAAATAAAACTAAACAAACAAATAAATAAACACACAAAGCAAATAAAACTTGGGTTGCCTCCCAAGAAGCGCTTTTCTTTATTAACGAGTCTTGTAGCTAGACTCAAAGTCCTTCTACCCTATGTAAGTGAGCTCGTCATCGAGGACGTCTTTAGGGTTAAGCTTGGATTGAAGTTTCCTATTAGTCCGCTTAGTAAAATATATCTTTTCAAACTTCTCTCCATCCGGGTCATACAATGTCATCTTAATATGCCATGATCCATCTCCATCTTTGGGTGGTTTGTCCCAATCCCACTTATGATCATCGTCCTCACAAGTCCACTTATTCATCCCTAGGTTAATTGGCAAAACTCCTAGGAAATCAATCATCTTCCTAAAAACTAGAGGGTCTTCAAATGGATCCAATTCGGTGTCCCTAGCCAAGAGTTGTTCTACCGCATGTGTTCGGTTCACAAAGTCCTCTTCTAGGTAAAATGGGCGTTGGGGTCCTATGAAGTCTCTATCGATCCAAGGTCCATATCTAGATGGTCTCCTATTTAATTCTAACCAATGGGGTGTTGGTTCATCACTAGTATCATAAGCATGTTTCTTCACATCATAGACTGACCAAATATCACCTTCTCCTACCGCTATCTTAGATTCCTTACAATCAATCATAGCACTAGCGGTCGCCAAAAATCCTCTACCTATCAATAAGGGGCATGTAGGGTCGCTAACCATATCAAGGACGTGGAAATCGGCTAAAATGGTTAGTTTTCCTATGTGTACTAACACGTCCTTGACTACTCCAACCGGGTAAGCAACACTCCCATCCGCTAAGCCTATTATCACCTCGGTTTCTTCAAGTTTTCCTAGTTTTAGAGAGGTGTAGAGAGGTAACGAAAGTAGGTTAAGGCTTGATCCAAGATCGGCTTATGTGTCATAAGCCTCCGAATTACCGATCTTGCAAGGTAGAACAAATAATCCCGGATCATCTAACTTCTTAGGTAGCTTGTTTTGAACGAAGGCGGTCCCTTTTTCGCCTAACTTGAGCTTCTTCTCATCCAACACTTCAATAACCGGACTTTCAAGGTGGAGCTCCTTGAATTCATTGTCAAGGTTTTGAGTGGGAGGTGTTTCAACTATATTGTTGACCAATTTGGATATCATAACTTCTTGGTCATTTTGAACGACTTGGGTTTGTTTGAAACACGTGCTCATGGAATTGACCGAATAATATTGTGGACAAGAACTAGGAGACGAAACCGACGAGATGGCATTGACGTTTAGTTTTGGGTTCTTGACTGTGTTGCTAGGGAGTGCTCCCATTTCTCGGTCATTGAGGGCTTTCAACAAAGTGTCAATCTTATTGGTCATCTCGCTTTGTTTTTGTTTGAAATCGGCTTCAAACTTGGCCAAACGAGCTTCTTGAGATGCCATAAATTGAGACATCAATCCTTCAAAGTTATTGGTACTACCATTGCTGGAAGGATTGTTGTTGAAAGTACGGTTCGAGTTGGAACCGCTTGATGGGAAACGATTAGGTGGGTTGGAAGAATTGGTTTGTTGTGCGTTTTGGTTTTGTTTCCACCTAAGGTTTGGGTGATTTTTCCATGAGGGGTTGTATGAATCACCATAGGGGTTTGGCTCGGGTTTGAAAGTGTACCACTTGTCTCCCGCTCCGTCGGTACGCGAGGATGCGTAGTCCGCAAAAGCTTGTTCGGGGAGTTCCATGCAATCACGAGTGTCGTGGGGACCACTACATAATTCACATGAAGAAGTGATTTTGTTCACTTGGCTTGAGGGTTTAGGAGCCTTGTAGGATTTCATAAGAAACTTGACTTGGTCTTCAAGCTCTATGATCCTACGGTCGGAAGTGCTTGAATTGTTCAAAGGCAAAGATATTGCCTTGACCGTTTTATTCAAATCACGGGGATCACTCCAACTTTCGTTGTCATAAAGAGCAAGATCTTCTAGGAGAGCCCATGATTGTTCCGCACTTAGATCACGTAGCTTACCACCGGCCGCTTGGTCAATGGTTTGCCTCGTGGAGAGATTGATATGGTCATAGAAGATTTGGACTTGGAGCCAAAGTTCTATGCCATGGTGAGGGACTTTTTGGAGTAAGTCCTTGAATCGAGTCCATGCCTCGTAGAGGGTTTCGCCTTGACGTTGTTGGAACATCAAGATATCATTCCTTAGCTTGGTAGTTCTTCCTGGTGGGAAAAACTGAGCAAGGAATCGAGTGGTGAGATCATCCCAAGAGGTGATGGATCCTGCGGGTAGACGCTCTAGCCATTGACTAGCTTGGTCCCGCAGAGAGAATTGAAAGAGACGCAGTCGGGTCGTCTCTCGAGTGGCAACATCAAGGTCTATGGAATCAACGATTTTGAGAAAGTCCTTGAGATGTTGGTTAGGATCTTCGGAACGAAGTCCATGGAATGCGCATCCGCTTTGCACCAACCGGATGGTGTCGGATCGCAAGGGTGTGACATTGGCTCCTTGAGTGAGCTCAATGGTGTTTCGATAGCCATGGTGGCTAGGAAGGGAGTAGTCTCCTAAGGTACGGGCTCTAGGAGGTGGGTGTTGTTGTGGTGGTGGGTTGTTGGGATCAAGGATGTTACCACCTTCCATGATGTCGGATGGTAATGGTTACGAACAAAGAAACGAAGAAAAAGATAGACTAAAGAAAACCTAGAAAAATAAAATAAAAATCTCACTAGAAAGGAATCTAGTGAGTAGACCTAATAAAATAAAAAATTCAACCTAAATAATAACTATTCCCCGGCAGCGGCGCCAAAAACTTGATGCGTGGTTTTGCGACCTTACAACAGGTTTTACCTCTCGAGGGATATCAAGAGGCTTACAACCCCACCAGGCAGTGTACCTGACCGATGTAGTATAGTGTAGTGGTAAGTACGGGGGATTGATCGTTCTCCACAGGGAATAGTGTCGTTAGGATTGAAAAACTACTTTAATAGGTCTAAGGGTGAGGGAAGATTATTTTTGTATTTTTATAATTTTTTATAAAAGCAAGTAAAATCTCGGGTTTGAAAGAGTAGGCGGAATTAGTTGCTAGTCAACTAACCCAAATAACTACAAATGCAAATAAAATAAAATGACTGAAAATGAAAAGGTCGTGAAACTTATATGGAGAGAAATGTGTTTACTTAGATTTCCTTACTCCCTAACTATCTTTTACCGGTTGATTAGTGTGTATTAATTGCGTGGATGACGGGTGTATTCCTTAATACCAATCGTGGGGTGGCGTACGTACTTCCCCAACTCTACAAGCTCCTACTTCACTCCTATGTCGAGCCGGCTAAGAAGCTCCTAACATGGGATCACTAGAATTCGCTCATGCATTAAATACAACCATAATAACCTTAGTACGCATTGGTTCATGTTTCTTAAGACATTCAAGCAAGTTACCGAATAGGAAGTTAGCCAGTTTTCTTAAGCCTAACAACGATAAACAATCATCCAATACAATTAATAACACACTAATAACTAATAATCAATAGTTAGGTTTCATTAGATCTAAGCAAACACAAGATAAATCTAGCCTAGCATGTTAATTAAAAGACAAGAACAAGATATAATCAAACAACACATAGACATATTGATTGATTAAATGAAAACTTATCTTCAATTAAACATGGGAGATCCAAGGGTATGAAAACCCTTAAAAATGACAGAAATTCGTCCTAGGGTTTCTCCTCACAAAGTTGCACACCAATGACAAAAAATTGCAAAACTATATATAGAACTTAGTATCTGACGGCGTCACGTTGTAGATCTTGACGCCGTCACCTCGCCGTGTCTAGGGTTCCCGGATGGCCTTCTTGACGCCGTCCCTCTTTAGTCCTCCAAAATCCGCTCTGGCTTATCAAGGCTTGACGCCGTCAGAAATGAGCTTGACGCCGTCTCTCTTTAAGTTAAACCGTGATGGCCTTGATCACCTTAAAGGGTGACGCCGTCAGACTTCCCATTGTAAAATTCTCTGGCTTATCACGTGTATTTTTCATATCCACCTCTTTTGCCAAGCCATGACGCCGTCTGGAACAATTTGTGACGCCGTCAAAGGTACTTTTCCAGCCGATTTTGAGACTTTGTCGTTTTCTTCACTTTTATGCTCCAAAAACGTCCAAAATGCTTCCTTTTCCAGATTTCTTCTCCAAAGTACCTAAAATGACAAAAGGAACGATTTAGGGCAATATTTGATCAAATAAATACGATTTAGGGCTTAAATGACCCCGTAAAAGCGGTACACTTTTCGCTTCATCAAATGCATATTGAGAAGAATGTTTGTGACAGTGTCCTTGGAACGCTAATGAATCTAGATTGGAAGACCAAGGATCATATAAAAGCACGCCTTGATTTACAAGAAATGGGCATTAGACGGGAACTTCATCCTATAGTTCAAGATAACAACAAAGTTTATTTGCCACCTGCTTGTTTCTCAATGGATAAAAAAGAGAAAGATATTTTTTGTCATGTGCTTAAGAAGGTGAAAGTTCCAGATGGTTATGCAGCTAATATATCAAGACGCGTAGAGTTAAAACCTCCAAAAGTGTCTGGACTTAAAAGTCATGACAGCCATATTTTGATGCAGCAGTTGCTTCCCGTTGCCTTGCGAAATGTGTTGCCAAAGCACGTGCGCTATCCTGTGATGAAGCTATGTCGTTACTATAAACAATTATGCTCAAAGGTTCTTAATCCAAATGATTTGGTTCAAATGGAAACCGAGATTGGAAAAATACTCTGTGATTTAGAAAGGATTTTTCCGCCATCATTCTTTGATGTCATGGTTCATCTTTCAGTTCATCTTGCTTCAGAGGCCTGATTAGGAGGGACAGTTCATTACCGTTGGATGTATCCAATCGAGAGGTGCACATTACTTTTTTAGTAAATACCTTTATTAAAAAATATTATTGAATCTGAAATTCATGGTTTTGACATCTCAGGTATTTATCTACATTAAAATCTTACGTGCGAAACAGGAGTAACCCAGAGGGTTCGATTGCAGAAGGATATCTAGCTGAAGAGTGTGTGTCGTTTTGTTCATTGTACTTATCCAGTGATGTTGAGACCGTACATAATAAGACAAATCGAAATTATGATGACGATGGTTATGAGGATGTTTTACCTATTGTTGGGTCTAAAATGCTGCTAATTCGAGAAACATAACTCTGCTGGATAGTTATGTGACTCTGCTGTTTAGTACATTAACTCTGCTGTTTGGGATAATAGGCATAGTGTAACTCTGTTGCTAGCTTACGAAGACTCTGCTGCTAGAAGATTTACTCTGCTGCTTATTAGATATGTATAGTATGTTAAGGATAAGTATAGAAAAGATACGTATGAATATTTTTCTTGTATAGGAAGTCTTGTAAACCGACTAGGACTCCTTACGCTATAAAAGGAGGTTCTAGGGTTAGGGTTAGAGATCGATTATCTTAGCATACGTATTATTGTTTACACTTCAAGGTTTCTTGTAACCCTATTGCTGTTGAGCAATCGTATTAATATTGAAGTGTTGTTTGAGAATTCGTTTGTGTTTATTCTTCTTAAGATCAAGTATTAGTTTCCGCATAATATTTTATATACAACTTAAGATCAGTTTCTATACCGATTACTTTAGATTTATCTAAGGTAATTAATAAGATCGTGAAGCTCAACTGGGATCAACAAGTGGTATCAGAGCTTGTGATCTAGAAACTGGTACCAAGAAGAATTTCTGAATACAAGATCTGCTAATCATCAAAGTTAGCAATGGATTCCGATTCAACACACATGGTCACTGCTTCAAGAGTTCCCATGCTCAAGACTGGAGAGTATGAGATCTGGAAGATGAGGATTCAACAATACATAAGAATGGTGGATTACTCACTTTGGGAAGTTGTTCTTCATGGCGACAGTGTGCAAACCAAGACTGCTACTGGATCAGTCTTGACTCTCAAGACAAGTGAGGAGAAAGCACAGAGAAGATTGGAGGTTAAGGCTCACAGTATTCTCATGATGGGAATACCTAATGATTATCAATTAAGCTTTAATCATATTGAGTCTGCTAAGGAGTTATGGGAAGCAATTGAACTTCGATTTGGTGGGAATGAGGCTACCAAGAAATCAAGAAAGAATCTACTGAAGCACCAGTTTGAGACTTTTTCTGCTTTGGGTTCTGAGAACATTGAGGGAACTTATGATCGACTTCATAAGCTATCCAGTCAGATGGCTCTTTTGAAGATTGAGCCATCTCAAGAGGATGTCAATCTAAAGTTTCTGAGAAGTCTATCTTCTGAATGGAACACTCATACAGTGGTTTGGAGACATAAGGAAGATTTTGATACTATGACATTGGATGATCTGTATAACAACTTGAAGGTGTATGAATCTGAAGTTAAAGGATTGTCAAGCTCATCTTCTACCACAAATAATCTTGCTTTTGTTTCCTTAAACAGCAAGAATACTGGTAGACATCAAGAACAGCACTCTGCTGCTGGTGCTTTTGCTCCTGCTTTTGGTTCACATGTCTCTGCTGCTGACTCTGCTAACACCAACACTATCAGTGATGCTGCAATTTGTGCTTATTTGGCTGAACTTACTACAAGTACTTCAGTCATGCCTCAAGATCTGGATGAACTTGATCCTGATGATGTTGAGGAGATTGATATGCAATGGAAGTTTGCAATGCTTACTATGAGGGCAAGAAGGTTTCTTAAGCGAACTGGAAAAGAGATGAAGTTCAGAAGGAACAAGAGTGTGGGATTTGACAAGTCAAAGGCTAAATGTTTTAACTGCAGAAAGAAGGGACACTTTGCAAGAGAATGCAAAGCACCAAAGAGAAGCAATGAGAATTTTAAGAAGTCTGCTGACGAAGAGCCAAATTCTACTACTGCTATGGTATCATGTGATGGGTTAGGTGATTATGATTGGAGTGATCTTGCTGAGGATGGTCCAAATTGTGCATTGATAGCTGAAGAGGAACCTGAAGTACAGCATTTTGCTCTCATGGCCTATTCTTCTTCTGGATCAGACTCTGAGGTATCCAATGAATCATCTTGTTCTTTTAAATCATGTTCTGATACAATTGAGATACTTAAGTCTAGCAATGGAAACCTTAAAATGGAAAATGAAACACTTAAGCTAGATAATCTTAGTTATGCATATGGTTTAAAGAACTTAGAAGAGAAGCTAGAATTTTATAAAAAGGCTGAAATTGAATACCTTGATCAGATCACTATCCTGAAAAATGAAATTATCAAGAAAGATGATGAGATTAAGGTTCTTATGGAAAAAGTAGAAGAGGCTGAACAAGCTAGAGATTTAGCTAAGAGTGAGACTGAAAAACATGTTGTTAGGGTGGAAAAACAACAATTTGCTACTGATATACTCAGTAAACCAATAGGTAGACACTTTGCAGACTCTGGAAGTGGTCTAGGATATAATGCTGTTGCTCACCCTACGAAACTTAGTGCCAATGCCCCTTCTACTAGGACACTGTCTTTCATATCTGAATTTGAGGCTAAAACTGTAGGTGAAACTAGTAAACCTGTAGTTGAAACTAGTGAAAAAGAAATAGAGTCACCTAAGGTTGAGTTAAAGAAGTATGAACAACCACCCCTAATTGAAGATTGGGAGTCTGACAGTGATGATGATGTAGTGGAATCTGATTCAACCACTAAGAACAAAAAGGAAGAAATTCCTACTGTTGTTGAATCAAAAGAACCTAGGGCTAAAAAGGTTGAGTTTGTTAATCCTAGGTTTAGTAAAGGTATCTCTAGGAAGATGGCTGAGTATGAAAACACACCTAGAGTATATCTTAAAAGAACAAATAACTTGCCTAGGGGAAACCAGAGAAATTGGAACAACCTAGTTTCACAAAAATTAGGTACTGATTTTCAATTACTTAAGAAGGCATGTTATTGTTGTGGTAGTTTTGAACATCTGCAAGATGAGTGCTATAAGAAACCAGCTTGGAACCAATACACTAGGGTGAACCATAGAAACTTTGCTAGAAAGACTCACCCTCACCCCAAAAGAAACATGGTTCCCAAGGAAGTTTTGATGAGAGATGGTGTGTCTAGAGTTATCTCTCCTATTGCACCAAAAGGGCCCATAAAGAAGGAAATAGTCGATTCTGCTGATAAGGCAAACTCTGCTGTTAAGGCAGACTCTGCTGTTTTGCCTAAAGTTGTTACTGATACTGTTGTGGGCAATCATTTTTATGCTGTTAAAGCCTCAGCTTGCTGGGTCTGGAAACCAAAAGTTAAAGTTTTAGATCATGTTCTCAGACACAGCAGTGCACCAATGCAGTTGAAGAAATTTGACTACTTTGATGCACAAGGTAGATCCAAGTCAGTAATGGCTTGGGTCCCTAAGAGAAACTAATTCTCTTACTTTTTGTGCAGGGCAATCTACAAAAGGAGCTAAAGGATAAATGCATTTTTGATAGTGGATGCTCTTCACACATGACTGGAGACCAGAGCAATTTGGAAAATTTTGAAGCTTTGGATGGTGGATATGTTGCTTTTGGGAATGACCCCAAAGGAGGAAAAATTGTTGGAAAAGGCATAATCAGAACTGGAAAATTGGATTTTGAGAAAGTGTATTTGGTGAATGGTTTAAAGTTCAATCTTTTTAGTGTTTCACAAATGTGTGACAGAAAGAATTTTGTTCTTTTTACAGACACTGAATGTCTTGTCTTATCTCCCGACTTTAAGATACCTGATGACAAATTAGTACTGCTTAAAGTCCCTAGAAATGACAACATATACAGTGTGGACATAAAGAACATTATTCCCAAAAGAGATTTAAATTGTCTGTTTGCCAAAGCCACTATTGATGAATCCAAACTATGGCACAGAAGGCTTGGACATCTGAACTACAAGGCTATCAACAAGTTAGTGAAAGGAAACTTGGTCAGAGGTTTACCTTCAAAGGTTTTTGAGAATCCTGAAGTATGTGTTGCTTGCCAAATGGGAAAATAACATAGAGCATCTTGTAAGTCCAAATTGGTGAATTCCATAACTGCACCCTTGTTTATGTTACATATGGACCTATTTGGACCCACTTATGTGAATAGTTTGAACAAAAAGATGTATGGCTTAGTGGTTACTGATGATTTTAGTAGGTTTACTTGGGTATTCTTCCTAGCTACTAAGAATGAAACTTCTGGTATTCTTAAGGCTTGTATTACTAGGATAGAAAATCTATTTAATCACAAGGTTAAGATCATCAGATGTGACAATGGAACTGAGTTTAAGAATCAAGTAATGAATCAGTTCTGTGAGGAAAAGGGTATAACTAGACAATTTAGTGTGGCTAGAACTCCTCAGCAAAATGGTGTGGCTGAGAGGAGAAATAGAACATTAATTGAAGCTGCTAGGACTATGTTGTCAGAGTCTAAGTTACCCACTATCTTTTGGGCTGAAGCAGTCAACACTGCTTGCTATGTGCAAAATAGAACTAAGATAGTTAAACCTCACAATAAGACCCCTTATGAGTTATTGCATGGTAGGAAACCACTGATTGATTTCTTTAGACCATTTGGGTGTCCTGTCACTATCTTAAACACCATTGACCACTTAGGCAAGTTTAGTGAGAAAGCAGACTTAGGTTACTTTGTTGGATACTCTACTGAAAGTAAGGCTTTTAGGGTTTTCAATCAAAGAACTGGGCATGTGGTGGAAAATTTGCATGTTAGAATTAGAGAAACCACACCTAATGTTGATGGAAAAGGTCCTGAGTGGATGTTTGATATTGATTCTTTAACCAAGAGTATGAATTATCAACCAGTCATTGCAGGTACTACTAACATGTCTGCAGGTATACAAACTAACCCTAATACAGGTACACAAGCAAAGAAGGATGAGCCTGCAGAGGAGTTTGTTTTGATTGAAAGAAGCAAGTTTGATCAGTACTTCACTCCAACAGATAAAGAGGGAAAAAGTTCAGATGATGCTGCTGTTCATAAGGAAGTTCCAAAGGTTAATGTAGAAGGTGATGATGAACCTTCTCATGATGTCAAGAATGATGATAAGGAATGGAATATAGAGTCAAATGTTGTTGGGCAACAAGGAAATAAACATAGCAGCAGTTCTCTCAACTCTGCTGCCAAGCCAAAGCACTCTGCTGATAAGCCAAAGCACTCTGCTGTTAGGCCAAAACACTCTGTTGTTAGGTTTGGTAACTCTGCTGCTATGGACAAGGACTCTGCTGCTGATAAAGATGGTGATTCTTATGATGATTCTTCTGATGAGATGCCTGAATTAGAAGAAGTGTATGTGGATACTGATGATGAAGTTGTTGATGTTTTTGGTGCTGAAGCTGATTTATCAAATTTGGAGACTGATATACCTGTTAGTCCCACTCCAACAACCAGAATCCACAGGAATCATCCAAAGGAGCAAATAATTGGTGATGTTCACTCTGCTGTTCAGACCAGAAGTAAATCAAAAGCGTTAAGTGATTTGCTTGATCAGGGATTATTTGCTCAAACACTCAAGAAGAGGAATAGCCACAAGGATTTACAAAATTGCATGTTTACCTGTTTCCTATCTCAAGAAGAACCCAAGACCATTCATAAGGCTATGAAAGATGAAAGTTGGGTTGAAGCTATGCAAGAGGAGTTGCTGCAGTTCAAGCTTCAAGAAGTCTGGACATTGGTGGATTTGCCTAATGGACAAAGAGCAATTGGTACTAAATGGGTGTTCAGATGCAAAAGAGATGAGAGAGGAGTTGTTATCAGAAACAAGGCTAGATTAGTGGCTCAGGGATTTACTCAGGAAGAAGGTATAGATTATGATGAGGTATTTGCCCCAGTTGCAAGAATTGAGGCTATCAGATTATTCCTAGCATATGCCTCATTTAAGAATTTTCCTGTGTATCAAATGGATGTGAAAAGTGTTTTCTTGTATGGAAAAATTCCTGATGAAGTTTATGTGATGCAACCACCTGGGTTTGAAGATCCTAAGTATCTTGATAGGGTCTACAAAGTGAAGAAAGCACTGTATGGATTACATCAAGCTCCTAGAGCTTGGTATGACACCTTATCCACATATTTGTTGAATAATGGTTTTTGCAGAGGAACCATTGATAAAACATTGTTCATTAAGAAAGACAAAAAGGATATCCTACTTGTTCAGGTTTATGTAGATGATATCATTTTTGGATCTACAAATAAGGTGTTATGTGAAGGATTTGAGAAGCTTATGCACAGTAGGTTTGAGATTAGTTCTATGGGAGAACTAACTTTCTTTTTAGGGCTTCAAGTTAAGCAGAAGTCAGATAGGATTTTTATTAGTCAAGATAAGTATGTGGCTGAGTTGTTGAAGAAATTTGGTTTCAAGGATGTGAAGGCAGCAAAGACTCCAATGGATAAAAACAAACCTTTGATCAAGGATGAAGATGGGGAAGAGGTTGATGTGCATTTGTATAGATCAATGATTGGTTCATTGATGTATCTGACTGCTTCAAGGCCAGATATCATGTTTTCTTTGTGTGCTTGTGCTAGATTTCAAGTGTCCCCAAAAGTTTCACACTTGGAAGTAGTCAAAAGAATTTTTAGGTACCTAAAGGGTCAGCCAAAATTAGGCCTTTGGTATCCTAATAATTCACCCTTTGACTTGATAGCATACTCAGATAGTGACTATGCTGTAGCTACTATGGATAGAAAGTCAACCACTTGAGGCTGTCAATACCTTGGTCATAGGCTAATCTCCTGGCAATGCAAGAAACAGACAGTTGTGGCTAACTCAACAACAGAAGCAGAATATGTTGCTGCTTCTAGCTGCTGTGGACAAGTGCTCTGGATTCAGAACCAACTGCTGGATTATGGGTACAATTTCATGAACACCAAAATTTATATTGACAACAACAGCACAATGTGTATTATCAAAAATCCTGTTTTTCATTCTAAAACAAAACACATAGAGATAAGACATCATTTTATTAGAGATTGTTATGAGAAAAAGTTAATTCAAGTGGTTAAAATACATACTGACAATAATGTTGCTGATCTACTTACCAAAAGTTTTGATATAAGTAGGTTTCAATTTTTAGTTGCTAGTATTGGTATGATCAATCTTTAAATCTTTAACATCTTATCTCTGTATGTTTTTGTAAAATTTTGTAAGGATTTGTGCTGTTGATTAGTCATTATCTGGTGTTTAGTCAAAGTCTGTTGTTTAGTTGTTTATTGCTATGCCTACTCTGCTGTTATTTTTGGATATTCTTGCTTGTGTTTGTTGTTTGCTACTAACCTTTTGCAGATACACATACATACACAATCAAGTAGAGCATGAAAAGAGGAAGTTCATTGATAATAAAGGAATAAATACATCATACAGTTTTCATACATTCATGCTATTCAAAAGAAAGATCAAAAGACAACAAGATTCAAAGATTCACATCCTAAATTCTAGCAAAGTCAGGCATGACCTTACTACGAGGTCCCCTAGTGCCCATGGCCTCTGACACCCTTGGACAGGGGAGAGCCAGTACCACTGGTCGTGGTGGTGGACTCTGCTGTTGGCTGGTAGAGGGAGCTTCTTTCTTCTGCTGCTTCTTCTTCTTCTGAACAGGGGGTTTCTGCTCAACCGTACTTGGCTTTGGATGAGGCAGGTGGACACTCTTTGCAAAAGCGGCGGCGGCATTCTCCATTTGTTTCTGCAGCTCAGCGGTCAAAGGATGCTGGGGAGGATCGATTTTTGTTCTTTTATCATCATCAGAATCTTTAAAGGAGGATGGTGTTGATGGAAGTGGGTCGGAATATTCCTCTTCGACAACCGCTTTGCCTTTTGGTTGTGCTGAAGATGAACTTGGAAGATAACCTTGAGGAAAGTAACTTGCCCATCCCTCTGAATCGTCTGATGATGAATCTGAGGAAATGTCGATAATTGGAGCTTTTGATGAACTCATGATTTGTTGATTTTAAGTTAGGGTTTGTGAATTGGGATTTGCTTAAAGAGTTTAAGGGATTTTTGGACTTCAATGAGGGGTTGGTATGGTATTTAAGGAAGTGATTTTGATTATATTGGGAATGTTGACTTTTGGTCAACACTATCTCAACTCTGCAGATGAGTTTGAAAGTTGAAGGGTCAAATTGAAACTTTTGGCGCGTTCTTAAACCTAATTAGATCAAAACGGTCTCATAAACTAATTTGATCTCATTATCTTTTAATTGCTCAAAACAACATTTGATTCTCACCCAAGAACATTAATTCATATCATTTCACCCAAAAACCCCAATTCAAATGGCGCGAAGAACGTTTCCGGATGAACATAATCAGATAGCTTTTCTTAGTAAGGTTACTGCAGCTGATGGATTTCATGAGGTTAAGGATTTTCTGAGTTCGTCTAGATTAAGGTATGCGTTAACAGCTGATCCTACCATTTATACATCTCATATGAAACAATTTTGGTCAACTGTTAAGTTGGATACACTAGATGGTGAGGCACGATTGATAGGTAGTGTGGATGGAGAGAATATTGTAGTTAGTGAAACAACCCTTAAGAGATGTCTTCGTTTATCAGGCATACCTACACCTCCTACCCTTACCCCAGAACTAGTTATGACTGAGCTTGAGAACATAGGATATGAGAGACCTGAGGCTGGTGGAACATTTTTGAAAGGTCGTCTTTGTCCCCACTGGAAGTTCTTGATACATACTCTACAACACTGCTTATTTCCCAAAGTAGGTGGATGGAGTGAGTTTAGTGCTTCTCAGGCTATGGCTTTAGTGTGTTTAGCAACAGGGCAACCCTTTGATTTTTCTTCTATGATATTTGAGGGTATGAAGAAGTTTCTTAAGAAGAAATTCTATTTGTATCCAAGGTTTCTTCAACTTGTTATCAACTCTCAGCTAAGAGAACCCTTGAGGCATACAAATGTTGAGCCCTGTAGTAGAATGGCCATAAAGATGTTTGCTTTTCTAAAGAAGAATGGTAAAGGATTTTCTGGTATTATAACTCCCCTGACTGAACAAATCTTGAGTGTTGTGGCTGCAATGAATGAGGATGAAGAGGCTGGCACACCCACAGCATCCCATCACACATCCTCATCAACAAGTTTGAATGTATCAGTGTCACATGAAACCCAACATACCCAATCACCTAGGACTTCACCACATGAGAACATTGTGCAACCTCAGGCCAATGTTAGTATGGATGCAAATGAGGCTGATACAGGTGTTGGTGGTATCATGATGGAAGAGGCTGGCACTACTGTTTCCAACTTAGTAGTTGAGCAGGACAGTGCTAACATAATTAAGACCTCAACCATGGCAACATCTTTTGTAGAAGGTTCTCAAGAACCCAATACAACTGATGGTAACCCCAGCCAAATGGCTTCTATGGGGGGCTCAGATGTTCAACCTAGGGTTGAGACTAAGTTTGTGTCCCAAGATTCACCTCATGGAGAAGTTAACACATCTCGAAGTGATGAGGACAGAGATGAAACTATTGAATTGATGGACACTGATGTACATATTGACATTGCAAATGATACACCTCTCGGACCAGGTTACACAGGTCGAAGTGTTGATGCTAGTATTGAACATGACACTGAGGATTTGACGGTTAAAACACCAGTACATAATGCCAATTCCAATGATCAACCTCTCGGGTCAGGTTACACAGACCGAAGTTGTGAGGATATCATGAAACAATTAAAAGAATTGACGGATAACTGTACAAAATTGTCAAAGGAGGTCCTTGGTCTTCGAAAGGAGTTAAAGACAGTCAAAGCTACTCAGGGTGCTGAAATTAGAAGGCTTAAAATAAGGCTTACTCATCTTGAGAGGAGGCTAAAGAAGAGTTCCAAACCAAGTTTGGAAGAGGATGCTTCCAAACAGGGGAGGAATGATCAGGAGACAAATAATGATCAGGAGACTGTAGTGAATGATCAGGATCAGGAAGTTGTAATAGGTTCAGGGGAGGTTGAAAAGGACTTTGTTGAAAATGTTGGTGATAAGAGTGACAAGGTTGACTCTGCTGGTGCAGAACACTCTGCTGATGGGTTAAAGGTTTCTGCTGATGATACTGAGAAGAGTGCAGGAGTAAAGGACTCTGCTGATTCAGATGATGAACAGATGACTTTAGCTCAAGTACTGCTGAACATGAACAAAGAAACTAAAACACCCACACCATCACAACAACCTGCTACTGAATTTACTGAAAAGCTTGAAAGGAAGAAAAAGTTGGCTGATGAACAAGCTCAGATTGCTCAGGATGAAGAATATGCAAGAAGTGTTGCAGCTGATGAAGAGAGAAATCAGTTTGAACTTATGGAAAGCTCTACATTTAAAGAAGCTAATCAAGAAGAATTAAATGAACAATTGCTGTATTTCATTGATTCTGATATGATTGTAAGAGGTGAAGCTAGGTTGATAACAAATGATGAGCAGTTGGATGGAAATGAAAAGACAAAAGAGCTTGTTGAGTTTATACTCAGAAAGAATGGATTAGCTAAGTGGGAAGAGTTGATTATGAGGATTAAAGAAGCACAGAAGCATGGTTACAAACCTAAGTCACCTTCAAGGAAAGCAGTGGTTAATGATATGAAGTATTACTTGAAGAATGCAAGAGGTTATCAGATGAAGGATTTCAAAGGCAAGTCAGATGCCTTAATTGAAAAGGAATTTTATGAAACTTATGCTAAGCTTAATCCAAGAAAAGTTTCTGAAAAGAAGAGAAATCCAGAAGTTATGGGATCTGACAATATGAAAGCATCTGGGAGTGGAAGTGTTTCAAAGCCCATAGTATCTGATGTTGAAAAGGAGAAAGAAATTATTGTTGAAGCTGAAGTAATGACTGAATCCTCTGCTGGTACAAAGAGATATAGAAGGAAAGTAAAGCAGGTGGGTAGGAAGAAGAGAAGAATTCAGTCAGTAGTGATGAGTGATTCGAGAGAAAGAGGAGAAAGAGGATAGTGATTCAGAGAAAGAAGAAGTGACTGCAGATGACATGAAAGGGATTATGGATCTCACAGTTCATGAACCTCAAGAAGAGCCTGAGTTACTTAATGAAGTTCCTTTATCAATAAAATATCCAATCATTTCATACTCACATGATGTTCTAAGTGATAGTCAAGTATGCTGGATAATTAAGAGATCAAATGGTTCAAGTGTGGGGTATATTAGTTTTTCTCAGATGTTGCACTACATGGATAGGGATGATATTACTCAACTCTGGAATCTTTATAAGATGAATTATGGTGATACAAGACCAGAGGTGGTGTATGAAAGACTAAATTATTACTATTTGAAGAATATGTTTGAACCAGATGATAGGAGTATTGAATGGAAGAAGCTATTAAGTTCCACAGTTCAGAAATGGTATTTATATCAATCTTGTGGAGTTCATCTCTTATCATGCATAGGTATGACTGTGTATATGCTTGTGGAGAAGGATTATGTCATCAACAACAGTACATCTATTCTGTATCAAATGTTGCAGCCTGGTAAGTTGACATTACAAAGACCATTTGGTGCAGATCATCAAGCATTTGAACTAATTGAGAAATATAAAAAGTTGCTGGAATCAAAGGTTTCAAAACAGTAAAGTGTTTGGAAGCATCCTCTTGGTGATTATCTGGATTTAAGGAAACTTGATGATTTTTGAAGAAAAATATCAAGTTTAGGGGAGGATTGTTGGGTCTAAAATGCTGCTGATTCGAGAAACATAACTCTGCTGGATAGTTATGTGACTCTGCTGTTTAGTACATTAACTCTGCTGTTTTGATAACTCTGCTGTTTGGGATAATAGGCATAGTGTAACTCTGTTGCTAGCTTACGAAGACTCTGCTGCTAGAAGATTTACTCTGCTGCTTATTAGATATGTATAGTATGTTAAGGATAAGTATAGAAAAGATACGTATGAATATTTTTTCTTGTATAGGAAGTCTTGTAAACCGACTAGGACTCCTTACGCTATAAAAGGAGGTTCTAGGGTTAGGGTTAGAGATCGATTATCTTAGCATACGTATTATTGTTTACACTTCAAGGTTTCTTGTAACCCTATTGCTGTTGAGCAATCGTATTAATATTGAAGTGTTGTTTGAGAATTCGTTTGTGTTTATTCTTCTTAAGATCAAGTATTAGTTTCCGCATAATATTTGATATACAACTTAAGATCAGTTTCTATACCGATTACTTTAGATTTATCTAAGGTAATTAATAAGATCGTGAAGCTCAACTGGGATCAACGATGGTTATGAGGATGTTTTACCTATCTTTTCTATGTCGGGTCGACCGATTGGTGCTAAAAAGGTAGAAATGATGGACCTTGACAGTTTGGCTAAAGCACATTCATATGTGTTGTTCAATTGTAGTGAAGTTGATGAATTTCGAACGTAAGTAATTATATTAGTTGTGAGTTTCATAAATTATATTATATGATTAATAGTTGTCGTTGTTATCATCATTATCATCTTTTAACACTGCAGTGAACATCTGGCGATGGTTCATCATGAAAATCGGAGAAAACGTAAGCGTGACATTCAACGTTTACATAGTGAGACTTTTGAGTCGTGGTTTCAAGATCATGTAAGGAATAATTATAATGACATGGCATTTTCAACCTACTAATACACGGGTGTATAACAAAACAATTAACACATCTTGCCTTAATTCAGGTTGAGGAGCTACATACTAGAGGGGATCACAGAATCACAGAAAGTCTAAGGAACTTGGCAAGTGGTCCATCTGAGTTTGTGAAAAAATATAGGGGATTTATCATAAATGGTTTCCGATTTCACACAAAAGATGTAGAACAGAATAGGAAAACACAGAATAGTGGGGTTATGCTTCAGGCCATGACAAACAGCTTCTCGAGTGCTACAGATAACAATCCTATCGTGGGAGATGTAACTTACTACGGGGTTTTGAATGATATCATTGAGTTGGAGTACACTATTGACAAGAAAGTAGTTTTGTTCCATTGTGATTGGATTTCGAATGGTTCAAGGAAAAAAGAAGATGACAACGGGTTTACACTATTGAATTTTGAAGGATTGAAGGCTAATAACGAGCCTTTTATACTAGCTTCTCAAGCACAGCAAGTATTTTACGTTGCAGATAGTGTTGACAAAGGATGGCAAGTTGTGATCAAGATAGCGCCCAGACATGTTTATGACATGGATGAACAAACAAGTCTTGAAGACGTGGAAACACATTTGCAGGGTGACTCATTCACGGGTCCTCAACATGACGAAACAGTGGATATTGAATTGGTTAGAGGTGGTTTCGATGGAACTGTTGTGGACAATGATGACTTAGTTTTTGCCGAAGAAGAAGATCCAGTTGAAGCTGATTCATGATTTCAATTAGCTAAATAGTAATAGTCCCTGTTTTTATCTAAATTTAGTTGTTAAGAATCAATTAGAAGCCTCATTACAGTTTATATAACTTGCTTGTACTCATTTTCAAGTTTATTACTTGTTTTTGTCAACTGCTCAGCACTTTGGGCTTATTTGTATGCTTATTTCAAGTTTCCAGCAATAGTTGTAGTTTTGAAAAATGCTTATTCATTAGTGCTTTTCATGTTTGTAAAAAAAAATAATAATAAAAAAAAAATTCATAAAGTCCAAGAGCAAGGATCGAACCCTGGTCACTGGATTCCGAAACACACACCACTAACACACTTGCCCTTGGGTCTTTTGCGTTTTATCCTTCTTTAACAATCCTTTTAACATTTATTCCCTCATTTGCTATTCGAATTACTTACCTTATTCCCAGCTTATTTGATTAAGCTGGGACCTTTTTAGTATTTTTCCTAGGATTGTCGTATCATAAAGTACTTTTAGTAAAACCTATGAGACCCAAGTGACAAGGGTCCTACTAAATTTTGTTATAATAAAACTGTTGTGAATAACCGTTGTAAAAACCTGATGTTTTATGACTCAAATAAGGAAGTGTTCTATTATGGCGTATGATAATAAAACCATAACAAATAAGCGTACTATAAAGGTTAATGTTAAAAGACACAGGTGTCAAGGGTCCTATTAAGTTTTGTTAAAATAAAACTTTTGCAACTAAGCGTTCTATAAAACTGAAACTTTATGACTCAAATTTCAAGTGTCCTATTATGTAAGATGAATTTATGAGACCCAAGTGTCAAGTGTTGTTGGGAATTAAATATTCTGAAGTTAGAGTATTAGAATTTACTCTAAGTCAAAGGTACTGCTAGTTCATGATCAAGGTACTGCTAGTACATCAAGGTACTGCTAGAGCAAGAAGGTACTGCTAGTTCAAGTTGAAGGTACTGCTAGTTGTATAAGGTACTGCTGATCAGTGACTCATAGGATAAGATCGAAAAGATATTTATTGTATTTTGGTCAAACATATACGGTAGATAATATCTTACTCCATGTGCTTAGTTAACAAGTTGTATACATAGATACATGTTGTATCTTATGTACTGACACCAATATGAATAAGTTAAACAAGTAAGTCGGTCAAGACTTTTAAGCAATTTGTAAAGATCTTTTGCAACTATAAAAGAGATCTTAGTCTAGTGAATATGTGTGTGAATATCTGTTAAGACATAGAACAAACAAAAACAACATATTACAAATCTAGAAGTATAAGATTCAAGGTTTTGTAACCCTAGTGAAAAACACAAGATCACTCGTATTATTTGGAATAATATTGAATCGTTTAGTGAAATACTTTCTTTGTTCATTGTTAAGTAACAAATATAATTCTTCCATTTCCATAACATACATAACCTTCTAAGTGTGGTTAAGTAAATTCCGCGTACTTAATCATATTAACTCAATATATCTTATACACAAAGACACAAGGTTTAACCACCTTAACCGTGTATCAAATAAGAGGACCTCACAAGTGTCATATCAAGTTATGATTTAATAAAACTTAATTTGAATAAGCATTATAAAAAGTGGGTGTTTTACGACTATAAAAAGAAGTGTCATATTATGGTGTATCATTAAAAAACCATTATGAATAAGCGTTCTATAAAGGTTAACGTTATAAGACCCTATTGTCAAGGGTCCTATTAACTTTTGTTATAATAAAAAACGTTTGCGAATAAGCGTTCCATAAAACTGATGTTTTATGACTCAAATATCAAGTGTCCTATAATGGTGTATCAATCTATGGGACCCAAGTGTCAAGTGTCATATTAAGTTATGTTTTAATAATACGTTTGCGAATAAGCGTTCTAAATAATTAATGTTTTATGACTTATGTATCAAGTGTCCTATTATGGTGTAGTGAAGTTTTATGACGTTTGCGAATAAGCGTTCTAAATAATCAACGTTTGCGAATAAGCGTTCTAAATAATTAACGTTATAATACCCACGTGTCAAAGGTCCTATTAAATTTTGTTATAATAAAACTTTTGTGAATAAGCGTTTTAACTAACTGATGTCTTATGACTCAAAACTCAAGTGTCCTATTATGGTGTATTATAATAAAACCATAATGAATAAACGTCCTATAAAGGTTAAAGTTATAAGACCCAAGTGTCAATGGTCTTATTAGGTTATGTCATAACAGGACATCTAGTGATCAAGTGTCGTATTACACTATCACATAATGGGACACCAACAACTAAATGCCTTATAAAGTAATTTATTAGGATCCATATTTTAAGTGTCCTATTAAGTTATATGATAATAGGACCCCCAAATAATCAACCATCATATTATATAACTTTTTAGGACACCGCCTAAGTAGCAAATATTTAAAAAGGACCCTAAACGCTCATATGTCCTATTAAACAGTTTTTTAGGACTCCATTATCATACCGTCCCAGACAAAGGGTCCTAAAAAGCCACTTTTCTTGTAGTGAATGTTCATATTCAACGAAACACCAATCCTGCCGTTGTCACTGTCTACAGAGGTGCTGACATGAGAAACTTTGATGTTCATAAACCCTTCAGATTCGCTGACTTTGGGATCACAGAATTGGATGAGTTGGGTCCATTAATAGCAAAGAAATCAAATGTTGTGGTCCCTAACCTGATGAAGTCTTTGAGTCTGAGGTACGAAAGATTGGCAGCAGCACCTCAGGAACTTGGCATTCCATCTCTTCTTCCTGAATCTGCACAACCAGCTCCCTCTCAGTCTTCTTCAAGGAAAAGAAAGAAGATAGAAGCTGAGCCTGAGATCAAGATTCCTGGTCTTGACTGCAATAGGGCTCTCCCTGAAGGTGTTCCTTTCAGGAACAATATGGTCATTGAACAGCCTGAAAGAGGTTTGTTCTTCATTGATGAGTTCGGTGACAAAGCCTTCCAAAGGTGGAGTGACATCGACTTGTCAGGGATTAAAGCAATGCTTGGTTTTCTAATGATGGCCTCTCCACTCAAGAGTCCTGAAAATGTGAAGTTTTGTCAAGATCTGAAAAGGAAAATCAATGAGCATCCTGACCAACAAGAGCTGCAGTCAAAGAAGCCCAAGCTTGAAGCCCTTGGTATTAAGTTGAACTGATTGACCTGCCTGAATACCCGCCACTATCCCTTTTTGTACTTAGTTTTGATAGGACTTGTAATGATATCAATAAGATGATGTTTTTATTATTTCAGTGTCCTTATTTACATTCTAGTACATTCAGTATGAGTAGAAGTCTTTAGCTCACTCATATCTGATCAAAACACTTAGGAATAATTTATATCCAAATAGGGGGAGATTGTTGGGTCATGAAAAACCCAAGAATGCTTCAAACATGATTTGGACACAAATTAACTAAGTGTTAACTTAAACCGAGAACAATTCAAGTCACTGAGAGAACAGCCTCTTAGTGAGTCATCTTCAGGATGCTTAAGGCGAATTCAAGAAGAAGGATTCACTACTCAGGAAGGTGGTACTCCCTGAGTAGGACTTAAGCCAAAGAAGAAGATGATGGTTCAGTGAGTGTTGGACAAGAACTCACTGAACCCTAGTCTCCTCAACCAACAAAGTGATTGAAAGACTGAGGAACCAACGCCTGAAGAAAAGGTGGGAACAATAGGGAAAAGATCTGAGAAGATAAAAGTGTCAGCCCAACACTCTTCTCTTGTCAGATCCAACCTTCCCTATTGCGGCTAAAAGTCATGGAGTGTCAGCCAACAACTCCCAAAGTCTTATTAGCACTTTCCTATTGGTTCTTGGAAATGACAATTACTATTTGTAATTGTCAGACACGCAACCTCAACAACTTGTATTATATTTAATCACTTATACTTAGATTACTTGTGTATAAATAGATCAGATGAGAGAGAAGTTAAAGTGTGCTTTGTATATTAAAAGTTTAGAACTTTTACAAAGGAACTTCTCTCCTACAAAGAGTATACAACTCACTGAGATAGCTCAGTGGGTATATTGTTACCACTCAAGCAAAACTTGAGTTTTGATAGGAGACACCCCATACCCTTGTCTATTCAATCCCAAGTGTTTGTTCCGCAAAACACTTGGGTAATAGATTCTTGGATTCATTTCTAATAATAATTTAAACGTTGAAAAATATTGTGTTTTTATATTCACGTTTTATAACTGTTAGAATTAATCTTTAACATTGTATTAGTCATAAAACGAAATAGATTAACTTTCTAGTTAACTCTAATAGTGTAAAGAGACCAACAAAATGTCTCTGCCATGGTATGCTTATGTGTTTGCCATGCTTACTTGAGTTACTATCTTGTTTCTCTTGCCAAGCCAGTTTGTATTGTTGTATGCTATGATAGATCCGTGACTGAGCTTACCTAGTTCTGGAGGTACCAGGACCATGTCTTTGATGGCACCTTAGGCATGACACTCCCGTAGAGGTGTGATAGATCTACGGCGTTCCCCCTTATGTATATGTATTATATCGCGATCACTATTGGCCAACCCTATGTGTGCTTAGTCTAGTACTGACATACATACTTATGTTAGGGAGCGTATGGATGCATCCTAGGTTTTATATTTTATATGATTATGGTGACCAGGTGGTGTGTGCCTTGCACTCCTTCTCACATTTTTACTTTTATTTACTTAGAGGTCTCCCCTCTTTGTATACTTGTATTGTTTTAGTATGATTTGATAGATTATGTATGGAGTTCTTATGGCACATCCTTATATGAACCTTCCTTGTTTTCATTTCATTCCTTGATTCATTTTCCTATTCAGTTCTCATGCACTCTTGATTCTTAGTTCTCCTTCATGATTATGCTTTTTGTTTTGTATTCTTATTTCCTTCGTTGCTTATGCTTATTTACCTTTATGTTTATGTTTCGTATATATATCTGTTCACTGGGCTTTTTAAGCTCAGCCGCATGTTTTCTTTTCTTATGCGGCAGGTAATAAGCGAGGCGACGGGCTTGGGAATGAAAGAGAGTAGGACCTAAAAAACCTATTTATTTATCATTTCATTGTCCATTGTTTCGGACTTTCATTTATTTCTGTACTTGAATATTATTTCTTTACTTTGGTTTGTTTTGGTTAACCCACTATGCATTTGGGATTATCTTTTGGATATTAGTCTTGATGTTCGAGACTTAGTTATTTATTTAAAAGACTTCCGCTTGCGTTATGTATGCTCTGTATGACACCATAATGTGATATCTTGACCCTGTCAGGTTGGGGTGTTACAGTTATGGTATCAGAGAGACTGGGTTTGACCAGTAGAACCTTAGAAATGACCTGTGAGGATATTGGGTAGACACTAGGCTTTTCGTCTGACGCGATCTCTCTTTTCACATTTTGACCCTTACGCTTGTTTTGTCTCTTTTGTCTCGTTTCTGACTTTTCAGATGGTGAATACTCGTCGGAATGAGTTTGAGGAACCCTCTGGTGCTGTTTTTGACGCAGCAGTTCAGCGAGCTATTGATGCGTTACTCCCAGGTTTGACTGCACGCATCACGAAGGAGATTAGGAGGAACACTGCTAGTAGTAGTGGTAATGGTAGTGGTGGTGGTGATGCTCCACCAGTGTCGATCCATGTATGGTTGGAGCGTTTCGTTAAGCAGAAACCGCGTTCGTTTAGTGCTGCTACTTCTCCGGTGGAGGCAGAGAATTGGATATCTCACATTGAGAAGATATTTGAGGTACTTGGTTGTGACGATGGGTTTAAGGCGCGTTTGGCTAGTTACAAATTTGAGGGAGATGCCCTCAGTTGGTGGAAGGCTTATCGGTTGGCTAAGGGAGGTGGTGAGTTTGTTGCTGGGTTATCATGGGCTGATTTTTGGGAGATATTCTTTCTTCAGTACTTCCCTCAATCAGAGAAACAGAAGTTTGAGCGTGACTATCATCATATTTTCCAGTTGGATAGGGAGTCGAGTGCGGAGTATTTGAAGAGGTTTGTGAGACTTGCGGGTTTTTTGGGTAAGAAGGCTGGGACTCCGGAGGAGCAGGCTCTGCATTTTAAGTGGGGGTTACGTGATGAGTTGCTGGATGGTATTCTGAATACTGATTTTACTGATGTGGCACAAGTTGCCAATGCGGTCCGTAATAAGGAGTTGATGCAAGAGAGGTCTAGACGTGGGGTGAAGAGGACTCATGAGAGTGATCATCAGCAGGTTCAGGGTAATAGTCAGAAGAATGCTACTTCGGGGGGTAATGAGTTTCGGGGTAATGACAGGCGTGGTAACAACAACAGTGGGCAGAATCAGCGGTCAGGTCGTGACCAACAGTTCAAGGGTCAACAGAGTCGTGGTAATCAGCAGGGTAATCGTGGTGCTACTTCTTCAGCTGGGCAAAGGAATGCGGGGGAACAGCTTCCACCTCCTCCTATTTGTGTTGAGTGTGGGAAAAATCATCATGGTCGTACTTGCTATAAGGCTATTGGTGCCTGTTTTAGTTGTGGTGAACTTGGACATCGGGTTAGGGATTGCCCGAAGGCGACTGGCACCAACCGTGGGAATGGAAATGGTGGGCAGCAGGCTTCTAAGGGCCGAGTTTTTGCACTAACCAGGGATCAGGCTGCGGGTACTTCTGGAACTGTCTCGGGTATGCTTTATTTATTTGATCGTCCCATTTTTGTTTTATTTGATACTGGTGCTACACATTCTGTAATATCTTCTACATCTGCTAAACACATTAATACGACCGCAATACCACTAAACTATGCTTTATCTATATCAACACCAATGAAAAATTCCGTGACCATTACTCATGAATACGTGAATTGTCCTCTTCGTTTCGACGATAAAGTTCGCTCTGCAAATCTTCTTCCTCTAGATATGTACGACTTTGATGTAATCTTGGGTATGGATTGGTTGTCGGAGCCGAGGATTCTTAATGACTTAGAGCTTATGGAAGTTGAGCTGTGTGTTTGGGGTCATAATGGTTTTTGGGCTAGCTTGAAGGTGGAGTCTGATTTGATATTGAGGATTAAGGAGGCCCAGAGAGACGATGGTGAGTTATGGGCTATCGTACAGAATGTTGAGGATGGTAAGCAGTCGGAATTTCGTGTGGATGTTGATGGTGTCTTTTGGTTTGGTGATCGTCTATGTGTTCCAGAGGATTCTACTCTTCGTGAAGCTGTGCTTTCTGAGGCACATAGTTCTCCGTTCTCTATTCATCCAGGCTCGACTAAGATGTACCATGATCTGAAGCAACATTTTTGGTGGAATGGGATGAAGCAGGATGTGGCTTTGCATGTGGCTAGATGTATGACTTGTCAGCAGGTCAAGATTGAACATCAACGTGCAAGTGGTCTTTTGCAACCTCTTGACATTCCTACATGGAAGTGGGATGAGATATCTATGGAATTCGTTACCGGTTTACCTCGTACTCTTCGAAAGCACGACGTAATTTGGGTCGTTGTTGATCGTCTGACCAAATCTGCGCATTTTCTCCCCATTCGTATTGATTATTCTGTGGGTCGTTTGGCTCAGATTTTCCAGCAGGAAATTGTTCGATTACATGGTACGCCGTCTTCTATTGTGTCCGATCGTGATCCTCGTTATACGTCTCGTTTCTGGAGAGGGTTACATAAAGCTTGGGGTACGCGGCTTAAATTCAGTACGGCATTTCATCCTCAGACTGATGGACAGTCGGAGCGGACGATTCAGACCTTGGAGGATATGTTGAGGTCTTGTGCTTTAGAGTGGACAGGCCACTGGGATGATTACTTGTGTTTGGTGGAGTTTGCTTATAATAATAGTTGGCATGCGAGTATCAGGATGGCTCCATTTGAGATGTTGTATGGGCGTAAGTGTAGAGCGCCGGTTTGTTGGAATGAGGTCGGGGAACGACTCATTGAGGGACCAGAATTGATTAGGATTACTAATGAGAAGGTGGCTGTGGCCAGAGAGAAGTTGAAGGAAGCTCGTACTAGGCAGAAGAGCTATGCTGACCGTCATCGTCGTGATGTTGTGTTTAACTCTGGTGATCGTGTTTTCTTGAAGGTTTCTCCTTTTCGAGGCGTTAAGCGTTTCGGTATGAAAGGAAAGCTTAGTCCACGTTATATCGGTCCGTTTGAGATTCTTGATCGGGTTGGTGAGGTATCTTATCGCTTGGCGCTACCTCCCAATTTATCGCATGTGCATGACTTTTTCATGTGTCACTTCTTCGTGGGTATAATTATCATCCGCTTCATGTCGTGTCTTGCCCGTTCGATCAGATTCGGGAAGATCTTTCGTATAGTGAAGAACCTGAGGCCGTTTTGGAGCATCAGGAAAGAGTCATGAGAACTAAGACCATTCCATTCGTAAAGATTCTTTGGAAGAACCATCCTGAGAGCGAGGCTACTTGCGAGACCGAAGAATCAATACGATCCGATTATCCACATTTCTCTTTTTGACTTGGTACGTATTCATTTTGATATTGCTTTCGATTTCGCATTTTCATTTCGACTTCGTATTTCAATTTTCGAGGACGAAAATTTCTTTTTAGAGGGGAAGAGTTGTAAAACCCAAAATTTAAAATAATCCGAAATGACTAAAATGCCCTCTAATTTTAAACTTTTAAGAACTTATGAAAATTATGTAAGTAACATCATTTGAACTTAACCTAAGTTACCTAACAAATTAAGTTAATGTAAACCTTGCGCTATGATTTAAAATGTACAAAATAAAATTCCTATGCATCTAACTATACTAGTCGACCCATTATGTATCATAAGGCTTCAAAATTTCGGCCCAAGAGAAACTAGAAGAGATAAGAACACAATCAAATTAAATCCCATTAATTTAGACCTTCCTTACTTGTATCAATCATAATACACGGTTTCAAGCCCTAAAATTCCTCCCTCACCATCTTGTTATACAGTACCCAAAAAAAAAAAGAGAACCAAAAACCCTAAACTCTCTCAACCAAAATTTCGGCTGTTCTCTTCTTGTCCCTTTTGTTCGATCCAAACTAGAAGAAGAAGAAGAAGCTAGGTCTTGATCATTGTTTCACTCGTATCAAAGGTAATCATATGTACATAATTTAACCCATTGAAATTCTTGAACAAAACCCTAATCGACCCTCTTGTTATTGTTGTTATTCAATCATCACAAGGAGAAGGAAGGAAGAAGAGTTGGTGATTCGATCGTGTGTTGTTCTTGTCCTTCGTTGGTCTTCAAGGGTAAACGTATCATCCTTGTTCAATAACCATTTTCTTGTTCAATTCTTGATGTTCTTGTCGAGTTAAAAGCACATATGATGATAAAAAGAATCACATAAAATGATAACATGTTTACATGAAATAATGAATATGAAAACCCTAATATGAACCGATCTATGATTTATTATTATGATTGATATGAACATGTTAAGAACACATATGAATCGACCTAGGGCTGTTTTGATGTCAAATATAATTGCTTTGTATCAAGAAATAAGTAATGAGAATGAAACACCCTAATTGATCACATAAAATTATAAACCAATTTCTGACCAGAAAAATTAGGCCGACTTTAATCGATTGGATCTTGATGATGGTAAGGTATTTTTGAGTTTTTCTGGAGTCTAAAAGTAAGTTCAAGAAAAGGGATTTCTGGAAAACTAAACCTTGTAATTTTTAGAGGTCGGGAAGGTACACTTTTTGATTTTACAAAATTAAGTGTCAAACTGGATTCGTATGTCTGGAAAAATCGTCTGTGTTTTTTATTTTTAATTTGCAAACCATCTCGAATTAGAAGATTCCCTTTTGCAAGATTAATATTTCATATGTCTATTAATTACTAGAATTTTTTTCAATTTTTATAAATTTTTCTGAAGGGGTAACATAATACAAACTTTTCGTATATTAAAACTGATCAGTAATCTGGACGAATTGGCTTAAAGGATTTTTAAACTATAGTAATACTAAATAATAAATTCTGGAAAAATTATGGTAAGTTCTTAAGACATTTAGGTACGTGTTTGAATTTTTGGGAATTTTATTTCTGAGTTCTTATATGGTTAAAAAATTCGACAAAACAGGTCCCGTTCGTACATAAAATCTGTTAAAGTGTAAAAGAGATTAAAAAAGGCATTATGTGTTTATTTTCCAAACTAAAGGGTTTAAATTGTTATTTTTCTAAAACTAAAGGACTTAACTTGTGAAAACATGTATCTTGAATATATTTATATTTTATACCCTAATCTTATCATAATGACACTAAAACCCCTAAACTTGTTACAATTGCATAATAAACCCTAAAATTATGAAAACTACATTATGAACCCTAAACTTATGTAAATGACATTATGAACCTTAAGCTACTAATATAGTCACCTTTAATACTTTAAGTTGATAAACGGGAATGTTAATAACTAGTGTTACTAAATATGGAAACTTACTATTTTTGGAAAGTTACTAAATATGGAAACTTGCTATTTTTGGAAAGTTACCTAAAATGGAAGGACAATTAAAATGGAACCTTATGATTATATGAAACTTATAAGTAAAATTATGATTATTTGTAGATCGGGTGAAGAAGGAGTGATTTTCTGCTTCTTGTCATTTCATTGCTTTACTTGTGTGCTTCGTTAAGGTACAGATATTCTTTCCCTTCTCAGTAGGGATATTTTCTATCGATCTTATGCCTGCTATGTTTCCCTTAGTTGATTCATGACATTCATTGTATGATTGTCATTCCTATGATCCATTCTGACATTTATTTAAATGTCTTTGCCATGCTATGCTTATGTGTTTGCCATGCTTACTTGAGTTACTATCTTGTTTCTCTTGCCATGCTAGTTTGCATTGTTGTATGCTATGATAGATCCGTGCCTGAGCTTACCTAGTTTTGGAGGTACCAGGACCATGTCTTTGATGGCACCTTTGGCATGACACTCCCGTAGAGGTGTGATAGATCTACGACGTTCCCCCTTATGTATATGTATTATATCGCGATCACTATTGGCCAACCCTATGTGTGCTTAGTCTAGTACTGACATACATATTATGTTAGGGAGCGTATGGATGCATCCTAGGTTTATATTTTATGTGATTATGGTGACCAGGTGGTGTGTGCCTTGCACTCCTTCTCACATTTTTACTTTTATTTACTTAGAGGTCTCCCCTCTTCGTATACTTGTATTGTTTTAGTATGATTTGATAGATTATGTATGGAGTTCTTATGGCACATCCTTATATGAACCTTCCTTGTTTTCATTTCATTCCTTGATTCATTTTTCTATTCAGTTCTCATGCACTCTTGATTCTTAGTTCTCCTTCATGATTATGCTTTTTGTTTTGTATTCTTATTTCCTTCGTTGCTTATGCTTATTTACCTTTATGTTTATGTTTCGTATATATATCTGTTCACTGGGCTTTTTAAGCTCAGCCGCATGTTTTCTTTTCTTATGCGGCAGGTAATAAGCGGGGCGGCGGGCTTGGGAATGAAAGAGAGTAGGACCTAAAAGACCTATTTATTTATCATTTCATTGTCCATTGTTTCGGACTTTCATTTATTTCTGTACTTGAATATTATTTCTTTACTTTGGTTTGTTTTGGTTAACCCACTATGCATTTGGGATTATCTTTTGGATATTAGTCTTGATGTTCGAGACTTAGTTATTTATTTAAAAGACTTCCGCTTGCGTTATATATGCTCTGTATGACACAATAATGTGATATTTTGACCCTGTCCGGTTGGGGTGTTACACCAACTCTTTATACCTCAAATGATTACTCCACCAAACTTCTTCGATTGTCATTCTTCTGCATCTCAAACTAACTCCTTTCTTATCAACCAATCACCAAATATATATATCTCGTCTTAGCACATTGGCTAATCGATATCTCAAACATACTTCATCTTCCTTCATCTTCATAATAATATAACACATTGGTTATCACCTTCTTTTTTTTCCGATCATCCCCCCCACACTTTGGATGAGCACACGCTACAAAAAATGCAAATAAGAGTAGCGACCTCCTTCTTCAATGAATCAACATATACACATACAAGGTGTGGTCAACATGTAATCATAAAAAAAATAACTAGTTTCGAACTTCAATTGAACTTGATTCGGGTAAGGCTTAGGTGTAAGGTGTAAAATCTTTTTGTATTTTTCTGGGTTTAATCAAAAGAAAAGATAAGGCTCATAAGGTGTAACTAAGGGTATCTAGCTTAAAAGATTAACGCTAACAAATGGGTTCCAAATACAAAGGATAACTAACCAATGCGGTCAGCAAAAATATTTTTGTAAACGGAAGGCCATTTGGTGTAAATCCTAATTTGCCTCTTATCATTTGAATATATTTTATTACTTGAAAGTAATTTTAACCGTAATGCATAACACGTACAAGTTCTAGAATCAACACGATCACCAGCACACTCATAACAAAATATAGAGCATAAGAAATGCTTTATACAAAAAAGGCTTAAATCCTCACAATTTAAGGTGGGTTATAACATGTGCTAGCAATAGTTATCAATAACTCTCCTTCCTTGATTAAATTCCAAAAATTTTTCAAATAGCCTCATCCTTACCATTGAATCAAAATATATAAATAACTAGAACATCAAGGGCAAACACAACTCTAGTCACTCGAATCCCAAAATACTACTAAAACTAAAAATTTAAAAATCATACCAATTTTTCCTATTTTCTTCCCTCCCCCACACTTAAGTTTTGCATTGTCCTCAATGTAATAAAATAAACTTAAAAGTAAAGGAAATGAGAAAAATTTAGAGAATAAAATAGAATAGAATAAAATACTACTCGGAAAAAAAAATTCGCATAGATTTATTTTATCTTACGTAAGCACATGAGTTCTCCTAACTCCGAATATTGATCAACACTAAGCTTTCGCGAATTCTTCCCCTGCAAATAAAAACTGCAAAAACTATATGCGAAACAAACAAAGCAAAAAAAAAAAAAAAAAACTAAAATAAACAAAAATAGTTCAAAACAAACCATAAATTATAAAATCCTAGTAAAGTTAAGTTAAAAGTAGTGAAAATAGAAATTATTCAACCAACATTGTTTTTGAGATATAACCATTGCTCAACCATCCCAGGTGGTTATTGGTTGCACATCTAGGACTTCTTAACTTGGATGAGTTCCTTCTACTACAACCTGGATCTCCCACTCTATTCCAATAATCCGCTAGACCCTCATAATCATTATGCTTTCTTACCAACCTTGCAAAATGAACTGGAAACAAACGATGCTCAATTTCATCTTGATCGTATAGACCAAGAACTACAGCAAACTCTGGCAAAGTATAAACATGTTCCCTACCACAGAGCCTAAACCAGATACATCTATCATTCACAACATCCACAATCTTCCTTTCAAAATAAAATGTGGCGAAAAACTCCAAACACCATTCTCTGTTAACATTCTCATAAATACTAAATGCTCTTTCCCACGAAAGATCTTCAAAACTATCACCGTCTCCCTCATAAACATACGACATCCTCATCATGTTTCTTAACTCAGTCTCACAATTATACTCCGCAAATAAACTCCAATCGACTAACCTTGGTTTAGCAATTTCTCTTCCTTGTAGTTTCGAAAGACGCTCCCAAAAAGCGTGCTTTTCCTCCTTGCTCTTAACCTTGCTGAACTTCAAGTTTTCATTACTTTCAGAATTGAGAGTATATTGAACCTTACTCTTGGCATTCCTTTGCACATACTTCGTTACAATCGGATTCACTCTACCACGTGATGAACTCTAGCCACCTGCAAGATAACTCTGTAGAAAACACAAATATATGATAGTATAAGAGCATAAAAACCAAGATGACATGATTTAGAAGTCACAAAACTCGTTTGGAAAAAAATTTATTTTTATTTACCGAGAGCTCCATCCGATCGGTATTACTCACCATTCGATCGGATGGAGTAATTGTCCCAGCCCAACCGATCGGTATCTCCCCGCAACCGAATCGGCTGAGGCTTTCTGACTCAAAAATAATTTTCCTTTCCCGATTTCTAATCAATTCCAACAATCCAGCTCTATCCTATCCTGCATTTGATCGATCATAATGGTTTCTACATATCCCACTCGTCTCCAAACACGTTCATAACAAATTCGCATGATTTCTCAACCTTCCTAGAACATATGAACACTACCAACTCAAATCTCTTCCATTGATGTGCTAATCAACAATGCATCATCCAAGAATCACTACTCAACAACTAAATAACACCTGGAAACCATCAATTGCAATCCAAATCGATTTAAAGTTTTGACTCATTTTAATCCGAAAATTCAATCAATCAATTCTTCCTCAAAACTTAATCAATCTATCTAATTCTTTTTGCAATGAATTCCTCAATCATTTACCCATCTATTCCACAAAAAATTACATCTTAATTCGAACTATACCAAAAATACCCAAATTTTGACCTAATTAAAGAAATTCGAATTAAAACCTAATTAGTACAAATTGATGATGTTACTTACTTGTTTAGGTGCCATAGATGATTCTTCAACACTCCTGCAACACTTAATAGACTTCTAATGGTCGAATTTTTGAATCCCAAGTTTGGTGGATTGAGTGTGTGTGTGTTTTTTTGTGATTTTTGAAATCTTGAGTATATATATTTCAATCCATCCGATCAGTATTTGATCCAACCGATTCGGATTGAATTTTTGCAAAAACTTCACTTTTCTTTTGTCAACACTTGTCTCACACTTGTAAGAACAAATGAGAAGTGTTTGTCTCTTCAAAAATATTTCTTTCAAGTATAAAAATACTTCAACACACTTAATCTCCCAACTTGTTTTTCAATTCTATCTCTACAACTAAAACATAACTTAACTCTAAAACTTAAAACATAACTTCATGTTAGGAACGTGTTTTATATAATTTCAAGTCTTGTTCATTTTGATTTAATGTTGCACGATTAGGACTATATTGTTTGTATTTATGGACCGGTTCAATAGTAGTCCTTGGACCGGTCATATTATTTAGTTTATCCTTATCACATGTAAGGGAATATTCCTAAGAATTATTCCCCTCCCAATGCCTATAAATAGAAGGCATGGGATTCATTCATATTGTTGGTTTTTCATGTAATATGCGAAAGCTCTGTCCAAGTAACATTTGAGTAATTGAAAGCCGACCACTCTTCTTATTCTTCTTCTTATTCTCTTCTATTATTTATCTTATTAGCTTATCTCTATTAGTACGTAGCTTATTCTAGTGTAGTAGATCGTGTGCTTATTAGTATTATCGAGTGTGTGTTTGAGATTTAGTCGTGACCTACAAGTGGTATCATACGCCAAGGGATAATTAGGATCGTGTGTTTGAATCATTAGAAGTGTTAATTACGTTGGTTTTATAGTTTTCGAAAAGTTTTGTTCACATCTTAACGTGAAAATTCTCGTTTTTGTTGAAAATAACTTTGATCTCGTCAAAACTTTCACTAATCTTCATATTTTCTACGTTAAAAAGTTTAATCTTCCTTAAATCTTTTGATTACTAATCGTTTAAGGTCAAAAACAATCGAGTTTATTGGTTATTTAGACGATTTGGTATAATCCGTATTATTAGCGTATTGAAAAGTTGATGAAAAGTGCTAGTTTTGGTTTCTGAGTGAACTTCGACAAGTTAGGGTTTCATCGCAGTTGAAGGGTTTTATCGCAGTTGCAATCCAGATAACTAAGGGTTTTATCGCAGTTCGAATCAAGAAAGATTAGGGTTTCATCGCATTTGGGAGATCTTCAATTATCGCATTTGGGACTCAGTATTGGACTTTCTTGTATTAGAAAGTAGTAATACTTCGACTTCGTTGCTTCTCTTCTCTTGTACAAGAGTTGAGAATTTATCGAACTTGGATTTGTGATAAATCTATCGCACTTGCCATAAATCATCGCAGTTTGATATATTATCTTATCGCTGTTGGATACTTTATCGCAGTTTGCAATAAATTATCGCACTTTAAGATAACATATTTAACTTGTCATTATTTATCGCACTTGATAGTTTTATCGCACTTTCTACTTCGTTATCGCTATTGAAGGTTATCGCACTTGGTATATTGTCCTTATCACATTTGGTGAACTGATCTTATCGCACTTGGTTATCGCAGTTGGTGTATTGCCCTATCGCATTTGGTGAACAGTACTTTATCGCATTTGAACAAAATCTCTAGATTTCTAAACCAACTTAACTTACATCATCAACACATATCTAAATTATCTTACAAGATCCAGATATGTCTCAACCACCTCATTTCAATTACTACTACCAGCTACAGCAACATCCACAACAACAACAGCAATTTCACCCTCAGTATCAACAACAACAAGCATTCGTACAACAACATCAATTTCTCTCTCCACCACAAGTGTCCCCACAACAGATCATGCAACAGAATCAACAACTGCAGAATTATTCTTCCTACTCCAGAGAACCTCATTGGTTTAACAAAATGTGTGAGGCAATTAGTAGTCAGCAATCACGTCATGAAGCTGGAAGTCAAGAAACTCCACCAATGCTAACTCCGGGTAACTACGTGCAATGGGCTAGTAGATTCCTCAGATTCGTTGAACTGAAAAAACCTCATGGTATCTATCTCAAGAAAGTCATTGAAGAAGGACCCTATCCTATTCCAGCTACTGTTGTTCCAGCAACTTCAGAGAGAGAAGAAACATCCACACCCACTCCGGTTGCAAACTACACAACTGAGCAAACATTACAACAAGAAGCAAACCAATTGGCTATGTCTTTCATACTTCAAGGGATTCCCAATCCTATCTATCGAAGTATTGATGCTCAAAAGACAGCCAAAGATATGTGGGAACATGTTCATCTTCTCATGGAAGGAACAGAGTTAAACCAGGAAGATCTTGAGTCTAAGTTGTATATGGAGTACACTCACTTCATCATGGAACCAGGGGAAACCATTGAATCTTACTACCACCGTTTCACCAACATTATCAATGACCTTGATCGTCATGATATAAAGTTACCAAAGATTGCTGTCAACTCAAAATTCCTTGGATGTCTTGGTCCTGAATGGCAGAAGTATGCAACTTTTGTAAGGCAGACTAAGAAAATTGGTGATGTCAAATATGGACTCATGTATGATTACCTCAGACAACATCAATCAGAAGTGGATAAAGAAATTGCAGCACGAGGAGGTTTCACACCCACACCAACATCAAACTCACTGACTCTCGTTACTCAATCTAACTTCTCTTTACCACACCAGGAATTTGGCCACTCATCGTTTCAACCAAGTCCTCCACCCCAACCTCAAAATCAAATCATTCCTTATGAAGCACCACAACAATACTCTGATAACCAGCTGGTTCCATACAACAACACCGATTCAATGCTGTACTCAAATGCAGATTATGATGAAGAAGAGGATGCTTTCAACTCTCTTAATGAAGCATTTGGATTGATTGCTAACGCATTTGGAAGATTCACCAAATCGAACAACCGTCTTCGTTCATCTTCAAATACCAGGAATCAGGCAGTTGTTCATGATGGCAGAGTTGAAATTCAAAACAGCTCTTCAGGCAGATATGGTTCGGGAAATCGTGGATATGGTACTCAAAGGGTTCAGTCAGGAGGAAATAGGTTCAATACTGCAGGGGCAAACAGAAACAGTATGGGGAATGTTCAGAGAGGAAATTTGAATGTTGGGAATGGTCAGAAAGGCATTGCTAATACGTCTATCACATGCTACAATTGTGGGGGGAACGGTCACATGGCAAACGCTTGTCCGAAGCCAAGAACAATGGGCAGTGCTTATCACAAAGAGGCTCTTCTGATGGCACTCAAAGATGAAAAGGCTGCTGGAAGGTTGACTCAGAATGATCAAAGTTTTATGGCTAATGTGGAATCAGATGATGAAATGGAGGATCTAGAGGCAAATGCTGCAGTCATGCTTATGGCTAATATGCAAGAAATGAATATGTCCGAGTCAGGCCCGGTCTATGATACCGATGGTCTTTCTCAGGTACCTGATTCTACATGTCTTATACATGAAATTGCGTCACCATCTGTATCTTCATCTACAAATGAAATTTTTGACCAACATGATTCATTTTCATCACCATCTGATGATCAAATTAACACGGTTGTATCATTTGATGATGATAAAACCGTTGTTTCGTTTGATGATCTCATTGATGATGACCATTGTGATCATATTGATCAAAAAGATCATTTGAATAATCAAGATTCGGAGTTACAGGCCTTGTTATTGACCACCCAATCACAAATAGAAAAATGCAATGACATCAATCAGAAGCTCAAAGATAAAATTGCATTGTTAACAAAGGATAATGAGTGCTACCAACAACAACTTTCAGGATATCTAAAACAAGATAAACGTGAAAAAGGTTTTGAACTAGCTTTTCAACAAGAATACGTAAAGGTTCAAAATTTAGAAAGTCAAGTACGTGAGCTAACCGTTGCCAAAGCTGAGCTTTTCTCACAAAAAGAAAAAGATCAATTTGAATTCAAAAAACAAATTGATACTTTAACTTCTGAGTTGTTAAAAACTCAATCTGAGCTTTCAACATCTCAGAAGGATCTTCTTGAAGAAAAGCAAGCCACTAGGAAATGTGTTGACTCCTATCTTGATCAAATTCTGGATTTGGAAACCAAACTCAAAGAATTTCAAAACATTGTGTATAAAACGGGTAATTCTGTAACGCAAATTCAAAAGAATATTGTGAAACCGAGTCCTAAAGGAGTAAGTTTTGCACTTGGCAATGACACACCCGAAATTTACACAAAGCACTCAAAGACAATCCCAAGTTATACAATGCAACATTTCTGTTAGATGATACCTTTCAACGTGTTGTTATGTATTCTGTTGATGAAGAAACTGATTTTCTGAAAAAACAAGATTGAGGGTCGATCAGATTCACAAACAACATTTTCAAAGATACATTATGATTATAATGCACGACCTCATTTGAGCAAATCATTTGTTCCTCCTAAGGATTATCCAGAACAAACGTTAACATACACAAACATAAGTGCTCCTTCGTCTATAACTTCTGTCCCCACGACTGCTGCATATTTCAAAGATTGTCTGACAGAGGATCTTGCTGATCCACAAATGCCTCCAAAATGTCGGGTTCTTCGATATTTTAAGACATTTATGGACGACATTTCTCTTTTGGAAAATGAAATTGAGTTTAGTTCTCAAATTCCTGTCTCTTCTTTTCTTTCTCCTGTTCAAAAAGAAAAGAAAGAGATTCTTTAAAAGAAAATTCTTCCTCATGTCAGAAATCTGAAGAAATGCGCAACAAAATGGGAAGAGGAGTTACAAACGGAAGTAGCATCTATGCAAACCATTTTCAAAGCTAAAGATGACAAGGTTCAACGTCAAAAACTTCAAAGGAAATTTTTAGCAAAAGAAAATGATCGACTCTTGGAAAAGGTTTTGTGTTATGACGTAGTGTCTGTGATTATGAATTCGCTCTATGAATCTGGAAATGCTGTACTTGTGAATGATCATGCTGTGGACTGTAAAATGTTGCGTATGGAGATTGATAATCTGGAACATGAGAATGAGATTCTTCGACAGCTCAATAATGATGTGGAAAACAAAGCTTTTAATCTTCAAAAACGGCTTGACTGGTGTCAAAAACAGAGTGTTGAATTTGAACTTAAATTTCAACATCTTTTAGCGTCTTTATCATTTCAAAACAGTCATGTTCCTGAAAAGTTTAAAGAAACAAAAGCTTTCTTACGAATTAAACTGTTTGAAAATGAAAAGGAACTGGATGAAATTCTTCAAAATTGAAATGACACAGTCCGCCTCAATCGAAAATTAGATTCTCAAAATCAAGAGTTCCAACACATCATTATTGATTTGAAGAAGAAAATCAGAGTTTTAGACACAGGCAAAACAAACACTCATAAGATTGCCCCAGGGATGTATGTAGTGGACAAAGAACATACCCAAGCATCTGATGTAACCACTAATTCAGCTACTTGTACTTCCACAGGACTAGAAACCACACCTAAGGTCAGCCATTCCAAGACTCACAAGAAACAGAGGAAGAATAGAGTCAAGAAACCTAGGATGAAGTTATCTCAGTCTGCAGAAGTTCCAGTTAGTAGTTTGAATAAGACAAATGTAACATCAGGAATAGAATTGCACTTATCTGAGTCTAGTTCTAAGATTGATGTAACAGATGCTAAATCTTTAAATATTAATGAAGATGTTTTGGTTGATGCTACTTGTGTTTTTTGTCGTAATAGCATACTATCTGGTGATCATACAAAATGTGTTGCTAAAACTTTGCTGACTAAGAGAAAGAAACGAACTAGTGGCGCTTCCTCTAGGCTTAAAACCAGTGCAAAGTCCATTTTAGGAATGCCCCCACTAGATGTTTCTGAGAAGAATATGGAAAAGCCCAAATCCAAGACTACAAAGTCACCTAGTGCATACATTAGGAAAAAGGCAGAGACTAGTTGGACCTGGCAACGTTGGTTACAGAACACTTTTGATTTTAAATGGTTACCTAAAGTACTAACCTCTTGTGTAACTAACCCAGCGGATCCAACCGTTATCAATTCTCCACCTGTTTCCAATGTTTGTGATGCAGGTGATTCAAATCGTCCTTTGGATTGTTGATAGCGGGTGCTCCCGACACATGACCGGCAATCTCAAACTTCTTCAAAACTTTATTGCTAAGTTTATCGGAACGGTCAGATTCGGGAATGATCACTTCGCTGCAATTATGGGCTATGGGGATTACATTAATGGGAACATCGAAATCAGCCGTGTGTATTATGTTGAAGGCCTTGGTCATAATTTGTTCTCCGTGGGACAATTCTGCGATGGAGACTTGGAAGTAGCATTCAGGGAGAAAACTTGCTTTATTCGTGATCTTCAAGGCAACGACCTCATGAAAGGGAAGCGCGGAACCAGTCTGTATACTATCTCCCTTGAAGGCATGACAGCTTCTACTCCTATTTGTTTACTCTCCAAGGCTCATCCCACAAAGGCTTGGTTATGGCACAAAAGATTGTCTCATCTCAATTTAAAAACCATCACTGACCTTGCCAAGAAGAAATTAGTTGACGGTCTACCTAAATTCAGATATACCAAGGATCACTTGTGTTCTGCGTGTGAACAAGGGAAAAGTCACCGTGCTCATTTTCCTCCCAAAACAGAACACAGCATAGATCATGTCCTACAACTGCTTCATATGGATTTGTGTGGTCTGATGCGAGTTCAGAGTATTAACGGGAAGAAGTATATTCTGGTAATAGTTGATGATTACTCAAGATGGACTTGGGTCTATTTTCTGCGGACCAAAGATCAAGTTCCTTCTATCCTCATCACGTTTCTCACGAAGATTCAAGTTCAAGTCCGAAACACCGTCCGCATCATCAGAACAGACAACGGGACTGAATTTAAGAATCAAATCATTCGGGAATTCACTGAGAAACAGGGTATTGTTCATCAGACTTCAATAGCTCGCACTCCAGAACAAAATGGTGTAGTTGAAAGACGCAACCGTACGCTCGTGGAAGCAGCTCGAACTATGTTGATCAATGCTCAATTACCGGATTATCTTTGGGCTGAAGCTGTCAATACTGCTTGTTATACTCAGAATCGTGCCATGATCAACAAAAGACACAGCAAAACACCATATGAGCTTATACAAGGAAGAAAACCAAACATCAACTATTTTCACGTCTTTGGAGCATTGTGTTATCCGAAGAATGATAAAGATGATCTTGGCAAACTTAAGGCTAAAGCAGATATTGGGATATTTGTAGGATACTGTGAGAACTCCAAGGGATACCGAATTTGGAATCGTCGGACCGGGGATATTCAAGAAACCATACACGCTAATTTTGATGAACTCACTGAGATGGCTTCTGAGCAAGACCGCTTGGAACCCGTAAACAACCGTCTTAACTTCCCTGAATCTTCGGCTGCACCCCTACCTTTCAACAGGAAGGATCTGGAAGATTTGTTTGCACCAATGTTTGATGACGTTCGTGTTACTAGTGCATCAGATGCTTCCACCAGTTCCGCTGCTCAACATGTCATACAACAAGCACCTGATCCATCAGCATCTACCTCTACCGTAGTTGCTGCCGATGCACCACAACCTGAACAATCATCATACACGGTTACAACACCTCAACCAGCAGTTGAAGATTCATCCCCCATTTCTAACAATGTTCCAACACCATCAGGATATGACGGGAACGCCTTCTTTAATCCATTTGCTCCACCACCAACCGTTCCAGATACCGGAGAATCATCCTCGAGCAACATGGACCCGTCATATCATCATCACAACATTCAACACTACCCATCGACTCATAAGTGGACAAGGGATCATCCGTTAGTTAATGTGATTGGCAATCCGGATAAACCAGTTATGACACGACAGAAACTCCACACAGATGGTGAAACCTGCATTTATGCTCTCACCGTTTGCCAAGCTGAACCGAAAAATATCAAAGAGGCCATGACTTACGACAATTGGATTGAATCAATGCAAGAAGAGTTGGATCAGTTCAAAAGATTGGAAGTCTGGGAACTAGTTGAAAAACCAGATGGAGTTTATGTTGTGGGTTTAAAATGGATTTGGAAAAATAAGCTGGATGCAGAAGGAACGGTTATTCGTAACAAGTCTCGGTTGGTTAATAAAGGGTATAGCCAAGAAGAGGGAATTGATTTCGAGGAATCTTTTGCTCCAGTGGCTAGGCTTGAAGCAGTGCAAATGTTTCTGGCGTACGCGGCTCATAAGAACATCACGGTTTACCAAATGGACGTGAAGACAGCATTCCTGAACGGACAACTTCGTGAAGAGGTGTATGTTTCACAACCAGAGGGCTTCGTCGATCCAGAACATCCACAACACGTTTACAGGCTTAAGAAAGCTCTCTACGGTCTTAAACAAGCCCCGAGGGCATGGTACGATAAACTTGCTGCATTCTTGCTTGCTAATCATTTTACTAAAGGATCTGTGGACCCGACTCTGTTTATACAAAAACACGGGGAGGACATTCTCATCGTACAAATTTATGTGGATGACATGATTTTTGGGTCTACCCATAAAAAGTACTCAAACGCTTTTGCAAAACTTATGAAACAAAACTTTGAGATGTCCATGATCGGTGAATTAAACTTTTTTCTAGGATTACAAGTTCACCAATCACCTCGTGGTATATTCTTGAGTCAGTCTAAATATGCACAAGAGATATTAAAAAAGCATGGCATGACAACTTGTGACACCTATAACACCCCAATGTCCTCCTCATCCCCGAAGCTAGATGCTGACATACATAAGAAACCCACTGATCCTACACATTATCGTAGTATAATTGGGTCTCTTATGTATCTCACAGCTAGCAGACCGGATGTTGTATTTGCCACATACCTGTGTTCCCGCTATCAGTCTAACCCAACAGAAAGACATTTATCTGCTGTTAAAAGAATCCTTAGATACATCAAGGGAACCATTCACTTGGGGATCTGGTATCCAAAGGATTCTGGTTTTGCACTAACTGCTTTTTCAGATGCGGATCATGCGGGATGTATTGATACAAGAAAGAGCACATCCGGTGGTGTTCAATTCCTTGGTGATAAGCTGGTGTCCTGGCAGTCAAAGAAGCAAGATTGTACGTCTCTCTCATCTACGGAATCAGAATATGTAGCCATGTCTGCCTGTTGTGCTCAAATCATTTGGATGCGATCACAACTGATGGATTATGGTTACATATTCAACAAAATCCCGATGTACTGCGACTCCAAAAGTGCTATTGCTATCTCGTGCAACACAGTGCAACATTCCAAGTCCAAACACATCGCTCTCCGATATCACTTCATCAAGGAGCATGTGGAGCAGGGTACCGTTGAGTTGTATTTTGTGGGAACGGAACACCAATTGGCGGATCTTTTCACGAAAGCCTTACCTCATGATCGTTTTGTGAAATTGGTTCATCAAATTGGAATGCGATGTTTGACTCCCCAAGAATTGACAAACTTTATCAAAAACAAATAAATGAGTCGAATATCTAAACTATCTTTGTAAATAAACATTTAAAAATTATAAAAAAAAAAAAAAAAAAAAAAAAAAAAAAAAAAAAAAAATCATCATGCAAGTACAATCCCTTATCCAACACTTTGTTCATTTTTTTTATGTCACTAATTATTTTTGAACACGTGTTGAGGGGGAGACATAATTTTTTCCACAAGTTTTAAATTGTACTTGCATATTTTCAGAAATTATTGTGCAATTTGGTGATAAGGTTTTAAGATAACAAACTTGTGTGCATTAACTGTAACAAAATGAGACTTAGTGATTAGCATGATGGTGGTTTAGGACTAGGATTTCAAAGTTACTAAGGTTAAGGGACTAGAATTGATATAATTGCAAAAGTTAAAAGATAGATATTTAAAGTAACCGCAGTTATTATCTCTGTCAAGATCCACCAACCGCATTCAATATACCCACCCACCATCATCGACGGCCATCATTCATTCTGCTAATCCGCTCAATATTTTCGATTTTTGTGAGTGATCTTATGGTTATTATATAATTATCAACAATGGTTTTAAACAGATTTTAGATCCAACGGCTAGAACAAGCAAAATCGTAAAATTTTAGTTCTAGGGTTTGCGTTAATTTGGGGATTTTTGATTTAGAGCGTTTGTGTTATAAAATGATTGTACGATGATACCTTTACAATGATAGTTAACCTATATTGCATGCTTAATCACCCCAGAAACCACAAATTAGTCTAATCGAATTTTAGGGTTTAAGCAACGATTTGGGGAAAACTGTGTAAATGTGTTATTGGATAATCTGTTGGTTGGAAAGATGTTGTTTGATGTTTAATTGAATAATGCCATGATTGGATTGTACCCAGAATCATTCTAGGTGAATCGATTGCATTTTAGGGTTTATCAAGAACAAGAACACTAGCAGTTTGATTTATGTGTAATTATGGTTCGTTTTTGTTATAACTTAGCCAAAATGCCCATAATAGTCATACAAATTGTTTGTGAAAATCTGTGGTCACAAATCATAATGAATCACGATAAAGATTTGAATGTTCATCGTCAAAAAGTGCTCGTAAACTCTTGTATAAGAGTTTATCGAAGTTGGCCAAAATTATCGCAGTTGGGATAGTTATCGCAGTTGAGATAATTATCGCAGTTGGGATAATTATCGCAGTTAAGATTTTTATCTTGATTGACTTAATTATCGTGATTGTCATAATTATCGCAGTTGGATAATTATCGCAGTTGGGCTAATTATCTCAGTTGAGCTAATTATCGCAGTTGGGATGATTATCGCAGTTGAGATGATTATCGCAGTTGGATAATTATTACAATTAAGATACTTATCTGGATTGAATGATTATCGCAGTTGTCATAATTATCGCAGTTGTCAATAATTATCGCAGTTGACAACAATTATCGCAGTTGACATAATTTATCGCAGTTGTGATCTGATATAAAACTTTGATCAATTTCCTTAGGTATATCTTGTATACTTATCAAAATTAATCAAAATTTTATAGAATTTGGCTAGTTTTTTGATAAATTCTTTGATCAAGCATGTAACAAACAATCATTAATACTATAGGATGCTATGTGTTGTTCTTAAAAGCTAACAATTTTTCTAACAAACATGCATTCTGTATATTTGTATATGATTGTTGATTCAGAAACATCAATGGCAACTTCCCAACAACATCCACTTCCTGCTCTCACCAAAGAAGAAGTCTTTCCTCGTGGGTATACTCTGGAAATAGGGAAGAACAATTCACGGGTAGAATTGGACAAGATCAAATGTTCTGATCCAAGTTGCCAGATTGCTGTAGAGATTCTCAAAGCTCACAAATGCAGGGATATTCTTGACAGCTCAGACACCATTCCAGAGCTATATATTCATCAATTCTGGGATACCTTCACTAAGAGCAATGATGACAAGTACTTTACTTGCACACTGGATCGGAAGAAAATCAGAGTTACACCTGCTACACTCAGAAAAGCCTTGAAACTTCCAGAGGCACCTGAAGCTGCTAACCGATTCCACCCAACACCTTCAGAGTCTGAGGTCATGCAATTTCTGGAAGATATTGGTTATGATGTTCAACCTGATACACCATTAACCACGATCTCCAAAGTTAATGCTAGATACATCCCTCAACCCTGGAGGACTATCTTCTTCATCATAACACATTCAATAACTGGAAGAGATAGTGGGTTTGAGCATCCAAGACTGTCTCATCTTCAAGTCTTGTGGGGATTTCTAAACCAAGAACCTATTGACTTTGCTGCTCTTATTTGGGACGACATAATGTACTTACAGCGTAAAATTTTCAAGAAAATCCCATTTGTTCGATTCACCAAAGTTCTTATCAGCTATCTACTTGATCAATATGAAGAACTTGATAAGCATCCTACAGATCAAGAAGTTCATGAGTATAGCATGGATAAAACATTGGGCAAAGTTTATTTCCCAAAAGAAAGCACGCGAAAGCAAGGTGCAAGGTTGCCAGAATTTTTGATGCCTGATGAGGTCAAAGAAACAAAGGCTTATCATGATTACGACAAAGCATACCAAGAACGTCGTGTGGGTCTTGCCAAGATAATTGAAGAATCTGGATCTTCAAAGACTCGTTCAAAAGGTAAGACTAAGACAGGAAGTGCCTCAAGTGTCTCTAAACCAAAAGAAAAACATCCAAGAACAAAATTCATCAAGAGGAGAGTACCCAGCAAACCCCAGCCAAAACCAGAACCAAATAGAATCATTGATGAAGATACAGAATCTAACTCTGAATCATCTGAATCTGAAGAAGAACACGTCTTTATGACTGAAGCAGAAGCTGAACTTCACAATAAGATCTCTCATGAGAATGCACAAAAACAAAGTCTCAAAACACTTAAAGAAGATGAAGAGCGTAGAGCTAAGAGAGTATTGGAACAACAGATGGAGTATGAAAGAACACATGGAGTTGGAGGATCACAAACTGTTCCTAAAGAAGCTTTGACCCAAGATGATCCGGTTAATCAACCCGGTGGGTCTGGAGCTGAATCAACAAAGGTCTCGTCACAGCAAACAAGTTCGGTTAATCAACCCGACTTGGGAGCACCAACTCAGGAGGAAAAGGAAAAAGATCAGGATAGCAACATTGTTTTATCTGACAAGGATATTTCTGATTCTATGTTCGATGACAATCCCGAGGAACAAACACGCAATGATGATACTGAAGATTGGAACTTAGAAGAAGAAAAAGACATTCTGGGAGATCAAACAATTAAAGCAGCCAAAGATCTTGAGGAGCAGAAAAGACAAGAAGAAGAAAGGAAACGTAAGGAGGAGGCTCAAGCTAACCTGGAAGCAGATAGCTACCTTCGTTCTCACACTCCAACACCTCCTCCTTCCCCTCCAAAGGACACAGCCAAATCTGCACTGACTATGGTTGTTTATAACCCACAACAACAGCAAGAACAACCACCAGTTTAACCCTCGTCTGCTTCTTCACCCAAGACACCTCCTGAATCACCACCTAAGAGTCCTACACCTCCACCCTCACCTCAAAAGGAATCAACTACTAAATCTGATGAACCAATCCCTTCTCTCACTCCATCATCTTCGCGATCTTCATCACCAAAATCAAAATCAAAAGCATCGGTTTCTGAAAATATTCTTAAGGCCTACAAAGGAAAGAGCAAGAGAAGAATCGTCCATGTTACGAAACTTGAGGTTGTGACTCCTGCAGCAAAGAAACTTAAAAAGGCAGTAAAGAGAGCACAAGCACAACGAGACAACCAAGCTACAACTAAATTGGCTGAAATGGAAGACTTAGTCAAAAAGTTGTCTCAACAAATGGAAGAAATGCAGGAAAGCAAGAAGCAGATCGATGAATTCCTTGGTTTCAACATCAAAGATCATATGACATGCAAGGCAAGGAAATTTGTTAAGCAATTTCTTCCTGATCTTCAACAAAACATCAATGATCATACTGATTCACAACTTGACGAAAAGATCAAAGAAGCTCTCTCTTCTTCTTCCAACACCAAACCACTTCCAGAACTCACCACTGAATATATCGAGCTTGTGCTTCTCGACAGACTATTTGAAATCACCTCTCCTTCTCCAGAAGAAATTAACCTGATTGCGGCTCTTCAAGCACATATTGAGAAGAAGTCATGCAAGGTAACTGCTGACAAAGGAAAACGCATTCGAGAAGATGATGAGGATGATCAGGACCCTAAACCCGAACAAAAGAAACACAAAGGCGGGTCAGGGATTCACATTCAGGAGCCAACTGAACATAAACCATCATCTCAACCTTCTAAACATCAATCCTCTGGTCCCACTGAAACCGAGCATCACCATGAGCAATTTACAAGTGAAGATATGGAATTCCAGCCACACGATGATCAACCTCAGTCACCATCACCATCACCAAAACCAAAGCCATCCAAGTCCAAGCCTTCACACAGCAGAAAGTCATCTACCGGATCAACAGTTGTCACATGGCTGGATAATGATACGGATGTGCTAGGAAATGAATGGTTCGATCATCTAGCAAGCGCTCAAGTTCAGACTGACGAAGCTTCACGAGTTGAAGACAGCACCTTTGCTGTTACTCAAGAAATTAAAAGAACTCTCAATATCAAGAAAATGACCAAGAAGGAACTTCGTCGGATCAAGAATGATGCTTTCCTTCTTCTGAAGAACAAATCCAATAGCGCAGCAGAACTCGAATATCACCTTGAAAACATTGCACGGGCAATGTCAAGTGACTTCGACTGGGCTAGTCCAGACGTCGTCAGGAAAGTAGGCAAGCATCAACCATTCATCACTGATTGGACCAAGCCACTGACCGTGATTCGAAGACATCATCACTCGGAAATTCCCTTTCTAATGTTCTTCAACAAAGATCTGGAACTTCTAAAGAATGGAGCTCAAGGGAAGACAAAGTACGCTACATCTATCACTTTCACACCAGCTGCTCATTACGCACAATCAGCTATTGAAGAAGCAGCTATTAACAGCAATCTGTTTGTTAAAAGGCTCGTCAAATATGATCGTGATGCAGAGCTGGGGATTCATCACTGGTACTCTAAAAGACAAAGCTGGTACAAGTACAAACTTGCCCTCCAGAAATCAAAAGAACCAGTTTACAGTGATCTCAGAATATTGGTCGTCATCAACGTAAGCGGATCTAGAAGATGCGATTATATATTTCTAGAAGAGATCACAGTAAGAAGAATCGATAACAATCTTTACAAATTCTCTGAGGCGGATTTTCCTGATCTAAATCTAAATGATATCGAAGACATGTATCTGATGAAGGTCCAAGGCAAATTGCAGCATCTGGCCAACGAGCTTCGATATGCACTTAGTACTTCCCTCTGTCATTACATCAGGAGAACCATCATCAAAGAACGTGTAGAAGATCTCCAGCTTGGTGTGGAAAGTTATCAGACTCAGCTTAACCTTGTTGAACAACAGTTTCTTCTAAACAGCAATAAGGATCCTCAGTACACCATGCTACATCGTCCAAACTTTGGGTTCGTCTACAGAAGCACAACTGATTTTCACCGCTTCATGGCATTCAATGAAATTCACAAGTTCTGTGATGATACCCTAAAGAGTGTACGTGACGGGTTAGCCAATAGAGTTCGAGATTCGGCGTTGGGTAAATCAAAACGATGGAATTCGAAGGAGCTGCGACAAGTCAAGGAATTTATTCGGAAGATGGAAGAACGGTTATACCATCGGGATCAGATGAGGAGGCTAGAGAGCTATGTTGGGGGTCGTCCACCATTCGCCATCAGACTGTTTCAGCGAACTGACCCAGTATTCACAACTTTTGGTAAAGGCGGATGATGTAAGAATTAATTCTCAAATTTCATCATATCATTCTTCTTTCCATAATTGGCCTGTACATTACGGCTTGTGCACACATAACAGTGTACAACCCGGACCCCAAAGAAAGGACCCTGAGGTACGCTTCAGTGCCTCAATCCTGAAAAAAGGAGCGAAAGCTTCTTACTTATGAGCAGAATTAAAATCAGAATGTTTTCCAAACGTTTTTCAAACATTCTGCTCATAAGGACAAATATTCCCTTGTTAAGGGGGAGTATTTGAAAATATAATCTTTGTTCAAAGAATTTTAAATGTTCTTGAAATTCTTCCCTAAAACTCAAAAACAGCATATTTTAATCATAAACGTTTTCCAAAAACATCATGAGTATGCTATTTTTGAGGGGGAGAAGAAAAAGATGATTTAAATATGATGTCTCATTTGCTGGAATCTCGTGTGCTCAAAACTCAGAATTGACTCTCGAATTGACGAATAGGAAAGTCAGTAGTCGAAAGGACATGTCCCGGACGGGTAATAATTTCAAGCCAGTTTAACTGGTGATGTAATCGTGTCTCGCAAAGGATGTGTCTGAGTAGAATGTACCGATCTCGAGCGATAATCTTTGAATCTGATCTGGACGGGTAATAATTTCAAGCCAGTCTAACTGGTGATGTAAGCGTGTCTCGCAACGATCAGGTTCATTGAAAGTCAATCAATTCAAAAAGTGCCAACTCTTTCCGGCATGTGCAAATTTCAAACTTTCATTCTAATGAGCACATGTTAAGGGGGAGTATTTCTGAAAATCATCAAACTCTCAAGGTGTCAACAAAATGTATTTACAATTATCGACACTTTGAGAGATTTTCAAAGGTTTGGTTTATGGCATCATTAGGATAGTCATGGAGTTATAAGGTGACTAAGGTTAGGGAAAACCGTCCTATGATCCGCCAGAGCCGGAGGGATCTACCCAAGGACAATACCAATAGTTTAGAACTAGAAAGTCCTAGGTATGATATAAAAAAGGAGAAAATGAATGAATGGAGAAAGAAGGGGTTGAAGAATTAAAAAGAAAAGCAAAGAAAAGGGTGAAAAGAAATAGCCCTCCAGTTGTTCAACCTTAGGGCAGACACCGGGTTCAATTCATAATCTACTGGTTGATGAGCATCACCGGTATTGAAGACTAAAGACGTCATGGACCCAGTGACGCACTAATAAACCTTCTAAGCCACTCAGGTGTCTCTCAAAAGACATTTGTTTCATTCACACGGAGAACCCTTCATAATCTATCGACCTCTCATTACAAGAGTGTTGATATTGAAAAGGAGGCAATCTGCTCCATGCCTCCGATGACCAAACAAATGTGCACTGACTGAGTCTAGAGCCATGAGATTCATAAAAGATCTCTTAGGTACACTTAGTATTACTCTGTTGTTCTACATCATGGGCAGCAGATGTAAAATTAAGAAAGTGTCCTTCGCAGATCTCAGCAATCTGCCAAGAACATTCATGAGAGAAGTCACAATTGTGATTATCAATGATTGAATGGAAATCCTGCCAGAGCAACATCAAACAACTCTGTCAGCAGGTCACTTCGGTAACTAAGAACAAAGAAACAAAGAAACAAAGATTATACAGATGTCAGAAGCCCAAGAAGCAATTGGCAGAAAGAGACAACATCATATCATCATTAAATAAGAACAAAGAAACAAAGATTATACAGATGTCAGAAGACGAAAAGACGTTGGAGATTGGCAGAAAGAGACAACATCATATCATCATTAAACAAGAACAAAGAAACAAAGATTATACAGACGTCAGAAGCCCAAGAAGCAAAGAAGACGTCGAGCAACATTGATGATCAAGACTTAGGGGGAGATTGTTAGGAACATGTTTTATATAATTTCAAGTCTTGTTCATTTTGATTTAATGTTGCACGATTAGGACTATATTGTTTGTATTTATGGACCGGTTCAATAGTAGTCCTTGGACCGGTCATATTATTTAGTTTATCCTTATCACATGTAAGGGAATATTCCTAAGAATTATTCCCCTCCCAATGCCTATAAATAGAAGGCATGGGATTCATTCATATTGTTGGTTTTTCATGTAATATGCGAAAGCTCTGTCCAAGTAACATTTGAGTAATTGAAAGCCGACCACTCTTCTTATTCTTCTTCTTATTCTCTTCTATTATTTATCTTATTAGCTTATCTCTATTAGTACGTAGCTTATTCTAGTGTAGTAGATCGTGTGCTTATTAGTATTATCGAGTGTGTGTTTGAGATTTAGTCGTGACCTACACTTCATAAACTTAATAACTTAATAAACCAAGACAATTAAAAGGGTCTAAACTCAAACTTAAACTTAAACTTAAATGCAAACATTAAACTACTAAAATGCATAGAAATTAAAAAGAAAACAAACAAAACACTAGCACAAGCTTTGTGCTTTTATTCTTCAAACTCTTGTCTTTCATCCTTCAAAATATTCGTGCCTCAAGATATCTTCATTTTGGAACTTCCCGGACAACTTTCGGTTAGTCATTTGCGTTTTAAACTTCCTTGTAAAGTTCCTTCCATCCGGACAAACTATATCAAACTTCACATGCCATTCACCGTCTTCTTTTTCCTTCTTGTAAACACTTGCTCCTTCGGGTCCCCATTCCAAATTCTTCAATTGGACCGGTAAAGATCCAATAAAATCTGTCAACTTGTTAAACACAAAAATATTCTTAAACGGGTTATAGAAAGCCTCCATCGCTAAAGCTCTTTCCATCTCATCTACAATATCAAAGTAACTTGGGACAACTGGCCCATATTTAGGCCTCCCTTCTTCATCTCTACCTACTTCAAAGCAACCCAAGTGGTTTTCTTCTTCTTCTTCTTCATGAACTTCTTTAACAATTTTTCCTCTAGATTTTGGATAATAGGTATGCTTCAAGATTCCATCACTTATAGTCATAGTACCTCTACCCATATCTATAATAGCTCCACAAGTTCTCAAAAATGTTCTTCCTAACAACAATGGTAACTCCTTATCCACCGGAATATTAAGCACAAGAAAATCGGTAAAGAAAGCTTGATATCCTATTTGGACTCTAACATTCTTTACTTCTCCCATCGCTTTTGCTCGTGAATTATCAGCCATAGTAAGATTATATTGATTTGGTTGAGGATTACCAAGTCCTAATCTCTTATACAATGGATACGGCATTACATTCACACTTGCTCTTGTGTCAGCCAACGCATACATCGCATCGGTTCCATTAACTTTAACGGGTAACACCAAATTTCCTGGATAGCTCTCCTTTTTAGGCAACCCATTCTCAACTATCATTTCTCTTGCAATCTCATCAAAATTCTTATCCTCTAACCTTGCCCTTGCCATCATAACTGCATCCAACTTCTTACGATAAGTCATGTAATTATTCGACACTTCTATTATCGGCTTCTCCTCCATAAGCTCCTTAAACTTTGTTTCCAAATTTTCCCGAATTGCTTCTTTTTGCTGTTGGGTTAATGGTTTAACTATTTGTGGTGTTTTTGGTGGTGAACTAGATGAAGAACTCTGATTCTTAGGGGTGGAGGGTTGGGTAAGTTTGTTAAGTGGTGTTTTCTTTCTATTTGCTTTGCCCATTTTAACAATCTCTCCCTTTCCTACCTTTTCTTCTACCATATCATCAACATCTATCCTCATCTCTCCCAATGCAAAATCAATCCTACATTTAGTCTTAACCATAAAATCTCTACCAAACACAACTTCTGGTTCATCCGCATTTCCATATTCCAAAACAACAAAATCAACTTTGAACACATGACCATGAATATTAACATTCACATCTCTCACTATCTTTCTTCCATAATCCTCATAGTCAAGCCTAACAAAACCAAGCTTACCAAGCATATCTTCCGTAATATAGTTGTCACCATATTCCATGTTAAGCTGAGCATCACAAGCTTTAATACCTTCCACTCCACAAGGTGTAGAATACCTCATGAATGGTACATCAAACTCTTTAGGTGGTGCTTGTGTAAACACAACAACTCTCTTCTCCTTAGGTGAAATAACATGACTTTCTCCAACTTCTTCATGTCTTTCCAAATCAACCTTAGCTTCTTCCAAAATATTTCCCAAACTTTCCAATGAATCACCCGAATCTTTCAGCATCTCTTCCAAATTTCTCAAGTATTCCGAAACTTCGCTTAAACTCTCCATTCTACTTAAACACTAACTATAACATAACCACAAAAAAAAAAAACAAAAGAAATCCAAACTATTAGCGTGAGGGTTAGTTATAATCGAGATAACTTATAAATAAAATCAAAGCAAACAAACAAACAACTTCTAACTATTAAAACTTCATAACAACTAAAAATTAAAATTTCACAAAATTTTACCGAGGCATCCATCCGTTCGGTATTAGAACCCCTCCGATCGGATAGTTGAATCGTTAAAACTCAGATTTGCCCAACCGAATCGGATGCGGGCAGCATCCGATCGGTTAGATCGAATTTTTCTAAATTTTTTTTTTATTTTTATTTTTATTTTAAAAACTAAATTAAGACTCCTTTTTTTTTTTTTTTTTTTTTAATAATTAAAAATAAACTAATTCATTAAAAATTAAAAACACATAATTAACAACTTAATGATCTTTTAAACTAATTAATTACTTTATTAACTTGATTAAACATTAAACTCATTAACTATCACAATTAAGAAAAAAAAAACTCTTAAACTACTAATTATTAAACTAAAATTAACTCTATTAATTAAAAACATTAAAAACATTAAAGGCATGTAAAAAAAACTATTCTTATTACCCTATTTAATTAACTTAATTAATTCTAACACTTAAATACATTAAACATAACATTAAATAAACATAATAACTGAAAATTAATACTTAATCCTAAAAACTAAAAAATTTACCGAGGGCTCCAACCGATCGGATAGAAATCCATCCGATTCGGTTGGCTCCGAACCAAACTTTTTTTTTTTTACTTTTTTTTTTACTACAAAACTTATAAACTAGCAAACCAAACTACCAAGTAATTTAGACAATTCCCCGTCAGCGGCGCCAAAAACTTGATGTGTCGTGTGTAGTGCAAGTTTTAAAAATTTATAAAATCAATTTATCCAATTCTCTAATCAACACATACGAGCAAGTATACTCGTCCGTAGTAGTAAAGGTGGGTAAGTTGAGATCGTCCCAAGGGAATTGGGGTTTAGGTTTGCAAAATAAGCTTTGACAAAAAAGATTGTCAATCCTTTTTGGTGTAAATTCTAGGGTATACGAAAATCAATCAATCAAAAAAAAATATATACTTGTGTGTAGTTCCATGATAATTGTATAGAGTAATCTAACAAGTTTGGTGTGACTTGTAATGATGCACAACTTAAAATGAATGATTCACAATCAATGATTTTTATCATGAGAAATCATTTTTAAGAATTCAATCTCCTAATTAATTCCTTTCGGCCTTTGTTAACTAGTGCGATAATTCTATTAAACTCTTTGTTGTTTGAAAAGCATTTCTTATCTTAGGAATTCCTACGAATCCTTTCGGCCTATTCTCGTGATGAAATCGTTTCCAAATCCATTTTAATGAGTTAATATGGTGCTTGTCACACACCATAGTCCATACTAATTCGTGCACTAACTTTTTGGAATAAAAACATAAAGAAAATCCTTTCGGCCTTTGTTAATCTTTAAAACTGTTTTTACCAACCAATTAAGCAAGATTAGATTGTATTTCAACAAACTCATAAAACAAGACATGATTTCATGCATCACTATGAAATAAGAATACTCCAACCATTATCACATCATACACACAAGCATAACCAAAATCACTCCATAATAATCATAATCAAACACAAGTAATCAACCATACTTTCATTCATCTTAAAGTAAAAGTAGTTCATAATAACTCAAACAAGAAATACCTAGTTGTGAAATTACAAGAACTAGAATTGTGGAACTATAGCAACCACTCTCCTCCAATCGCCTATGATCACACGTAAACAACTCCACACTTGGACACAACTCTTGAGACTTGAACTCAAGATTCCCTGGACGTTCTCACAGCAACTACAAGCTTTCGGGCAATGATAATAAGTTTAGTAAGACTTGGTGTAAGCCTTACTAGGTTTTTGGGTTGTCACACTTGTAAACTAGCCAAGGGTCTCTTTAAATAAGTGTAAGAACACTTACTCCTCAAGCAAAAACGTCCCCCAATCAGTAAATAACCAAGAAATGATAAGCCACCATGATTATGGGGCTTAAATTCGTTATAAAATGCGTTTTTGTAACTTCAGTCTCCTCCAACCGATCGGTATTGAGGTCCAACCGATCAGTTGGATCTCTCAGTAAATTACCTTTCTCCCATCCGAATCGGATGCGGGCACCATCTGATCGGATGGGCCATTCTGCCATGCATACTTTTATTTCTTCCTTTTCTCGTTACGTGCTTAATCCTTTGTTGTGCCACTATTTCTTTCCATAGAACTTGATCTTTTCTCGATACATAGACATAGAAATCTTGACTTTATCAAATCCTTGAATTCTTGTGTGGTTCTTTTCTCGTTTCTTTCTCGTGATTCTTCAAATGTGCATAATTTCTTCATTTCTTCATCTTTTTATCATCTTTTCATGTACTTGGCTATATTTACTTGCATATACACTTTTTCATGATTTAGTAACAGATATAACCAAATATGATGCACAAATCCAACGATAACGTGACTAAAAACATGTTCATTTTGAGCGTTATCACCCATTTATATATTTACTACGATTAACTTTGTTATAGTAAGAGCAGTGGGGACCCAAATAGTATCTCGTTTTTTCACTATTTTGTAAATCCTATGAATTTATAATAATAATAATAATAATAATAATAATAATAGAGTTAAATATTTAAAAAAAGTAAATAACTATTAGTATAATAATAATAAAATATTTAAACTAAATAATAAATAAAATAAACAATGAAAAATGGTCAATAATCTTAAATTTAATAATTATAAATTTTAAATATAAAAAAGTGTCATCATTTATTATTTTTATATTATCTAATAGTAACAAATTAAAATTATTTAATATAAATATAAATAATAATAATAATTAATAAATAATAATTAATTATTAAAAACTAATAATTAATAATTAATTTAAAATTAATAATAATAATAATAATAATAATAATAATAATAATAATAATAATAATAATAATAATAATAATATAAGAAACTGAATTACAACATAATTCAAAACTTTCCATCCAATTTTCTATGTAATATGAATTTCCTCACTTGATGTAATTGAAGTGAATGAATTAAAATTGTAACGGAAAACAAACAACCTACATAATGTAATTTTAATTACATTTCCCTCAAATCTTCAACCAAACAACTTACATAATGTAATCAGATTTGGTGTTGCTTAAAGACTCTTAAACTTACTGTATAAAATTGTTTGACTAAAATACCGTTATTTAATAAAGACAATACAATTTATTAGTTATTCAAATATTTAATTACTCTATAATTTAATTTATAAATTTAATCCACTTTCACTTACATCAATATATAAAATAAAACTAAAAAAGTACAAAAAAATGAATTGACGCTACTATGTCGTTGTTATACGCGAGTAGTCTTTTATTACTTCCAAAAGAAGTAATTGCTTTATTATTATTATTATTATTATTATTATTATTATTATTATTATTATTGTAATGTTTTGTCAAAGTAGATAAAGACTTTTTTAGATAATGACTTATTTTCTTATTCAACGTTTTTCTTTAAATATACATGTGTAATTGAAAAGCTTTTTAAATAACTTTTTATAATGCAAGAAGGAAGACTTTCTTATAAACTAATTTATTTATCAAAAAAAGAAGTAAGTGTTGATATATAGACCTAAAACTAAAACCTACTAGTAGACCTAATCCATTTATTTCATGACAAGTGTCATACACTTATTCTCTCTCATCATTTTTCACCAATCAATTTTTCAAATAAACCAATCACATCTTTAGGTCTACATTTAGGTTTTAGTTTTAGGCATACAATTCATTTATCCATCAAAAAAATAAGTATATTGATCAAGTGTAATATTTGTTGGCGCCAAAACAATTGTCTAGTATACTTAATACAAAAGTACACGTTAAGAAAAGCACATAATAACTGATTCATTGCAAATGATCAAGAGTTTTGTTAGTTGACCAATTATTTAATGTGTGTTTGAGATTTGTAATTTATTCTCTAAAAAGAAATATGGTAAGCTTTAAGTATGATACATATCTATTTTTACAGTGGAAAATCATTTTAAATCATAACAAAAATCATAAATGACAATGCAAAAAAATACCTATTTCAGTTTTCGGGGTGTTTTCATCTATATACCCTTAAAACTTCAACGCTAAATTTACAGAAGACTTTTGACTATTTGATAAATCATTTGAATAACTTGATCAATATACTAGACGAGTATCCGTGAATGGCAATGGGATTTTATAGCGGCAAATACGGGTGGCAATTTTTGACCCGACCTGAAACCGACACGCATATTAACAGGTTAGAGTTAAGTCTATAATAGATTTCAGGTCGGGCTTGGGTCGACCCAGCTAACCTGTTTATTAAACATGTCATGTTCGGGTTATGAATAAATTAAGCGGGTCGGCTCGCCAATCCGTTTAAGATTTTTACTTAAATTAAAAACTACTCCCTCCGTCCCTAAATAAATGTCCAGTGTTGACTTTTAAAGTTTTTTCTTTTTAACTTTGACCTTAAATTATTTCATTTGTGTTATTTAATACTTAATGAAATTTATAATAATCAAAATATATTTAAAATTCAATTCATTCATATAATTTGCACCAAGTATTACATAATACAATTAAAATAATTTAAGGTCAAAGTTAAAAAGGAAATACTTTAAAAGTCAATAGTGGACACTTATTTAGGTACGGATGGAGTATTTATATTTTATTATATGGGTTAAATGGGTTAAACGGGTCGACCCACAAACCTGTTTAGCTTATGTAATTTGCCTACTTTTGTATATAAAACGGGTTAAATGGGTCAATCCGAAACCCGTAAATTAATTTTTTTAAGTTTTTTTTTTGAAAGGTTAACTTAATTCAACACCACTTGCGGGTCCACAAAACGAGGACCGCAAGGAAAACCACAATTACATCAATCCAAATGGGCAAATACACCAATCATTCCAATCTATGTTTTTAAATCTAGATCTATTTCTAATCCAAAAAAATGACGCCGCTTTGATCTTGACCACCACCTCAACCGGGTTCGCCTTTTTACTTTGAAAAACTCTCTCATTCCTTTTCGGTCCAAGTGCACCAAAGCGTCGCTAAGACTATACTATGTAGCACCCTCGTATCCATCTTTTGCAGCTTCGAGTCTTTTGCAAGCGTAAGAAGGTCCCGAACATGGAACGCAATGATAGGTTCTAACCGGCACCAACCTGCAATCCTAACCCAAACCTCCGTGATGAAAATGCATGCTGTGAACATGTGCAACGAGGTCTCCGCTTCCGCATTACACAACGGACAAACGTCATCCACTATAGCCATTCCTCTTTTACTAAGAGCCACTCTAGTCGCAATTCTATCTTGCTCCGCACGCCAAGCCAAAATATTACATTTAAGAGGCATCCAACACTCCCACTTCATATTAAATACTGGATCAATCTCGCGACCAGAAATAATAAGCCGCTTTGTTGCTCTCACCGAAAAAACACCACTTGTATCTCCAGCCCATTTCCATATGTCTAAACCTTCGGCCCAATTGAACTCATAAATATTAGAAAGAAGACTAAATAATTCCATCACTTCAGAAGGAGATGTAGGAGCCATTCGCCAATTCCAATTCAACACTTTAACCCCATTACATAAAGCAAGTCTCTCTGACACCCAGCACCATTTTTGATTCTCTAATCTAAAGAGATTCGGGTATTGGTCTCGAAGAGGCGTATCATTTAACCATGGGTCACACCAAAATTTAATAGAACTCCCATCGCCCACAACCCCATACAAAAGCCTATTAAAGCTTTTACCATGAATTAAATTTCGTTCCCCCATTAACACAATATTTTTCCAACATCCTGAAGCCGAAGACCCAAGAGGAAGAGGGGACCAATTCCTACCTCCCCCATGACAGCCCAACACAACCTTCTTCCAAAGACAATTATCTTCTTTTTTAAAGCGCCAACCCCATTTGAGTAAAAGAGCCAAGTTCGTGTCTTGCAAACGGTTGATGCCCAATCCTCCCAATTTTTTTGGTCTTGCCACTCTCTCCCATGCGACCCAGTTTATTTTCTTATCTTCGCTGGACCCTCCCCACAGAAAACGTCGCATAATACCTTCAATTTTCTTAGTAACGGCCACTAGGGCTTTATATAGAGACAAGTAGTATATAGGCAAACTTTCAAGCACCGACCTAATTAAAGTAACTCTTCCCCCAGTGGAGAGAAGTTTCGACTTCCATGAAGCAAGACGCGATTCCACCACTTCAATCACCGATCCCCAATTATTAACCCGGTTCATGTTTGCGCCAACTTTGATACCTAAATAATTGAATGGTATCAATCCTCTACGACAACCCAAAATACCCATCATATCATCCACTTCTTGATCTTCTGTATTAATCCCGAAAAGGTTAGATTTATGCAGATTAATTCGAAGGCCCGAGCACAAGAAAAAACATCTAAGAATCCGAGCCGTTTTCTCTAAATTTTCCCGCGACCATTCTCCCACAATGAGCGCGTCATCTGCATAAAATAAATGAGTGATACTAACGTCAACATCCGGGAATGTAATTCCGGATAATACACCGACCTCTTTAGCTTTATCTAGCATCCACGATAAAGCCTCCATCACAATGAGAAAAAGAAACGGAGAGAGGGGATCTCCTTGACGGAGGCCCTTTTCGCACTTAAACTCAAAGGTCGGTGACCCATTAACCAAGACCGCCGACCTCGCCGATTCCAAAATACCACGAGTCCAAACACACCATCTATCCGGAAAACCCATTTGAGATAAGATAGAAATCAAGAAATTCCAATTAACATTGTCGTATGCTTTCTCGAAATCAATCTTCAACATAAACGCCTTTTTCTTTTTTCTTTTCAACCAATCCACGAGCTCGTTAACCACAAGAGGGCCATCCAAAATAAAACGGTCTTGCAAAAAAGCCGACTGATTATCTGTGATCAACGTACCCAAGACCTTTTTCAGTCTATTAGCAAGGACTTTAGAAATCACCTTGCTAATAATCCCAATAAGAGTAATAGGTCTATACTCCTTAAGCCCCAAAGGAGTGACAACTTTGGGAATCAGAGTAATAAAAGAAGATCCGCAACCAATGTTAATAGCCCCCGACGCATGGAAAGCCAAAAGAATATTATAAAAATCGTCTTCTAAGAGCCTCCAAAATTTTTTCACAAACAGAAAATTAAAACCATCTGGACCCGGGGCTTTATCCGAGCCGCACTGAAACACCGCCTCCCTAATTTCTTTCTTCGAGAAGGGAGCAACTAGATCATCTCTATCTGCTACCGGGACCGTATTGATGCCGTCACACTCAAGCGTCGGACGTACTTTAAACTTTTCTCTAAAGTGGTCCTTGAAAAATTTGAAAACATGTTTCTTAACCTGATTCGGTTTAGAAACCCACACTCCATCCACCTCTAAACCTGGAAAAGCGTTCCTAGCTTTTCTCCCATTAACAACGCTATGGAAGAAAGCTGTATTGTCATCACCAAAAGAAGCCCACTTAACCCTAGACTTTTGCTTAATGTCTTTGGATTTCATGAGCTCTATCTCCTCTATACCCTTCCTGCATTCCGACCAAACCCACAACTCTTCTTCCTCCAAATCCCTCTCCTCCATAAGGCGTTCGAACTCCTCTTTTTCCTCTTTCAACTTATTCAAATCTTCCCCTTCCTTAGCCATACAATCCTTAACCCATATTTTTAATTTAACTCTAAGTCTCTTAAGCTTTTTCATCAAAGTAACGTCTGGAGGACCAGAAAACACACTCTCTATCAAAACCTTCTCAACCAACGCCTCACAGCCATCCCTATCCAACCAGGAATTAAACCATCTAAATGGTTTCGGACCAAAGTTCGAATCAACCAGAGACAAAACCAAAGGAGAATGATCCGAAAGCTCTCTAGGAAGAGCTCTTAAACATGCGTTCGGCCATTTGCTAAAGGTATTTGAGCAAACCAAAATCCTGTCAATCTTACTGAATTTACAATCACCCCCTCTGCTGGCCATAAAAGTAAATTTCATGCCTTTCATATTATATTCTTTAAGGTCCGCCTCATCAATAAAATTATTAAAATCTCCAGCCGAAACCGGATCAAACTGAGAATTCATTCTTTCCTCAGAGCAACGAACAGAGTTAAAATCCACCACAACAATCCACCAACCCTGCCCAGCCCGCATAACCGAAAGAATCTCCTGCCATAACAATTTTTTCTCTACATTAGGTTGAGGGGCATAAACATTAACCACATTAAGGTGCTGATTCCCATCCACTAGAATACCAGAAGACACCACAAAGTTGTCATTGACAATCGATTTCTTCTTATGAAAAACTTTAGGATCCCATAAATTAACTATACCACCCGATCTCCCATTTGAGTTAACCCAATCCGAATCGAACCCCGAACCACCCCAAAAATTACAAAAAGAAGAAGCCTGAGAATCCACACACATAGTCTCTTGCATAGCCAAGAAAGAAACTCCAAAATCCTTTTTAAGTCTATTAATCCAACCCGACTTTCCGCCTACCCCAATCCCGCGAATATTAATCGATAAAATATTCATAGGTTACCCAATTGTACACCTTCTTGAGCAATCGAATCCTTCACCATGTCTTCGAAATTGGACAACCTGGCGCCAAGCGTTTCACCTAAAGCAATAGTCGCAACCACTTCGGGATCGCCATCATTCCCCACTGTTGCTCCCTCATGAGAATGAGTCTGATTTTCGGTGACAATCGGCCCTTTCTCCGTTGCAACTCCAGACTGTTGGTTGAGGTCCAAAGAGCATTCTCCCTCTTCCACATTATTAGTTCGGTCTTCCAATTCAGCGAATAAAACACTATCATGACCATCCACCACTTGATCTGAAATTAAAGCATCATCCTCCTCATCCAAACCCAAAAGATCATTCAAGCCAAATGGATCCTTGTTCCTAGCTTTTTTCCCTTTTTTAAGCCTATCAGATCCACTTGATTTATAATCAACTGGTTGGCCCAAAGACACCCATTTATCATATTTTTTACGTTTTGTTATTTTGCAATTTCCTATTGAATATCCGTCCTCCGAATTTCTAACTTGATCAAAAGGAAATGTAGGTCCCGAAACAAACAAACCATCCGCATCTTTGTCTTTCTCTTCCATGTCGGTGGAATTGTTATTGTTATCTCCCTCTGCCTCTGAACATCGTTCCGACTCCTCATCGGAGCTTACCTCCTGTACCGGATGCGGTTCGTTTTTCTTAAGAAAATCCGGCAACCAAACCCCGGCATCCTCCATAACCGACACCGGGAGCTGATCACCCTTCCATAGAATGTTGATCACTTCATCCACCCTCTTACCGGACTCGACCAAAACTCCGATGTAATCACAAGACAGGTCCATATCCTCCTCAGAGATATTAGATTTGCGTACCACTTTCCCGAACAAGCCTCCGACCATATCCACTACCTCCTTCTCGAACAGATGCACGGGTAACCCCTGAACTTTCAGCCAAGCCAGTCTCTCATTGAGCCACTTCTGCCCCTCCCATATCTCTAATTTAGAAAACCTTCCCAATATCATTCTTGCCACCTCCAACGCATCCATAGCCACTTTATTATCCGCGAAAGTAATTAAGATTGACAGGCCGCCTAAGTACCGCACGGTTCCTCCTGTCGATCCCATCTCCTTCAAAATATTATTAATGTTCTCCAATGAGTCGAAGTCGATCATTCTGGCAATAATAGATCTTCCATGCAGGTGGGAAAACGCCTTCACATCCTGGTCAATAGTTATCACTCGGTAATCTCGTCGATTTCCATTCCGCCCCATGAGAACATCACTAAAGGACCTTCCTCCACCGCGTCCTACCTGTGATATCTTCGGGCCCCTGTTAGTACCCATATTGCCATTGATTCTGTGCTTATCATCAGTTCTTGGCATGTTCCTGGGTTCTTCTCTTATTTCACCATCTTCCAGTATAAACTTTGCAACATTAAACTTCAAAGCATAGCTTCCCATACGGATCTTACTCAGTTCCTTTCCCATCTCAACCTTGTTTTTGACATCCAGCATCGACACAAAGCCGAATCTATTTCCAAACCGATCTCTTTTCCGTGCGATGTAAATACCAAAGATGCTTCCAAAATCCCTTACAAACCCAGCCAAATCGTTCCCGCTACAGCGGTCGGGAAGGTTGGTTACGTAAAACTTGGTAATCCTCCTTTGAACGGACTCCAGAATAGGCTTCCGGCGATCCATTAGATAAATGATTGATAATTGGGGATTTTTGTACTGAAAAGAAATTAGGGCAAAATTAGATCGGAAAGTGAAGGAAATTATACCTTTGATGACGGAGAAAGTGATAATTGTGAATCGCCGGTTATAATTCTGACCAACTGCTACTGATATATTTTTAACATTATTTCATGGGTCAATCCGAACCCCGTAAATTAATTAGTTTAAGTTTTCACTATTCCCTTTATTAGTTTAAATTTTCACATTTTCTTTATTAATTTAAGTTTTCACTATTTCTTTTAGGGATTTGTTAACAACAACCCCATTAGTGTTGTTTAAGCATTCCATGTTTAGATAATTAGCACTTAATGATCTCCAAACATTCCATACTTAAAGATCACATGTCATGTTTAAAATGTTTAAAATGATTAGAAGTTTATAATATGGAATGTATGAGTTCATTAAATGTGTTTTTTTATATATTATAGAATGCTTAAACAACACCCATGGATTGTTGTTGGCAAATGCCTTTCTTTTATTAGTTTAAGTTTTCACATTTCACTTTTAAGTTTTTGGTTTTTCCTTTATACTAGATGAGTACCCGTGCATAGTAACGGAGGTTCCTAGCGGCAGATAATTAACGATATGCGATATTGTGGTAAGTGTTTCGTATAACATTCAAAATAGAACGTGAAAAGATAAAAATGTAATTTGCAAACGGTTTTACCCGTGCATAACAACGAAATTTTCTAGTGGCTTACTTAGTTTTTATAGTTTTCATTTGAAAGTATAAAGGGTATTAAGGGGGTAAATTAGAAAATTAACTTTAATTTTTTTAGAATAATTAATTTTTTAATAAATGAGGTATATGCAGTTATTAAGATAGTCGTTTATGTGTATATGCTTGCATGTTCTTTTATGTTTTAAATATACCAATACAACAATTGTAAAATTATTTGTGCTTCTTATTTGATTGATGAGTTAAGTTAACATTATGTGTTTTAAACATTTTGTTTAACCTTTGTTTGTTTGTTTTTTTAAAAACATATAATGTTTAACCTTTGTTTGTTTATGTTCATGTTTTAGGTCGAAGCAATTATGTTTATATTTAAGTTCATTTAATAAGGATGCCTTTAATAAAATCACCATAAATAAGTTACTTTCAAAAAACAAAACGCTTTTAATTCATTCCAAATTTTAGATGGTAAAAATTTCAAACACTATTAAAAAATTTCAAATTTAAAAACTTTAAACTTTTGGTTCTTTAACATTTTAAAAATATTTCAAATTTCAAAACTTTTAAACTTTCAAAATATTCTTAAATCTTAAAAGTTTCACACTTTCAAAATATTCCGAATGTCAAAAGTCTTACGCTTACAATAAATTTCAACATTTACCTACACTTTACCAAACAAATTTACTTACACTTTATAAACAAATTTACCAACAAATTAAAAAAAAAAATAAATAAAAAATAAAAAAATAAAAAAAAATACAAACATCAAATGCGATAGTGACAAAATTTAAACAACAAAATACACAGTAAACTTTACATCATATAAATTTTAACTACATAATTTACCTATAAATTATTTACAAATATACTTGCAAACAAATTACACACCAAAGTGTACAAATAGATCTACATAAAAAAAATACACAAAGGCCATATAAACTTATATAAAAAATACCAACAACATTGAGAGGTAACTAAACGTTTTCCGGTGACGGCAGTCAAACACCAGAGCGTATTCCGGCGGTAATTAAGCATATTCCGGCGGCGGCAATAATCTAAAAAAAACTTTACTCAAGTAAAATTTTAAAGCTAGAGAAATACATAGATCTGAAAAAATAGAGCTTTCAAAATCCTTAGATCTTACCCGGAAGCAGCAACCCTTTCCACCTAAAGCGGCGGCGGTAGTAACTCTTGCGGCGACAACGCCGGCGGCTGCAACCCTACCGGTGACAGAGGCGACGGTGGCGTTAAACTTTTCCGGCAAGATAGCAACATCACTAACAAAAAAATACAAAATATAACTCAAAACTATAGATCTAAATATAAAAGTTCTAGATCTAAAAAAAAAAAAAAAATAAAAAAAAAAAAAAAAAAAAAAAAAAAAAACCTTCAAAACTTATAGATCTGCTAAAAAAACTCAAAAAATACCTTTAAACTTGAAAAACCCTTTTGGTGGTTTCTCTCGTGGTAGTGCTACTCAGGTGGTGGTGGGATGACGGTGGAGAGTGGATTTCGGTCGTGGAGTTCGGTGGTGTTGCCGTCGGGTGGTGGTGCCGTCGGGTGGTGTTGCCGTCGGGTGGAGGTGGAGTAAGGTGGTGGTGTGTAACACCCCCAAAATATCGCAGCGGAAAGTAATATCATTTGGGTGCTAATCCATAGTACAACAGTTATAATCATAAAAAACGACTCTAAATGAGATGTTTTTTAAAGTTTATCATTCGATCAAAATAAAACATCAGAGTTACAAGAGGTCCCAAATAGTTTTAGAGTACATAACACATAAACAAAAAAGTTTATAAAGGTTTATCGAATGATAATATTATGCAAGCCATCAAAACATTCTTCGTGCGACTTCGTGCTTGCGAATTACCTTAAGGCCTGAGATAAAACATTCTAAAAAGTCAACACAAAGGTTGAGTGAAATTCACAGGTTTATAATTAAATAACGGACCACAAGATTTCAAGTTTAAAAGACAATTGCGTAACCCACAATAGTCATTAAGCAGTTATTATTGCACTAAGCTCATGACACGCAAACTGATTGAAGGTTCATAGAATGATCCAATGCCCTGAAAGGTAATTTGTAATTTTACCTAATTACTCAAATATAGTGCGTTTGTGATATCTATCTGATCAACACAAACTGGATTCGTCAATCCCAATAGGCCTATTCACAATATTCGCGTTCACACACAATTGATTAATGGTTCATGATATAGTTAGGGTCTTATTTTTGGCAATATCGTTACTTTAGCAATATTATGTTCTGATAAGCATACAGTTTAAAACACTTGTGTCCAAATTGTAAAATAACATGTATCTCCCCAAATGGGTTTATAAATAATTTAAAGAGTTAAAGTGGGGCTATGAACTCACCAAATATCAAATAGCAAGATGTAAATAAGGAATGAGGAAACGGAGATGTCCTACGAGCAACCTAGAAATAATATGTTGTGTCTTAGGTTTTAAAATAATGGATTATGAATGCAAGTAAGTATATTATATCAAACATGCAATTATACACAGTGTTTTTAAGGTTTATAAAGTGACATGGACTAAAATTGACAAGTTGTGAAATTGTTACGAGCCCTAATTTATATGTTGTCTGAGGTTCGGGTTTTTATGTTATTTCTATAGTCCAAAAATCCTATTGTGTCGATATGTGGTCAAATTGTCCAAAGATGAGTTATCGGGTTTATTCCCGAAAGTTGGTCCTGCCACATCGGGTAAGTGCAAAAGTTATCATGTGTTAATAACATTATAGTTTACTAAATTTTATGTTTAAAATAGTTACATCACTATTATTATTATTTTTATAATGTTTATAAATGTTATAAAATATATTTAACTATTTTTAAGTAAATCTGGATAAGTTATATAATTTTTGGGTTAAGTGCGAGTTTTGATAAAAAGTGGATATTCGTTACTAAAAATCCCGTTTCTCCTAAACCGTAAGTAGTTATACTTCAAATTTTATATTCCCGGAAAGGTATTTAAGTGTTCTAATCAGTTTTGTAGGTCTTACTGCTTCTAAAATTTCATAACCTAAGTGAAATTACCATTTTATCCTTATATATCATGTCTGATCCAGGTCAGCCACAACCAGTCTCACCATTTTTGTGATAACATGAGTTCCGTAACTCCGTTTTACGCGGAGTTTTCAACTAAGTTCAAATTAAAGTGTTACCTTCATTTCATAAAACTGGACATAGTCTCAGAAATGATTAGATCTATGAGATTTTTACGTTTAAAATCTGGTGTGCGTTTTCCGATTAGTTTTACCGTTTATTTTCTAATTAAATCACCGGGTATCGCCACGCAACCAACCACTCGGCAAATTGAAGCTAAGAGATAGATCTACAGCCCTATATTTTTTACCTAAGTCTCAAAGTCTACTGCTTAAGTGAAGTAATTACGAGAACAGTCCCTAGTCAAAAAGGTCTTTGTAAACTTAGTCCAAATCATAGTTTTAAATATTTTAAGCTATGTACAATGCATAAATTAATACAACAAGTATATGAAACATGAAAAATACATAAAATAAAATATACATCAGTTGTGAAAATGATAAGTATTTGTATGGTTTCTTACACAAATGGAATGGTTCACAAGAAAATCAATAATCAAGAGCACCAAAGGACCTTCAATCTTGTGCACATAAACTTAACAATAAATCAAAGTGTGATGAGAGTGTTTGGGTTTGCTTTGGATCAGTCAAGAGAGAACAAGAGGGAGAGTGAATAAGTTTTTTTGAAAGAGTGGAAGAATTGGTGGTGTTGATGTTCCAAGGCATGCAAAATTTTAATGACAAGTGTCCTACATAAGTGTTAGGTTTTGACACCAAGACAACATGACACACCACATGGATGAATCATCAAAATGGTCATAATTTCGTGGCTTTGAGATAGTGGGGAGGTGAGTGGGTTTATTTTGTGTTAAAAATTAATATAAGAGATATAGTTTGATCCTGGTATGTGAAAACGTGTAGTTTTAAGTCGCGTAACGTAAAACCGGGTAACGTAAAAATACAAAACTTCTAAAAATGTTAAACCTTGTTATCATAACCTATTTTAGTAGTTCAGATTTGTAACACCCCAACCCGACAAGGGTAGAAGTATCACGTTATGGTGGCATATCAGAACATACATAATAAAAACGCAAGCGGAAGTCTAATCATAAATACCAAAATGTAAGTCAATATGACTTAAAGAAAAAACATAAGTTCCACAAGAAATCCAAATGAAGGAAACATCATAATCTGAATCTCAAAACAATGAAATAACATGGTATCAAAGCTAAGATGTCTAGGGTAAGTCTGCACTCAGCTCCTACTCTCATCCTAAAAGATAGCCCTAGCTCCTAGCTTAATAACCTGCCGCGGAGAAAAGAAATGCGACTGAGCTTAAAAAGCTCAGTGAACTGATATACAAAGCAAAGTAATGAAACTGAAATGAGAAAACAGAATATGGTGCATTGGGGAATAACAGAAGGTATATCAAAATGTATCAAAGGTGTAAAGGTTGTCAGAAATCTACCACGAGCCTAGAAACATATCATATCATAACATCATATCATAATCTCCATAAGTAATCGTAACTAACGTAATGGAGTGATCAGCTCCCAGAATTGAGAAGGTCAAGTATTGCACACAGTACCAATCACCAGAAATATATCATAATAACATAACAGATCATATCTAGGATGCATCCATACGCCCCTACAGAAATCATAGTGGCCAAACATATATCCTTGAGCTCATAAACATATAACAGAAAAGGGACGGGATAGAACATCACTCGACCACCCTAGAGTCATGCCATTGGTGCATCAATGACATGGTCATGGAACCGCCATGACTAGTGAAAGCTCGGGTATCAAACTGAAGGTCAAACAGAATGCCATAGTAATGACACAGAATCTAAGGTCATCAGAAATAGCAAAGGCTCATATCATAGGCTTATATCGTAGTGTCATAAACAGAAAGGCTCATAGCAAAGGCATCAAAATCAGAAGCTAAGTAATCAAAAGATGTGAAAGGATCATGAGAAACCTTATAAGAAAGGTCAGAATATTTGTAACACGAACCCCTATGAGCTTTTCCGCAGGTAGTACAAATAGGAGCATAAGATGAAGGATCTGTAGGCTTCTTCTGACTAGTAGACCTTGAAGAACGGCTCGGCTGATTACCACGCACTGACTGATCTATCCACAACCTATGGTTGTTGTTGTGTAGTCTGTCATTCCCAGGCCTAACTGCAAGTCTCTGGTCTTGAACCCTCGGCTCATGTCGCCTCTGATCGTGACCCCTATCCGTCTGACCTCTGTGCTCATAACCCCTGTCAGTCTGACTTCTCTGCTCGTGACTCCTGTGACTGTTACCCTGACCCCTCGACTGAATGCGATCCCCATCTCGGTTCCTCTTGTTGGAACCACCACCCTCATGAAGAATCTCGATATTACGGGCGGCATCGGCAACTAATGCCACATCTGCAAAGTCAGTGTTGACGACGCGATCAAGTACCCACTTCTTCAGACCCCATTTGAAATGCCTCGCTTGTCGGCGAGCATCTCCAGCAACTGGCCCCACAAAACTAACCAACCGCAAAAACCGCTGCATATACTCTCCAGAGGACTCACTCTTAAACTGATAAATCGTGTTGTACTCACGCTCGAATCTTTGCTGCTCTGATAAAGGGAAATACTGTTGATAAAAGATATCGAGGAAGTCACTCCAAGTGCAAGTAGCAACAAAGGCCTCTCCTCCTTTGGCCTGCTTGTAAGCCTTCCACTAATTGAGGGCATCCCCCTCAAGTTTGAAAGTAGCCAATCTGGTCATGAAAATATCAGCACAATTTAACACCTCGAACAACTTTTCCATATAGGTTATCCAATCCTTTGCCTCCGTAGGAGTGGAAGCAGAGCTAAAGGATAGTGGCTTGAGCTTACCAAACCGCTCGAGCCAAACATGAATGTCTGTATGAGGATTACCACCACCTCCACCAGATGAACCAGCACCATTGCGGATGTCGTTGGTGATCCGCGTGGTCAACTCAGTAGTCAAATTAGGAAGAATGATGTTGAGGGCATTGGCAATCATTGCCTCGAAGTTTGGGGCACCATCATCATCTCCATTGGGTTGACCGTTGTTACGACGTGTGTTCACCATCTGAATGATTATCAAAACGATTAGCAAAGGCAGAAATAAAATGGAGTATGAAAGGAAAAGACGCAGAAGGAATCCTAATGTCTACCCAATCCTCACAGGTCATAGCCTAAGCTCTACAGGTCAAACCTAGGCTCTTATACAATAATTGTAACACCCCAACCCGACAAGGGTAGAAGTATCACATTATGGTGGCATATCAGAACATACATAATAAAAACGCAAGCGGAAGTCTAATCATAAATACCAAAATGTAAGTCAACATGACTTAAAGGAAATACATAAGTTCCACAAGAAATCCAAGTGAAGGAAACATCATAATCTGAGTCTCAAAACAATGAAATAACATGGTATCAAAGCTAAGATGTCTAGGGTAAGTCTGCACTTAGCTCCTACTCTCATCCCAAAAGATAGCCCCAGCTCTTAGTTTAATAACCTGCCGCGGAGAAAAGAAATGCGGCTGAGCTTAAAAAGCTCAGTGAACAGATATACAAAGCAAAGTAATGAAACTGAAATGAGAAAACAAAATATGGTGCATTAGGGAATAACATAAGGTATATCAAAATGTATCAAAGGTGTAAAGGTTGTCAGAAATCTACCACGAGCCTAGAAACATATCATATCATAACATCATATCATAATCTCCATAAGTAATCGTAAGTAACGTAATGGAGTGATCAACTCCCAGAATTGTGAAGGGCATGTATTGTACACAGTACCAATCACCAGAAATATATCATAATAACATAACAAATCATATATAGGATGCATCCATACGCCCCTGCAGAAATCATAGTGGCCAAACATATATCCTTGAGCTCATAAACATATAACAGAAAAGGGACGGGATGGAACATCACTCGACCACCCTAGAGTCATGCCATTGGTGCATCAATGACATGGTCATGGAACCCCCATGACTAGTGAAAGCTCGGGTATCAAACTGAAGGTCAAACAGAATGCCATAGTAATGACACAGAATCTAAGGTCATCAGAAATATCATAATCATAGGTTCATATCAGAGGGTGCATAGCAAAGGCTCATATCAAAGGCTTATATCGTAGTGTCATAAACAGAAAGGCTCATAGCAAAGGCATCAAAATCAGAAGCTAATCAATTAAAAGATGTGAAAGGATCATGAGAAACCTTACTTATGCAAGCAACCAACAAAATAAGAAAGTACACTGAAACAGGGAATCACTCCTTCTTCACCGAACCTATACAAATTAATGATCACGTATTACTTATAAACTCATTTTACAAGTTTACTGCGTCCTGTTATTTAGGTTTCCCATTTAAGGTTTCTTTCTATTTTTAGAAACTTTCCATTTTTAGTAACTTGCCATTTTAGTAAGTTTTCATTTTTAGTAACCTTCTAGATTAAGTAACTTTCCATATTTAGTAAGTTTTCCGGATTAGTAACTTTCAATATTTAGTAAGTTTCCCGAATTAGTAACTTCCAATATTTAGTAAGTTTTAACACGACTTCCCAATTTAGTTAAATTAGGTTTAGGGTTCGGGATTATCAATTAGGTTAATCGTACCCACACACAAGTCAACATGACATTAAAAAGACACACCCGACATAAGAACATGTATTAGGGCACCAAACATCAAAGTGACACATTTAATACTTATGTAACACATGCATATACATTAACTGGTTTTATAACAAAATTAAGCCCACTAAACGAATTTTAAAAAACGTATCAAAAGCCCAAACTAAAAATCCATAAAATTCTCACAGGAGCCCATATTATGACAACCGGTCATGCTTCTTTAAATTTAGCAACGTAAACATTTTAATGTGACCTTTTAGAACTATGTTGGTTTTGATTCGTATTCTAGAATATTTACGTGGATTATTATGTCGTTGAATTAACATTCGTGAGATTAATTTGGGCACTACTCCGACTCCGGTAGTAGGAAACCTAATAAGTCAAATTTAAACGAGAAACGATCACGTTCTATTTTATAAACGTATTTGTTATCAAAATCGATGGAAAAACATTTTTAAGACGAACGGTGATTGATGCGTGGTTTTGCGACCTTACAACAGGTTTTACCTCTCGAGGGATCTCAAGAGGCTTACAACCCCACCAGGCAGTGTACCTGACCGATGTAATATAGTGTAGTGGTAAGTACGGGGGATTGATCGTTCTCCACAGGGAATAGTGTCGTTAGGATTGAAAAACTACTCTAATAGGTCTAAGGGTGAGGGAAGATTCTTTTTTGTATTTTTATATTTTTATGAAAGCAAGTAAAATCTCGGGTTTGAATGAGTGGGCGGAATTAGTTGCTAGACAACTAACCCAAATAACTACAATTGCAAATAAAATAAAATAACTAAAAATGAAAAGGTCATGAAACTTATATGGAGAGAAATGTGTTTACTTAGATTTCCTTACTCCCTAACTATCTTTTACCGGTTGATTAGTGTGTATTAATTGCGTGGATGACGGGTGTATTCCTTAATACCAATCGTGGGGTGGCGTACGTACTTCCCCAACTCTACAAGCTCCTACTTCACTCCTATGTCGAGCCGGCTAAGAAACTCCTAACATGGGATCACTAGAATTCGCTCATGCATTAAATACAACCATAAAAACCTTAGTACGCATTGGTTCATGTTTCTTAAGACGTTCAAGCAAGTTACCGAATAGGAAGTTAGCCAGTTTTCTTAAGCCTAACATCGATAAACAATCATCCAATACAGTAAATAACACACTAATAACCAATAATCAATAGTTAGGTTTCATTAGATCTAAGCAAACACAAGATAAATCTAGCCTAGCATGTTAATTAAAAGACAAGAACAAGATATAATCAAACAACACATAGACATATTGATTGATTAAATGAATACTTATCTTCAATTAAACATGGGAGATCCAAGGGTATGAAAACCCTTAAAAATGGCAGAAATTCGTCTTAGGGTTTCTCCTCACAAAGTTGCACACTAATAACAAAAAAATTGCAAAACTATATATAGAACTTAGTGGCTGACGGCGTCACGTTATAGATCTTGACGCCGTCACCTCGCCGTGTCTAGGGTTCCCGGATGGCCTTCTTGACGCCGTCCCTCTTTAGTGCTCCAAAATCCGCTCTGGCTTATCAAGGCTTGACGCCGTCAGAAAAGAGCTTGACGCCGTCTCTCTTTAGCTTAAACCGTGATGGCCTTGATCACTTTAAAGGGTGACGCCGTCAGAAATTCATTGTAAAATTCTCTGGCTTATCATGTGTATTTTTCATATCCACCTCTTTTGCCAAGCCATGACGCCGTCAGGAGCAATCCTTGACGCCGTCAAAGGTACTTTTCCAGCCAATTTTGAGACTTTGTCGTTTTCTTCACTTTTATGCTCCAAAAACGTCCAAAATGCTTCCTTTTCCAGATTTATTCTCCAAAGTACCTAAAATGACAAAAGGAACGATTTAGGGCAATATTTGATCAAATAAATACGATTTAGGGCTTAAATGACCCCCTAAAAGCGGTACACTTTTCGCTTCATCAAATACCCTTACACTTGAGATTTGATTGTCCTCAAGCAAATGCGCTTTTATTCTAATCAAAATACAAGTTAGGGGTCATTTAACACTAATATAAAAGTAATTACAACAAATAGTCGTTCCATTTTAATCATAATAAGCACGGAGATTAAAAACTAGCACCTCACAAGTAGTGTTTAGATACTCACATCTCTCAGGTGTCATCAAAATAAATCTCATAAATGAAAACGGATAATATCTCTCACTACCTGTCATAGCAAATAGATTACCATAGGCTTGGGAAAGGATCGAAAACCTCCTCCACTAGGCGTAAGCACCTAAGATAAACTATCAAAGAGGGCTTTTACATGGGTTATAACATGAGGTGTAGGGATATGATAAACACGGATTTGTTGGATAAGGGATATTTTACTGGTGGCGAGTTAAAGATCTTGATTATTACATGTACAAAATGGCGTTGCTAAGCCAAGACTAGATCGCGTGCTAAGCTAAAAACAAAATAACACAAACATAAAATAAACATAAAATGAAACGGGATGGTAGTCCGTATGTTTTTTCTACTTTTCTTTTTCTCATTTTTTTGTATTTTTCTTGATTTTTTTGATTTTTTTTTTTAATCATACACTCTTGCCCTACCATCCAAAATAATACATCATAGGGGCGTTGCATTCCCCTTACACTTGAACTTTTACAGAACTTTACAAATAATTATTCTAATGACTCGAATTAAGATAATCGAAACACTTGGAGTACTTTTTTAAAATATTTAGCACATATGGGGGTAATAATGTTGTTCTTCCCCATTACTCCATTACACTAGTACTTTACCCATGAGTCCCAATCATCCCAAAACAATATGTACAAGGATATGACTCGACTTAGCAACCATGTAATCAATTAGATAATTAACTTAGGGTTTAAACAAATGTTGTCACAATAATGCACTAAAGATGAGTGCATACAAGGTAGGCTAAGGCGATTTGGGTGTACATTTAAGTGGGGTGTAAACAAATTCTTCCTTTAAGTAAAATGCTTAAAGGTCGAAACGAAAAGATAGGCTCTGAGGGGTGTACTAGGGGTATCGTGTACTAAAAATGAGTACAATGCAAAGGGTGTGGGAGAATTACTTGACCAATGTAGCCAAAGTAATTATAACAAAAACACGGGTGTAAAACAATGGGTTAATCCTAATGCCTCTTATCATGTAGTAAATCTAACTACACGAATGTAGTCTCACTTGTGGCCTCGGAATGGTCCTAACGCAAGTTCTAGAATCTAAGTGCTACCGGTACACACATCATAGCATGAATGCTTTTCCTACCAATTCTAGGGGCGAACCTCACATATTTGGGGGTGGAAAAATTTTTTAGTGGTACGATTTTTGTGCTAGTCATATAACTCCTATCCGTGAGACGCTCATTAAGATCAAAGTTTCACTCCTATATGTTGTAAAAAAATTTAAATTTGGCACTAAAATTGCCCTAACAGGTATTTATCTCAGTTTTATTACACATCTACCATTAAACAAACAAAAATCAAGCGTAATTGCATTTTCTAAAGTATCGTACTTTTACCCCCCCCCCCCTTACACTTAAGATGAACATTGTCCCCAATGTTCAAATAACAAGATGTAAAAGTAAAAAGGTAAAAGAATGAAATCAAATACTCCCCTGATTCGTTTGGTGGATAAAGAGGTAACATGGTTAGATCTTCTTTCAAGAGAATGTAGAAGCTCCATGACTAATGCATCGCCAAAAGCTTGATTCCACATACATTTCCTTGTCCAAAATAACCTGTTAAACCTGAGAAAACAAACACGAAAACCTGCATAACATCGGCGGGATAAATTCTATATAAGGATATAATGCTTGTGGAATGATAATTTTGCAGATTCCTGGAGATTATAAGTTAGAGATTTAATAAAAACTTTTTATGAAAACAAAACTTTCAAAAATTTCAGAAAATTAAAACCTGACGCCGTCAGGTTGTAAGTCCTGACACCGTCAGAAATGATCTGACAGAATTCTCATGTTAAGTTTCCGGAAAATTTCTGGAAAAACCTATACCTTACTTCCTGGAAATCCTGCAAAACATCATTATGACTCGATACAAGCATTTGACTCAAACAAATACTAATATGTATGTTAATTTATTATTATTACGATTCATGTTCATTGTTCTAATAAACCGATTTGGATTTCCCTTACACTTAATTTTTGCAAAATACCTTTATATGTAGTTAAGACGAAGTTAAAAACAAGATAAAGCATTTTCACAATTTACTTTTGAACATGAATCAATAATAATAAAAATTAAACATACATACGGAAGCAAATAAAATCAAGCAAACAAATAAATAAACACACAAAGCAAATAAAGCTTGGGTTGCCTCCCAAGAAGCGCTTTTCTTTATTAACGAGTCTTGTAGCTAGACTCCAAGTCCTTCTACCCTATGTAAGTGAGCTCGTCATCGAGGACGTCTTTAGGGTTAAGCTTGGATTGAAGTTTCCTATTGGTCCGCTTAGTACAATATATCTTTTCAAACTTCTCTCCATCCGGGTCATACAATGTCATCCTAATATGCCATGACCCATCTCCATCTTTGGGTGGTTTGTCCCAATCCCACTTATGATCATCTTCCTCACAAGTCCACTTATTCATCCCTAGGTTAATTGGCAAAACTCCTAGGAAATCAATCATCTTCCTAAAAACTAGAGGGTCTTCAAATGGATCCAATTCAGTGTCCCTAGCCAAGAGTTGTTCTACCGCATGTGTTCGGTTCACAAAGTCCTCTTCTAGGTAAAATGGGCGTTGGGGTCCTATGAAGTCTCTATCGATCCAAGGTCCATATCTAGATGGTCTCCTATTTAACTTTAACCAATGGGGTGTTGGTTCATCACTAGTATCATAGGCATGTTTCTTCACATCATAGACTGACCAAGTATCACCTTCTCCTACCGCTATCTTAGATTCCTTACAATCAATCATAGCACTAGCGGTCGCTAAAAATCCTCTACCTATCAACAAGGGGCATGTAGGGTCGCTAACCATATCAAGGACGTGGAAATCGGCTAAAATGGTTAGTTTTCCAATGTGTACTAACACGTCTTTGACTACTCCAACCAGGTAAGCAACACTCCCATCCGCTAAGCCTATTATCACCTCGGTTTCTTCAAGTTTTCCTAGTTTTAGAGAGGTGTAGAGAGGTAACGGAAGTAGGTTAAGGCTTGATCCAAGATCGGCTAATGTGTCATAAGCCTCTGAATTACCGATCTTGCAAGGTAGAACAAATAAGCCCGGATAATCTAACTTCTTAGGTAGCTTGTTTTGAACAAAGGCGGTCCCTTTTTCGCCTAACTTGAGCTTCTTCTCATCCAACACATCAATAACCGGACTTTCAAGGTGGAGCTCCTTGAATTCATTGTCAAGGTTTTGAGTGGGAGGTGTTTCAACTATGTTGTTGACCAATTTGGATATCATAACTTCTTGGTCATTTTGAACGACTTGGGTTTGTTTGAAACACGTGCTCATGGAATTGACCGAATAATATTGTGGACAAGAACTAGGAGACGAAACCGACGAGATGGCATTGACATTTAGTTTTGGGTTCTTGACTGTGTTGCTAGGGAGTGCTCCCATTTCACGGTCATTGAGGGCTTTCAACAAAGTGTCAATCTTATTGGTCATCTCGCTTTGTTTTTGTTTGAAATCGGCTTCAAACTTGGCTAAACGAGCTTCTTGAGATGCCATAAATTGAGACATCAATCCTTCAAAGTTATTGGTACTACCATTGCTGGAAGGGTTGTTGTTGAAAGTACGGTTCGAGTTGGAACCGCTTGATTGGAAACGATTAGGTGGGTTGGAAGAATTGGTTTGTTGTGCGTTTTGGTTTTGTTTCCACCTAAGGTTTGGGTGATTTTTCCATGAGGGGTTGTATGAATCACCGTAGGGGTTTGGTTCGGGTTTGAAAGTGTACCACTTGTCTCCCGCTCCGTCGGTACGCGAGGATGCGTAGTCCGCAAAAGCTTGTTCGGGGAGTTCCATGCAATCACGAGTGTCGTGGGGACCACTACATAATTCACATGAAGAAGTGATTTTGTTCACTTTGCTTGAAGGTTTAGGAGCCTCGTAGGATTTCATAAGAAACTTGACTTGGTCTTCAAGTTCTATGATCCTACGGTCGGAAGTGCTTGAATTGTTCGAAGGCAAAGATATTGCCTTGACCGTTTTATTCAAATCACGGGGATCACTCCAACTTTCGTTGTCATAAAGAGCAAGTTCTTCTAGGAGAGCCCATGATTGTTCCGCACTTAGATCACGTAGCTTACCACCAGCCGATTGGTCAATGGTTTGCCTCGTGGAGAGATTAATATGGTCATAGAAGATTTGGACTTGGAGCCAAAGTTCTATGCCATGGTGAGGGACTTTTTGGAGTAAGTCCTTGAATCGAGTCCATGCCTCGTAGAGGGTTTCGCCTTGACGTTGTTGGAACATCAAGATATCATTCCTTAGCTTGGTAGTTCTTCCTGGTGGGAAAAACTGAGCAAGGAAACGAGTGGTGAGATCATCCCAAGAGGTGATGGATCCTGCGGGTAGGCGCTCTAGCCATTGACTAGCTTGGTCCCGCAGAGAGAATTGAAAGAGACGCAGTCGGGTCGTCTCTCGAGTGGCAACATCAAGGTCTATAGAATCAACGATTTTGAGAAAGTCCTTGAGATGTTGATTAGGATCTTCAGAACGAAGTCCATGGAATGCGCATCCGCTTTGCACCAACCGGATGGTGTCGGATCGCAAGGGAGTGACATTGGCTCCTTGAGTGAGCTCAATGGTGTTTCGATAGCCATGGTGGCTAGGACGGGAGTAGTCTCCTAAGGTACGGGCTCTAGGAGGTGGGTGTTGTTGTGGTGGTGGGTTGTTGGGATCGAGGATATTACCACCTTCCATGATGTCGGATGGTAATGGTTACGAACAAAGAAACGAAGAAAAAGATAGACTAAAGAAAACCTAGAAAAATAAAATAAAAATCTCACTAGAAAGGAATCTAGTGAGTAGACCTAATAAAATAAAAATTCAACCTAAACAATAACTATTCCCCGGCAACGGCGCCAAAAACTTGATGCGTGGTTTTGCGACCTTACAACAGGTTTTACCTCTCGAGGGATCTCAAGAGGCTTACAACCCCACCAGGCAGTGTACCTGACCGATGTAGTATAGTGTAGTGGTAAGTACGGGGGATTGATCGTTCTCCACAGGGAATAGTGTCGTTAGGATTGAAAAACTACTCTAATAGGTCTAAGGGTGAGGGAAGATTATTTTTTGTATTTTTATATTTTTATGAAAGCAAGTAAAATCTCGGGTTTGAATGAGTGGGCGGAATTAGTTGCTAGACAACTAACCCAAATAACTACAATTGCAAATAAAATAAAATAACTAAAAATGAAAAGGTCGTGAAACTTATATGGAGAGAAATGTGTTTACTTAGATTTCCTTACTCCCTAACTATCTTTTACCGGTTGATTAGTGTGTATTAATTGCGTGGATGACGGGTGTATTCCTTAATACCAATCGTGGGGTGGCGTACGTACTTCCCCAACTCTACAAGCTCCTACTTCACTCCTATGTCGAGCCGGCTAAGAAGCTCCTAACATGGGATCACTAGAATTCGCTCATGCATTAAATACAACCATAAAAACCTTAGTACGCATTGGTTCATGTTTCTTAAGACGTTCAAGCAAGTTACCGAATAGGAAGTTAGCCAGTTTTCTTAAGCCTAACATCGATAAACAATCATCCAATACAGTAAATAACACACTAATAACCAATAATCAATAGTTAGGTTTCATTAGATCTAAGCAAACACAAGATAAATCTAGCCTAGCATGTTAATTAAAAGACAAGAACAAGATATAATCAAACAACACATAGACATATTGATTGATTAAATGAATACTTATCTTCAATTAAACATGGGAGATCCAAGGGTATGAAAACCCTTAAAAATGGCAGAAATTCGTCTTAGGGTTTCTCCTCACAAAGTTGCACACTAATAACAAAAAAATTGCAAAACTATATATAGAACTTAGTGGCTGACGGCGTCACGTTATAGATCTTGACGCCGTCACCTCGCCGTGTCTAGGGTTCCCGGATGGCCTTCTTGACGCCGTCCCTCTTTAGTGCTCCAAAATCCGCTCTGGCTTATCAAGGCTTGACGCCGTCAGAAAAGAGCTTGACGCCGTCTCTCTTTAGCTTAAACCGTGATGTCCTTGATCACTTTAAAGGGTGACGCCGTCAGAAATTCATTGTAAAATTCTCTGGCTTATCATGTGTATTTTTCATGTCCACCTCTTTTGCCAAGCCATGACGCTGTCAGGAGCAATCCTTGACGCCGTCAAAGGTACTTTTCCAGCCAATTTTGAGACTTTGTCGTTTTCTTCACTTTTATGCTCCAAAAACGTCCAAAATGCTTCCTTTTCCAGATTTATTCTCCAAAGTACCTAAAATGACAAAAAGAACGATTTAGGGCAATATTTGATCAAATAAATAAGATTTAGGGCTTAAATGACCCCCTAAAAGCGGTACACTTTTCGCTTCATCAGTGATGATTAAAAATTTATTCGTGTGACGTTTAATATTTTTAGGGAATAAAAATAAGTAACTCGGGAAAATATAGTAAAAATTATCCCGCTAGTCCTTGCACCGACTCCTCAAGTGAAAATAAATCTTACACAAGGACTCCTTTACAATATCCGGTTTATATAACCCTAAACCCTAACCCTTATTCATAATATTATTTCTTTTCATCTTCAACCTCACTCTCCCTCTCTACTCTCTAATAGCCGCCGCCGGCCACCCCTCACACCACCACCACCACCACCCCTACAGCCACACCGCCACCACCAACGTGACCCTCTCACTCTTCTCTTTCTTTTGCTATACTACACGCGCCACCAAATGACACCACCATCTCGTTGTCTTATCGCCGCCGCTACCACAACCTTACCACCACCATTTTCGTACCCTAAAACCTATAGATCGAGTGAAGAAACGGTAAGAAAACGCGTTTTCACGCGTAGGTTGACTCACTCTGAGTCAACTTGTGGTTTATATTCATTTTTCGGGCTAAAAACAAATGGGTTTTGATATTTTATTGAGTTTTGAACTAATAAAAATCGGTTGGTATCGATATGGGTCGTGTGTGTCGCGTTTTTGTGGTGTTGTTGTGAAACCGAGAGCTTAAGCTCACGGGTTTGAGCTTATTTTTGGTCTTATAGTTCTTGTGGTTATGTTGTTTTGTTGTTATTGTCGTGAAACCGAGACCCCATTGGGTCCGTTTGGTTTTCTGTCGCGTCGAGAAAACTTGAGCCAAGACCCTCTTGGTCTCGGCAATACTTGTGGTTTTTGTTAAAAACCATTTTTATGATGTTACGGTTGCGACTCTTGTTAATATTGTTGTTCTTGTTGTTGTTTAGTTTTGTTGGCAGAATGGTGAAGCCGAGACCATAGGGTCCATTTGGTTTGGTTGATGTATAATGGGAATTGTTGGGAATTAAACTTAAGAAGTTTGTACAGTTGTTGATGCAAGAACAGTTAAGACTGTTGATACAAGGACAGTTAAGACTGCTGATGGAAGAGCAGTTAGAACTGCTGAAGGAAGAACAGTTAGGACTGCTTAAGAGATCAAGATGAAACCGTTTGAAGATAATTATAGAAAAGATATGGTAAATATCTTATTTGTATAGAATGATATGGTTATATGCTTAACGTGTAAAGGACTATTTACATTATAAAATGAGATCCTTAGATTAGGGTTTCATATACATGTCATACAATACGATATACATATCATTCAGATCTATTGTAATCGTTCAATATAGTGAAGTGATAAGTTTGGTTGATATCGTTGTTCTTATTGTTTTACTTATTCAATCACCAAACACAAACTAACATTCTTCTAAGTGCTTGTTAGTAAATTCCGCGTGCTATCAAGTATATACTCAAAGTATCTCCAACACAAAGTGTGTGTTTAGATCCGGTCAAGTGGTATCAGAGCCAAGGTTTTTGATACGTTGAGTTTAGAAGAATTTGAAGTATTTACTCACTAGCAATCCAAGAAGATGGACATGGAGACACCTCAAACCTCAATCCTTGCTAAACTCCCCATGCTGAAACAGAATGAATACGACTTATGGCGACTCAGGATAGAGCAATATTTCATGGTGCAGGACTATGCATTATGGGACATTATTATTAATGGTGATTCCTTCAAACTAGTTGTTGTTGAAGAAACACGTGCTGATGGTTCCAAGGTCACAAAGCTTAATACTGAGCCAGTTACAAACGAGGAGAGAATCAAAAAGAAGAATGATCAGAAGGCTAGGAATTTGTTACTAATGGCAATTCCTAATGATCAAGTGCTGAACTTTAGCCATTATGAGTCGGCTAAAACTCTCTTTGAAGCAGTGGTGGAAAGATTTGGTGGCAATGAAGCTACCAAAAAGGCACAGAAAACCCTACTCAAGCAAAGTTATGAGAACTTCACTGCATCAAGCAATGAAACTTTGGATCAAATCTTTAATAGGCTTCAGAAGATCATCAGTCAACTTACTGTGTTGAAGATTGTGATACCTCAAGAAGACCTCAACATGAAGTTTCTAAACAGTTTACCTGCTGAATGGAATACTTATGTTGTGGTTTGGAGCAATAAACCAGAGCTGGAGAATATGACAATGAATGAGCTTTACAATAATCTCAAGATTGTTGAGCAAAAGGTCAAGAAGAGTGGCAGCACCAGTTCCAGTTCAGGGAATATGGCTTTTGTATATGCTTCAAACAGTTCTAACCATGAAGATGAAGAAGCAGTTGGTACTGCTATACCAACAGTTAGCACTGCTGGTGTAAAAACTAGCACTGCTGGCTTGACTGATGAGACCATATATGCATTTGTATCAGAACAGTCTGGAGGGTCAAAGATCTTTAATGAAGATCTTCTTCAAATTGCTGAAGATGATTTGGAAGCTATGGATTTGAAGTGGCAGTTGGCTTTGATAAGCATCAGGGCTAAGAAGTATTACCAAAGGACTGGGAATAAGATTACCTTCAATGGAAGAGATGTTGCTGGGTATGATAAGTCTAAGGTGGAATGCTTTAATTGTCACAAGTTGGGGCACTTTGCCAGGGAATGCAGAGGTCCAAGACAACAAAGTAACCAGGGTCAAGGGTTTCAGAATCAGCAAGGGTCAAGGAGAACTGTTAATGTTGAAGAGCCTTCTTCCAAGGCTATGGTAGCTGTAGATGGAGCTGGATTTGATTGGAGCTTCATGGAGGAAGAAGAGGAACCAACTAACTTGGGTTTGATGGCTTTCTCAGACACTGAGGTATATAAACCTGAAAAATGTTCAATCTCTTGTCATGCTTTAAAAGATTATGAAAATATTAAGAAACAGTTTGATGATCTTAGAGTTGAATATAATCAAATAAGTTTTAGTCTGTCAAATCATAAAAGAGGATTAGCTGTTTTGGAAGAACAAATTGTGTTTTATAAACAGAATGAGTCAAACTTTACTGATGAGATAGGTCTTTTATAGAGGGAATTGGAAATAAAAGAAGATAAAATGAGTGGACTTGTATATGAACTAGAGAAGCTTAAAAAGGAGAAAGATAACATCCAGTTAAGTGTAGACACTCTTGAATATACTTCAAACGGAGTTAAGAAGATTGTAGAGAGTCAAATACTTAACAAAGCTAAATCTGGTTTAGGTTATAAGTCTGTTGCACCCCCCTTTAGAGGAATGTTTGCTCCACCAGGAATAGATTTAGCTCATACAGGTTTAGAAGAATTTAAGGATATGGAATTTCCTGGATATGGTGTTAAGATTAGTGAGAATCCTGTTAAATTTGTTAAGGGAGAAGATGCTTTTGTGAGCGCTAGTGATAAATCTCTTTCTAAGGAAAAGATGTCCTCTGATAGGAACTCAGATGCTCCAACTATTGAGGAGTGGACATCTGATGATGAGAAAGTAGAGGTTAAGGAAAAACCTAATGCTGTTAAGGTAGAAGTTAAACATGCTCCTAAAGTGGTTAAGACTGAAAACATAAAACCAGTTAGGAAAAATGTTAGATATGCTGAGATGTATAGGACTAAGAACAGATCATCAAGTTCTGAGAATAGTCATAGAAATTGGAATCATTCAAAATCTAAGAAAATGGATGATAGGTTTGCTATGATTAGAAACGTATGTTTTGTCTGTGGAAGTTTTGAGCATATGGCTGCTTATTGTGAGTCTAACCCTTGGAAAAAGAGGGTTACTGGGAATGTGAGGGTGAACAGGAATAATAATGCTAGGGTAACTCAAAATGGTCCAACCAGATTCACTAACCCTAATGCAAATCATAAGATGTCACCTAAAGCTGTTATGTTAAAGACTGACATCAAAACAGTTTCAACTGCTAGTCAAAATCAGTGGTTTAATAACAAGCAAACTGTTTCTAGTGCAAAACAATTTTCAAATCATGCAGAAACAGTTAAAAGTCATTTTTACCAGAAAACAGCAATGGCAAATCAGAAGTGGGTGCCTAAGGTTAAACAAGCAGTTCCAACTGCTAGGTCAGCAGTTCCAACTGCTAGACCAGCAAATCCGACTGCTAGGCACTTGAATGCTAAGGGATATTGGGGCAATGCTGTCAAGGCCTCAGCACATTGGGATAAACATTTTGCCAAACCCAATTGTGCATCAAAGACCTTAAACAAGTTTTCTCATCTTGATGCACAAGGCAGATCCAAACCAGTGATGGTTTGGATCCCCAAAAGAAACTAACACCTTTATTTTGTGTGCAGGAACATCCCTCAAATGACAAAGAAGATAGAGGATTTTCAGACAGTGGATGTTCAAGGCACATGACAGGCAACAAGTCATATCTTTCAGACTTTATTGCTCTGGATGGAGGACCAGTTGTCTTTGGTAGTGGTGTTGGAGGAAGAATTACTGGCAAAGGGGTAATTAAAACTGGTAACCTTGATTTTGAGAATGTGTATTATGTACCAGAACTTAAGTACAATCTTTTCAGTGTATCACAAATTTGTGATAAACAGAACAAAGTTTTATTTACTGATACTGATTGTCTTATACTTTCCCCTGATTTGAAGCTACCTGATGAAAGTCAAGTATTGCTTAAAATCCCTAGAAAGGATAATACATACAGTGTTGAGATGAATAAACTAGTTCCTAAGGTTGGACTTACTTGTCTTGTTGCAAAAGCCACATTGGAAGAATCAATGTTATGGTACAGAAGGCTTGGTCATGTTAATTTTAAAACCATTAACAAAATTGCTAAACAGGGATTAGTAAGAGGTTTACCAAACAAAACTTTTCTCAATGACCAAACTTGTGTTTCTTGCCTTAAGGGTAAGCAACACAGAGCCTCATGTAAGCCAAAGACCCAGAACTCTATTTCTCAAGCTTTATATATGTTGCATATGGACTTGTTTGGTCCTACCTCTGTGAATAGCTTGAATTTTAAGAGATACTGCCTTGTTGTCACTGATGATTATAGTAGGTTTTCTTGGGTATTCTTTATGAAAACTAAGGATGAGACAAGTGAAATACTTAAGACCATTATTGTTGAAGTAGAAAACCTAGTTGATAAGAAGGTTAAAGTAATCAGATGTGACAATGGGACTGAATTTAAGAATAGAGTGATGGATGACTTTTGCAGAGAAAAAGGTATTAAGAGGGAGTTTAGTGTAGCTAGAACCCCACAGCAAAATGGTGTAGCTGAGAGGAAGAATAGGACTCTTATAGAGGCTGCTAGGACAATGTTAGCTGACTCTAAGCTACCAATTTCATTTTGGGCTGAAGCAGTTAGCACTGCTTGTTATGTGTTGAATAGGGTTTTAGTTGTACAACCTCACAATAAGACTCCTTATGAGCTTCTGAGAGGTAGAACCCCTGCTTTAAGCTTCATGAGACCTTTTGGTTGTCATGTTACTATCCTTAATACCAAAGACCAACTAGGAAAATTTGATGGGAAATCTGAGGAAGGTTTCTTTGTTGGCTATTCTCTGCACAGTAAGGCTTTTAGGGTGTACAATACAAGCACCAATCAAGTAGAAGAAAATCTGCACATAGAATTTTTGGAGAATAAACCAAATGTTGCAGGTGTAGGTCCAGATTGGATCTTTGATATTGACGGTCTTTCAGATTCCATGAATTATGTGCCTGTTACAGGTACAAATACTAACAGTAATGCAGGTTCAGAAGAGGAAGATGATGATTGCATTTTCATACCTGTCATGGAAGAAAGTTCTGTAAATGAGTCTTCTACAAAGAAAGATGATATTCCTTCATCAAGTGGTGTAGACAAAGAGAAAAATGCTGCTGAAACAAGTGGTCAGAATGGTAAAGAAGCTGAAATTCCAATGAGCAGTTCCAATGGAGTTAGCACTGCTCAACCTCAAGTTTCAACTGCTGAGCAAAATACTGAGACTGCTGGACCAAGTCAACCTCATTCACCAGTTGATACTGCTGAGTTTGATTTCTTTGGAGATGGTCTGCAAAACATGCCTACTAGCTATGCAGTTCTTTCTACTCCCCATACCATTGTGCATAGGAATCATCCACTTACCAATGTCATAGGAGATGTACAATCTGGAGTCAAGACCAGAAGGCAAATTCAAGATCCAGATCATCATGGTTTTCTCAGTGTGGTTTATGAAGAGAAATATCATGAAGATGAGAATGAGTGTATGTTTGTATGTTTTCTATCTCAGGTTGAACCCAAGAATGTGTTCAAGGCTTTAGAATCAGAAAGTTGGGTTGAAGCTATGCAAGAAGAGCTACTTCAATTCAAGATTCAAAATGTTTGGGTTCTGGTTGATTTACCAAAAGGAATGAGAGTGATTGGTACAAAGTGGGTATTTAGGAACAAGAAGGATGAAAGGGGCATTGTTATAAAGAACAAAGCAAGATTAGTTGCTCAAGGCTATACTCAAGAAGAGGGTATAGATTATGAGGAAGTTTTTGCTCCAGTTTCCAGGATTGAAGCAATAAGATTATTTCTTGCTTATGCTTCATTTATGGGATTTATGGTCTATCAAATGGATATGAAGAGTGTATTTCTTTATGGCACTATTGATGACGAGGTTTATGTTACACAACCTCCAGGTTTTATAGACCCAGAGCATCCTGACAAGGTTTATAAGGTGGTGAAAGCTCTATATGGATTGCATCAGGCTCCAAGAGCTTGGTATGAAACTCTTGCTAAATATCTTCTGAAGAATGGGTTTCATAGAGGGAAAATTGATCAAACTCTTTTTATTAAGAAGGACAAGGGTGATATTCTACTAGTTCAAGTTTATGTAGATGACATCATTTTTGGTTCTACAAAGAAACAGATGTGTAAGGAGTTTGAAAAGCTGATGAAAGACCAATTTCAGATGAGTTCTATGGGAGAGCTTACCTTCTTTCTAGGTCTTCAAGTAAAGCAAAAGTCAAATGGTATATTTATCTCTCAGGATAAATATGTTGGTGAAATTTTAAGGAAATTTCAATTCACAGATGCCAAAGTTGCTAGCACACCAATTGACAAGGAGACACATTTGTTATTAAAGGATCACAGTGGTGAAGATGTGGATGTGCACATGTATAGATCTATGATTGGGTTCCTGATGTATCTCACATCATCAAGGCCTGATATTATGTTTGCTGTGTGTGCCTGTGCAAGATTCCAAGTGAATCCAAAGGTGTCTCATCTCACAGTAGTAAAAAGGATCTTCAGATACCTTAAAGGACAGCCTAACTTGGGGTTGTGGTATCCTAAAGAGTCTGCATTTGATCTTGTTGCATTCTCTGATTCTGATTATGCTGGTGCTAGCATGGATAGAAAGTCTACAACAGGTGGTTGTCAATTCTTAGGTCGAAGATTAATTTCTTGGCAGTGTAAGAAACAGACTATGGTGGCTATATCTACTACTGAAGCAGAATATGTGGCTGCTGCAAGTTGTTGTGCTCAAGTTTTATGGATTCAAAGCCAGATGCTTGATTATGGGTACAATTTCTTAAACACAATTATACATATAGACAATAACAGTACAATGTGTATCATTAAGAATCCAGTTCAACATTCAAAAACTAAACATATTGAAATTCGACATCATTTTATAAGAGACTGTGCTGAAAAGAAGTTAATTCAAGTTGTTAAAATACATACTGATAACAACTTTGCTGATCTCTTAACAAAAGGTTTTGATGTAAGCAGATTTCAGTACTTGGTAACAGGTATTGGAATGCTTAATCCTTCAAAAGATTAATGTGTAAATGTTTTTGGATTGTGTACTGTTACTTGTGCTATTTGTATAGTTGAGACTGCTTGAATGTTGTTAAGACTGCTTGTGAATTTGTTAGTCAAATGAAATAACTGTTAAAAGAGAATATTATGTTTTGTGTTTTCTTTGGTTTTGGACTAACATTTCAGGTTAAGAAAAGCTTTTTGCTTTGGATTGTGTTTGAAAAGAATGGTGGTTTGGATTGTCAAGTGTGAATGCTTGTCACACAACAAATGGTAATTGATTCACCATGTCTAATCAACATAAGAATTAACTAGTCCAGATCAAACGGTTTCTGGTAAAGACTACTCAAATCCGTTTATGGTTGACAGTTTACCAAAAACTGGTTGGTTATCAACTCACCAAATCTTAATGTGTGAAGAGTTGGCTAGTCCATAGCAAACGGCTATTGGTAAAGACACATCAAATCCGTTCATAGCTGATAGTTTGCTAAAAACTATAGGTGGACAAAACTATTTTCGAATCCACAAATTAAAATTCAAAATTTGGTTTTATCTCTGAAAACTTTTTGCTAAACAGTCTGAACTGCTGGTGTAAACAGTCTGAACTGCTGGGTTCATCAGTTTGTACTGATTGTTAAAAACTTAGTTCCTACTGAGTTTATGCTCTGTGATACACCTCTCTCAGAAGGTAATACATCTGGAAGTGTTGAGAGCAGTTTGTAACTGAAACAACTGAATTGATGGTAACTTGTACAAATGGTCTTATTTGATGCTGAGCTTGGAAACTCATGTTCTAGTTCATCTGATGGTGATGATTCTTCCAAACAGGGGAGGAATTAAAGGTTGTTCTTGTTGCTGTTAAAGATGATTGATCATTATGGAATTCAGGGGAGGAATTTAGAAGTCAGAGATGAATTATAATGAAGTGCTTAAATTTTATTCATTATAAAGGTGGATTCATTACAAAGCTTCATACGGTTACAAGGAAAAACCAACCAACAAAAGATACCAAAACAACCTACACAACACAAAAGTCAACACAACTAAAACTACTCAAGTTTTCCTTTTCCTTTTCCAGTGATATCCAGCATGATTTTGCTGCGGGCTCCTCTGCTACCCATAAGTTCAGACACCTGTTTGCAGGGAAGTGCAAGTATTACTGATCTTGGAGATGGAAATTGTTGCTTCTCAGGCTTCTTCTTTGGAACAGAGTTATTCTTCTTTGGAATTGGGATGTTCACTGATGATGCTGCTTTCTCAAATTCTTTTGTGAGTAAGTGTGATAGTTTTTGAAGTTCATCATCATCATCAGATGAGTCAGTCGAAGAGGAGGATGAATCATCAACATAAGGAGGAAGTTCATCGGAGGAAGTTTCTTCAGATGAGGATGTTTTAGTCTTTTTCTTTGAAAGATTAATTCTTGATGTTGAAGAATAGTTTGGAGGAAAATAGTTGTTCCATCCTGAATCTTCGGAATCAGAAGAAGAATCAGATGAAATTTCTATGATGTTTGGTGAAGAAGACATTGTGATTGAAGAAGTTAAAAGATTTGTGTTGAAGAAGATTTGTGTGGATATGTGAGTTTTATAGAGTTAATGAGGGTTTAATGGCATTCAATGCGTGGTTGATATGCAGAATTAACTTTGGGTTGGTATAAGGAATTAATTCCTTGATGGAATTAAATCAATTTTGGTAACTTTTGAAGAGTTGATTAAAAGAGTGTGATATATGAAGATAATTCTCAAAGTGTTTCGTGATTCAAGTCAAGTGTTTGAAAGAATCCACCCCCATCAACGAAATCAGATGTTTAATTCAAGAAACTTATTGATTTGCATCGAAATCATAAGTTTAGGGGAGGATTGTTGGGAATTAAACTTAAGCAGTTTGTACGGTTGTTGATGCAAGAACAGTTAAGACTGTTGATACAAGGACAGTTAAGACTGTTGATGGAAGAGCAATTAGAACTGCTGAAGGAAGAACAGTTAGGACTGCTTAAGAGATCAAGATGAAACCGTTTGAAGATAATTATAGAAAAGATATGGTAAATATCTTATTTGTATAGAATGATATGGTTAGATGCTTAACGTGTAAAGGACTCTTTACATTATAAAAGGAGATCCTTAGATTAGGGTTTCATATACATGTCATACAATACGATATACATATCATTCAGATCTATTGTAATCGTTCAATATAGTGAAGTGATAAGTTTGGTTGATATCGTTGTTCTTATTCAATCACCAAACACAAACTAACATTCTTCTAAGTGCTTGATAGTAAATTCCGCGTGCTATCAAGTATATACTCAAAGTATCTCCAACACAAAGTGTGTGTTTAGATCCGGTCAGGAATCGATTGTGTGACGATTACTAGTTGACGGGGATTAGGTTAGACGTGAGTCGTAGTTGACCACGAGAGATTGAAGTTGGTTGCGAAAATGAGGCTTGATTTTATGATATGTTATACTTGTGAGCTTTGTGCCAAGTCGGTGTCACGTTGACTTTTAGTCCTCGTTGACTCCGACGATGCCATAACATGGACATTTATATGGATTGTTGGACTTGGATTGAGATGATAAGTCGAGAGGTCATGACTCGGACTTGTGACTCGAAACAAATAATAACTCAAAATAAATATATACATATGAAACAACAAGAATCACATGAGGGTTTCATATAAGGAAATAAATAATAACAAGTATTATACTTGTTGGTTTATTAAAACAAAACTAAAGTTTTATAATAAATGAGTTATTAAATGTTTCAAGGGCACGCGGATCTAAGAATGCTATTTATGAGAAATACTTATGTTTTGTGGTTTTAGCGCCGAGTCTCGGATTAGTTGACATTAATAAACCCGACCAACATGGTTATCGGACTTATTGGGCTGACGAGTCCAACAAGAGCCTCATAAGAATGTCGGAAGAGATTTATTAATGGGCAATTCATCCTCATGACTTACCTAGTATGATTATTGAGTTTCGGGATAATAAATTACTCGAAGGAATTACGAGACTTATCTAGTTGACGAACTCGATAAGAACCCGACAATTCGTTCGCATAATTTATCAAACTAAAACTTAGTCATACGTCCTTGATCGCGAGTCGTTTTGATATTAATTGCTACGTGGCGTGAGTACACTTGAGTCGTGTCATGTCACCACTACACACCTGTCGATACCAAACACTAATAACGGATTTGAGCAAGAGATTTTGGAATTTAAAACGGAATATACTCGGGATGGTTTACTTTTGGAAACTTTTACGTTTGAAGATGATGTTAAGGATAGTTTATATTATTAGGTTGTGCCGAGTCCGAGAGTGCTGGTATTTGAGAGTCGCCGATTACTTTGTTTCAGTAGATTTTGTTTGTGCTTTGCTGCTTGAGGTGAGTTTCATAGCCCCATTTTCTCTTTAAACTTTTATATAACTTGGGGGAGAAAACGTGCAACTCTTTTTCCTAGACCTGCAACTACTTTTGATTTGCTTATGTGTTGACTAGTTAAGGTTAGATGCGCGGTAGATATTGACTTAGTCTAGGGTAGCAATCCCTTGCTATAACCATGATGCCTAGTTAAGAATAGATATCTGCTTACGGCCTAGACCAGGGTAGCAATCCCTTGCTATCACCATGTTACCTGGCTAGAGACCGCTTAGGGCCCTACTTGAGATCTCGTTATGACTACGGAATGATTTGATTTTGGAATGATATGACTATGGAATGATTTGATTATGGAATGATATGATTATGGAATGAATTGATTTTGGAATGATATGATTTTGGAATGATTCTTGGTATTGGCATGATTGATGACATTGTAGAATCTAACCGCCCTTTGTCCCACATAGCAAATAACTCTATCAGGTCTGCTATTAAATTTGAAATTAAACCTATTAACTCACCAGCGTTAGCTGACCTTTTTAGCATGTTTTTCTCAGGTAATTGATGATGTTTATTTTGCTTATTACTTTGGAGGCTTGGCGCATGGCATGGCTAAGGATCAATCTGCACTCTGATAATGTTATGGGGACCTAACTGATTTATTTCCTTTTTGGGCCTTTCTTTAAATACTATGGGTTTTATGTAGACTTGCTACACAAATTTTGGAATGTTTTATGTAATGGATAATCCTATCCTACTTTTCTATGCTTGTGACTCATACCAATTACGTAGCACCCCGAAAGCTTGATTAAGTCTTCCGCTGAACCGAATTTTGGGGGTGTTACACATATGTCTTAAGAGTCTACTTGAATTTTTACAGATTTTATTATTAAGTGGAAACCCCCTTTCAAAAATTGTTTATGCTAACATGTCCAAATTCGGATCTGCAGATACACTTCAAAAGTATATAATTAACAACCTAACCAAACGACTCGGATCTGCCAACACAGTTTTGACATATCATCACAATAAATTCAAAAATACGACCAAATCAAACTTAAATTCTTCCAAACCAATTGGAATACTTTACTAAGACCCTAAACTGAGTTTTAGAGCAAAAATCTAGAATTAAACATTTACAAAAATCGTTGTATGATGCACACATATTCGACTAACAATTATGTCCCGATCAAAACAACAACATAAACCCTAATTCCCTTCTAAACCCAATTCGACTCACAATTAATTCCTTGGGTTTCATTCCAATCTTCATACCATCATTTGTACCATTCATTTACTGATTTCAAAAGTATTATATGATGTCTAACACAATTCATATGGGTCTTTATACATATATTAATCAAACCGATTGTATTTTAGGGTTTTAATTCATTGTTGAGAGCCATATGGTTATAGACATGGAAAACGATTTTTGGAGCATGAATAGATGAAGAGGAAAGAACAATTAAACACATATGATGGACATGAGATCATCACCTTCCTGTGGCAGCAAAAGAAACTCAAAAACCAAAGAAAACAACACCAAGAATCGCCTCCAAAACCCCTTGAAATCAAACCGTGTAGAACCCTTGTAGAGAACCCTTTCTTGCCTTGTAATCACCACCAAAAACCACCAATAACCTGGTCTTCTTCCTTCTTGTGTCGTGTGAAATAATGGAGAGGATAGGGAAAAGATTTTGTGTGTGAAATAATAAATGAAAACCGTATAATGTTATGAGAGGTGAAGTGAAAACATGTGGTAACTTAGGGAAGAGATCATGGGCCGATTTTTGTGATATCCTTGGAATATTTTTAGTACTTATCTTCTTGTAAAGTGTATTTGGACTTGTATGTAGTGTAGGTACAAGGATATGGGGCGTTTTCTTTTAATTACATAGCTTAGGATTAGTTTTAATTATAAGGTAAGGTTTTATTAATATTAGTTATTTAGTTTAGTACTTAGGATATAAAGTTATGTAATTCTCATTTATATTTCTTTGTATTCTTGTAAGGTTAAAATAGTTAGAGGGTAATTTGGGAAATTCAAATGATGAGAAAATGAGGGTTTTACAAGATTAGTGGTGAGTTCATCGGAGAGTTTAAACGTCGTTAAAACCTAAAAACGTAAGTTTAAATCGCGTAAAATGTAAAATGTGCAAAGTTTAACTAAAAATGCATGCGAAAGTAAAAATGGGATATTTAATTTATGATTGTAAGAAACCAAAATGCACTAAAATAGTTATACTGTATATTGTCAGGTGTCGGTTTAAGTTAAATGTACGTTTAACGACGTACGCGGAATAACCTATCTAGTTACTCGCAAAAGTAAATTTACTTAAAATAAAAATATTAAGTAAAATTAAATAATTAAATAATGACCTCAAAATTGCGAATTGTTACATGGTGGCTTAGGGTGGTTGTGGCTTCGAGGGAGGTGGCCTCGAGTGGTGGTGGCGTCGGGTGGTGATGGTGTGAGTTGTAGAGGGTGTTTGTTTGTGTGTTTTTGTGAGACTGTTTTGTGTATGTGTTTTTAATGCAATAACTCACCTTTTCAGCTTTTCAATGCTTGCCTTTCAATTACAATATTTCCTTATTTAAGTTTTTCAACATTTCAACATATTGACTTTTCACTTTTTCACATTTGACTGTTTTTGTTTTATATGTAGTTAAGATACAGTATTAGATATAAGCTTGGCCAATTACTTTAAAAAATAAATATCATGTGTTTGACACAAAATGCAACAAATTATCCTCATTTAATGGAGAGCTATTGAGCTATAAAAAAGTTTTTAAACATTGGAGAGTGTTTGTAGAAATGACTTTTTAAGAAGATAAAATTTAAAGTAAATTGCAAAAATCGTCTCTAAAGTTTGGCCAAATTCATGTTTCGTCCTAAACGTTACGAAAGTGCAAGGACCGTCTCTGTGGGGAACCTTTGGTGCAACTATCGTCCCATCGTTCCCACAGAGACGATACTTGCACCAAAGGTTTCCCAACATGGATGATACTTGCACCAAAAGTTTCCTCACATGGACGATCCTTGCATTTTCGTAATGTTTGAGACGAAATATACAATTTGGCCAAACTTTAAGGACGATTTATGCAATTTACTCTAAAATTTATGAAAAAATTATTTGTGGTTAAAAGGAAAAGTCATTATGGGATGAAGAATTCTAGATGCTTAACGATGAGCGCAGCACTAGGTGGTGGATAGAATGGTGGCAACAAATGCTTTGCTACAAGAGTTGCACATTTATTTTCAGAAATAAAAAATCAAGTGAACACAAAACTTTATCAAAAGAAGGAAAAAGTGTTACCAACCTTCAATTTTATTCATTGTATATTTGTATTCACGAAAACATGTTATTTCACTTTGAAATAACTTAATAAAATATTTAAGTAACAAATCTTTTTTTTATATACTAAAAAATAATGAATTGATATCATATTGAAGCACATTTATTTAAGTCTAAACAAATATCCGTGAATAGCAACGAGATTTTATAATGACAAACAGTTATTGTTGCGATATTTTGGTTATTCATTTTGCTATCAACTATGAACTAACATAATAATAAATAAATAAATAAATAAATAAATAAATAAAAAGTTGTAATGTGGCATCTTAGTAGAGTTTGTGGATGGGTTTTAGAAATTATTAATGTTGAATTTAAATACAAAAAACTTATCTTTTTTTAGAAACTACATTAAAAAAAGTTATCATGCATTTTTTTATATTTTTTTATGAGAACATTTTTAAAACAAATATTTCATTAAAGCAACATTGTTTGACATTTTATGTGAGAATTAGGTTTTAAAATAATATACTGAGAATTAAACATTTTTTAAGATCAAGCAAAAATATTTTTGCTTTATATGTAATAGAGATATGCAAATAAATATACTAAATCTAGACTTTAAATTTTTAAATAAAACTATTTTTCTTGTTGTGTTACGAAATTAAATCAATTTTAATAGTAAACTCTCGCGCATGTTCAAGGTTATAAACTAGTGCATATAATAAAAATAATATAATAATTAAAATACACACCTTTTAAAACAGTAAAACACCGACGAAAGCCGTCAGAATGATTAGAGATAAGCACATGCCACTGATTGGTCCCCAAGTTCCACTTGCACTCTCAAAATTTAGAAAAATGGTTTGTGGTTCTGAAATTTCCAACTAAATGAGAAGTAAAATTAGTAAATGACATGTGACATTAATGTGTTGTTAACTACTCAACAAGATGAATCAAAAGGCAACTAGATGAATCAAAAGTTCAAATCCATTTGATGAAAAGATACATCATTTTAGAGGTGTCAATTCGGGTTAGGTTCGGGTTGATGGGTTTGGGTTGTCAGGTTGGCGGGTCAGAAAACCTCAACCCGAACCTGACCCATTTAAATCATCGGGTCAGCTATGTCAACCCTAATCTGTTTACACATAACCCGAACCTGACCTATTTAACCCATATATATACTTGGGTTGGCGGGTTAAATAGGTTATACGGGTTGAATAGGTTAAATGGGTTTCGGGTTGACACATTTAACCCGTTTTTTATACAAAAGTTGTCACATTACACGAGTTAAACAGGTTAAACGGGTTTGCGGGTCGACCCTTTTAACCCATTTAACATGTATAATAAAATATAAATAATTTTTAATTTAAGAAAAAATTCTTAAACGGGTTGGCGGGTCGACACACTTAATTTATTCTCAACCCGAACCTGACCTGTTTAATAAACAGGTTAGATGGGTCGACCCAAACCTGACCTGAAATCTATTTAACTCAACCCGAACCTGTTAATTTTCGTATCGGTTTCAGGTCGGGTCAGAAATTGTCACCCCTAACCCTTACGGCCTTATAATCTTTACGCTTATGATTATAAATATAGATATGCGTGTTTGTCTTATATTCGGTCATAGGTATTATTAATGTTTTAAAAATCAGTTTTCTAATTGACCCGACCGATTCACTAGGTTACGGTTCAACCGGTGGTTTAATTGAGTTTTTCGCCTAAAACCGCCTTTTGATCACTCGACCGATTCATGGTTCAACCGGTTTTACCCGGGTTTTAAAACACTGGCCGTATGATTTCTAGCCATACATTTCAAATAAATGAGAGAAAATTAGTGGGAGATGCATCTACTTTTGTAAGTTCATCTGAAATGTGTGATTATGGTTTATTCTCACCCTTCTCATTAAAATTTTTCTTCTCATTTGATCCTAACTCATGAAAAATATACCAAATCAAAAAGTAATATTAGGGGAGATGATTTGCACACTCTACTTTATTATTTGCACACTCTACAGTACAAGCAGATAAAACACGATGTTAATATTGTACAAGTATTTAATGCATGTTTGAAGTGTTTCAATCAATTATAAACGTGTGTAAATCAATTCCCATATATTAGGTTTATTCAACTTATTGCAGTTCGTCCATCATTCATTGGTGCATCTAAAATAATTTCTGTGTTGACTTTTTTTATACTATAAATGTAGGGTCCGTCCGTTTGGTGCACCAAAATGTAGGATTATGATTTGGATTTGAATTATAATTTAAGGTAGGAAAGAGAAAAAATATTTTATATATATTATTATATATTTTAAGATTTAAAAATAATATAAAATGGAACATTTATTACCAAAAGGGCAGTTTATACGGACCCCCCTTATAGGGGGTTTGCAATTATTATGTGCATTGAATGGGTTGTACTGTGTGCATCATTGTGTTGTATTGTGTCCTTCACGATTTGTATGATTATCATAAGGGGGTTTGTATAGGATACCTAAAAAGGCATAGAAATTAGGGCAAATGAGTTGATGTGAGATTGTCAGATGTGTCAGTGTGTAATGCGGGCCTCATGGTTGGGTTTTCTTGATCCCCATTTATTAGGATTTGATTACTGTTTAGATTTCTACATGAAGCAAACAAACAATGCATTTGACTCCAAAATCTTTTTTTGGGTGAGTACCTCAAAACAAACGGACCCGTAATGTGATAAATCCTCTTTTTTCGTATGGTCAGACAGTACATCATGATCACGGGCGTCTCCGATGATTTGCGGGCCCTATCCGAGCCGTTAAAAAATGTGCCCCTTAGACCCCTTATTGGGCTTATAAATTTATTATGGGTTATAGGTTTAGTTATAAGATTGGAATTTAATTGGGCCCAAGTTTAAATGTTTAATACCTATTTAAAAAAAATATATATATATATATATATATATATATATGATTTTTTTTTTTTAAATGGGCCCTCGCGTAAAACGGGCCCTAGCCGGTTGGCCTCCCCGGCTACCCCTAGAGCCGCCCATGTCGTATGGTCAGACAGTACATCATGATCACAACTTGTATTATTTAACAAGTTGTTCTCTGTAACGTATATTAGGGGTGTAAACGAGTCGAGTCAAGCCGAGTACTGTCAAGCTCGAGCTCGGCTCGAATACTAAAACTTGAGCTCGAAACTCAACTCGAGCTCGGTCGAGCTTTATATTTCGAGCTCGAGCTCGACTCGTATAAAACTCGAGCTCGAAGCTCGACTCGAGCTCGATTATTTTCATATGTAAGGCTCGAGCTCGATGAATACTCGACATATCAAGCTCGGCTCGACTCGTTTTGTATGAAAATTAAGTAAATATATGTACTACGTATATAAAAGAGTAAAAGTGTAATTTAGTTGAATCTCGATAAGGCTCGCGAGCTTCACGAGCAGAGTATTTTCGAGCTCGAACTTGACTCGAAAATATATACGTGTAGCTCGAACTCGAACTCGACTCGTTTACATCGAATCGATTTTGAGTAGTTTACGAGTCGATCCCGAGTAGCTCGTGAGTTGTCTCGTCTCGTTTACACCCCTAACACGTACATCACATATATTCTATTAATGAAAATAAACAAAGGCATCTAAAAAGACAAAATAGGAAGCCTATATATTTGATGCACATGCATTGATAGACCCAAAAAAAACAAAATGCAAATCCCTCGCATCATTCTCGTGCTCATACTGCAATCACACATACTACCCTTTTCACATTGCAAATCAATCGTCAAAAACCTCCCTCGCTTTTCCGGTGATCTTCCGTTCACTCTCGAAACTGGGTATGTACCAAAATCTATGCTCTTTAAACTTTGTAGAACGTATTTTCTTTCATGTTTTTTTTCCTTTACGTCTATTAATGTTACACCTCACATAGAGCTCAAGGGAAATCGAACCTACCGGTAGTATTTTTTTTGTTTTCTTCTTAGTTTAGTTAAGTCCTAGTATTTTAGCGTATGAAAGACCTTTAGCCTAGCGGTATGTGAATGTGACCATCTATCAAGTGGTTATGGCTTCAACGAGGTCTAGTTGGAGACGTTTTTTTAAATATATAGTGTGAGATATGTGTACATATGTGTGTGAAATACGCTCTATGTTAAAAAAGATCTACGTAGTATTATGGCATAATTATGTAATGGTAAAATTAAGAAGTTTACAACAAAAGTTTAACTCTTTATATGGATTGCATTTTTGTCTGAAAGTTATGTTGGTGTCGGAAAACGCGAAGAAGTGCAACTGTTCTACTACTTTGTTGAATCTCAAAGGAACCCACAAAAAGATCCGTTGCTTCTTTATCTCACCGGTGGCCCGGGAACCTCTGGCATTCTTCCATTCCTCTATCAAATTGGTAACTTTCTTGATCTTCATTAGTTACCATGAGTTAGGCTTATCTACCGTGCAAGATACTAGCGACAGTAGTTTTTATATGTTATACAAGTGTAATTTTCGATAGAGTAATATTATATCCTTTAAAGAAATTTTTGAAAATCTTGTCATATGTCACGACTCACGAGGACAATTTAGATGACTTGCTGAATTACAAGGCTACGTTATCAGTTATTTCGTTATACTCCCCCCGTCATATAATATTAGTTCATTTTTTATTTTTCAAAGTCTTTTTTTTTCCCACTTTACCTTAATTATTATTTTTTTGTTATATAATACTTGATTAAAAGTATATCAATAAAAATGCATTTAAAACACAAGTCCTTTTATATATTTTGCATCAAATATTATATAACACGAAAACGAAATAATTAAGGTTAAAGTTGGAATAAAAAGACTTCGAAAAAGTCAAATGAACTTATATTTTGAGACGGAGTGAGTAATAAAGTAGATTTGTATAGACGCACGACGCCTAATTTATCATCTACATAAGAAACTACATAAATTAATACTCATTAAACCATCCACTAGTATATTACGTATTTATTAAATAGTGAGTATTATTTTATCGATATTAATTTATCTAAACTCAAGACCTGCAAAAAATATTGATTACAAAGTTTATTAATTAATTAAGTATTAATTTATTAAATTCCTACTTTCGGTTACTATAAAATAAAAAAAGTCGTACGTTACATACTCTATAATAATGTAACCAGACAGTGACACAGATGTAGATGTAGTATTTTAAAATATATACCGACCCTCCTTTAGGGAGGGAGGGTGTGTTGACTTGACCAACCTGCCGCCGCTGTACTGTGTGCTTTAAAACTTGTATATTTTGATTAAAGTAGGCGGACTCCACATGGTAGGGAGGGTCCGGTTAGTGTGACGTAGATGTAGATGTAGTATTTTAATATAGGAAGACTAATATAGAAATTTATTGAAATCTAATCAATACCGTATTTATGTTAAAAAAACAAGAAAAAAAAAATATACGACGCCAATGAAAAAATCTACAAAAAATAAATGAGATGTGAAGATGTGATTAGCGTACTTTGTCATAATTTCTCTGTCTTTCTCTTATTAATTCAATCACTTTCTGACATCTCATTTTTTGAATATTTTTTTTAGGTGTAGCATTTGCCTAAAAAAATCATTAGTGTATTTTGTTTCACCTAACTCAATGAACATGGCAAGTTGTTTTATATCAACCCAGGATTCTGGGTATCTCAAGTTTGACCAATTGCCAGCTTGCCAGTTTTGTTTTGATATTCAGACTGAATATTTGTTTTAAAATAGTTATTGACTAAAAAATCAAAAAGTATTTATAAAGCATTGTTTTGGTTTATTTTCAAATAGTTATTGACTAAACTTCTTGGGTTAATTTCATACTGATACTATAATATATATAATGACTAGAAAAGTGTTTGCCTTTTGTTTTTAATCAATAGTTTGGGATGAAAAAACTATTACGGAGTACTTAAATCGCCTAATTGCAATAATCATTTATTAGTACTTCGAGTAAATATGACTCCAATTTTTATTCTAAATCGTGTTCGAAAATTTGTGCTCATTTTTACAAATCAAAGTCAAAGTAACAATTCAAAACGGCAAAAACAATTTCTAGATTACTCAATGACAATCATACTACGAAATGAGAAGATCTAATATATTTGATCGAATTCTTTGCTCTAGGTCCACTTAACTTTGTCTATACGAACGCAACGAGAACTGATGTTAAATTGGAACTGAACCCATATTCATGGACAAAGGTTCGTAGTCTTTATCTTACTTACGATATAGGGACATGTCCAAATGTATCAGTGTATCGCGTCTCAGAGTTATCAAGTAACATCTAACTTGATTTTGTATGTTTGTAGACAGCCAACGTCATATTCATCGATCTACCTGTTGGCACTGGATTTTCATATGTTAAGGCCAATGAATCGTTGAAGAATAGTGATTCCCTTGCCGCTACACATGCTTATGATTTTATAAGAAAGGTAAGATATGATAAACATAGAAATTGTAACTTTCCTCCAACTTAATTCGTTGTTTAAATGTTCTTTGTATTCATGAATTTGTAGTGGCTCATGGACCATCCTAAGTTTCTCAATAATCCGTTGTACATCACCGGGATTTCTTACATGGGACTTTTCATTCCCAGAGTCATTTCAAATATATATGATGGTAATAATTGTTTTTTTAAGTTAATATGGGACGATGACAATGTATATGATTTCAAAATACAAAGACAACTACACCGTTCTTGTAAACGTTATCATTATTAAAATTAAGGGTCTTGAAACATATTGATTCTTGTAACCAAATTTTCTTCCTTAGGCAATGATAGAGGGGTTCTACCAAAACTGAACATCAAGGTAACTCATAATCTCTAACTCATACAAGACTGTTATCAGTAATTGTAATCGAGTTATAGCTCATGTCCTTGGATGCATGCATGTGTAGGGTTTCTTGATCGTGAACCCTCTTACGGATAAGTTCATAGATTTTAATTCAAGAACTGAATTTGCTTATCGAGCTGCACTTATTGAATATGATCTTTATAAGGTACTTTAAGTCAGGTACTCCATAACACATCATAAATTAATCTATTTTATCGTTTTAATCCTATATGTATATATTTTAAAAGTCGTACATTTTTTATTTTGCAGCCTGCTGAAGAAAACTGTGGAGGTAAATACATAAATGTGGATCCAAATAACACTTTGTGTTTGGACAGTCTTAAACCCATAGATGAGGTGAGTTATTGTGTTAATTAACTCTCCGTGTTTGATTTATCTTTTGTTACTTATAGCATATTATGCATATATTCTAACATATGCATTTTGACCATCACAGTCACTAAGTCGAGTTAATGTACCTCAAATATTAGAGCCAATTTGCAACGCACAAGATGCAAAAGCAATTTGTCGAGTAAGCCATAAACCCCCGATCCCGTGTATTTTCTTTTCTTTCTTTAAATGTTTTAGTTGAATTAAATTTTAAATGATAATACGTTTACAGGAATCCATTTATGCATTTTCTAATATTTGGGCAAACACAAAATCTGTCCGACAAGCTCTCCATATTCGCAAGGTAATTCAATCATATGTTTTAAATTAAACTTTAGCTGTTGAAAGTTGTTCTTAGTTTGTCCTTGGATTATTGATGATTTTACATATAGTTCATCTCTAGTTAATATCGAGTGGTGTAGTTAATCAGCTTTTGATAGTTTTTTTAACAATGTTTGAATGACGTGTGACCGTGCAGGGAACAGTAGAAAACTTTCAATTCACCAACACGAGCATCCGTGCCGTGTTTGGGGACTCACACTCCATATATTACACCCATGATATCTTCAGTAGTTTGGCATACCATAAGCACCTTCTTACAAAAGAGTGTCATGCTTTGATCATCAAGTAATATCTCTCTCAAACTCATTGTATAAGAACAACTTTTTTTTTTTACTCTACACACGAACAATATTAGTTTTAGGTAAATCCCCGTAATCTTATTAAACATCAAGTGAATGTATATATATACACATGCATAAACCAAATGAATAATAGACTTGGAATCAAACTGGGCTATGCCCGAAACATAAACATAGTAAACCAATGGGCTGATTAATGCCACGCTAATAGACTAAACATGGGTTAGTTTTGCTTAAATGTTTGGGGTCTGTGTTGCTTAGCAAATTTGTTAAGGATATGTTATATCATGATTATTGTTCTTATAAAAAAAAAAAAAAAAAAAAAAAAAAAAAAAAACTTGCTTGCATCATCATAGTATCAAACAAGAATTTAAATGCATCATACAAATTAACCAATGGGTATCTAGTGTATCGGTATCAAAGTGGTTCACTATCTAAGACTAAGAGATGGTCATTTTGGGCCCAAGTCTTAAAATAGAAGTGTTTGATTATTTTGCATTTTTAAAACGTACTTATTACAGAACATATGTGGAAGCTTTTTTTTCCTACCATCTTTTGTATTATACTAAACGTGTTTTGAATTGGTTTGCAGTGGTGATCATGATATGACATTCCCATACGTGGGCACGCAGAAATGGATAAAGAGTCTCAAACTTAGAGTCGAGACCCCATGGAAACCATGGTTTGTTCGTAATCAAGTCGCTGGGTAAGTTCAAGTTCTCGATGTTTTAGACAACTTGTTCTATTTTTGGATATTCTACAATATTTTTTATAATCAAACATTATAATGTGAAGTACCATTTCTTTTTATGTAGATATGAGAAGACATACTCGAAAGCCAAATACTTCATGCAATACGCAACTATTAAGGTAATCGAGGACTGTGCGATTATCATTTAGGGAGTTACAGATTACTTCATCATTTTAATTACTTATTGGCATTTTACTTTAATAAATCAAAATTTCTAACATAAAATATGAGATGTTCAATTCAAAGATTATATAAGTTACTTATGCCTGTTAAGTCTAGATGAAAATTATATCTTCTTAGACTAAGCATGAGTAAATGATATGTGTTTTGCAGGCTGCGGGTCATTCGGTGACACTTTATAAGCCTGAAGAAGCCATGGTCATTGTGGAGACATGGCTTGCGTCTCATACCAATTCTACAAAATAGACTTTCTTTAATGTAGTTTTTTTACTAAGAAATGTAATTTATTCGACTTAAATGGCTTTGCCTTACACTTAACATATCGTAAAAATAGTTCTACACATACGCAAATGTTTATGAACTGTTCACTTTTATGTTTATTTTCTAACGGCAATTATCTCACAATACACATATCACAGTTTTAGCTTACATATGTTAAGCAATAATTAAACCCGTAATCATTTGATTTGAGAGTTTTGAGCTAAAAAGTACACGCTTCAAATGTTTAAAATATCAAAGTCCACGCTTCCTTAGTGTGTGGACAAATATTGCGTGAATAATATCTCAACATTTGGAAATGGCGACAAAAATTTAAAAGTTCACATGTATAAGTGTAGAACAATAACATAAATTTATCCTCATCACGAGCGTGTTGAAATCATATTGCCAAAATGAAAATTTGTAAGATATTATTCATTCTCTATGTCTTTCACCATTTTTTTTCCTGTAAACACTTTTTACATGTTTGGAAGTTTGACCTTTTGGTATAGTGTGATTGTCGTTACTACATATTGACAAGTGTGTAAGCTTTTCATACGCTTATAAATGTAGATAAAATCATGTTCTACACGTTTGTAATTGTGTTATTTTTACCACATCTTATAGTGTGTAAATGTATAAATAAAAGTACATGTCTCCATAAGGCGTGTAAAAATAATTATGCAAATTTTGACTTTTTCTTGTAGTGTAAGTATTACCCCTTGAAGTAAGATAGAAAATATGAAAAAATGAAAAACCAACCATGTCTGTGACATAAAACTCGGTGGAACTTCAAAGAAAACAATTTTGGCCACACAATTCTACCCGGTAAAGTAAAACCACCCAACAATGTAACAACCATGACCGTTGCTAAGACGAACTTTCAGCCACCACCTAAACTAAACCAAGATAATGCTGATCAAAACCACAAGACCTCCTATCTGAATGGTTAAAGAGCCGTTTTGTTTATGACTTTTGGGTTCAAGTAACGTTTCATTCTAAATTATAATTGTTTGGTTCAAGGTTTTTGCAATTGAAGTGGCCACTGTAGAAATCAAGGGAATACTGAAAATATTATTAATCAGATTCACTATATAATGAAGTTTACAAGATATTAAAGCAAACTACTCAAAACCCTAGCAATTAAACGGGCCAAACCCGACAGGCCGGGCCTAGGCCTTTATTATCTAACATCCCCTCTTAAACTCACAATGCTGCAGCGGTTGTAACACCACGGGAAAAATATAGGTTTTTGCAGCGGAATAAAATATAGCTTTGCTGCGAAAAATAAAGTTAATTTGCAGCGGAATAAAAGTTGAGGGTTACTTCATAACAAAACAGCCACAACCATAGCAACGAACTCAAGTGAGTCATTTAAAATAAATACCATTCAAATTATAGAAAAACGTCCAAGTCAAAAAGGTTCCCAACAGTGCAAAACACTTAAAAAAACATAAATAGTTTAAAGGTTTTCGAATGGTAATTATTAAGGAAAAAGAAAATAGATAGCCATCGATAGTCTTCATGTCACTCAAAAGCCAGAAAAGCAATACTTCAAATACAGGAGATAAACATGCTAAAAAGTCAACACAAATGTTGAGTGAAATTCATAGGTTTAAAATAAATAGTTGAATACTATATTTTATAAAGTCTGGATGATATTAGTAACGAATACAAATATCGGGTAAGCTTCGTATAAATTTGCTAAGCTCATGACACGCAAACGTTAACCGGCATCAATAACATTGATGTAATCAATAATAATATCTCAAACTTTTCCCTCAAGTAGGTAGTTTGCCGTCTACCTAGGTAATTCGAATATAGCACACATGTGTTGCCTATCCGGTCAACAGAGTGGGGTGAGTGAGTCCTATAGGCCTATACAATATATTCGCGTTCACTCGCAAGTGATTAATGATTCATGATAAAGGGACTTGCTGGTGGCAATAACGGTACTTAGCATAAGCATCATAATCAGGAAATTATACATTTAAACAATTGTGTTCATAAAAAGTAAGTAGCATGTATCTCCCACATTAGTTTATAAAACAATTTAAAAGTAAAAGTGGGGCTATGAATCATACCTTAGTAGTAGAAGAACAAGATATCACAATATGATCAGATAGTAGAGCACAACAGATAAGCCTCAACACAACCTAGTTATTTAGATAATATGTCTCAGAAAATGATACTTGAAAGGTAATATATAACAATACGTTCGTGGAATACTCATGTTGTTGAATAAAAGGTTTTGTTTCCCATGTGGTTTTTAGAAAATATAGTTTCTAGATTAAATCACGTAAGACGATGAAAATCGGCAGAAAAACTATCAAACACATAGACAAGAATCTAGAAACGCAACAAACGAATAAGAATAAAAGAAGAAAGAAATAAGAGACGAAAAAGAGAAATAATAAATAAAACATCAATGTATTGTTTCGGAGTTTTACCCGGCAACCCAAATAGTTGAGAAAGCATTATTGTTTAAAAGGTTTATTATGTTAACAATTTGATAAATAGAAATCATGATTGTTTAAATTATAAAAATAGTTTTTATAAAATTTGGACATGATTTATCCGTTTATACCATTTTTACCAAGTCGTTACGACTTATTGAATAACAATTTCTAATTATTACTACTTACTAAATTATTACAAATTCATACAAATTAAATACAAATTACAAGTTTTACAAATTAAATACATTTATTCCAAATTTTACAAGTTTCATATAATTATCCGTCGTTATCATTCGCCTGAATATTAGTGTCGGGTTTATCGGCCATTTTGTACTGGTGGTACAAAATCGTCCATAAGTCCTTCGGCTAATACCGTAAATCCAATAACGAGCTTCCATTTCATCCAAAGCTTAGGTAATTGTAACAAATGTTCCAAATCCCATATCGGTATCCAAGTACTCAAAAATAGCATCCGAAACATCATCGACAAAACAACAAAATAATAAATTTAGTGTATGTTAAATGAAATAATTAACGACAAATATAAAACATAACCGACGCACACTATCGGGCTTTAGGCCCAATGTCACCATAAGACTCAATTTTTGTTAACGGGCTCCTTAGCCTATTAACCAATCCAAAATAACTCAATACTTAGTTTTTAGTTTTAAAAACAATATTTTCAACACAAACATATACGACCAAGTCAAGGTTACCAAAACCTCGCTAACAACTCAAAAATCATTTTCACAACTTCTCGACCTCTGCTATAAGCCTCAGTTACCAAAACTTGCGGCCGCAACTCCCCGTGAGTCACGGCTCACACCAATGGGCTAATAACATAACCACGGCTAAACAAACTCATGGCTTACATATTCGACCTCAAAACACTTAAACCAAACTCGACCATAAAATATTTACCACAACCCTCGGCTACAACTAAACTAAACAAACTCCAGGCCGTGACTCCTTTGAGTCAAGGCTCACCCTATTCGAACTAATACACTACTCGGCCATGACAAAACCCAAACCAAATCCACATCAACTCAAAATAAATTCATAAAAACAATACACAAGCTCGAAACATAAATAAAAATAACACATAATCAAGAAACGGGTCTGAGTTAACTCAAATCGTGAGTTGATTCGGACGAGTCATACCACTCGGAGCGAGTCACGGCGAGTCGAGTTACCAAAATATAGATCCACACGTTTTTAGTTTAAAACATTAAGTTTTAGTTAAGTTTTTTTATAACAAAAACATTTTTATAAAATTTTATTAATTAGGGTTTCAATAAAAGTGGAAGAAAATAAGAAATGGTAGTGCATGGGCTTCCAAATACAACCAAACGGGCTCCTACAGCCTTCAAAAGCACTAGAAATGAAGTGGGGAGAAAGATCGATGCGGCGGTGGTATTTTTGGGGTGGTCGGAAAGTTCGCCGGAGGTGGGTGTCGGCGCTGGAATAGTATTTTTCGGTAAGGTGTTACTAGTAAAAGGGGAAACCCTAAAGGGGTTTATATAGTTCAAGGGGAGGGGGCGAATTCGGACAAAAGAAATAAGAGGGGACGGCGGTGAAAAATTAGGAAGGGGGTAGAAACTGCAATTTAGCTATTCTTTTAGTAAAACTGTTGTGGGCCCCATTTAGCTTATCAAACTTCAGTTTTAATTTACGGGACTTGCGCCATTGAGTCCGAAATAATTTTTCTGATAAATTTGAGTATTCGCACGTATAGTTTTCTCTGGTTTAATTTATTTAACAAATCAATTTGTTTAGTGCATTTTAGGTTGTGCCGGCTAAAATAACAAAGAACGCTCACGTTTAGCAATAAATTCACTCTTTTCAAAGCCCAAACAAGTTCAAAGAAATTTAAAAACTAAGGGAAATTCAAAAATAGATATTTTAGCTAGTAAAATAAGTTTGGTAAAATTACCGGATGTTACAGCACCTACATCATATTTTGAAATCCGTCCCGGATTTCGGTTCGCGTTACTAGCTGGGTTCAAGAAAAAGGTGAGGGTACTTCCCCAATGAAGTTCAATTGCTCATCGATTTGAATCTCTTCCAGCGGGATCACGAGTGGTTCATCTGATAGGCACTTCTTAAGGTTAGAGACGTGAAACGTGGGGTATACCTTACTGAGCTCGGGTGGAAGTTCAAGTCTATACGCCACTGGACCAACCCTGTTCAAAATCTTGAACGGTCCAATGTACCTCGGGTTCAGTTTCCTTCGTTTACCGAACCGTATCATGCCTTTCCAATGCGAGACTTTCAACATCACCTTATCTCCGACTTGAAACTCTAGGGTTTTGCGCCTAACGTCGGCGTAGCTCTTCTGTCGATCTCTTGCAGCTTGAAGTCGGTTCCTAATTTGCAAGATCTTCTCAGTTGTCTCGCGGACAATCTCTGGTCCGGTGAGTTGGGCTTCTCCTACCTCAGCCCAACAGACAGGCGATCGGCATTTTCGACCATATAATGCTTCAAACGGGGCAGCCTTAATACTCGCATGGTAACTGTTGTTGTAAGAAAACTCGATCAATGGCAAATGGGTGTCCCATCCATTTCCAAAGTCAATGACGCAAGCTCGGAGCATGTCTTCTAGCGTCTGAATGGTCCTCTCGCTCTGACCATCGTTCTGAGGGTGATATGCGGTGCTCATATCTAGCTTGGTTCCAAAGGCATCCTGGAGTGATTGCCAAAAGTTGGAAGTAAACCTGCTGTCTCGGTCAGATATGATAGAGATTGGCACGCCATGCCTCGAGACTACTTCCTTAATGTAGAGCCTAGTCAACTTATCCATACCGTATGTCTCCTTGATGGGTAGAAAGTGTGCAGATTTTGTAAGTCGGTCGACTATTACCCAAATAGCATCGTGACCATTTGAAGTTCTCGGAAGCTTAGTGATGAAATCCATGGTAATCCGTTCCCACTTCCACACGGGAATCTCGGCTTGTTGTAGAAGTCCAGATGGTTTCTGATGCTCGGCCTTAACCTTAGAGCACTTAAGACACTTGCGGACATAGTCGGCAATGTCGGGCTTCATATTTGGCCACCAATACATCTTCTTGAGATTTTGATACATCTTCTCGGCTCCTGGGTGTACAGAGTACTTCGACTTGTGAGACTCGTGCATGATCAAGTCTCGTAGACCACCATAAAGTGGTATCCAACTTCGTCCTTTGAAGCATAAAGTCCCGTCCGGACGTTTCTCGAACTTCTTCTTTATCATGCCGTATAGGTTCTCGCTCTTGAGATCTTCTTGATTTACTGCTTCTAGCTGAGTGCTGAGAATCTGAGCGGGAAGATTTAAGTCGATGGTCATAACCAAGGCTCGAACTCGTAATGGCTTCAACCATTCCTTCCAGCTCAAGGCATCAGCCACGACGTTCTCTTTTCCCAGATAGTATCGAATCTCACAATCATAGTCGCTTAACAACTCTAACCATCTTCATTGTCTCCTATTCAACTCCTTCTAATCCAAAATATGCTGAAGGCTCTTGTGATCGGTGAAAACAGTACACTTTGTACCATATAGGTAATGTCTCCACATCTTAAATGCAAAAACCACGGCTCCTAACTCCAAATCATGTGTGGTATAATTCTTCTCATGAACCTTAAGTTGTCGTGAGGCATACGCCATCACCTTTCCTCATTGCATCAGAATTGCTCCAAATCCTTGATGCGATGCATCACAGTATACTAAAAAATCTTCAGTCTCTTCCGGCAATGCTAAAATCGGTGCACTTTAAAGTCTCCGCTTCAGGGTTTGGAACGCTTCTTTTTCATCCTCACCCCATTCATACTTATTGTCCTTTTGGGTTAACTTGGTTAACATCTTAGCTACTTTGGAGAATCCCTCGATGAATCTCCTGTAGTATCCATCCAAACCCAAAAATTGACGAATTTCTGTAGCATTAGAGGGTGTCGGCCAGTTTTCAATAGCTTCAATCTTTGCGGGGTCGACGTGCAAACCTTTGCTGTCAATCACATGCCTAAGGAATTGTACGGTGCGAATCCAAAATTCACACTTAGAGAACTTCGTGTACAATTTCTCTTCCTTGAGTAGATTTAGGATTATCGTCAGGTGTTTCTTGTGCTCCTCTTCACTCTTGGAGTAGATCAAAATATCGTCGATGAACACTATAACAAACTTATCCAGATATGGCTTACACACTCGGTTCATGAGATCCATGAATACATCCGGTGCGTTTGTCAAGCCAAATGGCATCACTCGGAACTCATAGTGTCCATAACGAGATCTAAATGCTGTTTTGGGAATATCCTCTTCCCGAACTCTAAGTTGATGGTAACCTGAACGTAAGTCTATCCTGGAATAATAGCTAGATCCTTGCAACTGGTCGAATAAATCGTCGATCCTAGGTAACGGGTATCGGTTCTTTACTATTAACTTGTTCAGTTCATGGTAGTCAATACACATCCTAAATGATCCATCCTTCTACTTCACAAACAAAACCAGTGCTCACCAGGGTGAGGAACTCGGTTGAATAAACCCTTTGTCCAACAACTCTTTTATTTGATTGGACATTTCTTGCATCTCAGTCGACGCTAAATGGTAAGGTGCACGTGCCACGAGTGCAGCTCCCGACACTAAGTCGATTTGAAATTCCACTTGTCGAGTCGGTGGAAGTCCAAGCAAGTCTTCGGGAAACAATTCAGGAAAATCATGCACAATCGGAACATCCTCTAGTCGTCTCTCTCCAGACTTCTTCTTAGCCACATGTGCTAGGAAAGCGTGACATCCTTTCTCGATGTACTTCAAAATCTTAATGTAGGATATGATGTTTAGGTGTGTTCCGCTCTGATCACCACGGATAATCAAAGTTTTTCCATTAAGAGGGATGTGAACAACTCGTTCACCATAAATGATGCTCGCCTGATGCGTGGACAACCAATCCATACCAATGACCATCTCAAAACTACAAAGCTCAATGAGCATAAGGTCGATACTAAACGGTTGATCTAAAAGGGTTAGGGTACTATTGCTGTGTCCTCACGCAATGTTATAGAAACACATTTTTGAAAACAAAAATTTTCAATCTCTTTTTACTAATTTTGAAAAGTAGCAAAATTTTCAAAAGAGATTAAGAAATCTAAAGTTTTAAAAACTCCCCATTTTTCCATTTTATTCTATTTTTATATTTTTCTCTTTTTCATGTGACGGTTTTGTCGACAATCATTATCTAACAATAACTTTTAGGGTCAACGAGTAGGAAACACGACTCATAAAGAAGTGACCATACGGATAAAATTCGTCATCCTTGATTTTTCACGAGTCCCCAAACTAAGCTTAAAAACGAAATCATTGTTATATACAAGTTAGATTGCTAACATTACCCATAGAAATTAATTGTGTACGCTTAGCTACTTCTTGCTCCCATATTCCTAATGTCTCCATTTATTTTATTTTTGCATGAGAAATGAATTTCTTCATACTTTTGTTTTGATAATTCTTTAAGTCCGATAAAGACACCAAGTTTAGATGCTAACTAGTTTCTAATCTTCCTCCGAAAACCGTTGCCATAAAAATAAGGTCCACATCAAGGTGATTTAAAATGGGGCTTATTATTCTATTTTTATATTTTTGACTTTTGCAATTTTTTTTTTTTTACAACCTAACTTTTTATTGAAGTTGTGTACCATAAACTATGGATCTTCACGGGGAAATTCCAAGACCTTACACCTTCCGGAATAAAGGATCCAAGGGCCGTTACAAAGGAGAGTTCCAAGACCTTAACGCCTTTCAGAATCAAGGGTCCAAGGGCCGGTGTAAGAGGGTAGCCAAGACCTAAATACCATCTGGAAATAAGAATCCAAGGACCGATCTCGAATCCACAACTTATAGCACATAAATTTAAGATTTATTTATTTATGCTTAATTTTAGTGCCACCACTCCAAATCTCGTGTACGATAAACTAACCGGAACTTTACGGATAATTCCAAGACTCTAGACATTCCTGAAATGAGGATCCAAGGTCGTTAGACCAAGACCTCACACATCCTGAATTAGAGATCCAAGGGCCGCTTTATGAACCGCCGCTTATGTTACATGACATTTGTAGTAACCTTGATGTGTACCCAACTTTTATAAGCAAGAATTTTCTTAAGAAGACAAAAACTAGTCATCACCAAAACCTAATACCCTTAATTAATCCTAAGATTCTATTTTTAAGATGTGCAAGCTTATGGGAGCAAAAAGCCACAAATAACTTCGATGAGTTCTAAAGAGAACCAACTACTTCACGTTTAGCAATCTAACTTATAAACAACTCTATCATTTCTCGTTCTTCGCAAATTTAAAATCTTAAATAATAAGATCCGCGAATGCTTAGCCAAGTATAAAATCAAGAAGCGCATATTTAAAGTCGATTATGGGAACTTGCAAACTCTTGGAAAGAATTCGCGTTTTATAGCTCCTTGTATAAAAGACTAGCACAACTTTCATTTAAAAGGTTAAGGAGACAAGCTAGGGCTCAACACGCCCGGTCAAGTCAAAATTTTATTCCTACTCTCACCAGCGGAAAGTCAACAAAATGTCAAAATTTATTATATTTTTGCAAAAAAATTTAAATTTTCTCATTTTTTTGGACTTTTTTTTTTTTTTTTTTCATTTTTTGGAGGAAAAACGGGGTTGCGAGAGTAAACGGCAAAAAATGCAAGGCAAAATCAAATCGAAAGATAACCCCCCCCCCCCCCCCATACTAAAACGAGACATTGTCCTCAATGTCTTAAAGGTAAGGGTTCTCCTACATAAATCTAAGGCCGTTTATTAATTATGCCAAAGATAAACGGTAGACGATAAGATTTAGGATATGGGATGAGCAACGAATGATGAAACTCGAGTGGAGAAAGATAAACCACGAGCACGAGAGTCTTCAATATTCGGGCAAATCCTGGACACATCACAAACAACCACGAAACACGACAAATGGAAGAGGTAGCCCTCCTCACGTCACTTATTAGAAAATAGAAGGATAAGCATGGGGTGCCTCCCACGAAGCGCTTGTTTATTTATCGATTCATATAGCTTAGACTCGCCCCGAATTTAATTGTCCTTGAGGGAGCATGTGGAAAAGATAATCTCAATCGGACTTTCTTTCAAGATGTTTGGATAAACATTGAAGTACTTGAAAGTTCCACTCCGATGAGATACCCACGGCTTTAGAAGATAAAAGCGGTGATGCCAGGGTCAAAGACTTTGTCTTCATTTCCGGCTGGAAACGATAGTAAAGTTTCAATCAGAGATAACTCCATGCAGAACGGGAGTTCTTGATCAGAAATAAGCAGAGGGGAATCACTTTTCTCCAGAATTAAAAGTTCCTTAGATGAGGCAGGAAACTTTAAATTCTTATCAAGAGTCGATTTCATCAAAGGATGAATTTCACCATCATCGAGTATGCCTGGATTAAACACTTTGTCTTCACAAGAAAACTCAGCAGGGTACTCGATGGAAGACTCAATGGAGAAAAGGAAATCATCCTCGGGAGAGAGGGTCGGGAGTTTGTCATCAATAAGCAATCTCTTATGAGAGAGTACGTCTCCCCCCAGACTAAAATCTTCTTTAAGATCTAAATAGAAGTAATCATACTCCGGCGGAGATATGATAGGAGTGAGTTCATCGGCGAACTCCTCGAGACAATAAGAAGAATCAGTCGATGGATCATGATTAAGCAAAAACTCTAACTCTCTCAGATCTGATTCAAAATCAAAGTTATCGTCTGCATCCCCCGGTGGGATTGGATCAATGTGAGCGAGTTCATCGGCGAACTCCTCAAGAAGAGAATCACTTTTATGAAGTAGATTCTTGAACTCGGGCTCCGAAGGTTTTCCGTTAGACGGCTTAACTTCTTTTATTTCTTTCATTTTAAGTTCCTTCGGAGGGAGAAAAGGTGACAGGTCATCGTTTAGCAATTTCTCAAGCAAAAGAATATCTCCCTCCGGATCAAGATAATTGTCATCAATTTTCGGTGAAATTGAATCATCAAGAGCAAGAAAAGCGTCGGTCTCTTTCAAGAGAAGATCACAATCCTCGAAGGAGGTGAGAGATGCGATATCAGAATCAGAAGAGGGAGTGGGACTGCCACTCGAAGAATTAACCGAGAAAAAGTCACTATCCTCACCGGGGATAGGAGATGATGGAGAGATTGGGTCAGAATCCATCTCAAGCTCAAAATGGGGAGGTGATGCCTCAACATAATCGATGTTTTCATAAGATAAAGAATCGTCATCACTTGTAGTACAATCATTGTTAGAATCGGAGAAAGTCTCAGAATAATCATTTGAAGCATCAAGAGCAGGCAAATCACACATTTTGTCAGAAATACCCTCGGACTCACTTTGGGTTTATATAGTTCAAGGGGAGGGGGCGAATTCGGACAAAAGAAAGAAGAGGGGGCGGCGATGAAAAATTAGGAAGGGGGTAGAAACTGCAATTTAGCTAGTCTTTTAGTAAAACTGTTGTGGGCCCCATTTAGCTTATCAAACTTCCGTTTTAATTTACGGGACTTACGCCATTGAGTCCGAAATAATTTTTCCGATAAATTTGAGTATTCGCACGTATAGTTTTCTCTCGTTTAATTTATTTAACAAATCAATTTGTTAGTTCATTTTAGGTTGTGCCGGCTAAAATAACAAAGAACTCTCACGTTTAGCAATAAATTCGCTGTTTTCAAAGACCAAACAAGTTCAAAGAAATTTAAAAACTAAGGGAAATTCAAAAATAGAGTTTGATACATGTTACATATATTTCTTGCCACATGTAATAGAGTTTGATATTTACAAATTGAGCATAAACTTTTACAAATGATAAACCATGACCATATTCGCAATCCGAAAAAGTCAAGAGTCAAAACAACCCTTTTTTTTTCATTCAAAACATAACTCTTTGAATGCTCATAAATCTAAAACTTGACTCATTTAACGCTTTAAACATAACTAAAAATGTAACTTATTTGTACAAAGAATGAAGATTAATAATGGTTCAAAACGTACTATGTTTAAACAGCGTTAAAACCTGTATTCCTGTGGTCAGGACTACAATCCGTGGTTCCAGCTTGACTACCTCTTCGTGAAGCCCGCTTTATAGCTACTGTATGAAAATCATCATCATCTTCATCGAAATCCATCAATTCAACTTCCCCGCCTTTAAATATTGGATGCATATAAGCATCCTTTAGATATGATTTCAAATCCAGTTGTGGTTCTGTTACCCTTTCCAATATATCTTTGATCATCGCATCCTGTTATCAAGATTAGTAATGTTAGCATCGTCAGGAAAAAAGATAATTTTCTATTTTTACACCGGCATGTATCATTACTAATCTTGATAACAGGATGCGATGATCAAAGATACATTGGAAAATTTGCTGATTTAATTCACATATGCAAATTTGCAAGTCGTAAGCATGCACGTCTTTCTTTCAACATTGTTATAGTTTAGACTTTGAAAGTTTACTAGACATTCCTTAGATAAATTGATTTGCTTCACACTATCCTATTTTTACACTTATAAATTAGCAAGAAGAATGATAGTTTATTGGAACCACCAAAACACTTGAGATCATGTTGGCAGTAAGTTACGAAAAAGTGTCACATTTTTGGTCAAAACAAGAGAAAGTTATTAAAAAAAAGTAAAAAAAAAATAAAATATAAATAAAATAAAAATAAAAATATAATTTTTCACAAAAAAATGCATTGAACTTGACACTTTCTAGTGATTGTATGTAGCCAACTAGGATAGCCTTGACACGCTGGTAGCTTATGTGTAACAAAGGGACACGCTGGCAGTGGACACGCTGGAAATCGTACATATAGTGACAAAAAATCAAAAGTTTTGTGTTACAATGAAAAAAAATAGTTGGCCGCATATAATAACAAAAAGTGTCAAGTTCAATGCATTTTTTTCTCATTTACCCATATTTTAGCTAGTAAAATAAGTTTGGGAAAATTACCGGATGTTATAGCAGTAAACATCGAGATTTTGGCAAACAGAAAATAAACTAAAACCGAAAAACAAACAAAAGAAGAGTGTCCCAGAGTGCAAACTCGGTGCTAGACGAAGTCTCAATCCGATATAATCCAAATGAACCAGGTGTAAATGCAGACGGGTGCAGAGCACAGAGCAACATAAATACGGAGATGAACGAGAGTAGAACATGCAAACAGGCAGATTCAGACAGAGCAGTATCAGGCAGAACCATGTGCAGATTTAGACAGGCAGATTCTGGAAGATAGGTGCAGACAGACAGACAGATGCAGATAAAAGCAGGCGGAACCAGATGCAAAATCACATGTGAAATCAGACGGATCCAGAAACGAATGTAATGCAGAACCAGACACATACAGATGCGGAGCTAAAACAAGTTGATACCACAATCAACCGTCGAAACTCAAACCTACTCGAAACGAAAACTTTGTTTCTTTTCGTGTACAAGTGCCTTTCAAAACCAATACTTAACCACGTTGGTAACAACCAAAGTAACCAATACTCACCAAAACTAATACTAAATTTGTTCCAAAAACAAGGTATTGTTTATTGCAATGATAATGAACTGAACCATCATTATCCAACAACATCTACAATCAAAGAACAACTAACAGGGATACTTGAAACCCATTCAATGACTATAAGATCCAATCAAAATTAATTCAAACACTTACAGCAAACGGTATATGATACAAACATCCACAATCAAAGAACAACTAACAGGGATACTTGAAACCCATTCAATGACTATAAGATCCAATCAAAATTAATTCAAACACTTACAGCAATAGGTATATGATACAAACATCGAACGGTTTAATTCGAACGCCGCCGACAGGACTAGTCAACAAGCAATTTTTTTTCTTTTTCTTTTTCTTTTTCTTCTTCTTCATCTTTGACCTAGCTCTTGATACAATGTAGAAATCAGATGAATACTTAATCAGATTCACTAAATAATGAAGTTTACTACATATTAAATAAACTACAAACTAATCAAAACCCTAGCAACTAAACGGGCCAAACCCGACAAGCCGGGCCTAGGCCTTTATTATCTAACAACTACAATAATGTTAGATCGATTCACAGCAAGTAAGGTGTCTTTTGCAAATCCAAACCCATAATGGACCCAAATATATATTTTCCCTCGCAATCTACACATAAATTAATTAAAAAAAAACAAAACCATTTTCTTTCATTCTAAACCAAATTCAAATTCAATTCCAAATCCTTTACAAACCAAACGGGCGCTAAGTATTATATATAACTTACATTCATTGGGCTTGAGCTACAGTATGTGGCAACTACAGTGCTCTGCGAGGGGATGAACAGTAAAAGCAATGGTGAAATAAATATTTTATTGTGTGTTATAAATCGGATGTTCCTGAATCTTCTTCCACTTCTACACACTTTCACTTACCTCTCTCTGCTCTCTCTATTCTTCCACATATTTACAAACCGAGAAAGTACAAGATCCATATTACATAACATTTACCGGGCTTGGTACCCCAAAATTGCTACCTCCACACTTTGTAACACTTGCTACAGTTCCCTATGTGGGGGTGCACAGTAAAACGCACAGGAAATTGTTACCCCCAAACTTGCTACGTTATCTTCTTTGACATTCTTCCAAAACTAAATCCTCACAAAAAAAATTATCGGTTCATCTATCTCTCCAAAGAAAATTAATCAGATTCACAGATCGGGTTGCATCATTCATCCAACACAGGTAAAAGTTATGGATTTTGAAATTAGGGTTTTATTGGAATTTGTGGATTTTGTTTTTTTGGGGTTAAAGATTGAATTATTAAATTAGGGTTTTCTGATTTCGGGTTTTCTTACTTTTTGTTTTAGACTCCTTCTATGTCAATAGTAATACTTTTCCCCTCTTTGCTTCATAGATGAGGAAGAAGATGCAGAAGAATGAGATAAAAGCAAAGGGAAATCTTCCAATTTGTAAGTTTATAAAGTCTAATTTTCGGATGTTTATGCCAGTAGAATTTGGGGGTATTAAGTTGAGGAGATGAGATTTTATTGTTGTTTATAAATTTTGGTTGTTTTTATAATCTTTACGGTTATCTGTTATTGAAACTAGATATTTGGAATTGCTGAAACTGGATATTTGGAATTGGGGTTGGTTAGAATTTATGGGTTTTGTTGGTTTTTTTTCTTCGTTTTTGTCGATTTTACTATTTTTAGTTGCTTAATTATAGGCTTACAACAATGAAGCAACTTTTGTATATGTGTTAACTTTAGACTATGATGTTTAGGTTACATTCGTGATCATTTTGTAATCAATATGATATGGCTGCTATTGATTTGAGCGGTGGATTTACGGAACCAAAATCTGAGCCATGTTAGATTTGCAACTAATTAGAATTTTATTTAGCAAAGTATATGATATGGAGTTTTAACGGATTTATGCAGGTAACTCGAACCTATTTCGAGCGCAGTGCTATGGAAAGCAAAATATTTGGTGTTTTAACGGATTTATGTAGGTAGCTTGAATCTATTTATGGGCGGGCGCGTTATGGAAAGCAAAGTATATGGAGTTTTAACGAGCTTAAGCAGGTAACTAATAACACTTTTCTTTACCAATACTATTAGCCTTTTTGTATTCAGTAAGGTACGTTTGGTTGCTGAAGCAGAAGCGTTTGTTACTGACTTTAGTGCTACAGATTTCAACAACTGTTGACAAGATTCTTGAAAGTAAAGGTGTCATTCCCGGGGCATCAATTGGTGGTTTCCGAAGCTGCTACGTCCGTTCGTGTTGGGAATATTACTTTTCATAAGGTATCGTGTTTGTGGTTAATTTTAATCATCATTTATTTTCATTATGTGAAATGCATATGTGATCCTTAGTGTCGTTTATTTGATATGTTAAAAAGGTTTGAGGGTCTATATAAGCACACACATTTTATAGCAGCACATACATAATTTTAGCGAGCATTTGACCATATTGGACGGATTCTTGGTTAACTATTAGTGAGTGATTTTTTTGGTAGTTTGCTGTTGGGGAGGAAGAGGATGTTTTGGGTGTTTGGATTAGCTTTGTTATGAGCTTATCGGTTTGATTTTGAAAACTAAAAAAGATCATATTGTTGGGTTTTATATATTTCATAGATTTGATGATACAAAACAAGAAGAATGAAACATAAGGATTACTGAAATGATAAGCAAAATACACCTAGCAGTTAGTACTGCTAGTGAAAAGAAGGTAGCAATTAGTACTGCTAGTGCAAAGAAGGTAGCAGTTAGTACTGCTAGTGCAACAGTTAGTACTGCTAGTGCAACAGTTAGTACTCCTAGTGCAAATGAAGCTGCTGATCAGTGAGTCATACTACTGCTGGATGGATAAGGATGAAGAAGATATTATCTATAGATAATATCTAGATATTTGTTCAGTCAACAAAGTTGTAAAACAAGATACATGTTGTATCTTAATGACTGACACATAACAAGCAAGTAGTAGACAAAGTCTTATCATATTGTAAAAGGTCTCCTTGGACTATAAAAGGAGATCTTACCCCTTAGATAAAAATATGTTTTACAAGTGTTTAGTATGCTTAGAATTTAAACACAGAAATGTGTTAAAATGTAAAACATCAAATAGTGAGTGTGTGGGGGAACATCAGACATGGGGTCTGATGTTGTTATGTTTATTTAGCCTCAAGGTAATCAAGGTTTTCCTTGATCCCTGTTATTGTTTTAGAGTAACCGTGCTATATTTGATCACATAGCATTGGGGCTGAGTTTAATAACAAAGAGAAAGTTTGGCAAAACCTTGTTGTGATAGTATTGTTTCTTTCATTTGAATATTCCGCCAATATTATCATCATGCTAGTCATAGACAAAATCCTAGATCAAAGGTGTAACAACCTAGAGACCATAAACGATCACGTAACTTATTTTAGTAGATGTAAGTCGGACTAAAATAAGTTTCCACGGTTGGTATCAGAGCGGGGGGCTCTGGATCTAGGAAAAGAAAAGGTTTTAGCTAAAGAAAGAAGAAAAATTCGGATCTGGTTCGTATTTTTGTAACTCACTGTAGGGCTGTTTTCAAAAGGCGATAACTCCTTCGTTAACCGTTGGATCGGGCTAAAATTTTTACTGGAGGTTCTTGGTATATCAAGGTAGATTCTCACCGAAGGGATCTTCAATCTGAGCCTTAGATTGCAAGATATGCATCATTGAAAACTGCTGCAGAAACAGTTGAGGTATAGTCGAATTTTTGGTTTTTCTTTCTTGGTTTACACACACAAAGGGGAAGAACACTCACTCAGAGAGAACAGAGTTGGGTTATGTTCTTAAAAGATAAAAAAGCTTGTTTATCAATTTATTATTGGTGAAAAAGGTCATTTGTTGCTTATTTGAAGTTGAGGTTGAATTTTTCAAGATTGTGTTTTGTCATATCTTTGGAAGAAAAGATAACTTGTTTGTGCTTCAATAATTATGGCGATGACTTGTTAAATCTAGTTTTCATAGGTCAAGGGGAGGATGGACGAAGACCTAGTTAACTATCACTTAAAGGAGTTACTTTGTAGTGCTCAGTGTCTCATTGAAGATGAGGATTTTATCAAGAGATTTCGATCTACTTATATGGTGTTAGTATAAGTTCAAAGTCAGATTTAGTACAAGATATAAGACACAAGGTTGGTTTATTCAGCTTCATCAACAAGTTAGTAATGGTTGGTTTTTCTTCATCAGTCATAAAAGCCTACAGAATGGAAGATTCAAATGATTAACATATGGGTTTCAGGGGAAGCTTAAATGTTCAAATGTTTAATCATTTTATGTTCGTGCATCACCATAGGGGAAGGTTTTTACTGCTTACTTTTCTTATTTGTTGATAACAAAAAGGGGAAGAGATGTGGTGGATAGCATAGATTAAGGGGAAGACAGTATGGTTTCATTCATGGTGAGATTTAATTATCTCAATTTCTCTACTTCGTCTAGGGAAATTCGTACAAGAATGTGTTTGTTTTGTAATCATCAAATAGGGGAAGATTGTTGGGTTTTATATATTTCATAGATTTGATGATACAAAACAAGAAGAATGAAACATAAGGATTACTGAAATGATAAGCAAAATACACCTAGCAGTTAGTACTGCTAGTGCAAAGAAGGTAGCAGTTAGTACTGCTAGTACAAACAGTTAGTACTGCTAGTGCAACAGTTAGTACTGCTAGTGCAAATGAAGCTGCTGATCAGTGAGTCATACTACTGCTGGATGGATAAGGATGAAGAAGATATTATCTATAGATAATATCTAGATATTTGTTCAGTCAACAAAGTTGTAAAACAAGATACATGTTGTATCTTAATGACTGACACATAACAAGCAAGTAGTAGACAAAGTCTTATCATATTGTAAAAGGTCTCCTTGGACTATAAAAGGAGATCTTACCCCTTAGATAAAAATATGTTTTACAAGTGTTTAGTATGCTTAGAATTTAAACACTAAATGTGTTAAAATGTAAAACATCAAATAGTGAGTGTGTGTGGGAACATCAGACATGGGGTCTGATGTTGTTATGTTTGTTTAGCCTCAAGGTAATCAAGGTTTTCCTTGATCCCTGTTATTGTTTTAGAGTAACCGTGCTATATTTGATCACATAGCATTGGGGCTGAGTTTAATAACAAAGAGAAAGTTTGGCAAAACCTTGTAGTGATAGTATTGTTTCTTTCATAGAATATTCCGTCAATATTATCATGGTGCTCATCATAGTTCATCCTAGATCAAAGGTGTAACAACCTAGAGTCCATAAAACGATCACGTAACTTATTTTAGTAGATGTAAGTCGGACTAAAATAAGTTTCCACACATATTTTTTTAGGTCATGACATATTACTTAATTAACTCGAGCTTATGGACTTACATAAGCTATACAAAGGTGAGCTTATTGTCTTTTTCAAGTTTTAATAACCTGATAAGCTCATAAAATGAGCTATCATAACACCGTGGTTGTTAGGTTTTTATGATGTGGCTAAAAGAGTATGAGACTCCCTATGAAAGTTTAATGTAGATGCCGGATATTGATTAAAATCTTTTCCTTCTGCTTTGTTAGCTCTATAATATTTGTTATTGTTAATATTATTGAAGTGTTAACATGCTCATTTGCTCTTATCAGGAGGCTTTTGGTGGTGCATACTAAAAATGGGCTGTCATTTAGATTCTATTTATCTTCCTTCAACCACCAACGCAACTTAGGATTACATGCTACTCACTGTTTTTGAATAACACCATATCTATGTACTGCATCCGGTGTTCACAAAAGGAGAATTCATCCAACGTGTGTAGTTGGTGAGTAATTTTGTCGCGCATCTGCTTAACGACTGTAATATGTTCTTTGTGGCATCTTTATTAAATATCTGACACTATTTTTGTTTTAGGTGCAGCTGATTCGGTTTCAACACCTGAAATAGCAGATGGTCAGGCAACAACAACAACATCAGCTGGCTACTAAGGTGAGTCATATGCAGCTGATGTGAATTCACAGGTACTTTTCTATTGCTTTTTGTAGACCAACTAGCTTTTCTTTACAGTTGTTTTAATAGCACCATACTTTTTGACTTGGTCATTTTAAGTATTGTGCTTTTTCTATACGTATGAACACCAAAACTGTAAATGATTGCTTAATTTTTCTTATGACAAAGATGGTAATAAGTGCTGTTTGAATAATCTTCCTGATACAGGGACGTTAGGTCGTTACCAAAGCTTTCGAAGCCTTGGTCGTAGATGAGGTCTTTGACCACAGTTTTGAAAATTTCACAATAAAAAACCGAAAACACGCAGAAGATGGGTATTGATGCTATATACATGAACCGCAATTGAGCGTTAACCGTCATTCAGGAAGAAGCTCATAGTTACGGTTCATGTTTATCAATACTTAATGATATTTCTTATTAGTGTAAAGAAGCACTTAATCCAACCTATTTGGAATCTGCTAATTAACTCAACCAAAGAAGTGCTCATTTACTATTAAAAGCTCAAAAAGAATATGTGGTTTAACAGAATTATAAAAATTGCTATGGATGTGCATCCTTTAAAAGTTGTATGTTGCTAAGTTATTAGCTAAAAAAAAAAACCTTGAGTAACCTTGATGGTGTGTAAAAATAACGGGTGTGCTTACGGGTTGTTGCAGGATCAGTAAATGGGTCCGCATTGGAGTGTAAAAAAGTGAAGGGGTTTATGAGGAAACGGTTCAGGTGGAGTTGGAAAAACAGTTGGTAGTGGTTTTGTTCATTAAATCTGTATGACAGATAAAGTTTTTGGAGACTCAGGAAGTGTATTATGTAGCTGTTATTAGAGCTGCTATGGGAGGCATAAAAGGTGTATGTTAAAGCTGTCTTTTGACATGTCGTTGTTGTACAGTTGGTTAGGGGGTAAAAATTGCAGCTAGCTTGCTGGTGCGGCTACAAGTGGAACAGTGGTGCCTTATGCCAAAGCGAACGAAGTGATGGGTGATATGCCCAAAATCTCCAACGTCAGACACGTTCGTGAGAAATTTAGCGACTGGTATGCTTATGACGTTTTTTTCTACTTTATATCTTCCAAAACCTCCATTTCAGTGTCAAGATTGATTAACCAATTTTTAGCTTCAGGATCAAAAGTGGAATCGAATACTCATCAAAAGTATATGATTCCTCATTTTAGTATTTGTTACAAATAAAAAATATAAGTTCATTACCAGATTTAAAAAATAATAATTAAAAAAAAATCGATCTTTGTTAATTAGAGTCGATCCTTTTGACCACAAAAAACTCAACTTTACGCTTACTAACATTTGAAAAGCCAATTAGCAACTAAACCTTTTAGAAATAGCTTTATAGATTTGCTATTGTAAGAAAATGTATAAGACCCGGTTTTATGAAGAATTTTTGAATTAGATTATTTATAATGTGTGTCAGATTAGATATAAGGCTGAAATTTAGTTTATATCAACTAAGAAACTTTTTCACTGAAAAATGAATGGTTTAAAAATAAACAGATATGCGTAAATAGTTTCTTTCACAACATATTGAGGTTTGATTGTGTGAGGTTAATGGATGCATACACCCAGATAAATAGGTTTGCAGAAAATATTTCTTGGTAATCGGCGGTTGAAAATCATCTTCATGGCTTTTATACACTTTTTTTTTATTTGTTTTGTATTTTTTTTATTAGATGAGGTGGAAAATTTTCTGGAACGAATGGCACGAAGGAGCGTCAAGATTGGGATTCCTTCCGTGGGGCAGACTCTAAGCAGGACAAGTAAGTTGAAAGAAACTAGAAATGGTTAGATGAACTGGTCTAACGGATTGAGTAATGGGTCAAAACGGGTTGGGATTGTTGCTGACAGTTTTATAATGTGTAGAAATGGTCTATTATTAAACGAGTCAAAACATGTCAATTTTCAACTGGATAGAACAGAGCATTTTAAATGGGTCAAACATGTCATTTTTTAGCAGAGGTAGAAACAGGTCGGGCAGGCCGCATAGGTAGACCTGCAACCACTTTTCGTTACTACGTTTATAAATAGAAATATGATAACTAAGTACTATCATTACGTTAGGAATTTAAATTGTTGGAATAAATTCATAAAGTAAATTGTATGCATAGGAAGTAGATTTTCAATCCATTTGACCCGTTCCACGTTTAAGCCATATTTTTTTTTAATATCAATATCCGATAAAAGGAACCATGTGTATATAGGTTTTTATGATATATGCGAGGTCGATTACCATTCTGCAAAAAACTGGTCGTTGACTGATTTCGCGTAATGTTATGTACTTTTGTTTCTGTAGGAGGACCCAGCTGATGAGCTAAGTGAAAGTATCCACAACTTTGTGTCCCAGTTACCGAAAAAGCTTGCTGCAGAGTTGTTTAAAAGAAAAGGAGACACGGGACTGAGTTCTTCCATGAGCTTTTTGAGTGGTAAACTAAGATTTTATTATAGCTGTGTTTAAAATATGTTATAACTATGTTGAACTTGATTTATATGTCTTAAACCAAGAGAAAAGTGAACATAAAAATGTAGATTTTGTTTTAACTTTTATTGGAAGTACTGGATTGAAAGTAAGTATTGCAGAAAGGCATAAAGTAAGAACATTGATTGAAGGTTGGTTATTGAAGGCAAACTATATGCACCAGTAGGGCTAAAATCTGAAGAAAAAATTATTATGGATTATTAATAAAATGAACAATAAAGCGTGTAGAATACTCAACACAAAATGGAAACAACCAAAGAAAATAAAAGGGACCATTTTTTTTCCTTCCATGTGATGAAGCGAAAAGTGTACCGCTTTTAAGGGGTCATTTAAGCCTTAAATCGCATTTATTTGATCAAATATTGCCCTAAATCGTTCCTTTTGTCATTCTAGGTACTTTTGAGGAGAAATCTGGAAAAGGAGGCATTTTGGACGTTTTTGGAGCATTAAAGTGAAGAAAACGGCAAAGTCTCAAGAATCGGCTAAAAGTTACTCTTGACGGCGTCAGACTTTACTCTGGACGGCGTCATGCCTTGGCAAGAAAAGTTGGACGTGAAATTTACTCATGACGGGCCAGTGAAAATAGCATGTGAATTCTGACGGTGTCACGCTTTAACTTGATCGAGGGCGTCACGGCTTAAATCATAAGGGGACGGCGTCACGTTCATGGTTCGACGGCGTCAAGCCTTGATAAGCCAGAATGGATTTTTGAAGAGCTAAAGAGGGACGGCGTCAAGAAGGTCATCCGGGAACCCTAAAAGCGGCGAGGTGACGGCGTCACACTCCATAAGGTGACGCCGTCAGATCCAAAAATCTATATATAGTTTTCTAATTTTTTGTCATTAAGGAGAGCTTAGTGTGTGGAATTTTGGGAGAAAACCCTAAGACGGTTTTAGCTACTTTTTCAGGGCTTTTTGCCTTGAGATCTTCCATGTTTCATTGAAAGATAAGTTATCAATTAATCATTCAATATGTCTATGTGTTGTTTGATTCTATCTTATTCTTGTCTTTTGTTTAACATGTTAGGCTAAATTTATCTTGTGTTTGCTTAGATCTAATGAAACCTAGCTATTGATTATTGGTTGTTAGTGTGTTATTAGTTGTATTGGATGATTGTTTATCTATGTTAGGCTTAAGAAAACTGGCTAACTTCCTATTCGGTAACTTGCTTGAACGTCTTAAGAAACATGAACCAAATGCGTACTAAAGGTTTTTATGGTTGTATTTAATGCACAAGCGAATTCTAGTGATCCCATGTTAGGAGCTTCCTAGCCGGCTCGACATAGGAGTGAAGTAGGAGCTTGTAGAGTTGGGGAAGTAAGTACGCCACCCCACGAATGGTATTAAGGAATACACCCGTCATCCACGCGACTAATACACACTAATTAACCGGTAAAAGATAGTTAGGGAGTAAGGAAATCTAAGTAAACACATTTCTCTACACATAAGTTTCTCACCACATTTTATTTTCAGTTATTTATTTTATTTGCATTCGTAGTAAATTGGGTTAGTTGACTAGCAACTAATTCCGCCCACTCTATCAAAACCGAGATTTTACTTGCTTTCATAAAAATATAAAAACATAAAAAAGAATCTTCCTCGACCCTTAGACCTAATTAGAGTAGCCTTTCATACCTAACGAACACTATTCCCTGTGGAGAACGATCAATCCCCCGTACTTACCACTACACTATACTACATCGGTCAGGTACACTGCCTGGTGGGGTTGTAAGCCTCTTGAGATCCCTCAAGAGGTAAAACCTGTTGTAAGGTTAAAAAACCACGCATCAAGTTTTTGGCGCCGCTGCCGGGGAATAGTTATTGTTTAGGTTGAATTTTTATTTCTATTAGGTCTACTCACTAGATTCCTTTCTAGTGAGATTTTTATTTTATTTTTCTAGGTTTTCTTTAGTCTATCTATTTTCTTCGTGTCCTTGTTCGTAACCATACCATCCGACATCATGGAAGATGGTAATATCCTTAACCCACACAACCCACCACCACAACAACCACAACCACCTCCTAGAGCCCGTACTTTAGGAGAGTATTCCCGTCCTAGCCACCATGGCTATCGAAACACCATTGAGCTCACTCAAGGAGCCAATATCACACCCTTGCGATCCGACACCATCCGGTTGGTGCAAAGCGGATGCGCATTCCATGGACTTCGTTCTGAAGATCCTAATCAACATCTCAAGGACTTTCTTAAAATTGTTGATTCTATAGACCTTGATGTTGCCACTCGAGAGACGACCCGATTGCGTCTCTTCCAATTCTCTCTGCGGGACCAAGCTAGTCAGTGGCTAGAACGTCAACCCGCAGGATCCATCACCTCTTGGGATGATCTCACCACTCGTTTCCTTGCTCAGTTTTTCCCACCGGGAAGAACTACCAAGCTAAGGAATGATATCTTGATGTTCCAACAACGTCAAGGCGAAACTCTCTACGAGGCATGGACTCGATTCAAGGACTTACTCCAAAAAGTCCCTCACCATGGCATAGAACTTTGGCTCCAAGTCCAAATCTTCTATGACCATATCAATCTCTCCACGAGGCAAACCATTGACCAATCGGCCGGTGGCAAGCTACGTGATCTAAGTGCGGAACAATCATGGGCTCTCCTAGAGGATCTTGCTCTTTATGACAACGAAAGTTGGAGTGATCCCCGTGATTTGAATAAAACGGTCAAGGCAATATCTTTGCCTTCGAATAATTCAAGCACTTCCGACCGTAGGATCATAGAACTTGAAGACCAAGTCAAGTTTCTCATGAAATCCTACGAGGCTCCTAAACCTTCAAGCCAAGTGAACAAAATCACTTCTTCATGTGAATTATGTAGTGGTCCCCACGACACTCGTGATTGCATGGAACTCCCCGAACAAGCTTTTGTGGACTACGCATCCTCGCGTACCGACGGAGCGGGAGACAAGTGGTACACTTTCAAACCCGAGCCAAACCATTACGGTGATTCATACAACCCCTCATGGAAAAATCACCCGAACCTTAGGTGGAAACAAAACCAAAACTCACAACAAACCAATTCTTCCAACCCACCTAATCGTTTCCAATCAAGCGGTTCCAACTCGAACCGTACTTTCAACAACAATCCTTCCGGCAATGGTAGTACCAATAACTTTGAAGGATTGATGTCTCAATTTATGGCATCTCAAGAAGCTCGTTTAGCCAAGTTTGAAGCCGAATTCAAACAACAACAAACGGAGATGACCAATAAAATTGACAACTTGTTGAAAGCTCTCCATAACCAAGTGTTATCACCTCCACATAAGGACGCTAGGAACACAAATAGCGGACCCCAAGTAAAAGACCCCTCTTCATCCAAACACGTCCACTTTGTCAACATTGTCACTATTAAACCAATTGATAGGAATGAGGATAATAGTGAACCTAAGGATGAGGATAAGAAAGTCGAGGTTGATAAGGAAGTTAGGACAAGTGAGATTGAAGAAGTAGATGATGATGAGGACTACTTCAATAGGCTACCCACTAAGGAAGAGCGCGCATATCATACAAACTTATTCGATGACCCCGAGGCACCATACTTCCTAGGTAGACCAATCATAGAAATAGGCGACCCTTCTAATCTCAACATACCATGCAACATCGGACATCTACATGTGTGGAAAGCTTACATCGACCTTAGATCGCCCATAAACATCATGACTAGAGCCCACTACAACTTGATAATGAAAAATCAACTTGGGTATAGGATGCTCCCTGACAAGGGTTGGATGAGTAACTTCACGGGAAGAGTTAAGGGATTACCGGTTTATGTAGGAAACTTCACCTATGTCACCGACTTTATAATTGTAGAAGATATCCGCCCAATAGTCGATGCATCCCTGACTCAAGTGGTTTTTGGAAAACCATTTGTTGAGGTCTCTAGAATGACTTATGAACCTTCCTTAGGGATAGTTAGATTTAAGGATGAGACCAATGAAGTAAGCTACCAAATGCCATATAAGATAGAACAATTCCAACACTTGTCAAATGTTGAGAAGGAGCTCAAGCAAGCGGTCTACTATAGGAATGATGAGGATAGAAGTAAGGGAGTAGACTATGTTATGGAAAGGATATTCGGTTTCTACAAGGATTGTTTGAAATTAGGACCGGAATATAAAACCGGGAAGGAGGATGGCCTAGGAACCGTGACCGATGATGGAGTCACGTAATGTACGTGACTTTGAGTCTAGCTACAAGACTCGTTAATAAAGAAAAGCGCTTCTTGGGAGGCAACCCAAGCTTTATTTGTTTTATTTGCTTTGTGTGTTTATTTATTTGTTTGTTTGATTTTATTTGTTTCCGTATGTGTGTTTAATTTTTATTAGTATTGATTCATGTTCAAAAGTAATTTGTGAAAATGCTTTATTTTGTTTTTAACTTCGTCTTAACTACATATAAAGGTATTTTGCAAAAGATAAGTGTAAGGGAAATCTAAATTGGTTTATTAGAACACAAATGAACATGAATCATAATAATAATAAATTAACATACATATTAGTGTGTGTTTGAGTCAAATGCTTGTATCGAGTCATAATGATGTTTTGCAGGATTTCCAGGAAGTAAGGTAAAGGTTTTTCCAGAAATTTTCCGGAAACTTAAAATGAAAATTTTTGTCAGGTCATTTCTGACGGCGTCAGGGGTTATAACCTGACGGCGTCAGATTTAATTTCCAGAAATTTTTGAAAGTTTTGTTTTCATAAAAAGTTTTTATTAAATCTCCAACTTATAATCTCCAGGAATCTGCAAAATTATCATTCCACAAGCATTATATCCTTATATATAGATTTTTCCCGCCGATGTTATGCAGGTTTTCGTGTTTGTTTTCTCAGGTTTAACAGGTTATTTTGGACAAGGAAATGTTTTTGGATCAAGCTTGTGGCGATGCATTAGTCATGGAGCTTCAACATTCTCTTTGGAGGAAGATCTAACCGTGTAATTTCATTATCCACCGAGCGAATCAGGGGAGTATTTGATTTCATTCTTTTACTTTTTGCTTTTACATCTTATTATTTGAACATTGGGGACAATGTTCATCTTAAGTGTAAGGGGAGGGTAAAAGTACGATTTTAGAGAATACAATTGCGCTTGATTTTTGTTTGTTTGATGGTAGATGTGTAATAAAACTGAGAGAAATACTTGTTAAGGTAATTTAGTGCCAAATTTAAAATTTTTTACAACATATAGGAGTGAAACTTTGATCTTAATGAGCGTCTCACGGATAGGAGTTATATAACTAGCACAAAAAACCGTACCACTAAAAAATTTTCCACCCCCAAATATGTGAGGTTCGCCCCTAGAATTGGTAGGAAAAGCATTTATGCTATGATGTGTGTACCGGTAGCACTTAGATTCTAGAACTTGCGTTAGGACCATTCCAAGGCCACAAGTGAGACTACATTCGTGTAGTTAGATTTACTACATGATAAGAGGCATTAGGATTAACCCATTGTTTTACACCTGTGTTTTTGTTATAATTACATTGGCTACATTGGTCAAGTAATTCTCCCACACCCTTTGCGTTGTACTCATTTTTAGTACACGATACCCCTAGTACACCCCTCAGAGCCTATCTTTTCGTTTCGACCTTTAAGCATTTTACTTAAAGGAAGAATTTGTTACACCCCACTAAAATGTACACCCAAATCGCCTTAGCCTACCTTGTATGCACTCATCTTTAGTGCATTATTGTGACAACATTTGTTTAAACCCCAAGTTAATTATCTAGTTGATTACATGGTTGCTAAGTCGAGTCATATCCTTGTACATATTGTTTTGGGACGATTGGGACTCATGGGTAAAGTACTAGTGTAATGGAGTAATGGGGAAGAACATCATTTATTACCCCCATATGTGCTAAATATTTTAAAAGTACTCCAAGTTTTTCAATTATCTTAATTCGAGTCATTAGATTAGTATTTGTAAAGTTATGTAAAAGTTCAAGTGTAAGGGGAATGCAACGCCCCTATGATGTATTATTTTGGATGGTAGGGTAAAAGTGTATGCAAAAAAAAAAAAAAAAAAAAAAAAAAAAAAAAAAAAAAAAAAAGTAGAAAAAACATACGGACTACCATCCCGTTTTATTTTATGTTTGTTTTATATTTTTGTTATTTTGTTATTTCGTTTCTAGCTTAAGATCGAGTCTAGTCTTGGCTTAGCAACATTGTATAGTACATGTAATTGATCAAGATCTTTAACTCGCCACCAGTAAAATATCCCGTATCCAACAAAACCGTGTTTTCCTTTTCCCTACACCTTACGTTATAACCCATTTAAAAGCCCTCTTTGATAGTTTATCTTAGGTGCTTACGCCTAGTGGAGGAGGTTTTCGATCCTTTCCCAAGCCTATGGTAATCTATTTGCTATGACAGGTAGTGAGAGATATTATCCGTTTTCATTTATGAGATTTATTTTGATGACACTTGAGAGATGTGAGTATCTAAACACTACTTGTGAGGTGCTAGTTTGTAATCTCCGTGCTTATTATGATTAGAGTGGAACGATTATTTGTTGTAATTACTTTTATGTTAGCATTAAATGACCCCTAACTTGTATTTTGATTAGAATAAAAGCGCATTTGCTTGAGGACAAGCAAATCTCAAGTGTAAGGGTATTTGATGAAGCGAAAAGTGTACCGCTTTTAAGGGGTCATTTAAGCCTTAAATCGCATTTATTTGATCAAATATTGCCCTAAATCGTTCCTTTTGTCATTCTAGGTACTTTTGAGGAGAAATCTGGAAAAGGAGGCATTTTGGACGTTTTTGGAGCATTAAAGTGAAGAAAACGGCAAAGTCTCAAGAATCGGCTAAAAGTTACTCTTGACGGCGTCAGACTTTACTCTGGACGGCGTCATGCCTTGGCAAGAAAAGTTGGACGTGAAATTTACTCATGACGGGCCAGTGAAAATAGCATGTGAATTCTGACGGCGTCACGCTTTAACTTGATCGAGGGCGTCACGGCTTAAATCATAAGGGGACGGCGTCACGTTCATGGTTCGACGGCGTCAAGCCTTGATAAGCCAGAATGGATTTTTGAAGAGCTAAAGAGGGACGGCGTCAAGAAGGTCATCCGGGAACCCTAAAAGCGGCGAGGTGACGGCGTCACACTCCATAAGGTGACGCCGTCAGATCCAAAAATCTATATATAGTTTTCTAATTTTTTGTCATTAAGGAGAGCTTAGTGTGTGGAATTTTGGGAGAAAACCCTAAGACGATTTTAGCTACTTTTTCAGGGCTTTTTGCCTTGAGATCTTCCATGTTTCATTGAAAGATAAGTTATCAATTAATCATTCAATATGTCTATGTGTTGTTTGATTCTATCTTATTCTTGTCTTTTGTTTAACATGTTAGGCTAAATTTATCTTGTGTTTGCTTAGATCTAATGAAACCTAGCTATTGATTATTGGTTGTTAGTGTGTTATTAGTTGTATTGGATGATTGTTTATCTATGTTAGGCTTAAGAAAACTGGCTAACTTCCTATTCGGTAACTTGCTTGAACGTCTTAAGAAACATGAACCAAATGCGTACTAAAGGTTTTTATGGTTGTATTTAATGCACAAGCGAATTCTAGTGATCCCATGTTAGGAGCTTCCTAGCCGGCTCGACATAGGAGTGAAGTAGGAGCTTGTAGAGTTGGGGAAGTAAGTACGCCACCCCACGAATGGTATTAAGGAATACACCCGTCATCCACGCGACTAATACACACTAATTAACCGGTAAAAGATAGTTAGGGAGTAAGGAAATCTAAGTAAACACATTTCTCTACACATAAGTTTCTCACCACATTTTATTTTCAGTTATTTATTTTATTTGCATTCGTAGTAAATTGGGTTAGTTGACTAGCAACTAATTCCGCCCACTCTATCAAAACCGAGATTTTACTTGCTTTCATAAAAATATAAAAACATAAAAAAGAATCTTCCTCGACCCTTAGACCTAATTAGAGTAGCCTTTCATACCTAACGAACACTATTCCCTGTGGAGAACGATCAATCCCCCGTACTTACCACTACACTATACTACATCGGTCAGGTACACTGCCTGGTGGGGTTGTAAGCCTCTTGAGATCCCTCGAGAGGTAAAACCTGTTGTAAGGTTACAAAACCACGCATCACCATGCACCATTCTTTTTCGTCATTTTCGCTACACACCATAAACTATTTCTTTAGCAAAATAACCTGCCGCGGAGCGCGGGTTATCCACCTAGTTAGCTACATTAACTGTTTTACAGTAATTGAACATGTTTGTATGACAGTTGTTAAGAGGTCAGTTTTCATTAGCAATTTAATAAGTTATCGCCAAGTAATAATAATCTTGTTAATTATGTGTACAGAAACTATAACAACAGCAAAAATAATAATAATAATAATAATAATAATAATAATAATAATAATAATAATAATAATAATAATAATAATAATAATAATAATAATAATAATAATAATAATAATAATCTTGGTTCGTGATGTTCTTGTTGACATATGTTCTCGATCTGGGGTTTCGGTTCGTAAAGAGGTTGACATTGGACTTTGTGGTGAAAGGGACAAATCTTTACGTCCTGCTAATATGTTACTTTACTCTTGGGATGAAGGACTTGATGTTTGCATTGATTTGACTGGATCATCACCCTTAACGCAAACTGGTATGGTTGATTTCGTGCCGGGTCATGCGGTGATTGAGGCGGCACAACGTAAACGCGTCAAGTATGAGGCTAAGTGCGCAGATATGGGGTATGGTTTCCTCTCTTTCTCTTTCTCTTCCTTTGGGGAACTTGAAAAGGACGCTGTGACTTTATTGAAGCGTATTCGAAAGTTCTCGATTACTCAAGACATTGGAGCACGTGCGGCTGCTCATATTTTTAGTAGGATTAGCTTTTCTATAGCTAGAGAAGTGGGAGCCCAATTAGTATCTCGGCTCCCTACTAACTTCTTGTAAATCCTATATGTTTCTAATAAAGTGGTGTTTATTAAAAATAATAATAATAATAATAATAATAATAATAATAATAATAATAAATAAATAAATAAATAAATAAATAAATGATAAAGGCTATTTTTCTTCTGATCATGTTGCAGATTATGAGCACAATTAAAAGCCATGAATTTACCATAAAAGAAGCCATAATCGATGAAATTCAAACTGCTTTTCGCGAAAACAAACTGACATCCAAAAACCTAGTTCAGTTCTATATTAATCAGATTACAAGTAACTTGTACATTTTACGTTATGTATCAAGTTATATGTTTGTCATCAATCAAAACAAACAAGATTGCTTGCACTAGCAATCTCCCCAACGAGACTGCTTGCACTAACAATCTCCCCCTTTTTGATGATGACAAAATATGTAAACGTGATAGAAAGTAAAATGCAAAAAGTTACTTGTGTCCGTAATTACTTACCTTATCCTTGTGTCCGTTTCTCCGCTTACACCTTTCTCCTTTTTTTTTTGTCCATAATTACTTACTTTCTCCGTTTACACCTTTCTCCCCCTTTTGTCGAAGCAAAAAGGGTGTGTCCTTGGAGTTAACTTCATTTCTCCCCGAAATGGCGAGCTTGCATCATCCCTAGTGAAGTTAAATAGACTACTCCAATCTCCTATGGTTGTTGCGTTCCCTAGGTTGTTATCGGATCCATGGATCAAATAAAGACTCTTAACCTACATCAATGTTAGTGGTGTGCAACATAAAAAGAATGTATATGAAAAATGCATGATGAATGAAATCCAAATAGCCAACGATACACGTGGGTAAGCTATGTTGGACTTTGTTGACCTGTCTCCTCCTTTTTTTCGAAACATAAAAATATGTCGAAGAGTGAGAATTCTTAAGAATGCGAGCATGCTCCCCTGACTATAGCTCCCCCTTAATCAATACTCCCCGTTGCTAGGGTACCAACGTATATGATGTAAGGATTATGAATGCTACAAAACAAGGATTAGTACATGATGTGCTCCCCCTTGATCAATACTACCCGTTGCTAGGGTACCAACGTATATGATCCAAGGATGAAGAATCCTACAAAATAAAGGTTAGTATAAAACAATATTTGTCCTTGGACAAGTATGTGATATACACCAATGCGTGTATATGATGTATCCAAAAAATGCTTGACGAAAGCTCCCCCTTGCTCTAGGGCGTCAAGATGAACCTATGAAAGAAGAAAAATAATCGATGCAAACTTCATCCTATGATGAGTATACTATATACGATCGAGCGTATATGATGATGAGCCTACAACGAAATGGTTAGTGCAATATATTTTATCTCAAAAAAAATAATCTAATCACAAGAAGCTTACCAATTGTGATTGTCTAATCAAAGAAAAATATGATGCAGCATACTAATTGTGATATCAATCGTGAATATCTAGTAAACTATGTTATAAAGAGTGTAATCTTCTAATAAGAATTACATTTACAAGAATATAATATGATAAAATCCTACAAAACAATGCCTATGAGGAGGATATGAAGTGAAGTTGAAAAGCTTAAAGTGAGTGGTGTTAATATTGGTGTTAGTTTACTAGTGATAACTCAATTTGTAACTAAAGGTTGATGGGAGGTGGTGGTTGTACTGAATGCAATGAATTCAGAAACTCTAATGTATAGCAAATGCTGTAAGAATATTTGAATACGGTTACGGTTATGTTATTGTCATCTACCAAAGATGATAAATCGTGCCATAGTAAATGCTTGAATGGAAATAAGAGGAAGTGAAGACAATGATCACTTAGGAATAGAGATTCCATATGCAACAATTAGAGATACTAGATACCTATATGCGGATGAAAATGACATCATATGATGAGAGAGTTGGTTGGACCAACGTGTTGAGAGTGATGGTTCTGTTTGCACTGACAATGACGTGCTTGATATGTATCAAGAATGAAAAGGATGAGATCCTATGATAGTGTTCTAGAAGATGTTCTATACAATGAAGTTGTTCTAGAGAATGATGATGTGAAAGTAAATCCTAGAATCGTTGGTTATGAGAAGTTGTCTGTTATGAATGTTCAAAATCAGAACCTGGTACCCGCGGATTAGGCGAAACCAAATTTTTGGTTTCATCCGTCTTATCAAAGGGTTCCGTGGGACCTGAATTTACTTGGTCACTTTTTGTCATTTTTGATCAAACGAAGGTTCATGCTAAGGTCTATTTACTTATAACTACTTATTTGGTTTCACTAATCCTAGTCAAAATCTAAGGAGACTTAATGCTTCTTGTTTGAGAGGTTTGTCAAACACATGATGTGTTTTTCATTTAATGAGGTATTGGTGCAGAACTGTAATGTTGAGCAAATAAGGTTTGAAACACTTTATGATTTTGTAAACTGATTTAACTAAGTGATTTGAACCTACATGTCGGTATTTTGGAATGTAAGAAACTTGAGTACGTGTTTTTTAATGCGAAAAGACAATTATGAATTTCTCTCCCCCTTAATTGGTGGACATTTAACATAATTTGTGATGCGTCAAATGAAGAATGAAGGTAAAGTGTTTAGGATGTTGCAGATTAGTGAAAGCGATGAGCTTAGCAATGTTTTTGTGGATATTGATTATCATACAAAGAACTTCATCCTCGAAGTCACGTAGCTCTTCTCTATTAATGCGAGATGATCGCATGATGAGGCATGTGGTTTTCCTTATGGGAGATGTAATGTTTTAACTAAAAGATGATGGAGATATTGTTAGGAAAGCGGAAGCAACAATACGATTTGGAGAGAGGCATATAGAAAGATATCCAAACACAAATTTCAAACCTCTAAAACTTAATCCTATTAGCTTTTAAAGCTATATGCAAGAAAATGGATCCCATAAACATATTACTAATCTAAGTAGCAATAATGAGATAATAATTATGCAAAATAAGCATAACAAGGAAAAATAACAAATAATTTGTTACCAATCTACAAGACAAAAGTCCTAATGACAAAAGATGTGAATATCATAGAAATCATAATATCTTATGTAAACCAAAAACAAATATTCATCTACCAAAAAAAAAAAAAAAAAAAAAAAAACCACATGGCATCAAGACAGATAATCATATTGTAAGATGACATGACATTGTTTTTGTTATTTCATTGTGTGAAATTGTTTTGAAGTTAGGCTTAGTTACTGATGAGTGTCTAAATATTCATCATTTCTGTCACATTTAAACTACAAAAACATTTAAAAACATGCAATTATGCTTCAAAATACAGGAAATATCATTTGATTGTGTTTTTATGTGTTGCAAGTGCAAAAGGATTGAAAACAGGTGAAAACAAACAAAGTTTGCATAATTGGCAATTTCAGTCCCTGAAGTTTCAAAAATGGCAAAACAAGTCCCCCGGTTTTCAAAAAAGGAAAATTATCTTTTATGGTCCTTGTACTATTGAAACTTGGCATGATTGGTCCTTGGAGAAAAATTTTAGATTTTGCTAGAATGGTCCCTCGAATTTCAGAATGTTACAACTATGGTCCTTAAAGTTTAAAACAATTCCACTTCTAATCCTAAAACTAAATAAACCCAACCCTTAAATAAACCCAACCCAAATAAATAAACAACCCAGCCCAATCCACACAACTAGCCCAACCTCAACCGACCCTTTTTTGTTAACCCGAAGGTTTGACCTTCGGTCAAACTCATCCCCTTCAATACCATTTACCGCCAAACCAATACCACCATCTCCACCGCCCTTATTCTGAAACCACCCTCCCCCTCCTACCCCACTCACCTAACAAACCAAAAAGCAATTAATGCTTCCCTTCCACCTCCACATCTAACCAAAAATCCTTAATTGTTATAAACCTGCTTTTGATATTTTGGCGCCAAAAGCAATTTCAATGGCTAGGATGAATGACAGAGAACCAAAGGTCAAGATTTCAAGTGGGATTTGTTCAGAGTCAAGTGGGGAAGCTTTTGAAGTCAATATATATCAAAGAAGAGGCATTAGAGAAGATCATCAGAGAATCATGGTTTTTTGGTCATTTTAATTAAACGTTTTTACTGCTTAAACTTTATTACATTGTCATTTACAGCTTTCAAGTGTTTTATTACTCATTCACAAGTGTAATAAACCTTATTTACAGTTCAATTTCAATCTATCTTTACATTTCAAGTTATGCTTAATTCGTCTTTAATTTTCATGTCATTTTAATTATTGTTGAATAATATTGTTGTTATTGGACTCAAAAACTCATATAAGCTCCTGACAAAGCTCATAGAAGCTTTTAGAGACCTTAATTATCAATATTACTTAAAAAAGAAAAATACTAAAAAAAAAATGTAGGGTATTCACAATACAAGAATCACTAGTTTGAGGCTTGTTTGGATCGAATAGAAGAAATCTTAGAGTGAGAAAGTGGGAGCCTTTTAGAGAGAGAAAGTAACTTGTAATCTATTAGCTTGAAAGGTCCAACCCTTCCCATAGTTGGGAAGGGAGTATTTATACTATTACATAATATGTCCCTAGTGGACTGTGGAGCGAGCTGACAGTGGGGAAAGCCCCGACCCACTCCACAAATATAGATACGACTAATCTAATAAAACTAATAATACTAACTAAGCTACTAATAATATTACTGATAATCCTACGAGCTATGATATGCTAATAAGTACTCGGGGTGACCGAGTCTTCAGCTGAATATTCATATTCCTAACAATCTCCCCCTAAGGGAGGTCACCCCAGAAGTAATGCTCTGAAATTCAGTACTTTTTCCTTGGATCTTGACATCATAGCTCGTAATCCTTGATTCTTCAATATCATAGATTCTTGTGCAAACATCAAATCTTACGATGACTTTTTCTTTTGTCTTGGATGATCTTTGTTGATTCTTTGGAGTTATCATCCCACTTGAGTCTCCAAGTCATCTTTCAGTAGTAAATCTCCATGTGATGAAGTATGCTTAGAGTCGACATGCTCACACGATATGGAGTCACGATCTTCAGCATCAGAGTTAGCAGAAGCTGTGTTGAAGGTCTTTTAGGTTGATCATGACATTCTTGAGTTACAATGATGATGTAGTGTGAACATGTGGTAGAGGATTGGCATCTTTACTGCAACCAGCTACAACCGCATTCAGCTGCAACTTCAATCAGCTACAACCGCAAACAGCTGCAACAGCAATCAGCTACAATCGCCAGAAGTTCCTGCATACGACAGTTAGCAATAAAACATCCGGTACTTACAGGTTCGGACTTCGAGATTGTTAACAGCATAGTGTGAAAACTCTCTCTAATCCTTACCAAGACCGTTCCTAATCGAAAACCCACAGAGGGCTTTTTAAGATCGAACCGTAGCACATCAACGATTAGGTGAGTCGCTGGAGATCACTCCACGACTGTAGACCGTTTGAAACCATCGTGACCACTAAGCGTAATCCATAAAGAATTACCGAAGTGACCTGCTTTCAGGGCTGCTTGATGTTGACCCTGGCAGGAATTTCCATTCAATCATTGAGAATTACATTTGTAAATTCCCTCATGAATGTTCTGGCAGATTGCTAAGATCTGCGTAGGACTCATAAGTTTACAACTGGTGTCCTTAATGTTGAACACCCAGTGTAGAAAATAATTTGTGTTCCTATGAGATCTTATTATGCATCTCGTGGCTCTAGACTCGATAGTGCGTTTTGATTTAGTGAGCGGAGGCTGGAGAGGACTGCCACCTTTTCAATATCATCTAACTCGGAGTGAGAGAGACGATAGGAATGTATTGAACTCCGTGACAATTGAAACAAGAATCCTTTGAGGGACCTTGAGTGGCTAGGGAGGGTTGTGCAGCGTATCACTGGGTCCATGATACTTTGTCTTCAATGCCAGCAATCAACTAAGTGATTCTGACAGCATATGTATTGACCCGGTTTCTGCCTAAGTTGTAAGGAGGGCTATTTCTTTTCACCCTTTATCTTTACAATTCTTTTTCATTCTTCAACCCCTTCAGTGCTTACCGAGACTTCATAACTAACACCTTGTTGGGTTTATTCCAGTGTTAGCTCCATCTCAGTCGGCACTCTTCCCTTATACACATTTCTCCTTTTTAATCATACCTAAGGACTTCTACACTAGCTAGTGGATTGTCCCTGGGTAGATCCCTCCGGCTCTGGCGGGATCGTGGGAACTTGAGCCTAACCTAACCATCCTTATAACTTCATACATTAATTAAAATGGTCGGTCTTTGATATTCATCCACGATTGCCAAACCAAATCTTTGAAAAATCTCTCAAAGTGTTCATGATTTTGAAACACATTTTTGCAAACACTTGAGAGTTTTATATTTTTCAAATGCTCCCCCTCAACATGTGCTCGAGTGATAGTTTTATAAATTTGCACATGTTAGGTAGAGCTTGCACCTTTTTGAATTGATCCACTTTCAGTAAACATGACCGATTCGAGACACGCTTACATCACTGGTTAGACCAGTTTGAAATTATTACCCGTCCTGGTCAAGTCCATAGAAAGTTTCTCGAAACGGTACACTCTACTCAGATACATCTTTTTCGAGACACGCTTACATCACTGGTTAGACCAGCTTGAAATTATTACCCGGCCAAGACGTATCCTTTCGATTTATGACAATTCAAGTTTCGTCAATTCTTTGGTGAAGTCTGAGCCTTGCTCACACAAGATGCCAAAATCCTTTGTTTTGTAAAAAACATTTGCTCCCCCTCAATATGTGCATCGATATAAGAAAGATTTTCGTACATATGGAGGAGCTTGCGTTTATGACCAAAACATTTTGCTCCCCCTCAATATGTGCCTTGATATACAAAATGATTTAGCACATACGGGAGAGCATACATTAACTTCCAAATCATCACAATTTATCAGAATTTCCTATTTAAATCACATTCTCTCCCCCGATCAAAAATTTCAAACCATTTGAGATTTGTGATCCCAATTGATTTAAATATGTTTAGAAAAATTTGGGAGAAAATGTGGTCAGGTTAACATGTATTCTGATTTAGGAGCATACTATGCTCCCTCATAAATTAACGAGAGAGGATTACTTGTCAATATACACAGATCACACATAGAGTATTACATGATTAGAGGAAATTACATTGTAACATTACAAGAGCCCAACAAAACACTTATATCACTACAGAGACCACTTGTGGAGCGAATCAGCTCATGTCGTTCTTTCCATCAATCTATAATCTCCTTCACGAACTCTACCCCCAACGAAGCTTTCCAGGTTGCGAAAGATCCTTCTTGTTTTCAGTCTGCGCTCTATGGCTCTCATAAACTCTTTGCTCCTTTGTACATCCAGATCAGTCCAGAACTGAGTCTTCAATTGTGGGTTGTGAGGATTTAACTTGAAGTCCTTAATCCTGAAATCTAGTGCTTCATCGATCATTCTCAGGGTACCATCGCTGAATTTATGTATCTCACTGAGTTGCATCATCATAGGAGTCCCATGTTGGTCAGTGAACTTGACTGCTCTTGGAGATTCGATAACTTTAAAGTCGTGAATGTACTCGAGACCCTTACGTTCCCAATATGGCCTAGTGAGATTGAGTTTGGTCTGATAGCTCTCTATCCCTAGTTGAAAATCACTCACCCTTTGCCTGATGACAAGACCCCGGATCCATAAGTTAACAGCAGCAGCAAGCGCCTTCTTGTCGCGAGGTGGAAGATGATTCAGGTGGCCTTGAAGATTCAGAAGAAAGAGATCCTCGAAGTCACTTGGAGATAGATATTTGAAGTCGCTTTCAGAAATGATATACTCCTTCTGATCAGCACGACGAAGCACTATCCTTTTAAGATACTCATACCCATACATTGGGTGAATATCAACTTTGATAACACTTAAGATCCTTAGATGTGAGCGTATACCCTGACGACTACCCTCTCCTGCGTGCCGTTCAATGTAAAATCGTTTCTTGTGGAACCACCAATGTGTGACCCCATAAGAAGCAGTAAGTTCAAACTTGTATTCTTCATCTAACCATACCTGATCAGGCACCATTTGTTCTAGCCCAACGTCAGGGTAGTAAGCCGCCTTCATCTTGGAAATGGATAATGCCAGATGATCACCATTATTCCCGAACCGGAGATAATTCAGATCGTTGTTAAAGAAGAGATCTGCTTGAATGCTCTTTTGACCTGGTGGACCATCAAAGGGAAGAGGTCGGTTGACGTCATAGGAAAGGATCCGGTCATCAACTTGATCAGTAAATAGTCTATGACATTCTTCCATTTGGTATTGGAGATGATGCACATCAGGATGAAACACTTTGACGATTTCATATGCAGGACCTTCCAAGTCTTGGGGAGTGAGATTTGTGATGCCTTTCTTCTTGCAGAACCAACTAATAAATGCCCCCATGTCATTAGTCTTTGCCAGCAATGAGTTCTCTGAAGGAGAGTTATGTTGTGAAGCAATAGTAGCTGCCCAATTGTTTACAGGAATGCTTTTGTCTGATGATGGTATAGACCAATTAGGTTCAGGAATTGGTTCTCGATCTTCTTCAGATACAGGTTTTATCCAAGATTCCATATCCTCCCTGGTGGGTCGCTTTCTTGAGGATTCTGAGTCATCAGGTTTGTCTGTGCGTAAGAATTCTAACCACCATTTCTGATTAGGATCAACAGTTGGGATATTGGTGTTAGCTGAGACATCTTCTTCATCAGTTTGAGTAGACAAATCATCTAGAACCGATTCCTCATTCATGACAAAATCCTCAGGAACTGGCGAGAACGAGGGTTTAAATTTGTCATCAACTGTGGTCCACGCAAGCGATCCTGCCTTAGAAATACTCTTAGATGTGCTTGGGCCAAAAGAAGTAGTGACTTGGTCTTTACCACCAGAGGATTCAGTTGGATGATGATGAGATTGAGCTTGAGTGGATTCTGAAGCTCCTGACATCTTTGCTGCTCCAGATCCACCACTAGGTGGAGGGGGTGGAGGAGGATGTGGTGGAGAGCCAGGGGGTGTTCCGGGTTTATCTTGTCTCCTTTTCTTCTTCTTCCGTTGTTTTTCAAGCTCAGCCATGAGGAAATTCTGATTATCACGACTCATTGATTTTTCCAAAGCTTCATAAAGCCGTTGATGATCTTCGTGGCCTTGATACTGACCACATTCAAACATTCTGTCATAGAGGATTGATTTCATCTCAGTTGTAGGAAGATCTCTGAATCGTGTCTTCATAGGAGCTTCCATTGCCCATCTGACTGCTTCCTCTACTTGATCATTCACAGCTTGAGCCACCATTTGATCTATATTAAGCTTTTCCACATTAAGTAGTCTCTGCTCATAGTTATTCATCTTCCGTGACATGTCATCAATGAGCTTTGTGGCGGCAGTTAGTTGTGATGCTAAATCAGATGGTAGTTCTGGAGGGATGGGTGTCGTTGGTGTTGCTTCTGGTGAGGGATCTACTATGATAGTTGCTGTTGTGGATACAGGAATTGTCATAGATTTAATACCAGACATGTCTTGTTTGATTGGTACGGACACCATTGACTCTACTTCCTTATCATCATGTGGTATGTCAGTCTCTGTGGTGTTGTCGTTGGCTTTATCCAGAATGAACTGATCACCATAGTTGAAGTCAGTGTCAAGGTTCTTCAGAGACGATAGAGTGCCAGTAGACCCTGTTGGTTCATTCAGGTGAGATTGCTCATCCTCCTTCATTTTCAGATTCTCATGAATCCCCGGGTATGTAGAAGCCACGAATTCTTCATGTTGTATCTCTTGTGGAGGTTCTGTAGTGGTTGTTGTTATCTGATCATGAGCTTCCTTGATGATGTTATCAGACTCAGCTTCTTTCTGAACTTTCTCATCTTGACTCTCACCTTGATCTTGTGGATCCTTAATTTCAGTATGTGTGACCTTCACCTCCTCCTTCTTTTCTTTAATAACGTTACCAGACTCAGCTTCCTTATGAACTTCCTCTTCTTGACTCTCACTTTGATCTTGTGGGTCCTTTACTTCTGTATGTGTGATCTTCATCTCCACCTTCTTTTCCTTGTACAACTGTTCATCGCTTTCTGTATCACTGGAATCTTGAGCAACTTCTAAGCTTGGTGATTCTTCTTGATGTCCTTCAGAAAGATCAAGTGCTCTAGATGATCCCTGCTCACGTTTCCTGAGCACAAATCGTGTTGTTGTCTTGGATGCCGGAGATGATATGGTAAGAAGAGTCTTAGCAGCTTGTACCACTGTAGCTACTCCTTTACCTTTGCCCTCTACTGCAGGTAATGGTTTACTGCTCTCAACAACAGGTTCTCTAAGGACAACTCCTTTCGTAGCACTCTTCATTGATCCAGCGTGTTCTTTAGCACTCAGCTCCAAGGTTTGTTGTAGATCCGGATCTTCTTCATCTCTTAGACCTAGTTCAGGAATCACCATCTCTTCATCATCATCTCGACCTTTTGTCTTGATTTTCTTAGATTTCACCTTCTTGCTTGAAGCCTTCCTTTTGATCTTCTTATATTTCTTAGATCCCTCAACTTCTGTGGGTGCATCCTTTCTTTTCTTTGATTTCGATTTAGATTGGGTTTGTTTGATGGATTTCTGGGTTTCTGGTTCAGAGGTTTCGGCTTCACTTCTTACCTTCTTAGAGAGAGACTTTTGATATCCCTCTACTTTGCTCAGATATTCCTTATAATAGGAAGCTTGACGAATGTTATCTGAAATAAGAGGCTCAGGAATAAGCTTTCCAAAGACTTCTTGTTTGGCCCCTTTAGCAGCCCATTTGAGATTTCCCAGAACAAATTCTTCAGAGGACAAATGGAGAGGAGAATCAGTTCTAGGATGGAACTTGTGACGAGAGTAGAGATGATGGATTATCATTTTAGTGAATCTGATGCTAGGAATTAACATCTTCCTCACTGTCTTCCTGCTGGCCAGATTAGATTCCAGTTTTGCTTTGTCTTCTAGGAAGGTGTGAATGGAGTGAACGAATTCTTCCCAGATCCTTTCAGCGAAATCTATGTTGGAACGTTTTATGATTCCCCATAGAATTTGAAGCACTGGAGCCCTAGGTCTTTCGTAAGCAGAAGTCTTCCCAGTAAGACATAAATTGAGAATGGTGGCGAATGTCCTCCATGGTTGATACATTTCACTGGTGACTACCGCTGACACCTTGAGGACGGTTGATGGATAACCCAGATCATTAACGAAGTGGACGAGAGCCTCGGATGTAGGAGGTTGGGTAAAGGGTTTATCAATGACAGCAGGTGATATTTGAAGAGCCTCTCTGATGGTGTCTGATGTCAGCTCGTACCATTGTTCATCTAACTGACAGTGGTAATTACCAGTATCTTTGTTGAGTTCAATCGTATTCCAAAACTGTTGAATGTATATAGACGGAACTGTTGCACATGCAGTGAATGCTCTGAAGAAGTTGGTCTCCTTTAAGATATCAACAGATATCTTGTAAATGGGATTGGGTTGTGGTCTTGTCACATCGACATAACAGTTGCTCCTTCCAATAGGGATCCATTTGTTCTTAGGAAGTATTTGTTCATCTGTGCGAACAGGTGTTGGAACTGCAGGGTTTGGTTCTGAGGAAGTAGTGATCCCTGTATCTGTCATTGTATCTACACACACATTCACAGGACGAAAGTATGTCTATGCAAGTTAGATGGGAATCAATCCTTGAGGTTAGCACAGAGACTATGTGTTCATAACAAAAGACTACAGTAGATCAAGTAACACCCAATTGTGAGAGACCTAAAATGCAGCAACCATCATTCACATTATAAAGTATTAACAGCACAGCTGCATTTGTAAGCATGTAGACAAACGAATAGACATAGCATGACAATACAGACAAATTGCATCCATGACCAAGTAGACAAACAGCATCCATAATCATAGACAAACCGCATTAATGATCAATCAGACAAACCGCATTCATGACAGATTAGACAAACCGCGTTTGAGATTGATTAGACAAACAGCGTTCGTGATTGTTTAGACAAACCGCGTTAGTGATTATTTGGACAAACCGCGTTCGTGATTAATTAGACAAACCGCGTTCGTGATTAATCTGACAAACCGCGTTCGTGATGAAACAGACAAACCGCGTTCGTGATGAAACAGACAAACCGCGTTTGTGACTAAACAGACAAACCGCGTCTGTGACAAAATAGACAAACAGCATTCAAGAATGATCACACAAATAGCACCGATGAACAAATCATAAAGCAACCTACACCCTAGATCATGTAGAGAGTACTAATTACAGATTTCACATTATGCAAACACCTCATGACATGCCAATCACTTCACAATAGAATCACATAATTCCATACAGAGTTAAATCACCACACATTGCAAACTTATCGACATATGCTAGACAAACCGCATTGAAGAATATATCACCACTTAATCATCAAAGCATTCATTACTATGCAAGTGTATGTACGTACGACAACAACACAACGAGATCTTATAACAAACAACCCTATCTTAGTCCAAATTCACTCTAACTAAACCCATCTATCAATCGACTTAATCTCATCTAACCTTGAAAGAACAAACAATCGACTTAACAATTTATCAATTCAGATTTCTCATCTGATTAGTGGGAAAAGAAACCCATTCTATCCTAGAGACTAATTAATCGAACACTGATTGAACAAATCCTAGACCCATGAGCGATTTTGACTTTTGGAGTCAAACATCACTCGACGAATCACACCAATCCAACACACAACTTGAATGATGTAGCAATATGAACATATAACACTTATCAATACATTCATAACTAAGAATCCCATCAATCAAAACAAGAAATAACAAACTCACCTAGGATCGAGTGATGAGCCGAACGGATCAACCTAGGGAAGTCTCGATGGATGGATAAAAATGGCGATCGTGGGTTTGGTTAGAGATAGAGAGGTTCGATCGGTTTGATTATGGAGGAGAGAGAGTGTTGAGGGACAAACCGCGTGTGATATGGTTCTTAAATATCCTCACCTAACATTGAAGTTAACCTTAATGACACTTTTGGTCCCTGTCTTTGTTGGCTAGACAAACCGCATAAGTTACAATTCTAACAACTACCTCCTAACTCTCCTCTTTGTACTAAATGACACCTGTGGTCCCTGACTTTCCAATCAATATACCTTCTAACACACATCGGCATCCAAATCAGTTACGACACACTAAATCCCTAAGGACTTAATAATAGCCCAGTCAGTTACACAATGAATACTCATAGACGAGTTTAAATTGCTATTGTTCTCCCCCTCAATCAATGACTGAGCTTTTGTAGAGAGATTTAGACATTGATTGAACAGCAATTTATCACTTGATGAGATCAACGGTGAATGTCTTTAGGCCAACAAAAATCATCAGTATGAATGAACATGAATATGAAGTAATCCATGCTCAGGTGAACATCACCTTGTTGGAGGAACAGCCGTCTTTTTGGCGACGTGCTTTCCCCAAAATGAAGCGCGGGTTGCTATCTAAAGAAATAGCAAGCCACAGAGACATGATTTACTTATTAGGATCTACTTCTGTTCGAGCTTCATTTAAAACCCCGTGTCATTATTGAATGACATTTCTAGGGTCGTAAATGTTATCGATATCCAGAAGACATGCCTCTCTCTATCCAAGAACACGTAATACTATATATATATACAAGAAACATGTACCTATAAAATAGGAGAAACTATATACACCAAGAAAAAGGATACTTGAGATTTTCTTTGTAACATCTGTACGAGTTTTGAACTGAATTGTTCAAAAGTCATTGTCCTCGTACATTACCGGTGGGTTTTCCGAACCTCCTCTGTGGGAGTTGATGTCCCCTTTGGTAGCCACACCTTGAGTTTTTTCATGATGCATTCTGTGAGAGTAGCTGCACGCGGAAACCGTCTCCCTGCACTATCATAAGTATTTTGTACGCATGTATATTGGTTAGTGACTATGGGGTCCTGTCTCTGTGATTTCTTGCAACCATTCTTAGAAGCATTTTCCGTGTCAGTAGGTACCCACTGACGACCGACTTGCTTAAAGATTCTACCAGTTGGCAACCATCTTAGGCACGTTCTAAATATGCTCTGTTTCTGAGGCACCTTAGTGTTTTTACGATAGAAAGTTTATTGTTTTACAGCACTAGATCTATTAGGCTTCCTAGGGTGCTTCATTGATTTTAGAGGCCTATGGTGATTGTTTGTCGAAGTAGAGGATGCAATGATATGAACATTAACTTCCTTTGTTATTGTCATGTGAGACTTATCCTGAAAGTGACTCTTTGCTAATGTTCCCTTATGTCTAGGTTGTCAAGTGACTGATTTTGGCAAACTCTTAGTCTCACCAACTTGGGGGGCACACCTTGGAGAAGGTGTTCCCAAGACTGATGGTTTGACAGACTTAAGATTCACCCTGTTCTTGGCCGACTTCTTTGAGTCATTCCTACGAGAAGCTAATGAGAAACTTTTCCCAAGGTTTTGTTCAGCCTGTAACTCAACAGTGTTTGAGTCATGTGAGGTTTTATCTTCATTGACCTTTTCTTGCAAGTCACTTATTTTGGTCCTTAACATGTTAATAGTCGCGTTCTTGGCCACCAGCTGATCTTTCAACTCATTTATCATGAAAAATTCCCGAAAGTCAGGTAATTCCGGATTTTTTGATGGAAGGTTAATTTGGAACTTTTCTTTTAATTGTTGCATTGAAATTTCAAGATCAACACAATGTTTTTCCAGTTTTGAAAATCCTTTTAAAAGTTCATTGTAAACCTCTTTTTCAATCATATCATGTGATTTGAAAGACTCAGTCGTAGGCAGAGAACTCGACGAATTATCATGTACAAGTTCATTAGAAACAATATTATCTAGATAAGACAGATGTACCACAGTAGACCGTGCTTGGTGATTTTCAGATTCTTGAGATTTCTTCTCACATCTTGAGAAGTCACTTCCTGTGCTAACACTATCATCCTTCTTGTCTGATTTTGTTCCATTCCTACCCTGCTGACCTTTTTCCTCAATGAACCCATAGACATCCCTTATCCGCAGTAGCAGTGTCGTTTTGTACATTTCTATTTCAGACCCAGTATATTTAGCGAAACACTCTTTAGTCACTTGACAGTCACAATAATAGTCCCCAGTGTATTGAGAGTTGATGAACATTTGGAATTGATTGTTGATCACATTGAGAGCGTCTCTGGATTTACCTTCAGAATATTCTTCCTTGACCAGCTCCTGTTCTAGTTGATCCAGATATAATGTCATCATGACTGTGAAATCGCTAATTTCCTGACCAAAGAGTGAAGCAAACGCCCGTCTGTACCCCATCACATATTCAGAGTTACCGAACAAAGCCTTAATGTGTGATAGAAGTGAACGGAAGCATGCTACTTGACTTTCCTTTGCATTAGCCAACTGCATATCCTCAAGGCATTCATTCATGTGTGACTGCGAGTGTGACACATCAGTTCCAGCAGAATCAGTATCATTTGTTTCTGTTAGAGATGTGTAATCATAGTTCCCATGATCCTTAATATCATCGTACAGTTTGAGAACCTCCGATATGATGGAGTCTGAGTTAGTTGTCATAGTGAATACAAGATTATACTGATCTTGTGATTTAACCGAGAAATCGAATCTTTCGCGGGAATTTCTAAAATCACCAAGACACAAACCGCCTAGACAAACCGCGTAGACACAAACCGCGTATGCGCCTAAGAGACAAACCGAGTTCACACTGGATATACAAACCGCGTTGACACAAACCGCGTATGCGCCTTAGAGACAAACCGAGTTCACACTAGAGATACAAACCGCGTTGACACAAACCGCGTATGCGCCAAAGAGACAAACCGAGTTCACACTGGATATACAAACCGCGTACGCACCGTAGAGACAAACCGCGTTGGCACAAACTTCCAAACCTGTCACTTTCAATGCAGTTTGTCCTTTTGCCTAAACTAGTAAAAAGACAAACCGCGTACCCGATGTAACACAAACCGCGTTCAAGATCGACCCAACTACACAAACCGCATTCAAGAACACTTGAAAGAAAAAGCACTCGAATCACTTGAAAACACCACACCAACCTTAAATTTGTGAATCCAAGCACTAAATACTACTCTTATACTATTCCTAAGCTAGAAAGTACAAGTTATAACAACTTTAAATCACTAAACAAAGCACAAAATGAAATAACAAGTCGAACCAAAAACCTTAACAAATAACTTAACAAATCGAACCAAAAACCTCACAAACTACACAAATCCGTGAATACCAACTCTCATGGACCTAACCATGGCTCTGATACCAATTGTAGGGTATTCACAATACAAGAATCACTAGTTTGAGGCTTGTTTGGATCGAATAGAAGAAAACTTAGAGTGAGAAAGTGGGAGCCTTTTAGAGAGAGAAAGTAACTTGTAATCTATTAGCTTGAAAGGTCCAACCCTTCCCACACTTGGGAAGGGAGTATTTATACTATTACATAATATGTCCCTAGTGGACTGTGGAGCGAGCTGACAGTGGGGAAAGCCCCGACCCACTCCACAAATATAGATACGACTAATCTAATAAAACTAATAATACTAACTAACCTACTAATAATATTACTGATAATCCTACGAGCTATGATGTGCTAATAAGTACTCGGGGTGACCGAGTCTTCAGCTGAATATTCATATTCCTAACATAAAAAAATCAAGAAAATAGAAAATAAATCAAAAATCAGTGGAACTAAAGATTCAAGCTTGGAGCAGAGTAAATTTTGGATTGCTCTTGGGTTTAGAAGCTTATTGGTAAGCTATTAAGAGTGTCCTTGGTTCTCAGTTCTCAGTTCTCAGTTTGATTCAACTTGTAAGATTTTTACTAAATTTTTGCATTTTACTGTATAAGTAGTCTATTGCTTGAATCTTTGTGTTTTCATGTTTCTGTGTTATGGTTAAGTAGATTCATTGATTAAAATAGCTTGTTTGTTCTTTGGAATTTATAGTTGCTTGAAATTTCATTTTCACAGTCAAATAGGTATATTTGTCATTTGTATGTTTCTTACAGTTGTTGTTGCTGTTTTGTGCTTAAATGATCTCATGTAATCATACTAGAACATCTGAAATAAGTTTCATGGTCCAAATCATTTATTTGCTTTGGAAATCACAAATTCAGTGTGTTAAAGGGTTGTTTGGATTTACTGCATTAACTGTGGTGGATTTTGTTTGTGGAATTGTTCTTGTCTGATATATGTCACAATAGGATCCATTATCTCAGTTAAGTCATAAAATTCAGGTCTCATTTGTGAAATAGTCAAAATAGCTTTTAATCTCAAATTGCTAGTTCACTGCTAGGATTTTGGAGTGCAAATTTCATCACAGTTGTTCATTACTTGGTAATCTAGCTTAATTTCATCTCTATTTAGCTTAATACATCATAATCAGTGAGTAGGTTTGATCCAAAGTTCATATAAGTCAACTTTATAGTTTAATTGCAAAAGTCAAATAGTGCCCTGTGCACAGGTTCAATAGCATATTTCATAAGCTTGTGCAATCTTCAATTGTTAACTTTAGCTTGTGTGACTTAGTATTTTGTAAAGCCCTTCTGGCTAGCTTGAATTGCATGCTTTCACTTTTCCATTTATTAGCTTATTGGACTGCTTATTATGCTTTCATATTTTCTCAAAAACCACTCATTACATTGAGTCATCAGTATACACTGATAGTTCAGTGTAATTGAGCCATTTTTCATAAGCTCTCAAAAGCTCTCCAGTGAACTTGAGCTTGTGTGGTTTGGTTCTTTGTGAAGCTTAACCACCCATCTCAAAGGTTCAGGGCTTATTGTGCATTTTCTAGCTTATTTGATAGGGCTGCTAATAGCTTTTTGTTTGTCCCATTTCACTGAATACACTGAGTCCTCAGTGTATTTCAAGCTTTTTCACAAGCCTTCCAAAAGCTCATTAGTGGGTCCCACTTTGAAAGCTTTGGCTTTTTGAATAGCTCAGCAAGCCATCTCAATACTTCAGTCCTTATTTTGAGCTTTTCAGCTTATTTCATAAGCTTAAATTGCTTGTAGAATTGTCTGCAGGCCTGTTTGGCTCAGAGGGTATTTTGGAATTGCTTATTTGCTTATTAAAAGCTTATCAGTGTATTTCATTATTCCATTTTGCTCATTTCCAGTTCCTTTTACTTAGTTTCATCTTATTTTATCTTTGTTCCAGCTACTTAGCTTGTTGTGAGCTTATTTCAAGCTCAATATCCACTTAAGCCTTAAAAAGCTTAACTGTGGAGTCAATAAGCTCTCACTGAGCTTATTATTGAGTTCCAATAAGTTCACCTTCATAAAAGTTTGTCATTATCAGTAGTTAAATAGTTTTGTAAAAGAAAATCAGAAAATCAAAATATAAAAAAAAGTGATAGCTTCTATTTAAGCCATTTGGCTTATTTTTCTGCTTTTTCATTAAGCACTTTTCATTTTTATATTTTTCTTATCTTCCTGTCACCTTAGAGTATTTATAGAAAAAGTTTCAGATTTTTCTTTGTTTATTTAGTATTTATTAAAAATCAAAATAGTTTAAATAATAATTAATTAGTAATTAATTAATTATAATTAGATAAAAAGTGTAATAAATATATTTTCAGTTTTAAAATAAGTTTTAGGTTATTTTAGATTTATCTAAGTTAAAATTTTAATTTTATAGGATAATTTCCTATTTTCTTTTAATTTAGTGCATTTTAAATAATTAATAAATAGTTATTAATTAATAATAATTAATTAAATAGTTAAATAATTAATTTTCTTTTTCTAAAAATTTTCTTTTATCTTTAGGTTTATAAAAAAGTTATTTTCATATTTGTAGTATTAATATTTCTTCATTTTCACATTTTATTTTGTATGTTGACGTTTATTTAAAATAAAATGTACGTTTCTAGTTCCTTTACGTTTTTTCGGGTATTTGATCTTACATATTTGTTGATATAGCTTGTTTAAGCTATTGTTACTTATATTCAGTAAACCAATCATTCAAAACCCTCTTTTCCATTCAATATTCACCAGATCACAGATACGTTCTATTACAGTGTTCACACCTCGTTGGGACTTAACGACCCGGGGATACACTAAACTCCTTGGTAAATTGTATTGTGCCCTAGATTGTTTGACTCTTGTTGACCATTTACTTGGTCAATATTAGTTGACTGTTTGAGGCCAATCAAATTTTGGCGCCGTTGCCGGGGAGGTGTGCTGCGTAGAACGCATTTGCAGTATCAGTGTTGTTGAATATACATCTATTGTATATTTTCCATCCTTGTTCATATTCTCTTATTTTTATATATATATATATAAAACCAAAATTATCGTTAAGTTAATTCGTTTGACTGATCGATAACCAAAAATATCGTATTTTAAGTTTCCATAAACAAATAAAATCCAAAAAGATTCTTCTTACCCTTTTCTAAGTTTCCATCACTCTAAAGGATTCTTAGACTCGTCTTAGTGCATGTGCACTCGTTCTTCTAGGTCATCAAGCCCTTTTCGTGAGCTTGTAAACATACCTCGAAGACGTCGTAGACGTTCTGCTCCATCAGTCGTACCCGAGATACGTACTGATCCCAAAACCCCTGTCATCATGGCAGAAGACCGTCCTATGAATGAGCTTCTCCAGGCACCCTCCGATGGGTACGGAGATGCCATTGTTGTTCCAGCCATCGTGGCTGAGAATTTTGAGCTTAAAACTGGGTTGATAAACCTGGTAACCCAGCGGCAATTCTATGGTTTTGATAGGGACGATCCTCAAGATGACATTAGATGGTTTAACAAAATCACTTGCACCATCAAATGCAAAAATGTCCCTGAGGAATCAATCAAACTTCTTCTTTTCCCGTTTTCCATCGATGGGGCAGCCCGGATTTGGCTTGACAAACAACCCCCTCGATCGATTGAAACATGGGAAGATTTGGTTCAAAAGTTCGTGAATGAATTCTTTCCTCCTTCTAAAACCACATATCTCAAAAATGAAATCATGAAATTTTCTCAATGGTTTGATGAACCATTTGGAGAGGCATGGGATCGTTTCAAAGAATTGCTCCGCAAATGTCCTCATCACGGTTTCACCGATTTGATGCAAATGGACACTTTCTACAATGGGTTAAACCCATCTGACCAAGATTCTCTTAATGCCTCAGCTGGAGGTAATTTTCTGAGTAAATCCACTAAGGAAGCCATTGCACTCATTGAAAATAAGTCAAAGGTCCGCACTGCACGAGCCAGACCATATAATTCTCAGGCTAGTGCTGGTCCTTCTACTTCATCTCCCGTGAGTCAGTCCAGTACTGATACTCAGCTTGCTGAACTCACAAAGGCTTTTCAAGCTTTGGTTTTCTCCTCACAAAAGAAAGAATTCGCTCTGCAAACTTCTCACACTGCTGAAATCAAAAAGGTAGAAGTTTGTGTTACTTGTGGTGGTCCTCACACTTACTACAATTGTACTGCCACCGATGGCAATGCATTTGAAGTCAATGCTATAGCCGGAACTTCCAATCAAGGAGGTAATCAATACCGTCCTCAAGTGGAACCAAACTACCGTGCTAGCAACCAAATTGGACCACCCGGATTTCCTCCTCCGAACAATCCAAATAGGATTAATCCTAATCAACAAAGAGGGCAAAACACGCAAAATCAATTTCATGCCCCGAACAATCAATACCCACCCCAAAGGGGTAATCAAGGGTATTCAGCTCCTAATCACCAAGGACCTCTTTCAAATGAACTTGATAACTACATCAAGGTTAATGAGACCAAAATGAGGGCAATGCAAAATCAAATCTCTAATTTGAAGAATGAATTTCAATCTTCAATACACAAGCAAGGAACTGAGCTTAAGAATGAAATTTCAAACAAAATTGATCATTCTCAAAGCAAAGTTAAGAATATGCTTGCCAGTCTCATGGACCATCTCAATCCACCTTCTACCTCGGGAGGTCTCCCAAGTAACACTGTTGTCAACCCAAGGGGTGAACTCAAAGCTGTCACTACACGTAGTGGAAAAGCTCATGATGGACTCAAGGTGACAAAGGACTCGGTACTTCCCTCTAACAATGAAAGTGCTAAATACGTCCAACCTATGGTTGTCCAAAATTCTACACCCACAATTGCTCCTAAACCGTCAAGAATAGATTCTACTCTTTCACGATTTACGGTTAAAAGTTTGTCAAGCAAACTTAGTGAGCAAAGAACAGCCAGAGCTTATTCCAATATCCTCAATGCTGCTCCTATCAGTGTGATTGATGACAGTGATGATGATGAAAATACCAATTTCATCAAAGCTATCACCACTCGTAGTGGTGCTGCTTATGAGGGACCCACTGGTCCTATTCCTCCTCCGTTGTATGAAATGGAAAAAGAGACGGAGGTTAGAACGGACGAAGTGCAAATTCCAAGCCCACAAAGTACAGCACAAGTCCATCCTCCGGTTGTCCCGAAAAAGAAATCCAAACCAGGAGTTGTCTTTGAATCTGTAGAGACTCCTGAAGTTGCTGCCCCTAAATCCAAACCTTATATTCCTTACCCATCGCGCTTAAATGAGCAAAAGCTCCGCGAAAAGGCTAGTCAACAAATGGATAAATTCTTTCAAATCTTTAAAGAATTACATTTTGACATAAGTTTTGCGGATGCTATCATTCTGATGCCCAAGTTTGCATCAACAATCAAACACTTGTTAAGCAACAAGGAAAAACTGATTGAAATGGCTAAAACTCCATTAAATGAGAACTGCTCAGCAGTTATCTTAAAAAAGCTTCCCGAGAAGCTTGGAGATCCTGGAAAGTTTCTAATACCTTGTGTATTTCCGAGAATGGTTGAATGCTATGCCTTGGCCGATCTTGGTGCAAGCATCAACCTGATGCCTCATTCAGTGTGGAAGAAACTTTCTCTTCCGGCTCTTACTCCTACCTGCATGACTCTTGAGCTTGCAGATCATACTATATCACTTCCTCTCGGCATTGCCGAGGATGTGTTTGTGAAAGTAGGGAAGTTCCATTTTCCAGCTGACTTTGTGGTTGTTGAATTCGACGCAGATCAAAAGGTTCCTCTCATTCTTGGAAGAGGATTCCTAAAAACAGGCCATGCTCTTATTGATGTATTTAAGCATGAGATCACATTGCGTGTGGATAATGAAGCTGTTACCATTAACCATGATCAAACTTTGAGGTACTCCTCAAATTATGATTCTGAATCGGTTAACCGAATCGATGTCATTGATATTGCTTCAGAGGAGTACTCTCAAGAGTTTCTTGGTCATTCTCATAATTCTGTGAGTGGGGATCCCACCACATCTTCTCTACCTTTCATTTCCGACTCTTCCCCTTCTCTCACTCCGCTTGAGGGAAGTAATTCCATTTTGGAAGAGATCGAGGCTTTTCTCAAGTGTGATTCATTTCTAGAAGGAATTGATAACGCTGAGATTGATCTGGAGGGAGATATTCTTCTTCTTGAGAAATTGTTGAATCAGGACAATTCTCCTCCACTCCCTCCCGTTGAACTTCATAATGAGGAAATCAAGTCAGTTGAGAAAACTGATAAATTTCCTGAGATCAAGTTTAAGGACTTGCCTCCTCCACTTGAATATACAATTCTTGAGGAGGAAGTTCTTATCTTAATTGCTATTCAGATCTCTCTTCTTCCCTTCACCTACCCGGTGATTTCCCCTATCCTTCACTCATTCGGGAGTGAGGATATTACCTTTGACCCCGGCATTTTCCATCTAACATTGGTTTAAAGCCGGATATATCTCATCGGTGTGGACCTTTCATATACTTCAATGTGTATCTAGACATCTTGAATGAAGGTCCGATTGAGATGGTCTCTTCCACTTACTTCCCCATGAACCAATGAATTCGGGGTCGAGTCAAGCTAGCGACTCGGTTAATAAAAACAGTAGTAAAACATGGGTTTTCACCCATGTCTCACCTAAGTGTGGGGGAGATGCCCCACATGTTGTATATATGTACATTTCAAAAAAATAATAATAATAAAAAAATAATAATGTGTGTATATATAAAATATAATAAAGGCTATTAGTATTTCCTTTTCACGTTCTAAGTGTTGGTTTAACAACCGGTACTTTGAATATTGAGGGCAATATTCAGTTCTAAGTGTGGGGGGGAATTCTAGCGAATTTGATCTTATGTACCATCTAGTACCCCCATTTTGGCCAAAATTTAAAAAAAAAAAAAAAAAAAAAATCTCACTTAGAACGCAATAAATGGTTATCAGTCCGCCATGTCTAACCCACATAAGGATTGGCTAATCCGAGAGCAAACGGCTCTTGGTAAAGATATCTCAAATCCGTTTATGGCTTACAATTTGCCAAAAATTGTATGGTATTCAACTCCCCATATCTTTGATAGTGAAGAGTTGGCTAGCCCGCAAGGTTATGGCTTGTGGTATAGGCAGTAGAAAACCATAATTGGTAATCAGCTCACCAAAGATAATAACTGTATTTTATCTAAGAGTTGGCTAGTCCAGAAGCAAACGGCTTTTGGTAAAGACAAATCAAATCCGTTGACAGCTGATGGTTTGCTCAAAATTATTTGGTTATTATTGTACCAAAGTATCACATACTAAAACATTGGCTACTCCAGAAGTAATGGCTATCTGGTAAAGAGAAAAATCCATTAAATTTTCAAAAAGTATTGCTAGGGACTAGCAATAGTTTAGTGTGGGGGATTGATGAGTGTCTAAATACTCATCATTTCTGTCACATTTAAACTACAAAAACATTTAAAAACATGCAATTATGCTTCAAAATACAGAAAATATCATTTGATTGTGTTTCTATGTGTTGCAAGTGCAAAAGGATTGAAAACAGGTGAAAACAAACAAAGTTTGCATAATTGGCAATTTCAGTCCCTGAAGTTTCAAAAATGGCAAAACAAGTCCCCCGGTTTTCAAAAATGGAAAATTATCTTTTATGGTCCTTGTACTATTGAAACTTGGCATGATTGGTCCTTGGAGATAAATTTCAGATTTTGCTAGAATGATCCCTGGAATTTCATAATGTTACAACTATGGTCCTTAAAGTTTAAAACAATTCCACTTCTAATCCTAAAACTAAATAAACCCAACCCTTAAATAAACCCAACCCAAATAAATAAACAACCCAGCCTAATCCACACAACTAGCCCAACCCCAACCGACCCTTTTTAGTTAACCCGAAGGTTTGACCTTCGGTCAAACTCATCCCCTTCAATACCATTTACCGCCAAACCAATACCACCATCTCCACCGTCCTTATTCTGACACCACCCTCCCCTCCTACCCCACTCACCTAACAAACCAAAAAGCAATTAATGCTTCCCTTCCACCTCCACATCTAACCAAAAATCCTTAATTGTTATAAACCTGCTTTTGATATTTTGGCGCCAAAATCAATTTCAATGGCTAGGATGAATGACAGAGAACCAATTGTCAAGATTTTAAGTGGGATTTGTTCAGAGTCAAGTGGGGAAGCTTTTGAAGTCAATATATTATCAAAGAAGAGGCATTGGAGAAGATCATCAGAGAATCATAGTTTTTTGGTCATTTTAATTAAACGTTTTTACTGCTTAAACTTTATTACATTGTCATTTACAGCTTTCAAGTATTTTATTACTCATTCACAAGTGTAATAAACCTTATTTACAGTTCAATTTCAATCTATCTTTACATTTCAAGTTATGCTTAATTCGTCTTTAATTTTCATGTCATTTTAATTATTGTTGAATAATATTGTTGTTATTGGACTCAAAAACTCATATAAGCTCCTGACAAAGCTCATAGAAGCTTTTAGAGACCTTAATTATCAATATTACTAAAAAAAGAAAAATACTAAAAAAATCAAGAAAATAGAAAATAAATCAAAAATCAGTGGAACTTAAGATTCAAGCTTGGAGCAGAGTAAATTTTGGATTGCTCTTGGGTTTAGAAGCTTATTGGTAAGCTATTAAGAGTGTCCTTGGTTCTTAGTTCTCAGTTCTCAGTTTGATTCAACTTGTAAGCTTTTTACTAAATTTTTGCATTTTACTGTATAAGTAGTCTATTGCTTGAATCTTTGTGTTTTCATGTTTCTGTGTTATGGTTAAGTAGATTCATTGATTAAAATAGCTTGTTTGTTCTTTGGAATTTATAGTTGCTTGAAATTTCATTTTCACAGTCAAATAGGTATATTTGTCATTTGTATGTTTCTTACAGTTGTTGTTGCTGTTTTGTGCTTAAATGATCTCATGTAATCATACTAGAACATCTGAAATAAGTTTCATGGTCCAAATCATTTATTTGCTTTGGAAATCACAAATTCAGTGTGTTAAAGGGTTGTTTGGATTTACTGCATTAACTGTGGTGGATTTTGTTTGTGGAATTGTTCTTGTCTGATATATGTCACAATAGGATCCATTATCTCAGTTAAGTCATAAAATTCAGGTCTCATTTGTGAAATAGTCAAAATAGCTTTTAATCTCAAATTGCTAGTTCACTGCTAGGATTTTGGAGTGCAAATTTCATCACAGTTGTTCATTACTTGGTAATCTAGCTTAATTTCATCTCTATTTAGCTTAATACATCATAATCAGTGAGTAGGTTTGATCCAAAGTTCATATAAGTCAACTTTATAGTTTAATTGCAAAAGTCAAATAGTGCCCTGTGCACAGGTTCAATAGCATATTTCATAAGCTTGTGCAATCTTCAATTGTTAACTTTAGCTTGTGTGACTTAGTATTTTGTAAAGCCCTTCTGGCTAGCTTGAATTGCATGCTTTCACTTTTCCATTTATTAGCTTATTGGACTGCTTATTATGCTTTCATATTTTCTCAAAAACCACTCATTACATTGAGTCATCAGTATACACTGATAGTTCAGTGTAATTGAGCCATTTTTCATAAGCTCTCAAAAGCTCTCCAGTGAACTTGAGCTTGTGTGGTTTGGTTCTTTGTGAAGCTTAACCACCCATCTCAAAGGTTCAGGGCTTATTATGCATTTTCTAGCTTATTTGATAGGGCTGCTAATAGCTTTTTGTTTGTCCCATTTCACTGAATACACTGAGTCCTCAGTGTATTTCAAGCTTTTTCACAAGCCTTCCAAAAGCTCATTAGTGGGTCCCACTTTGAAAGCTTTGGCTTTTTGAATAGCTCAGCAAGCCATCTCAATACTTCAGTCCTTATTTTGAGCTTTTCAGCTTATTTCATAAGCTTAAATTGCTTGTAGAATTGTCTGCAGGCCTGTTTGGCTCAGAGGGTATTTTGGAATTGCTTATTTGCTTATTAAAAGCTTATCAGTGTATTTCATTATTCCATTTTGCTCATTTCCAGTTCCTTTTACTTAGTTTCATCTTATTTTATCTTTGTTCCAGCTAGTTAGCTTGTTGTGAGCTTATTTCAAGCTCAATATCCACTTAAGCCTTAAAAAGCTTAACTGTGGAGTCAATAAGCTCTCACTGAGCTTATTATTGAGTTCCAATAAGTTCACCTTCATAAAAGTTTGTCATTATCAGTAGTTAAATAGTTTTGTAAAAGAAAATCAGAAAATCAAAATATAAAAAAAAGTGATAGCTTCTATTTAAGCCATTTGGCTTATTTTTCTGCTTTTTCATTAAGCACTTTTCATTTTCATATTTTTCTTATCTTCCTGTCACCTTATAGTATTTATAGAAAAAGTTTCAGATTTTTCTTTGTTTATTTAGTATTTATTAAAAATCAAAATAGTTTAAATAATAATTAATTAGTAATTAATTAATTATAATTAGATAAAAAGTGTAATAAATATATTTTTAGTTTTAAAATAAGTTTTAGGTTATTTTAGACTTATATAAGTTAAAATTTTAATTTTCTAGGATAATTTCCTATTTTCTTTTAATTTAGTGCATTTTAAATAATTAATAAATAGTTATTAATTAATAATAATTAATTAAATAGTTAAATAATTAATTTTCTTTTTCTAAATTTTTTTTTTATCTTTAGGTTTATAAAAAAGTTATTTTCATATTTGTAGGATTAATATTTCTTCATTTTCACATTTTATTTTGTACGTTGACGTTTATTTAAAATAAAACGTACGTTTCTAGTTCCTTTACATTTTTCCGGGTATTTGATCTTACATATTTGTTGATATAGCTTGTTTAAGCTATTGTTACTTATATTCAGTAAACCCATTATTCAAAACCCTCTTTTCCATTCAATATTCACCTGATCACAGATATGTTCTATTACAGTGTTCACACCTCGTTGGGACTTAACGACCCGGGGATACACTAAACTCCTTGGTAAATTGTATTGTGCCCTAGATTGTTTGACTCTTGTTGACCATTTACTTGGTCAATATTAGTTGACTGTTTGAGGCCAATCAGTTACTTAAGCATACTTACCCATTAATTAACACAATGATCTATGTGATTAATAAAACAACTTCTAAGTGTTTATCATACCAAAAATCACTTAGACATATAGGTGCACATATGGCAAACAAATAGTGTGACATGGTCACAAAAGTAATGAAACGACAGGTTCATGCAAATAATTCTAACATTTTAGAAGCATGAATTATTTAGACTATCTTACGAAAGAAGCTCAATGAATGTCAACTAAAAACAAAAGCTATCTAATACTATGTATTAAGAATAACATATAGTGAGTTAACAAGTAATACGTTAATCTTGCGAAATAGCATATAACGAAAGAATGAACATATCATACAAATCATGTTAACATAAAGCATATAAGCATGCAGATAAAACCTTTCTAAGGTTTACACATTTGACAATGATAACATCAAGGTATCAAACAAATATCATGTAATCAATACACATATATGTAAATGCAAGTGATTTTATTAATAAACTAAAGAAAAATCACATCTACTCTTTGTTTGATTAATTATTCCTAAGACAAGATAATTCACCAATACATGACTTAATGAGACTCAACTATTTCTATAAGAACTAGTGTGATGAAGATGTCATGTTATACACGTAAATTTGACAAAAACAGATTTTAATCATTGTGTTTGGAATCTAAGGTTGAATGATCTAAAGGGTGACATTCTTTGAGTTGAGTTTAAGTATGAGTTATGAAAGTGATCTAGGATCAAGACATGTGTTTGTGTGTAGTAACAGAATGTGTCATGAACATTCTGAAGAAAGTTCTTTGGAACAAGAATCTAAATAAAGTTACCAACTTTAATAGGTCTTGTGTATGCTCCAGAGATGTGGATATGCACAAGGTTTGACCACGGTTTAATGTACGCTTGAAAGGAAATAGATACGTATGGTGTCTTTCAACAAGTAAGATAAAGTCATTATGCTTATGAAAATAAGAATGACAAGATGAGGGGGAAGCTCTAGTTAATAGAACTTGCAGATGTTTATTTAAGATCATTTAGCCAATGAGGTGTGATTAAGTTTCTTGTAACAGAACCGTTCATGTTGCAAGGAGAGAATGATGCATAGGATATATGTTATCCTTTTATCAAGATGAAAACTAAACACATAATGTTTTTCCGAAACATTATGTTTTCCTAAATGAAGATATGAAACACTAAGTGTTTGGATAGTCCTAAATAAACTTGGGGATGACATGAAGAATTCACTTGAGTTTCTTATGTATATTCCTCAAGAGTCATTGTTTTTGAGATTTTGCATTTTAACATATGTTGTTAAAATATTCATTTGAGACATAAGCAGAAGCTTGGTGATAAAGTATTACTAGTACTTTGATTACTTGTGAAAGTGGTACTAGTAGTGGAAATTGATAAACACTAAATGTGAATATCATGCTCATTTGAGGATTGAAGTTCTAATCCTATAGATGGCAAGGTATTATTGAGTTGATTCAACATGCATTTGATTTGGTATGAGTGTTGGACTAAGAGCTTTTTGAGCAATGCACTTAATGGCTTGAATTATGGTGATGTAGGAGTTTGTTGTACTGTGAATGTACTTTTAGGTTTCATGAATGTTGAAAATGACAAGAATGGATACTGATTCTTGTGGTTTACTAGTGGATGAAGTTCTTGGTTATGTTTGTGAAACCTAGGGGCTGAGGATGATGAAGACTAATTCTTATGATCCATTGGTTGGTATAACTAGTGTGTGATGTGATTTAAAGCTTAGGGTCTAAGACATATCACAGAAGTGAGTGTGCTAGAATAATGGTGAAAGTACAAGTGTACTTAGGTGATAGGATAAGTGTTTTAACTTACGTTGTTAAAATACTTGTGAGTTGATTGTTTAGGATATGACTTTTAATGACTACAATTGTAATCACAAGTGATTTTATTAATAAACTAAAGAAAAATCACATCTACTCTTTGTTTGATTAATTATTCCTAAGACAAGATAATTCACCAATACATGACTTAATGAGACTCAACTATTTCTATAAGAACTAGTGTGATGAAGATGTCATGTTATACACGTAAATTTGACAAAAATAGATTTTAATCATTGTGTTTGGAATCTAAGGTTGAATGATCTAAAGGGTGACATTCTTTGAGTTGAGTTTAAGTATGAGTTATGAAAGTGATCTAGGATCAAGACATGTGTTTGTGTGTAGTAACAAAATGTGTCATGAACATTCTGAAGAAAGTTCTTTGGAACAAGAATCTAAATAAAGTTACCAACTTTAATAGGTCTTGTGTATGCTCCAGAGATGTGGATATGCACAAGGTTTGACCAAGGTTTAATGTACGCTTGAAAGGAAATAGATACGTATGGTGTCTTTCAACAAGTAAGATAAAGTCATTATGCTTATGAAAATAAGAATGACAAGATGAGGGGGAAGCTCTAGTTAATAGAACTTGCAGATGTTTATTTAAGATCATTTAGCCAATGAGGTGTGATTAAGTTTCTTGTAACAGAACCGTTCATGTTGCAAGGAGAGAATGATGCATAGGATATATGTTATCCTTTTATCAAGATGAAAACTAAACACATAATGTTTTTCCGAAACATTATGTTTTTCTAAATGAAGATATGAAACCTAAGTGTTTGGATAGTCCTAAATAAACTTGGGGATGACATGAAGAATTCACTTGAGTTTCCTATGTATATTCCTCAAGAGTCATTATTTTTGAGATTTTGCATTTTAACATATGTTGTTAAAATATTCATTTGAGACATAAGCAGAAGCTTGGTGATAAAGTATTACTAGTACTTTGATTACTTGTGAAAGTGGTACTACTACTGGAAATTGATAAACACTGAATGTGAATATCATGCTCATTTGAGGATTGAAGTTCTAATCCTATAGATGGCAAGGTATTATTGAGTTGATTCAACGTGCATTTGATTTGGTATGAGTGTTGGACTAAGAGCTTTTTGAGCAATGCACTTAATGGCTTGAATTATGGTGATGTAGGAGTTTGTTGTACTATGAATGTACTTTTAGGTTTCATGAATGTTGAAAATGACAAGAATGGATACTAATTCTTGTGGTTTACTAGTGGATGAAGTGCTTGGTTATGTTTGTGAAACTTAGGGGCTGAGGATGATGAAGACTAATTCTTATGATCCATTGGTTGGTATAACTAGTGTGTGATGTGATTTAAAGCTTAGGGTCTAAGACATATCACAAAAGTGAGTGTGCTGGAATAATGGTGAAAGTATAAGTGTACTTAGGTGATAGGATAAGTGTTTTAACTTACGTTGTTAAAATACTTGTGAGTTGATTGTTTCGGATATGACTTTTAATGACTACAATTGTAAGTCAGATGTACTTAAATATTTTGGACGAAATACTTAAGTTGTCAATCCTACTTTGAGACAAGGATAGCAAGACTTGATAATTACATCTATAACTTAAGTGTGAGTTATGACTCGATGTAAATCCTCATCGTCTTGAAGGATGACATGTTAACCAAGTGAGGCAACATATGTGAATACAAAATAACATCTACAGACATGAATTGGGTTTGTAATCTGTGATATATTTGCAAACAGTGAGTCTGGATTAGTTTGGAAGTTGTTATTTAACAAATCAATCTAGTGAATGAGTAAAGGTCGAGAAGATGCAGTGAATGTGTGTACTGATCATAAATACACAGTTGTTTTCGGAAGAGATGCCTTGGAGCATTTTTTATGAAATTTGAAACTGTGATTAGATGTGATTATCCTATTGGTGTAAGTGTGATGTCTCGATCCTAATAAGAGTGAGTATTAGTGAATGGAATCCTAGTGGTAAGCGTGAGTGATTTTCAGTGCGAGATTTAAACGAAAATTTGAGAAACTAGTTGTTAGTTCTGGCGGATCCAAATCACAACACTGGCGGAACCAAAATTTTGGTTCCGTGGAATCCGCAGGTTCAAGACTTACGGATCCAAAGGATACACTAGGCGGATCCAAAATGAGGGATCCGCCAGATCCGTCGTCCAAGGGTACTAAAACAAACAGAGAGATATGCAAAATTTGCATTTCTCGACCAAAACCCGAAAACTCTCTTGGAACATATTTAATAGCTAATATATAATAGAAAACTACTAAAAAAACAAGTTCTAACTTACGTTTACACATGAATTAATTTGATGATAATAACTTACCATAAAAAGAGTTAAGCCAAACGGTGGCTTATTCTCGAAAAATTAATAACAACACGTGTTATCGTCCTGCAATGTTAAGTTAGTTCACATACAAGTTAAGTACTAACATAATATACTAAGAAACATACAAGTTCAACATATCATTGTTTGAAATTATCTTATACCAAACACTCTTTTTCAAAGTTACTACATGTTTACACATTTTAACACTTGAACTATTTTTGTGTAAGACAATACTTTTGAGGACTCTAAAATAGTTTCACTTAGTTATCATTTCAAAGTAAGTTATGCAAAGTTTTTCACATAACATATGCACACAAAAAAATATCTAAGTCTAAAAATGAAACAAACAAATTTTGTCAATTTATTGCACAATATCTAGCAAAAGTCCTATTGTGCATAAAACAAGTAATTGATAAACAAGCACATAACAATCATGGCAAAACACTTATGTATTACATATCAACAAGTGCAATTACAATTACCAACAAGCAAATAGCATGTATGCAAATAGCTTGGAACAGACAGTCACATAGCATAGTATAAATGAAGAGATATTTTTCGTCACTTTGCGTTTAAATATGACGATGTATGCCAAGCTTGATTTTTTTCCTTTATATTACCAAATGTAACACCCCCAAAATCTGGTTTAGTGGAAGCATACATGTTTGGGTGCTACTAAACTGGTATCACAACACAAAGTATAAAGAATGGTTTTATCTCAACCATTTAAAATAGATTTCATATTCAAAAGTGTTTTGTTTACAACATTTCAAAAATGGTGCGAAAATATAAGCCCATAAAAGATTTCAAGTGGTCCCAAATATATCAGAGTCTTCTATGACCATGCCATGCCATGCCAAAGCCTCCAATAGCGTGCTATCGCTTTATACCTGAAAATACATGCTAAAGTGTCAACACGAGGTTGGTGAGTTCATAGGTTTTAGTGTAAAATGTAAAGCATTTGAATAACGATTTCCCGGCAAAGGCATTGTAAATCCACTCAGTCACAAGTCCCGCCCATACAAGACTTGCAACCTGTGTGTTTACAACCCGCTGCCAAATAAGATTTGTTCCTGGTAAACAAAAGTAATTTATTGCTTGGTTAAGCGGTCCACTCGTAATGACCATTACACTTGGTAGTATGTCCGTTACACTCGGTAATGTGACCGTTACACCCGGTCATGTGACCGTTTCACCCGGTCATGTGACCGTTACACCCGGTCCTGTTATATATGTTCGTCCAGTACCCCTGGTCAAAGTGTGTGTCATGTATACATATAATGCATTCGAGTGAACAATCAAGTATTACAGCCAAACAGTCAAATATTTAGTAAACAGTTCAGTACACCTGGTTAATGTGTGTCATGTATTCATATAACGCATTCGAGTAAACAATCAAGTATTTCAGCCAAGTAGTATGTTTGAGAAAAACAAATCACATTTCAAGTAAAAACAAGCATTAAGTTTAAGTAAAAACGAGCATGTATTCTCCCCAAAACAGTTATAAAACAAGTAAAGGTAGGGGCCATGAACTCACCTTGGCTTGCAGTAACGCAAAATATCACAATGGTCACAACTGGCATCAAGAGTTAAGCACAACGATAGCGAGGGTGCAGGCACAACGGTGCTGGATCGGCACAACCTAATATATATATAGTTATCTCAGAATACGTCTCGTAAAGTAAAGAGTTTTCAAAAGACAAACGTCTTAGCTTTCGTGGATTACTCGTATCAAAGTTTGTAAAAAGTTTGGTGTTAACGTTTCGTGTGGTGGCAAGGCCGCATAGACTCAAGAATACTCACGCCAAATAAAAAAATTGACACAGTCAAATAGTACGGACGAGAACTTGAGTTGAGAAAGGAATGACAAACGAGGTCAAGGAAAATAGTGACAAAAGAAAATGCCAACCAAATAAGTTAATACGTTACGGTGTTTCCCCAATAATCCCACATAGTTTAGAAATAATTAATATAGTTTAAGTTTTATAAGAAGACTCAAATTTGTATATCACATGGTAAATGTTTTCATGTTACAAATTTCGATTATTGTCAGATGTTATAAGATAAAAGGTTTTTCGAAATCAAAGTATAAGTTTAGATAGTTTCATAAAATTTGGTATGACATGTCCAATTATATAATTCTTCACAAGTCGCCGTGACTTCAATAAAACTCAATTTTTTTCAAATAATGTTTCCGGCTAGTTTAAAATCAACATTGAGTATTAAATTCTAATTTTAGGTTCGATACGAGTCAAGTGATTTGTCCAAATTGTCTTTTATAAAATTAGACGGAATGAACTAATGGTGTATTATTATTTCCAAAATATACTAATCCTCCCATGCATGACACATGCTTGATATAAGTATCTAACAAAGCCATGTCTCCCAAATATTATACTAGATGAGGCCTGTCTAGTTGTTAACATCATGTACTTTTAAGGCTTTGACTAACCAAACAGAAAGTGATATATAGAGGTGACATGGATACTGTAAATCACAAAAGAAAGACGGAACGCAAACACAACATTCTTTATAGTTTTAAAGGACTCGCCCTTGTGGGTTTCGAACTCAAAACGATTAAACAACCAAACACACCCTCGGTTACAGAAATGACGATACAAGCACAACACTATTTACAAGTTCAGTCGCGACTCACTATTACACCCTATGTGGGTTTCGTTGTGAGCCGAATCGAAAGAACACACCCTTGTGTTTCCCTTTAGTTTTTTTTTTTTTTTTTTTTTTTTTTTACCGAAAGCCAAACAAGATCGAAAAAGGCTATTTCATTTCAAGTAAGCACAACCCACTATTATATGAACGAGCACCTTTCTAGGTACCTCGTTAAATGGAACCAACAAGCAACACTCACTCCTTTACGAGTATTCTTGTTGAACCGAGACCACGCAAACAGTAGACCACACTCGTGGTTTTGTTTAAACGAGACCAAATCACAAACCAAATACACTTAACAGATCATCAAAAAGTAAACATGTACTCGACCGATTCTATAACAATTCAACAATACTAACAACAACAGGAAAAAAAAAACAAACAATCGCTCAAACCACTTTTTCCAGCTATTAGCTACATTGGCGAGAAACTTTTGGCACATAACAAGGACGACTCACGAGTTGGCTCACTCACTGAGTTGACTCAGTGAGTCGAATCGATTCAATAACAAACGAACACCACTTTTCCTCGGATTATACCACACGAAACAAGGTCGAAAAATGTATTTAATCTTGTTTTTATTCCACGAAACACTAATATATAAACCAATCGGTATACACATGAATACAACAATCAAGATCTCAATATATAATAAAAATCAGTAACCATGAATCAAGGCAAGAACTCGAATTAAAACCTTACAATGAAAAAGGATCGATCAGAGGGAACCAATAATACTCTACGCAAATCCACCAAGCCCGAATCCAAGCAGGAACCACCAAGAGTATTCTTTTGATTGTGTCGAGTGTGGTATCTCTCCTGTGGATCGGTGGGAATTAAAAGAACATAACTTAGGTTGCTTTGACTCTTCTTTTGCTATATGGATTGTGGTGCCGTCCTTTTTGAGGAAAAATCACCTATCACCTTCGATATTTAAATAAATTCGTGATTTCTTGTGGGAGGAAGTGCCAACAGGTGATGGCGATGGCTCATTGTTGATGGTGATATGCCATAGAAGAGTGAAAATGTGGGAAAGAGATAAGAAAAAGGTCGACTGTTTTTCATCTCTTTTTGGGAAGAGGAGATAATAGTAGCATAAAAATAAGGAGATGATGGTGATATATCATCTCTAAATATGAAAAAGAGATCAGGATATAAAAATAAATAAATAAATAAATAAATAAATAAAGGATAACACAAAATGAATAGGTGGGGCGGCTGAGATTAAGGAAAAAGGGGGAAAGGTTTTGTTTTATTATTACCTCGTGTACCCTGTGTTCCGTTGAGCTAAAATATAGTCGTGGCAACCCGGTTTGGTGCTTTCGAGCAACAATGCGAAAATTGAATTTTCGTGAACGTTCTTATAAAAACAATACTATTGACTCCGAAAAATAATTATTGGACTAAATCCGTAAATGATATGGTGTCGGTACGCGTGTGATGTCGCATTTTTCAGAAAAGCGAGATGATTTCTCGGTTTTGCAAATAAATTGCCAGTAAGTGTCAGGAAGTGATAACTTCACTTTTCTTGATAAAAATTAAATAGTTTGGAGAGTTTTTGTATGCTACGGTGTGCGAGATAACTTTTTGAAATAGTCAAATAGGTTCAGAAATGCTCAAATAAATTGTCAAATAATACTAAGTTTATTTTTATCATTAAAATAATGGTTGGAAAATTACGGGTGGTTACAGTCTACCCTCCTTACGCGAAATCCATCCCGGATTTCAGTTTATGTTATCCAATAAATTGGTGTTTGAGAAGAGATGTTGGTACTCACAACAGATTTGAGTCTCGCCAGGTTGTTTTGGGGTTTATCTTTGTTTGTGGGAGGGTACCCAGGTTGTCTACCCTTGATTTTTTTCCCATTTTTGTGAGTTGGTGAGATACATGTTCTGATTTAGAGTGATAAGATGGCATGATGACGGGTTGTCAAGGTTTGATTCGGAGTGGTGTGTTTTTCCTTCTCATAGGGTTGGGTAGAAATCTTGTTTGAAGATTTTATTTAAGTATGTCTTTATACGAATTTAACCAAAATAGTTTTCCAGCTAATCCACATTCCTTTGTTAAAAATCAATAGATACGTAGGGTGACACGGTTTCAAAAGATTCAAAATTTCGTAAAACGGTTCTTGATCATGGTGTGGATGGGAAAATTTCCACAAAGGTTGGCATTTGACATTTCTTAACAATAGTTTGATAAAGTTTGAGCAGAAAATTTCACGCATCCAAATGAGTGTTTTAGGAGGATATCACTACGTATTTCATAAACATAAGTGTTCAATTTACTTTAACAGTACCAAGAGGTAGTAATATAAATGCTTTCCGGGTGGGTGGATAGTTCACCAGGTGATTGCAAAATAGTTCATAAAGCGATTTGTTAAAACAGTTTATAGAGTAATGGGAAACAATTTATTATTTACCAAATAATAGCAAACTGCAGTTTAGTTTGTGATAAGACAACAAATCGATTTATAAAATAACTTGTGAAACGATTTGTAAAACGGTTTATAGGGCGAGAACCATTCGTTGTTTACAATATAGTTGTAGGGTCAAAATTTTGATTTCATAAAGTAGCAGTAAAACATTTGTAGAGTGACCGCAATATGGTCTGTAGAATAATCGAAAACAGTTTGTATGGTATCAGCGGCATGGTTTATTATCTTATGAGAGGGTAGCAAAAATAACTGATATCCCCGAGAGACGAGAGGGGGATTAGGCGATTTTCCCAAGGAACGTGGTTCAGGTTATTCCTTAGGGTCTTAAGGTTTCTATCGGGCATAAAATCTCTGCCGAATGGGAAGTTTATCGAGTTCAGGGTACGACCCTAAAGGAGGATGTTGATTGCTGCTAGCCATCAGTTGGCTATCTCAGTAGTGTACATAGTACTTAACGCGGAAAGTACCACATCGGTTAAGGGTAGGGTTTGAGGTGGAGGTGGCTATAACGGAACCACAACAAAGCAAAGCTGAATGACAATTCCACATCCAGAATGAGCTCCAGATTTAAACATGGTCAAAACCAATTCTAACGCTCCAATAAGCTCGAATGGGCTTATTACGATCTCGAGGAGTTACAAATAAGCAACTCTGGTTCAAATGGTGCCAATCGGATCTAACCGACCCAATGCAAATTACGGTCAGATGGCGACATTCAGAAATTCCATATAAATGGAGGAGTATAGTGGTGCCAGGAGTAGTATTACGGTTCATAAGGTGTTGTGATGCCAGTGTGTTGTGTGTAGATGCGAATGTTCATGTTGGGCAATAATTATGTACACACAGAAATTTTTAAAACTTTCAGGAGTCGAGTAGAAAATCAATTTGGACATAACACCCAGTATAACTACTCTGAGTATTCCAAAATTTACCTCTGATTCGGACATAGGTGATCAGGCTATGTCCCACTGTCCCTGGTCGAATATAGGTGATCAGTCTATATTCCACCGAGGTTCAATAAATTTTGAAATACTCAGCTCAGTTATACCAATAATATGTCCCTTACTTTTGAAAGCTGCTTAAATAATTAAGGTGGATGTCCACATTCGAGGACGATTGATGAGATTGTGTAGAGAAAAGGCGTAATACTACGACGAGTATGATGCATGAGCATAAGTATATCGAAGATACTTATAGTAGATAGCGAAAATAGATGGATATACTTATCCGATAACAGTGTGCACATCTCATCAATTATATTAGAAATAAAAATCACAAATGAGGCATCAGCTTGGCAGGCAGGCATGTGGCGGTCATAGGGTTAAGTTTTCGTAAAAGCGGTTATAGTCTAGGTTTGAAAAATACCCAGTTCTCTATAACCAAGGCTCTGATGCCAATCTGTAACACCCCCAAAATCTGGTTTAGCGGAAGCATACATGTTTGGGTGCTACTAAATTGGTATCACAACACAAAGTATAAAGAATGGTTTTATCTCAACCATTTAAAATAGATTTCATATTCAAAAGTGTTTTGTTTACAACATTTCAAAAATGGTGCGAAAATATAAGCCCATAAAAGATTTCAAGTGGTCCCAAATATATCAGAGTCTTCTATGACCATGCCATGCCATGCCAAAGCCTCCAATAGCGTGCTATCGCTTTATACCTGAAAATACATGCTAAAGTGTCAACACGAGGTTGGTGAGTTCATAGGTTTTAGTGTAAAATGTAAAGCATTTGAATAACGATTTCCCGGCAAAGGCATTGTAAATCCACTCAGTCACAAGTCCCGCCCATACAAGACTTGCAACCTGTGTGTTTACAACCCGCTGCCAAATAAGATTTGTTCCTGGTAAACAGAAGTAATTTATTGCTTGGTTAAGCGGTACACTCGTAATGACCATTACACTTGGTAGTATGTCCATTACACTCGGTAATGTGACCGTTACACCCGGTCATGTGACCGTTTCACCCGGTCATGTGACCGTTACACCCGGTCCTGTTATATGTGTTCGTCCAGTACCCCTGGTCAAAGTGTGTGTCATGTATACATATAATGCATTCGAGTGAACAATCAAGTATTACAGCCAAACAGTCAAATATTGAGTAAACAGTTCAGTACACCTGGTTAATGTGTGTCATGTATTCATATAACGCATTCGAGTAAACAATCAAGTATTTCAGCCAAGTAGTATGTTTGAGAAAAAAAAATCACGTTTCAAGTAAAAACAAGCATTAAGTTTAAGTAAAAACGAGCATGTATTCTCCCCAAAACAGTTATAAAACAAGTAAAGGTAGGGGCCATGAACTCACCTTAGCTTGCAGCAACGCAAAATATCACAGTGGTCACAACTGGCATCAAGAGTTAAACACAACGATGTCGAGAGTACAGGCACAACGGTGCCGGATCGGCACAACCTAATATATATATATAGTTATCTCAGAATACGTCTCGTAAAGTAAAGAGTTTTCAAAAGACAAGCGTCTTAGTTTTCGTGGATTACTCGTATCAAAGTTTGTAAAAAGTTTGGTGTTAACGTTTCGTGTGGTGGCAAGGCCGCATAGACTCAAGAATACTCACGCCAAATAAAAAAATTGACACAGTCAAATTGTATGGACGAGAACTTGAGTCGAGAAAGGAATGACAAACGAGGTCAAGGAAAATAGTGACAAAAGAAAATGCCAACCAAATAAGTTAATACGTTACGGTGTTTCCCCAATAATCCCACATAGTTTAGAAATAATTAATATAGTTTAAGTTTTATAAGAAGACTCAAATTTGTATATCACATGGTAAATGTTTTCATGTTACAAATTTCGATTATTGTCAGATGTTATAAGAAAAAAGGTTTTTCGAAATCAAAGTATAAGTTTAGATAGTTTCATAAAATTTGGTATGACATGTCCATTTATATAATTCTTCACAAGTCGCCGTGACTTCAATAAAACTCAATTTTTTTCAAATAATGTTTCCGGCTAGTTTAAAATCAACATTGAGTATTAAATTCTAATTTTAGGTTCGATAAGAGTCAAGTGATTTGTCCAAATTGTCTTTTATAAAATTAGACGGAATGAACTAATGGTGTATTATTATTTCCAAAATATACTAATCCTCCCATGCATGACACATGCTTGATATAAGTATCTAACAAAGCCATGTCTCCCAAATATTATACGAGATGAGGCCTGTCTAGTTGTTAACATCATGTACTTTTAAGGCTTTGACTAACCAAACAGGAAGTGATATATAGAGGTGACATGGATACTGTAAATCACAAAAGAAAGACGGAACGCAAACACAACCTTCTTTATAGTTTTAAAGGACTCGCCCTTGTGGGTTTCGAACTCAAAACGATTAAACAACCAAACACACCCTCGGTTACAGAAATGACGATACAAGCGCAACACTATTTACAAGTTCAGTCGCGACTCACCATTACACCCTATGTGGGTTTCGTTGTGAGCCGAATCGAAAGAACACACCCTTGTGTTTCCCTTTAGTTTTTTTTTTTTTTTTTTTTTTTACCGAAAGCCAAACAAGATCGAAAAAGGCTATTTCATTTCAAGTAAGCACAACCCACTATTATATGAACGAGCACCTTTCTAGGTACCTCGTTAAATGGAACCAACAAGCAACACTCACTCCTTTACGAGTATTCTTGTTGAACCGAGACCACGCAAACAGTAGACCACACTCGTGGTTTTGTTTAAACGAGACCAAATCACAAACCAAATACACTTAACAGATCATCAAAAAGTAAACATGTACTCGACCGACTCTATAACAATTCAACAATACTAACAACAACAGGAAAAAAAAACAAACAATCGCTCAAACCACTTTTTCCAGCTATTAGCTACATTGGCGAGAAACTTTTGGCACATAACAAGGACGACTCACGAGTTGGCTCACTCGCTGAGTTGACTCAGTGAGTCGAATCGATTCAATAACAAACGAACACCACTTTTCCTCGGATTATACCACACGAAACAAGGTCGAAAAATGTATTTAATCTTGTTTTTATTCCACGAAACACTAATATATAAATCAATCGGTATACACATGAATACAAAAATCAAGATCTCAATATATAATAAAAATCAGTAACCATGAATCAAGGTAAGAACTCGAATTAAAACCTTACAATGAAAAAGGATCGATCAGAGGGAACCAATAATACTCTACGCAAATCCACCAAGCCCGAATCCAAGCAGGAACCACCAAGAGTATTCTTTTGATTGTGTCGAGTGTGGTATCTCTCCTGTGGATCGGTGGGAATTAAAAGAACATAACTTAGGTTGCTTTGACTCTTCTTTTGCTATATGGATTGTGGTGCCGTCCTTTTTGAGGAAAAATCACCTATCACCTTCGATATTTAAATAAATTCGTGATTTCTTGTGGGAGGAAGTGCCAACAGGTGATGGCGATGGCTCATTGTTGATGGTGATATGCCATAGAAGAGTGAAAAGGTGGGAAAGAGATAAGAAAAAGGTCGACTGTTTTTCATCTCTTTTTGGGAAGAGGAGATAATAGTAGCATAAAAAGAAGGAGATGATGGTGATATATCATCTCTAAATATGAAAAAGAGATCAGGATATAAAAAAAAATAATAATAATAAAAAATAAAGGATAACACAAAATGAATAGGTGGGGCGGCTGAGATTAAGGAAAAAGGGGGATAGGTTTTGTTTTATTATTACCTCGTGTACCCTGTGTTCCGTTGAGCTAAAATATAGTCGTGGCAATCTGGTTTGGTGCTTTCGAGCAACAATGCGAAAAATGAATTTTCGTGAACGTTCTTATAAAAACAATACTATTGACTCCGAAAAATAATTATTGGACTAAATCCGTAAATGATATGGTGTCGGTACGCGTGTGATGTCGCATTTTTCAGAAAAGCGAGATGATTTCTCGGTTTTGCAAATAAATTGCCAGTAAGTGTCAGGAAGTGATAACTTCACTTTTCTTGATAAAAATTAAATAGTTTGGAGAGTTTCTGTATGCTACGGTGTGCGAGATAACTTCCTGAAATAGTTTGGAGACTAAAACACTAACCACACTCATTGATACAAATGATGTTTACAATGATCCATGACATAAATGTTCAATGGATATAAATGACTAATCTATATGAACTTCTTGAATAAGAAGTCTTCAATCATTGACGATGTCAAGTACACTTGAATCTTCATATGTTGGAATGCTATGGATGATGTCTCATGATCTTGAGCTTGCTTCACAGGATCATTAACAATGTATGCTTACAACATAATGAAAGTTAGTAACATTATGATCATTATGTAAAGGGTGATTAATGTATGAATCTACATGTTTTGCTACTGATCTAAGTGTGTGAAATGAGTGAGGGAATGTGTGTTCTTATGTCTATGTAAAGTGTAAAACCATGGACTACTATTTATAGGAAAACATGTGTAAAACCATGTGTGTAAAACCATGTGTGTAAACCATGTGTGTAAAACCATGTGTGTAAACCATGTGTGTAAAACCATGTGTGTAAAACCATGTGTGTAAAACCATGTGTGTAAACCATGTGTAAAACTATTTATAGGAAAACAATTTCTACAAGCCACGGATATGGCGGATCCCATAAATTGGATCCGTCAGTTATACCAATTGGATCCGCGGGTGTCAGAAAAAAAATATTTTCACAAATCTTTCCATATCTTTCTATATCTACTATATCTTTCCAAATCTTTCCATATCTACCAAATCTTTCCATATCTACAAGATTTGTCAATGATGTATGACATGATGTCATGTATATATATTTCCATTTTAAGATTTAAAATGTAAATAATATAAATGTGTATATGTTTGTAACATGTGTCCTAGTGATCATGTAAAATGAGGTTCTAAGTAGAATGATTAGCCTTTTCAAAATACTTAATTACCTAACCGTACTTTAAACATTCTAAATGGTTTGTTAAGGGTCTGATCATAATGCTACATAACAAACATGTACGAACCTGTGTTGTATCATACGAGGACTTGAGAGGTGTTGAATGTATGTTGAGACAATATAAGATTACAAGTAACTTGTACATTTTACGTTATGTATCAAGTTATATGTTTGTCATCAATCAAAACAAACAAGATTGCTTGCACTAGCAATCTCCCCAACGAGACTGCTTGCACCAACAGTTACGTTGTGGCTCTCCTGATGTAGCAAATGCAAAACTTGAGTATACGTTTGTCATCGTGGCTAAATAAGGTAATTCAATATATATCACTGTTATGTTTATTTGTTTTATCTTTATCGTTAACTATGTTGTTATCGATTTAAAGTGGTTATCGCCAATCACCATCAATGATGAAATTAAGATTCCCTGCTTTATTACTTCCAATAGCAATAATAATTTATATGTATGTTTTAAAATACATAAGAAAAAATAGTGTTAAAGAAGAAAAAATGTCATGAAACGGTGAAACTGGTACTTGACGAACCATAATGAATATGATTTGTGTATTACAAATACATCAATGTCTGGCGCCGTTACTCCCCTATTTGTAATACATATATAATCGGAAAAACACACCATAAAAGTAGAACCTATAAACACCACAACAACACCAAAGCTTTATTCAAATTCATGTTTCAATCCCCTGTAAATTGATTTGAATAGATATATTATGCTAATATACTACCATGTAGAAATTTTTATCCAATAAACTTCAACTTCGTTTAATTCATCAGGCGACATTTAGTGGTTCTGTTTAAATTTTGCCGCAAGAAAGCTACTGCACATTTTTCAATACCATTAAACAGAACTCAATCCAAATACATGAATCTGTTGCATCATCAAAACTAAGTCACACCAGCGTTGAGTATAAATTTTATCTTAACTGTGCTCGCATTCTTTTAGTATCTACACGTTACTGTTTTGGAATCCAGTGATGATATCGTAGATATTAATAACAGAACAATTTTCATGTTTGCATATGCTATTAGTATATATAGAGACCAGGTAAATATATTGGAGATCTAGAAACATGGGAAAAATCTGAAAGTGCAGTTGCAGAAACGTCAAATGGACCTTTAATAACAGTAGCCAAGTGAGTTATCTGATTCCTTTAATTGATATCCTTTTCATCTTGGTTTGGTCTAATATTTAAACATATTCGTGCCTCTAAACAATATCAGTTCAAGTGTATGTCTGAGCTTCAATAGAATATTGTTTAACGAGGCTCTTAATTATCTCAAGGGTGTTAAAGATACCCTTGAATGAATACTTATTTTTTAACGCAAGCTCTTTGGGTTCTTGCATACTCTTAATCATCTCAAGGGTGTTAAAGATACCTTCAATGATGTCATGAACACCATTTTTTTCTCCACGTGCTCTTTGGGTACTTGCAAAGAAGGGATACGTAAAATTACGGATACTGAAGAAGCATGAGAACGAAGTCGCTGTAATCTATTCTAACAAAAATGATATCATGAGATTATAAGAACGCTTACGGCACGATTAAAATCTTTCATACTTCCAAGGGTATAGGTGTAAAAATGGGTGGGTTGGGTTGCATAATAGGTACAAACGGGTAACTTTATGTGTGGGTCAAACCGTCAAACGAATCATGTCACGTCTACTCGAAATTCGTTTGTCCAAAATGTCTTTGTTTTTTTAGTATGGCTACTGCCGTAAATTATATTATTGTTTTAGGAGATTTCATAAGTTAACCAGATTTCATCTTTTTTGACTGTCAGCTTAAAGAAACGGTATAAAAAGTATTGATTTTGGGGTAGTTGGGGCTGCAATTTAAAACTACTTATTTGCATACTACAAATAGGATATGTTACTTATAAAATATAAGATAAGCAGTTAGGATAATCAATCCTAAAAGCCCTTAAAAGTTGGTATATAGACCTTTAGAGAAGTTCGATCACCCAAATGGTCTGTTTTTTGCCCACCTTCTTTATAGTTCGTAAAATGGTAAACAAGGTACATTTCATAGTATATGCCATCGTCTTAAGAAACAGATTTTGAACTAGAGTTTGAATTTTGTGTTAAAGTTAATGATGGTAGAGGGTCTTTGGAGGGAGGTGAAACTACTAAAACTCGATTCATTAAGATCCAAACAGGTGCTGCGTGATTGATAAACAATGAGGAACTTAAGAAGTACCTTATGGAAACGGAGTTGATTGCGTGGTTTTGTAACCTTACAACAGGTTTTACCTCTCGAGGGATCTCAAGAGGCTTACAACCCCACCAGGCAGTGTACCTGACCGATGTAGTATAGTGTAGTGGTAAGTACGGGGGATTGATCGTTCTCCACAGGGAATAGTGTTCGTTAGGTGTGAAAGGCTACTCTAATTAGGTCTAAGGGTCGAGGAAGATTCTTTTTATGTTTTTATAGTTTTTATAAAAGCAAGTAAAATCTCGGGTTTGAAGGAGTGGGCGGAATTAGTTGCTAGTCAACTAACCCAAATTACTACAAATGCAAATAAAATAAAATAACAAAAATGAAAAGTGGTGAGAAACTTATGTGTAGAGAAATGTGTTTACTTAGATTTCCTTACTCCCTAACTATCTTTTACCGGTTAATTAGTGTGTATTAGTTGCGTGGATGACGGGTGTATTCCTTAATACCATTCGTGGGGTGGCGTACTTACTTCCCCAAACTCTACAAGCTCCTACTTCACTCCTATGTCGAGCCGGCTAGGAAGCTCCTAACATGGGATCACTAGAATTCGCTTGTGCATTAAATACAACCATAAAAACCTTTAGTACGCGTTTGGTTCATGTTTCTTAAGACGTTCAAGCAAGTTACCGAATAGGAAGTTAGCCAGTTTTCTTAAGCCTAACATAGATAAACAATCATCCAATACAACTAACAACACACTAACAACCAATAATCAATAGCTAGGTTTCATTAGATCTAAGCAAACACAAGATAAAATTAGCCTAACATGTTAAACAAAAGACAAGCATAAGATAGAATCAAACAACACATAGACATATTGAATGATTAATTGATAACTTATCTTTCAATGAAACATGGAAGATCTCAAGGCAAAAAGCCCTGAAAAAGTAGCTAAAATCGTCTTAGGGTTTTATCCCAAAATTCCACACACTAAGCTCTCTCTAATGACAAAAAATTAGAAAACTATATATAGACTTTTGCATCTGACGGCGTCACCTTATGGATTGTGACGCCGTCACCTCGCCGCTTTTAGGGTTCTCGGATGACCATCTTGACGCCGTCCCTCTTTAATTCTCCAAAATCCGTTCTGGCCTATCAAGGCTTGACGCCCTCACCTCTTGAACGTGACGCCGTCCCCTTATGAATTAAGCCGTGACGCCCTTGATTTAGTTAAAGCGTGACGCCGTCAGAATTCACATGCTAACTCACTGGCCCGTCATGAGTAAATTTCACATCCCACTTTTCTTGCCAAGGCATGACGCCGTCCAGAGTTAAGTCTGACGCCGTCAAGAGTAACTTTTAGCCGATTCTTGAGACTTTGCCGTTTTCTTCACTTTGATGCTCCAAAAACGTCCAAAATGCCTCCTTTTCCAGATTTCTCCTCAAAAGTACCTAAAATGACAAAAGGAACGATTTAGGGCGATATTTGATCAAATAAATACGATTTCGGGCTTAAATGACCCCTTAAAAGCGGTACACTTTTCGCCTCATCAGGAGTTAATCCAGTTAATGTAATTTGGGTTCTATTAGATTTGTTTCGACTCATGTAATTAACTGTATTTTGGATTTTTGTGTTCTTTAGACTTATTCCATTATATTTGTTTATGTTTTACTGTCATCTTTAGTATCTTACATTAGTGGGTGGATATTCTATTAAAGTATAAACTACTTATTGTTAGATTGTTTATTGTTAGAATTTTATTTGATTTTCATGTGGGCTTGATGACTGTCACTATTAGTAACGAACTGTTGAAGCGAAAACTGAGACTGATGTTTGCTCGCTCATGGCCCGTATAATAATTTTCCTTAAAGAGTTGGTATGTTTGTTATCTAGAATTAATTAAACTTATGTTTGTTGTTGTGCAGAACATGAACCTTGGTTGCTAGACTGGAAAGTCTAAATGGTAAGATTTCATGATTGAATATCTATATTACATATGAGAATTCTCCTTCTCTGTTATTCTGTTTTAGTAATTTAAACTTTCAAAATTAGTCTTGCTCTAGCGTTTTCAGTCATGATTCTTTGCAGTGTCACGGTAACATCCTTGGATTTGCTTTCTCTAATTGTAAATTTATTAAAGGACGGTGAATACATTCTCTCTTAAGCAGACCTAATTCACCTAAATACCTAATTAAGTTTTTTTTTTGTAAGTAAGTGTGTGGAGAATTAACATACGTTTTGATACTAGATTGATGAGTACTGGTCCTCACAGGTGTGTGATTGTGTGTGTGTGTGTGTGTGTCTTTTTTTTTTTCTTTTTTTTTTTATTTTATAAAGGACATAATTGGAATTATGGAGTTCGCGAGTGGGAATATGCACAAAAAGTTAGGCTGTGCTCAAGGAGGGATGTTACCAAGATTTATTGTTTTATGAAGTTATAATAGTCATTAGTTTCACGGTTATGTATGTACCGTTTGGCTAATTGTCTCTTTAGTTTGTTTTTGTCTTTTCTGCTTTAATATTCTGCCAATTTCATTGGCCAAATGTAACACAACTTGGATTATGAATAAGACAAACTAATGTAACACAAGTATATTAATCCTCAATATATTAATTTATGTAATAATTTAGTGGTTTTTTTATTTATTTGTGCGTGCCATTGGATTCATAAAAAAGATTGGATTTTGATTAGTAGGTATACTTCAAAATTAATTATATTAATTCAGTTTCACTTGAATTTTAATTGTTATTTTCTTTTGACTTTTTGCAAGTATAGAGTAGTCTATGATCTTCCATTAGGCCGTCCAAAGAGCTTGGTTTTGTATGATATTCTTGAATGTAAGTTTTTTGGCATCAACACACACTTTAACACCCTTAGGCAAATATATGAAGAAGAAAAAAATACCGATTTCTATAACACTGAAAGAAAGCATGGTTACACAAATTTTAATACATAAAAATACACTGAAAAAAATATTTGTTTCTTAATACATAAAAATAAATTATTAAAATCTTTTGAAAAAACCTCGTACGTGCACGGGCATTATAACTAGTATTAATATACAAAATTATTATCTAAACATTAATAAAAGGTGTATTACCTTTTTACGCCCTCCTCTAATCAAACCCAAAAACATGAACAATTCACCAGTTTGGGTATAATACTGAGATCGATGCAAAACAAGTATCACTTAAAAAACAAATAAATCAATTTCAACCATCCATCCACCTTTCATCTAATGGCTAAGATGAAATCAAAAAATAAAAAAGGGAGGGCAAAATTGACATTTTAGCTCATTTAATATAAAAACCCACTTTCCACCTTTTTTTTAAAACAACATATCTTGCAAACGGTAAATCTTCAAGCTACGAAAAATACACCATCGCGACGAGAAAAAAATTATCTTTCTATAGATATGCATTGTTATATACTTTCGACGAACTTTTTTTTCAAAATTCCGTCCAGAAAAATCCCACAGGATTCGTAAAAAATCCCATGGGATTTTTAAAAAGACGATTTTTTTTCAAAATTTCCGTCCAAAAAAATCCTACGGGATTCGTAAAAATCCCATGGGATTCGTAAAAAGACGGATTTTTTTTTTCAAAATTTCCGTCCAGAAAAATCCCACGGGATTCGTAAAGAAATCCCATAGGATTCGTAAAAGGATTTTTTTTTTTCAAAATTTTCGTCCAGAAATATCCCATGGGATTCGTAAAAATACGAAATTTTTTTTCTTCAAAATTTTCGTCCAGAAAAATTCCACTGGATTCGTAAAAAGACGATAAATCACAAAGGATTCAGTATGAATCCCATGGGATTCTTTGGTGAATCACATGGGATTTATTGTGAATCCCATGGGATTTTTTTGTGCATCCCATGGGATTCTGTATGAATCCCATTGGATTCTTTGGTGCATCCCATGAGAACAAAACATAAGGATTTACACAAGAAGACAAAAAACAGACCTCTATCATCAAATCAAACACAACTTATCATTATTTCTTTCTTCTTGAAGCAAACGAATACAACAGCATCAAAGATCTACCATTTATTTCAAGAACACAATTTCAATCAAATCTACACAAACCAAATGCCACCTTAATTCCTTCTTCATAATTTTCTTCTATCAAAATCAAAACCCAATATGCAACATATTCTTGGCTTTATTTCTTGGACCGAAACACAAATATAAACATCTCAAATCTTAACCCGTGAATTTCACCTATAATGAAATTTGCTTTTCGTGAAATTTTAGCCTTTTAAATTACACCCAAATATGTCAACACAGACCGAATCACAACTGTGTTCTTGGTGAAATTTGTGGGTTTGTGATATTGAGAGTTGTAATGCGTATATTGATGTGGGTATTGTAGTTGTTGGATTACGATGAGTACAAATGACTAATCTTGAACTCGAATTCGTTTTAATTCATTGTTGTGGAGGTACTCGCCGGAGAAGACAACCCCACGCGCCACCTACACCATCGGACGAGAGCTAGGCTGAGGTCAATTCGAAGTCACACATCTAGTCAACGAAAGGTTTCTTGTGACCCTCGTCTTAAAGATCTTGAGTGTAGTATCGGGTAAGGTTTGTTTGCTTCAGATCTTGAGTAAAATTTAACTGATCGAATGAAAGTGATTGAAGGTGATGACGTCAGTCGCCGGAATAATTGCATCAGTCGCCAAACTTTGGTCGGTGAGAGTGAATGAGAGTGTCTGTGAAATATGAAGAATTGAAATGAAAGGAGAGGGTGTAAATGACTTTGAGTGAATGTTACAAAATTGCCCTTTAATTAATTATATTAAAATGATGATTAATCTAGACCTTTAGATTTAAAATGATGTTTTTTGGTTTTTTTTTGTTTCGTATTAAACTTTCCTCTTCACCAGTTTGGGAATAATCTCCCTCTTCACAAATTGGTGCGTATAATACTAAAATTAACAACCCAAGTGGTTGATTAGACATAACATATCTATGAATTAATTAAATATTATCAAACCCAAAAACATGAACAATTCACCAGTTTGGGAATAATCTCCCTCTTGACAAATTGGTGCGTATAATACTCAAATTAACAACCCAATTGGTTGACTAGACATAACATATCTATGAATTAATAAAATAAAATTTAAGATGAACCAAACTTTTTTTACATACCAAAAGATTAATCACCGCCCTTCATCTTTATTTGATCTAATGGATGAGATTAATCCAACAATTTAAAAAACTTACTTTCATCATATATTTTTTTCGAATATTAATATATTTCAAACCGTTAATCGCGAAAAAAATATACCGTTACGACGAGCATTTAATTATCTTTCTATAGATAGGTACTTCGATATACTTTCGACAAAATTATTTTTTTTGTGTTTTTCACGTTTTTTTCTCGTTACTGAAATTTGCATGAAAAAAAATCATATGTGATTTACTCCGTAACACTAATATCACATGTGATTTTTCATGCAAATTTCAATAATGAAAAAAAAGACGAAAAAACGAGAAAAAAACGTGCAAAAAAACGAAAAAGAAATTTTTTATCGAAAGTATATCAAAGTGCCCGTCTATAGAAAGATAATTAAATGTTCGTCGCGATGGTGTAATTATTTTCGCTTAACGATTAACGATTTAATAAATATTTAAATTATAAAAAATATATGAAATATTAAAATGCTTTTAATCTCAACAAAATCCCTACGTATGTAAGATAAGTTTGGTATATAAAATAACTCTCCTCATAAAATAAAAGTACGAAAGTTCTTCTTTTTTATTTCTTTTTTTTCATGCACTTAAAGGGGTGATAGATTCTCGTAGCGACAGTAGATACATATATATGTTGGCGGTCTAAAATTAAATTTATCATTTAAAACGTCCCTTTTGACAAACTGGTGGCAATTTCAGAAAATATTTCTATCTAAATTGGTACGTCATTTTTGTTTTCATGTTCTATAGGTAAAATGAACATATAAATGAAATGACAAATTTGTGATTTCTTGTTCTGTTAAATAAGATTATGAATCTTGCAAGGAGATTTAATTATGGTCCATTTTCAGTCATAAAGCATTTTTTTGTGTGATTTGAAGTTGTTAACTTGAATGTTAATAAGGAAGGATATGAGAAGAAGATGATTAGAAAATAAGGGTAAAAAAGTAATACATCCTTCAATTTAATGCTTGGATAATGATTTTATATGTTAAAATTAATTAAATAAGATTAAATAATTCATTTGGATATACATGAGTATTTTTAAGGGTTTTAAAAGATATTGACGTAATTATAAAATTTATAAGGATATGAATGTAATTATTTATTTTTCTAAGGATATAGATGCAATTGTCGTAATTTCTATGTTCAATAGTGAGTCATCAGCTATGTTATATTTTAGTCTCAAATACATAACCACCACCACCACCCAACACGTACCATCATCGCCACCCACTGCCACCACCAACACTCACCACCAACACTCACCACCACCACGCACCACTACCACCTACCACCACCACCACCACTCACCACCACCACCCGCCACTACCTACCACCACCACCACCAATACCACCCACCACCACCACCACCCACCATCACCACGACCCCTAACACCACCACCAATCATCACCACCATTCACCACCGCCACCCACTGCCACCACCATCACCACTTACCACCACCACTGCCAATCACCACCACCACCCCACTTACCACCACCAATCACCAGCACTACTTACCACCACCAATCACTAGCACCACTCACCACTACGTGGTGGTGGTGGTGGTGATTAGTGGTGGTGGTAAGTGGTGGTGAGTAGTGGTAGGTGGTGGTGGTGGTGGTGGTGGTGGTAAGTAGTGGTGGGTGGCGACGGTGGTGGGTGTGTGGTGGTGATGGTGGGTGGTGGTGGTGGTGGTGGGTGCGGTTGTGGTGGTGTTGGGTGGTGGTGGTGGTGGTAGGTGGTGGTGGTGGTTATGTATTTGGGACTAACTGGGGTTATGTATTGAGGACCAACGGTGCAATTGTTTATGTATTCATAACTAATTGAGGTTATGTATTTGGGACCAACGTTGCAATTATTTAATGTATTGTGGACTAACGGTTAATTAATATGTCAAGTGGTTAGTCATTTTGGTTAAAATTTTAAAGTATGTTACTCATATTAGCACAACTTGAAAATCACATTAGTCATTTTTTACTTTTACCAAAAAAATGTATGAATAACTTTGTTTGGTCGATTATTGTTTTTATAGCAGGTGCTCGTGGTATAATTAGTTTGATACACGTCAAATTTTATGCATATGTTCTAATTGTGTTGATTATTTAAGACATGTAAAAAATAAAATATAAATAAAATCAACTAATTACATTGTGTTTATCGTTAACAAATTCATTTCCATTTCTCTTTTCCTATTACAAAGCAAAATACTTGATTTCTTTCATACATCTCTAGTCATCAATTATCTGATTCTACCAAAGACTAATTTATTCAACTTTTTTTTCTTTTTTCTTTTTTTTTTACCAATTTAATTTTTTTAAATCTTTTTCTTCTATTTTATATTATTTTTTTGAAATTTTCCCTACCGAACGTGATCAAGCGTATGTTTAGCAAAACCGATATTGAGAGTCAACTCTTGTCCCGTGATTGAAATTGAACGTGATAAATTATAATTAAATACCATTTTTTTTATAGGTTTTGTCCCTAAAAAAAAATATATGGTAGCCGAGAGTAACAAGCCACCAGTTGACATTGAGGGGAATTTGAAAATGTTTTCCTTTTTTTTTGTGATAAGTTGATAATTTGATTTCGACTTTTATTGATTAATTTGAGATTTTGCCACTCACAAAATTGAGTTTTTCATTGATTTAATGCGTTTTGATCAAATATTTTGTTAGTCTCAAATTTTGGGTAAATCAATATGTGCTTAATGTTAAAAACAAGTTTTACACGATACGTTTTGATGACTAATAATATTCATAAACCTAGGATTTGTCTAACGGGTACCCATAGGGTATTGGTTAAATGTGATTAACTAAACTCGAACTTTCCTTTCAGGAGGTAGGTAGTTATACCAGGTGGGTCAAATCTGTTCCAAACAAGGTGAACATCTTAGCATGGAAGATAAAAACGGATGCGCTGCCTTCGAGATTTAATATCTCACGTCGAGGTATGGACATTGATTCTATAATGTGTCCCGTGTGTAATCAAGGTGTGGAGACTACGAGTCACTTATTTTTCCAATGTGTCACGGCTAAACATCTCATGTGTAAGGTAACATCTTGGTGGAATGTCGACTATGAGAATGTGAGATCTTACGAGGAATGGCGCACTTGGATGGTGTCAATTCGGCTCCCAAATAAGCTGAAAAGTATGATGGAAGGTGTTTTCTATGGTTTATGGTGGTCCATCTGGAATTTCAGAAACAAGCTCCTGTTTGATAACAAGATCCCCAAGAAGGCGGTAGTTTTTGATAATTTAGTGTCGTTGTCTTTTAATTGGTGTAAGTATAGATGTAAAGCATCGCTCTCATGGGACGATTGGCTTAAGAACCCTTATCTTATTTCTGTTTGATCTAGCTCCTTGCTAGCTTAATAAAATGCCGTTCCAAAAAAAAAAAAAAAATAGGGTATTGGTTAAATGTTACTACCTCCGTCCAACATTAAGTGTCCAGTTTGACTTTTTTAAGTCTTATTTGTTTAACTTTGACCTTAAATATTTTTAATTGTATTATATAATACTTGATGCAAAATATATGAATAGATTGAGTTTTAAATGTATTTTCATTGGTATAATTTTCATCAAGTATTATATAACACAAATAAAAATATTTAAGGTCAAAGTTAAACAAGTAAGACTTAAAAAAGTCAAAATGGACACTTAATGTGGGACGGAGGGAGTATTAACTAAACTCGAACTTTCCTTTTAAGCTAGAAAATGCATATAACATACATTAATTATACATATAAATTACCTTAACTATATGTGACTTTTAATTCAATGAACTCGATGTTTTCTTTTTTTATGCATCCAAACCAATGCCTTATGGGTTAGGGCACTTATTAGACAAATCCATAAACCCATGGGGTGAACGCCTAAAAAAATAGAAAAAATAAATAAATAATAACCTGGTTACCTATACGTCGTATAGGATGAATCATATACGCCGTATACGTGTATACGCCGTATAGGGTAACACTCTATACGCCGTATGAGACTTTTGGAATGATTTTCTATATTTTCCGAAAAGGGGACTTACACGACTCATCAAACTTTGCAAACATGTTTCATACAACATATATTTTATATTTATGTATACGCACGGAAGCTCAATTTCGCGAGACATGGGTGTTAACTCAAACACCATTTTTACCCATTGTGCATTTACTTAAACATTACACATTCGTTTATACAATCAACTAAAAACCTGAAATTTTAAAGCATTTAGAGTACCAAATTACAATACTTTAGAAGACGCTTGAGGGTTTAACTTGTTCAAACATTGTTTCAAAAGTACTACTCACCATCTAACACAAAATAGGCAAGCATACTCTACTTCATCACTTCAATCCTTTATGGCCTTAATCTTTATCTTACTTTAAGCCTTTGAACTTACAAAATGTTCAACAACTAAAACCTAAGCTTTCACTTACTAAGTAATTGGCAATAATTTAACAAAGCATGCCTACCATTCAACCATTTCATTTCTTTTAAAAACATGACCATTTATAAAAACTCATTTAAACAATATTAATCATTTTATCCAATAAGTACTATAACTTATTAACTTTTACCTCGTCCACCAACCTTACTTACCTCACCGAGATCTACACGTCATCCCAAGGGCACTTTCACCCGAAGGGTCCTATCACTTACCCCGAAAGGTGCATTCTATTACCCCGAAGGTTGCTAAGGGTGTTGGCAACCCAAGACTCGGAGTCTTGGGAGGATTCCCACCGACCAATCACAGAGTGCCATGTGGCAGGAGGATTCTGGAGGATTCTGAAGCCAAAACTGTTGGCAGTGGGAGGATTCTAGAGGATTCGGAATCATATCTCAAAAAATAAAAAATAAAACAAACAAAACTCCCAACTGTCTAAATTTTTTTTGTCCTTTTGCACCTTTTTGGACCAAGCTTCGGAGTCTTAGTTACCACTCCGAATCCCATGATTCTAAAGTCTTGGGGGTTGGCGGCGGTGTAGACTCCGAGTCTTCCCAAGACTCTAATCCAAGACTCTACCATTGCCAAATGCCCCGAAGGTTGCTAAGTCATATAAAATATTTACAACATCGTCATCAACCATTTTCACACTATCACATGCTTTTAACACTTTAGTCTAACACAATTCAAACATTTTGACTTAGTCATACTTTACATAATTCAACTCATGTATCATCGACATATATCTTTACACTTCACCAATTTCTAGCGCATAAGGCTTAACACATTTATTCACGTAATCTTATAATTCATTCACACGTATTACTAGATTCACTTCAAACTTTTAACATTAGTCCGTAGAGTCTTATTCCAAACCATACACGATATTTAAACACTATTCACCAATACTTGGCAAATAACCTATGTAAACTTTACGTCTACACATTCTTTATTATTTTTTGCTTAATCACATATTCTAATAACTTTAACCTATCTTAATCATGACATACTAACCGCATTAGCATTATATTGTGCTTAATTAATACTTTAACCTATACTCATCTTTTAATGATTTCTACTTAACTTTTCACTTGTACAAACATTCATAACACTCCCACAATTAACTTGAACTTATCCCTACAAGTGCACATAAAAATTCTCTAATGCAACCTAATATGTATTTGGCCATCTACATTCATAATCACTTTGTCATACCCCCAAATTTCGTGACTTGCAGCGGAATAAGTGATTCAGGGGTACGACTGGTATAGCACCAAAGTTGTAGTTATATTGAACGACCTAAAGTGTCTTTTAGAAAATACATCGTTTGATTATTTAAAAACATTCAGAGTTATAAAGCTAGGTCCCAAAAGGTGAAACAAGTTTTCAGAAAACAAGTTTATACAATTCAAACGATGGATAAGTGCATAAAATATAAAGTGAGACGCGTCGACTCCGCGACTCCATGATGTCCATATGCAAGCCAACATGCGATACCTTAATTACCTAAAAATACATTGCTAAAAATGGTCAACAAAATGTTGGTGAGATCATAGGTTTATGTAAATGAATGATTGTACGGAAACCACAAGTATAAAGTGTATGACAAATCCATGCCACATAAAAATGATACATTAGCTCTAAGCTCATGACCCCGAAGCTAGACTGAATGAAATGCCCCAACCGAGTGTTTGCCAGTCACTCAAATATGACAGAAATGAAATGCGTTCGTTTGACCAGTTGGTGCTACCAACCCGAACGGAGGAGTCACCCTCAATAGATCTATCCACTCACTCTCGCTTACTAACAATTAACAGTTCATGATAATATAAGGGGACTTTAATCTGGGCAATGATGTAACTTAAGCAATTTAATGAGTTTGTATACTTTGGTCCGCATATAAAAATGGTGCAATGTATTCTCCCCCGAGAGTTTAGAATTCAATAAACAATTTAAAACGGGGCTATGAAAACTCACCTGATATGATATAGCAACAATGATCACAATGGATATGATGAGATGAGGCTCGGTTCCTAACCGCGACCTATCATGAATGATATGATCTAAGGTAAGCAAATGAAATGATGTTACTCATGCAAACACGTATGTTATCGATACCACTCGAAAGTTTTGAAAACAATGTTTATCGTCGAAAAATACATTTTGACGTCTTGTTAAGTTATAAACCACATTTCGCGTAAATATGTTAAAACTACACTCCATGATCCTTGTTCGGTGCTCTATTGGCAAATATAATGTTTTCGTCACAAAACACTACTTTTCATAACTTGTGAAAATATATCCAAAACGGCCTCGCAAAACTAATCGCGAATTAGTGCACGTTAAGTGTTAGTGAATGAATTTGACGTCCTTGAAAATAAAACATTGTTACAAGGTTTTCGTGTCGTGTTATTGGACTTTTGATCATACGCGTCTTGAATAGATAGAAAACCGGCTATCAATGTGATGACTTGTAAAAATGTTAACTTTTATACTTAGAAAAATACTTTCCATTAGGGCTGTCAAAAATAGAATAGAGTTCGTCGGCTTTGAACGTGTATATCTCGGTCGTTATAAGCTCGTTTTCTACGTTCTTTATATCCACGGATTCGTCATAACATGAACTAACATAATCTCAGTAGTTCGGCTCTTCTAGATCACGTCTAACGCCTCGTTTGGTCCTTTAAAGTTCGGCTAACAGCACGCTTATTTTCAGAAAATTAGTTTTCGTCGCCTAACTTCGAAAAATCATATCTCCTTCATTATAAGTCGGTTTTTAGTGATTCTTGCGGCCACGGTTTCTTTTTTGAAAGAACTTTCTGAATATGAAGGCCAAAATATACCAAAAATTACTGAGTTTTCCAGTTTACACGATTTTGGACAGTAGGTATATATATGTTTTAAAAACTCATTTCTATGGTTCTAATCTTGATCATACCACCTCAAATCAACTCCACAAGTTCGCAAATCCTACCATACACCTTCTTAGGGTGTCATGGGGTCCTAAACATCACCAACCTTGGTGGATCTCATGTGATTATTAGTGAAACCTATAGATCTAGTGTTTGTGATAGTTTATAAACAAAATGGTATCAAAACATAAGTAACTTGCAAAAGTAACTAGTATAACTTGAAAATACATGATTATATGAGGTAAATAAAAGTATGAAAAGATCAAAATGATGTTCTTGAAGTTTACTTACAATGTTGGAGTGATTTGATGAGAAAAGGTGCAATAACTTAGGGTTTTGATCACAAAACCTTAACTAGGATAGCAAATGGAGTAAGATTAATACTTGAACTTCACAAAATGATGGATTATCTTTGGTGTTCTTCCTTTGGCCGATCCAACAAGAAGAAGAAGAGAGAGAAATATGGTGCTATCTTGCTAGTTGATTTTTAGAATGAGTGTTTAAGTAAATAAATGGGAAAACATAAAGACATAAACATTAATGAGGAGTACTTGAAATCAAGTGTTTTAGATGGTTAGGGTGGCTCATGGGGGGGGGGGGGGCGGCACACATGGGGAAAAAGAAGAAAACATGGCCATTTAATGATCTTGTCCAAATGTTGGGTGATTTAGTGTAGTTTAAGGTATACATTGGGTGTTACCGGGTATCGAGTTAACTAGAAATAAATCGCGGCGATGAAAAATAAAATATGACGAAGTCGTAAAATATGTAAAATCATATTCCTTGCAAGAATCGGGTGTTAGAATGATACTCGGATTGAAATTTCGTAAACCGACGGAGTTATAAGCTCCTAATGGAAAATGTAACAATTGATTTAAAAACACCGGGTAAGGTAATAATATAATCTCTATATCATTATAATTAGCTTGAAAATGTATTAGGATCATTGCCTGGAGTATTTGGGTTTACTGTTGGTAGAAATGACTGAGTGGTAACGTTAATTAAACAATTAAGCATACGTTAATGAAAATCACACAAACACATGCATGAATTGATATGGTACTGATATTACTGAAGATATGCAGACTGCCCTAGTCTGTATGATGTGTCTTTACTGATGATGCATGAATACGCAGCTAAACCTAACTGGTTACGCGCATTTGAATACTTGTAAACCTAGTTTACGACATGATGAATGATGCCCATGAATAGTGATTTCCCTCCGGGAATGAATAGTGTCATGTGAATAGTAAAATTTTTGACGACTTCTCAAATTCTCAAACTGACTTCAAAAACGATGAATAGTGATCGGTGAATAGTGATTTATGAATAGTAACTCATGAATAGTAAATTGTCGGGGTTTGGAAAATGACCTGAAATTACGAGTTGTGACAGTCGACCACCCTAAAAGGAATTCAGTCCCTGAATTCAGCTGATGTTGTTCTCTGGAGTGGTCTTGGTGAAAAGATGAGGGTATTTGAGTCGCATCTGGTCTTCCCGTTCCCAAGTAAGCTCAGGACCTCTGTGAGAATTCCAGCGAACTTTGACGATCGAAATTCGACTTTGTTTCAACTGTTTGACCTCTCGATCCATGATTTCAGCTGGTTCTTCCACAATGTTAAGCTTATCATCGATATGAATTTCTTCCAATGGGATTTCGAGCGTTTCGTCTGAAAGACATTTCTTGAGGTTTGAGACATGAAACGTGTTATGCACATTGCTGAGCTCTGACGGAAGTTCAAGTCTGTACACTACCGGACCAATCCTTTCCAGAATCTCGAACGGCCCAATGTATCTCGGGTTCAACTTACCGCGTTTCCCGAATCGTATCACGCCCTTCCAAGGTGAGACCTTCAACATGACTTTGTCCCCAACCTGAAATTCTAATGGTTTGTGTCGAACATCGGCGTAGCTTTTCTGTCGACTTCTGGCTGTTTGGAGTCTTTCACGAATCTGAATTATCTTTTCGGTTGTCTCTCTGACCAACTCTGGACCTGTTAGCTGTACATCACCAACTTCGGCCCAACAAACTGGGGACCTGCACTTACGACCGTAGAGTGCCTCGAATGGTGCAGCTTTTATGCTCGTATGATAACTGTTATTGTAAGAGAACTCGATCAATGGCAAATGGTTAGCCCATCCATTTCCAAAGTCAATGACACATGCCCTGAGCATGTCTTCCAATGTCTAAATCGTTCTCTCGCTCTGACCATCGGTCTGAGGATGATAGGCGGTACTCATGTCAAACTTAGACCCAAATGAGTCTTGCAATGATTCCCAAAAATTTGAAGTAAAGCGACTATCTCTGTCGGAAATGATGGAAATTGGTGCACCGTGCCTTGAGACAATTTCCTTGACGTAAAGTCTGGCGAGCTGATCCATAGTGTAAGTCTCTTTGATTGGAATGAAATGAGCTGACTTGGTGAGACGATCAACTTTTACCCAAATAGCATCGTAACCTCCTGATGTTTTGGGAAGTTTAGTGACGAAGTCCATTGTAATGCGTTCCCACTTCCACTAGGGAATCTCTGGTTGTTGAAGCAATCCTGATGGCTTCTGGCACTCGGCTTTCACTTTAGCACAAGTAAGGCATTTACTGACATACGTAGCTATCTCTGCTTTCATATTGGGCCACCAATAAAGCTTCTTGAGATCCTGATACATCTTATCAGAACCTGGATGAATAGAGTACTTCGACTTATGTGATTCGTGCATGATCAACTCTCGTATTCCACCATAGAGAGGTATCCAACTTCTATCCTTGAAGCATAATGTTCCATCTGATCTCCTTACTAAACCGTTTACATTATCTTGCATTCCTTTGAGTGTTTCACTTGGTAGGTTTTCTTCCTTGAGTGCTTCTACCTGAGCCTCTAGGATTTTTGATGGTAGTGGTGAAATAATTGTCATTCCCAATGATCTGACTCTCAAAGGCTTGAGTCTCTCTTTCTGACTGAGTGCATCTGCTACAACATTGGCTTTTCCTGGATGATATCTGATTTCACAATCGTAATCACTAAGTAGTTCCAACCAACGACGTTGCCTCATGTTAAGTTCCTTCTGATCAAGAATGTACTTTAAGCTTTTGTGGTCTGTAAATACTACACACTTTGTTCCATAAAGATAATGCCTCCAAATCTTGAGTGCGAAAACCACGACACCCAACTCTAAGTCGTGAGTAGTGTAGTTCTTCTCATGCTTCTTAAGCTGACGAGATGCATAAGCTATCACCTTCTCGTTTTGCATTAACACTGCCCCAAGTCCTTTGTGTGAAGCATCACAATATACTACGAAGTTTTCAATCCCTTCCGGCAATGACAAAATTGGCGTGCTGCAAAGTTTCTGTTTCAACAACTGAAAAGCGGTCTCTTGCTTTTCTCCCCAATCGTACTTCTGGTTCTTTTGTGTCAACTTGGTCAGTGGCTTAGCTATTTTGGAAAACCCTTCAATGAACCTTCTGTAATATCCGGCAAGTCCTAAGAATTGACGAATTTCTGTGGGAGTTTTTGGCGTTGCCCAATCTTTAACTGCCTCAATCTTTGCTGGATCAACCTGTAGTCCTTGACTATCAATGACGTGACCAAGAAATTGTACTCTTCTGATCCAAAAATCACACTATGAAAATTTTGCATACAGTTTCTCTTTCTCGAGCAGTTCTAAGATTGTTCTGAGGTGTTCTCGGTGCTCTTCTTCGCTCCTTGAGTAGATCAAGATATCGTCAATGAATACGATCACAAACTTGTCTAGATATGGCTTGCACACCCTGTTCATGAGATCCATGAACACAACTGGTGTGTTGGTTAATCCGAACGGCATTACCTGAAATTCATAATGACCATAGCGTGTTCTGAATGCTGTCTTCGAGATATCCTCCTCCCGAACCTTAAGCTGATGGTAACCCGATCTCAAGTCGATCTTGGAGTAATAACTGGAACCTTGCAACTGATCAAATAAATCGTCGATCCTGGGAAGTGGATAACGATTATTCACCGTTAATTTATTTAGCTCTCGATAATCAATGCACATTCTGAAAGATCCATCTTTCTTCTTTACAAACAAAACTGGTGCTCCCCAAGGCGATGAACTCGGCCTAATGAATCCTTTATCCAAGAGCTCTTGCAATTGGTTCGACAACTCTTGCATTTCTGAAGGTGCAAGTCGATAAGGTGCTCGTGCAATTGGTGCGGCTCCCGGTACTAATTCAATCTGAAATTCGACTTGGCGAGTAGGTGGCAGTCCTGGTAAGTCTTCTGGAAAAACTTCTAGAAAATCTCTAACTGTTGGCACATCCTCAAGTCGCTTCTCTTCCGACTTCTTTTCTGTGATGTGAGCCAAGAATGCATAACAACCCTTCTTTATGTATTTCTCTGTTTTAATGCACGAAATGATGCTGAGTCTAGTCCCACTGCGTTCTCCGCGAACGACCAATGTTTCGCCATCATAAGGAAGATGAACAACTTTTTCATCACAGATGATTCTGGCATGATGTTGAGATAACCAATCCATACCGATGACAATATCGAAACTTCCAAGTTCTACCGGCATGAGGTCTATATTGAATGGGTGATTGAGAAAATTAAGAGTGCAACCACGAATAATCGTGTCGGTGCCAACTAAACTACCGTTAGCTAGTTCAATGTGATATGGAGTGTCTAATGCGGTTGGTTCAATGTTGAGTAATGGTGCAAATGCAGTAGAAACAAAACTTCTATCGGCTCCTGAATCAAATAGTATGGATGCATAGCGATTATTAATGAGGAACGTACCCGTAACGACACTCGGGTCCTCCCTGACATCTTCTCCTCCAAGGACATAAGCTCTTCCTCTAGCTGTTCCACCTGGGTTATTGTTTCCCTGATTCTTTCCTTTCGGACATTCCTTCTTGAAGTGTCCAACTTCTCCACATCCAAAGCATGTTACTGGGGGCTTCTGATTATCAACCACAATCGGAGCTTTGCAATCCCTGGTCGAATGACCAACCTTTTTACAGTTCCCACACGGATTCGGACAATTTCCAGGATTATGATGGGTTTGGCATTTGTTGCACTTGGGTAAAGTACCACTGTAACCTCTTTTCTCAGTTTGACCTGCAACATAAGCCCTTGCAGTTTCCTGTCTCTTGGGTGGTGGTTGAGCAACATTGCTACTCTGGTTGTTGTCCCGATTTCTCTTGTTGTTGTTATTGGAATTGTTTCGGTTGCTGTTATAGTTGTTGTTTCGGTAGTTGTTGTTGGAGTTACGGTTGTTGTAGTTACGGTTACTGTTGGTGTTGTTGTCTGAAGCAGTTCCTTTCTTCACTATCTGAGCCATGAGTTTCTGAGACATTCTGATTGCCTCATCCAATGTTTGTGGGTCAAAAGAAATCACATCACCACGGATATTGTGAGGTAATCCTCCAATGAAATTCTTCAATAGCTTCTCAGTATTCGGAACCATTGTCGGACATAATGCTGCCAATTCCTGAAATCTCCTGATGTATGCCTCAATATCATTACCTGCTGTCACTAGCTCATAAAACTCTGTTTCCATCTTTTTCACTTCTGTTCGTAGGCAAAACTTCTTTGTCAGCAACTTCTTGAATTCATCCCATGTAAGCTTGTGAGCATTCTCTATTCCCATGGGCTTTGTATACGAATTCCACCATGACATAGCTTCCCCAACGAGTGTACTAGTAGCAAACTTAACCTTGCTGTCTTCCGGACAGTTGCATAGAAGGAATACTGATTCTGTCTTTTCAAACCATCGGATCATGGCAGTGGCTCCTTCAGTGCCTTTGAATTTTTCTGGATCACCACTCTTGAAATCTTTGTACGTACATTTACGGCCATTTGTTCCATTAGTATCTGTTCCTGCGGCTTCCACGGTTTCTGCCCGCGAAGCGGCTTCAGCAGCAGCTGCAGCTACGGCAGCTCTTTCAGTTACCAATGCTGCCTCAATACTGTCGGCAACAAGTCTCTTGGTCTGGGCGGGTGTCATAGCAGGAGTAGCTCTTTTGGGTGGCATAATTCTTCACAATCACAAAAGAATACAACAATGAGAACTCATAATGGAAATGATCATCATACACAATATACACAACCACAACATGTATATGCATCCACAATACGTATAAATACAACCACAGCATGTATAAATACAATGAAACCACAACGAAACATCATAAGTATAATCACAGCGCACATGAATATAATACATGAAAATTTCGGTTACGCAGACCGATATCATAAAATAGCACAACGAAAATCCTGCATAGTAGAGTCACACTTGATATATTTGTTTGTACTACAAGCAAAAGATAACAAGTACTAACTATGTCCCACACCCCGGGACTAGGATAATAATGTACAAGCTATATGATAACAGTCTAACACTAGGCACCTCCTCCGGGTGCTCCATCTAACCTGCGGAAAATCCTCTGAAGATCCCTAGACATCGCAACAACAATCTCCTCTAGGTGCTGAACTCGAAGTTGAAGGTCAGTCTCCCTAGTCTATGATGCAGACAACCTAGCCTGAACTGAAGATAACTCACCGACCAGGCCGTGATGCTCATCCTGGAACCTCTGTGCTCTGTCAACTAACCCCGGCACCTCCTGCCTAAGCTGTGTGATATGCTCTGAACTCTCCAACTGACGAGCCTCTAAACCCTGGTGCGACACATCAATGGCAACCCTGCCCTGGATCAATCCCTCGACCTATTCCTCAATAGCCTCAATACGGCTCACTGGAGTCTCGTCTAGATGAGACAATGCCCTCTCAATCTCTCCCTGAAGCTGATCTAGTCGTGAGTCAAATGTAGCAGCAGTAATCAATCTGTCAGCAGCAGCCCTCGAGCTCTCACCAACCTCTAATCTGCTGGGTGGTGCTGTCTCTGTGGCATCTGAAGTATCTGGAGATGAGATATCAAGACGAGCCCGCTTCTTGAGCGGTAGGTCTGACGTAGGAGTGGAATCTCTAATGTGAGCTGGTGCTGATGGCATCTGTGGTGCTGATAGGGATGGCAATGGTGGAGACAATGATGATAAGGATGGTAAAGGTGATAATGGTGGTGGTGTACTGAATGTCACACTCCTCCTCGCTGTCAAGCGGCGACGGAGTGGATGAGATGAAGTAAGTGATGATGGTGGTGGTAGAGATACAAATGCAGCTGGTGACCTGACAGTGAGACGATGAACCCGCTTAGCAGCAGTGCCCTTCATGCGCGGCCCACCTGGATATGTACGGTAAACTCGACCATATGGTATCTGCTGCCCCGGCTGAATGACCGGAACAACTCTGGGACCACGACGGATCACAGGTGAAACTGGTGGTGTAGGCACGACTTCCCCCTCCTCAAAGGGTTCTGTCTCGGCCTCTGACATAACTGGTGAAGACTGTGGAGTAGGCTCCACTGATGATAAAATGATAGTGGGTAGTGATGGTGATGAAACTGACTCTAATATGATAGAGGGTAGTGAGGAAGTATCGTCCACTGACTCAGAGTCGGACGAGATAACAATAGGGTGTGAATCCGAAGACATCACTAAAACAACAGATGTGAAATAAAAGTAAATAAACATCTACACAATGTGAGTTATGATGAAATGATATATGTATGAAATCGCAATCACTACATGTAATATAATGAACATGCACTTATGCTACAATGATGCGATGCTATGATGGTGCAGCTATAGTCTAGGGTATAATGAATAACCTAGTTCGCTATAACCTTTGCTCTGGTATCAATCTGTCACACCCCCAAATTTCGTGACTTGCAGCGGAATAAGTCATTCAGGGGCACGACTGGTACTAGCACCAAAGTTGTAGTTATATTGAACGACCTAAAGTGTCGTTTAGAAAATACATCGTTTGATTATTTAAAAACATTTAGAGTTATAAAGCTAGGTCCCAAAAGGTGAAACAAGTTTTCAGAAAACAAGTTCATACAATTCAAACGATGGATAAGTGCATAAAATATAAAGTGAGACGCGTCGACTCCGCGACTCCATGATGTCCATATGCAAGCCAACATGCGAGACCTTAATTACCTGAAAATACATTGCTAAAAATGGTCAACAAAATGTTGGTGAGATCATAGGTTTATGTAAATGAATGATTGTACGGAAACCACAAGTATAAAGTGTATGACAAATCCATGCCACATAAAAATGATACATTAGCTCTAAGCTCATGACCCCGATGCTAGACTGAATGAAATGCCCCAACCAAGTGTTTGCCAGTCACTCAAATATGACAGAAATGAAATGCGTTCGTTTGACCAGTTGGTGCTACCAACCCGAACGGAGGAGTCACCCTCAATAGATCTATCCACTCACTCTCGCTTACTAACAATTAACGGTTTATGATAATATAAGGGGACTTTAATCTGGGCAATGATGTAACTTAAGCAATGTAATGAGTTTGTATACTTTGGTCCGCATATAAAAATGGTGCAATGTATTCTCCCCCGAGAGTTTAAAAATCAATAAACAATTTAAAACGGGGCTATGAAAACTCACCTGATATGATATAGCAACAATGATCACAATGGATATGATGAGATGAGGCTCGGTTCCTAACCGCGAACTATCATGAATGATATGATCTAAGGTAAGCAAATGAAATGATGTTACTCATGCAAACACGTATGTTATCGATACCACTCGAAAGTTTTGAAAACAATGTTTATCGTCGAAAAATACATTTTGACGTCTTGTTAAGTTATAAACCACATTTCGCGTAAATATGTTAAAACTACACTCCATGATCCTTGTTCGGTGCTCTATTGGCAAATATAATGTTTTCGTCACAAAAGACTACTTTTCATAACTTGTGAAAATATATCCAAAACGGCCTCGCAAAACTAGTCGCGAATTAGTGAACGTTAAGTGTTAGTGAATGAATTTGACGTCCTTGAAAATAAAACATTGTTACAAGGTTTTCGTGTCGTGTTATTGGACTTTTGATCATACGCGTCTTGAATAGATAGAAAACCGGCTATCAATGTGATGACTTGTAAAAATGTTAACTTTTATACTTAGAAAAATACTTTCTATTAGGGCTGTCAAAAATAGAATAGAGTTCGTCGGCTTTGAACGTGTATATCTCGGTCGTTATAAGCTCGTTTTCTACGTTCTTTATATCCACGGATTCGTCATAACATGAACTAACATAATCTCAGTAGTTTGGCTCTCCTAGATCACGTCTAACGCCTCGTTTGGTCCTTTAAAGTTCGGCTAACAGCACGCTTATTTTCAGAAAATTAGTTTTCGTCGCCTAACTTCGAAAAATCATATCTCCTTCGTTATAAGTCGGTTTTTAGTGATTCTTGCGGCCACGGTTTCGTTTTTGAAAGAACTTTCTGAATATGAAGGCTAAAATATACCAAAAATTACTGAGTTTTCCAGTTTACACGATTTTGGACAGTAGGTATATATATGTTTTAAAAACTCATTTCTATGGTTCTAATCTTGATCATACCACCTCAAATCAACTTCACAAGTCGCAAATCCTACCATACACCTTCTTAGGGTGTCATGGGGTCCTAAACATCCCCAACCTTGGTGGATCTTATGTGATTATTAGTGAAACCTATAGATCTAGTGTTTGTGATAGTTTATAAACAAAATGGTATCAAAACATAAGTAACTTGCAAAAGTAACTAGTATAACTTGAAAATACATGATCATATGAGGTAAATAAAAGTATGAAAAGATCAAAATGATGTTCTTGAAGTTTACTTACAATGTTGGAGTGATTTGATGAGAAAAGGTGCAATAACTTAGGGTTTTGATCACAAAACCTTAACTAGGATAGCAAATGGAGTAAGATTAATACTTGAACTTCACAAAATGATGGATTATCTTTGGTGTTCTTCCTTTGGCCGATCCAACAAGAAGAAGAAGAGAGAAATATGGTGCTATCTTGCTAGTTGATTTTGTAGAATGAGTGTTTAAGTAAATAAATGGGAAAACATAAAGACATAAACATTAATGAGGAGTACTTGAAATCAAGTGTTTTAGATGGTTAGGGTGGCTCTTGGGAGGGGGGGGGCACACATGGGGAAAAAGAAGAAAACATGGCCATTTAATGATCTTGTCCAAATGTTGGGTGATTTAGTGTAGTTTAAGGTATACATTGGGTGTTACCGGGTATCGAGTTAACTAGAAATAAATCGCGACGATGAAAAATAAAATATGACGAAGTCGTAAAATATGTAAAATCATATTCCTTGCAAGAATCGGGTGTTAGAATGATACTCGGATTGAAATTTCGTAAACCGACGGAGTTATAAGCTCCTAATGGAAAATGTAACAATTGATTTAAAAACACCGGGTAAGGTAATAATATAATCTCTATATCATTATAATTAGCTTGAAAATGTATTAGGATCATTGCCTGGAGTATTTGGGTTTACTGTTGGTAGAAATGACTGAGTGGTAACGTTAATTAAACAATTAAGCATACGTTAATGAAAATCACACAAACACATGCATGAACTGATATGGTACTGATATTACTGAAGATATGCAGACTGCCCTAGTCTGTATGATGTGTCTTTACTGATGATGCATGAATACGCAGCCAAACCTAACTGGTTACGCGCATTTGAATACTCGTAAACCTAGTTTACGACATGATGAATGATGCACATGAATAGTGATTTCCCTCCGGGAATGAATAGTGTAATGTGAGTAGTAAAATTTTTGACGACTTCTCAAATTGTCAAACTGACTTCAAAAACGATGAATTGTGAAATGATGAATAGTGATCGGTGAATAGTGATTTATGAATAGTAACTCATTAATAGTAAATTGTCGGGGTTTAAAAAATGACCTGAAATTACAAGTTGTGACACACTTAATCTTAATTTACTTTTCTTCGTAACACATCTATACACATAGCTCTTTACTTAATACTCCATCTATCTCAAATTATAAGTCCATTTTCTTACTTTTGGTTGTCTCAAAACACTTGTCCATTTTTCTAATTCAACCAATCAGAAGAAATTTTAGTTGAGAGAGAAGATAGTTGAAGAGAAACACTAACTCACCATCAAGAATCACTAGTAAGTGATTTCCCCATTGTTCTTGCCCCTGTCTCTCGTCTCACCCACACACATTCCCCACTTCTCTAGAAATTTCTGAAAACTTGTGGGTATTCTCTTTCTTTAAATTTAGAGTTAATTTCATAAATGGTCCCTGTGGTGTACCGGGTTTAACGGGTTTACTCCCTAAACTTTTTTTTTAACGGATCAAGTCCCTATGGTTGCGACCCATAACGGGTTTGGTCGCTGAGACCAACAGTCGTTAGTTTTTTCTGTTAGCTAACGACCGTTTTCAACAAATATTTGCATCGTTAGTCCTTTATACTATCGACCGTTTATACTTAACACAATTTTTTTTTCCTAAAAAATTAAAAACAAAATGGTTTTCTTATAATTTTTTTTCTTTCTAAATATCATTAAAATTTATACACTATTTTTATACATGTTTTCATACACACATTTTTAATACACACGTTTTTATATACATGTTTTTGTACAAGTTTTTATACACACGTTTTTATACACATGTTTTTATACACACGTTTTTATACACATTTTTATACACATATTTATATACACGTTTTTATACACATGTTTTTTATATACATGTTTTTATACACATGCTTTTATACACATTAAAATTAACGTTAACAAGTTTTTAATCGGAAGATCCCGTTTCTACGCAAATCTCTCTTGAACAAAGTTACAAGTTGAACTAGTGATCAAAGAAGTGAATTTATGTTTTGAAAATTCACATTTTAAATGGGACAAAACATTTTTTCAAAAATACACATGACAAATTATTTTTGAAATATTAAGAAATATTTTAATGGAAAAATTAGTTTGAAAATCACAACAGCTATTTTCCCCCCCAAAATCAGCTCCAACCTTCCCCAAATAAGTTTTCACCAGAAAAGACAAAATTTGGAGCGTCCTAGTCTACCACGGCTCCACGGTTCCACAAAATTTAGTGGAGCCGTATGGTATTTAACGGAGCCGTCCGTACCATTTTGAATTGTAACGTTCAGATTTTATTTGCCTATAAATACCCACCTCTTTCACAGTTTTAGGCACCCTTCACACACAGAAAAATCCCTTAGCTAAATCCTCTCACACCTTTCACTTCTTAGGGTCATTTAGATTAGTTTTTCTTTGTTTCAAGAGTGATCCAATCATCCTTCAATTGATCCTCTTCATACCTCTTCACTAGCAAGAGAAGAACACAAGTATCCAAGTTGATACAAGGTGTTGTCATCCATCTTCATTAGCAAGAGAAGAACTCAAGTAATCAAGAAGATACTAGAGTTATAGTTGATAGGTTTTTGTAACACTTGTTGCGACCTTGTTGTGTCTTACACACTTGAGACTACGATATCTCAGGGAGACGGTTGTAGAAAATGTTTCTATACCAACTCTGATAATGCGAGAGTTGATATGGATTGAGGCTTAAAGAGCAATGTTTGTACCTTCATAGGTTTGTTAACAAACTTCTTGGTTCCCCAAGAAACAAACTACTCTTGCTATTTCCACGACCGAAGCCGAGTACGCAAGCGCCGGAAAGGCATGACAACAAACACTATATATGAGACAACTCCCTGTGAAGAGTAGCAGTCAAGATGCCATTAGACTTGTCCGGGAACCCTATAGTTTGCTCATGAACGACGCTCGTCGAAGTACGTCATCTCCCAGCGGAAAGACATCCCCTCCGTCATGATAACGTCAAAAGAGAAATCTTTTCTTTGAGAAGTATCTCTTCTCACCTTAACCTTTACATTCTCGTCAAATGACCTCTTAATACTCCATTGGAAATATTAATGTCATCTCTCACGTCCCATCATATGACTTTTCAAGTCATTCCTCTTATCCCGCTCATGACTATTTCAATATTTCTATGGAAATATTAAAGTCATCCCTCGCGTCATACCTTATAACCTTTCATCCCCTCTTATGACTATTTGAATATTTCTCCGGAAATATTGAAGTCATCTCTCACATCCATCTTATTCTCGACTCATGACCCTTGAATATTTCATTGGAAATGTCAAGTCATTCCCTAAGCCTCATCTCATGACTTCGTAATATTTCACTGGAAATATTAACGTCATTCCTCGCATCTCGTCATATGACTTTTCAAGTCATTCCTCTCATCCCGCTCATGACTATTTGAATATTTCTTCGGAAATATTAAAGTCATCCGTCACGTCATACCTCATAACCTTTCATCCCTTCTATGACCTCTCGAAAGTTTCGCGGGAAACATTGAAGTCATTCTCTACAAATCGCCCATGACTTTTTAAGTCATATTTTTCACTCGTCACATGACTCATGAATATTTCACGGGAAATATCAAGTCATTCCTTGTGTCGCGTACTCCGACTAATTAAATATTTCATGGGAAATATTATAGTCATCCTCCTAAACACAACTCATAACTTCTATTTATTTCACGGGAAATACTAGACGTAAATCCTCATCCAATGACAACTTAGTCAATTTCCTCGGAAACACAAAGGTCATTTACGGTCATCCCATTTAATCATCTTTCGTCAAAAAGTTTATTAGGTATAAACTTTTTCATCGTGTCAAAAAGTCTTACTAAATAAGTAAGATTAATCAGCCAAAAGTCAAAACAGAAGAAAAACTGGACCATCAGACATACGGCTCCACTAAAGAGCCACGGCTCCACTAATGTTTAGTGGAACCGTGGAGCCGTGCATCTGATAAACGCGCCCAGTTACTCTTTTCTTTTGCACAAATTTACCAAACACACAAAACCATTTCCACCTGCTGTCAAAACCGAACCATAACACCTTAATTCAACTAAACTCTTGCAAATCAAGATTGAGGCATTGAAATTAACAAATCCTAACCACAACATCATCAATTGTAAGTAATTCACTCTTAATTTCTTTTAAATTGAGTCTAGGGTTTGTTCTTGAGTATAAATCCGAATTGGGAATTTTCAAAATTAGTTAAACCCTTGTGAAATTAAGACTAGGATTAGACAATGTAGCATTCACATGATTCCCTAAACCTAGGATTTCCAAAAACCCATTTGTGTTGCAAAACCTAATCCGAAATTAACAACTAAAATCGGATTATGGTTGATTGCTTGTAGTGGAATCATGTTTAGGATGATTAAAATTGGATTAGGAACGTTCTGCATTAAAGCTTTTCAATCTTAAAGCTTGTTGGCGCCATGTTGAGGCATTTGCCAAACACCCCAATTCGATCATTTTTCGAAAAACTTCACAAGTCTAGGATCATGAAACCTTTTTCTTTTTCATGCATTGTTGATGCAACTTAAAAACGTTTTTGCATGCATACATGAACTCTCAAATATGGGTCGAAGTACATAATTAATACGTATTGTTCGACATATTTGATTGAGCAAAAGTGAAGTTAGGAGCGTTTGGGTAATCTCATTAGGATAATTTTAGAGTCGAGATTGCCGCACCTCCACATTGTTTGCATTTAGGCACACACACTAGAAGTGTAATCATTAAAATGCAACGAACTAACATATACAAAAATATTTTTTTTTGTAGATAAACAATGCCTCGAAATGATTATCAAGATACCAAACCATACATTCTTAGTACTCTTGAAAATCTAAACATTCCCGATGAGCAAAGAGCTTATCTCGCTAAAGTCCAAAATCGATACATACACGAAGGGCGTGTAGTCGATGCACTCTATGTCACGACAGACAACATCAGTGCCTGTTTCCCTTCTATCGAGTTCGATTGTTTATACAAAATAAACAATCAAGTCTGTCCTCGTTTTATTCTCGAGTTTTGTAGTCATGTCCGTACCTACACCGATCTTGACGGAATCGTCTTTCTTGATTTTTGGATTCGACACCAAAATATCATCTTGTCTGTCGCCGAGATTGGTCGCATTCTCGGTATTCCCTCATATGGTCAGTGTGCATTCACTAAAGACCATTCTCTAGAGTCTCTTTACTACAATCTTGAGAACGAAGGTGTCTATTGTACCGAAGTTCCCGACATTGAAGTAATTAAACAAGTAATTCAAATCCCTCGAGTCACCAACACGTATCAAAAACGTGATGGTTCCATCGTCTACCTCGACCCAAACAAAATATACCTCAAAGAGCTCCGTCCCGATATTAGAAATTGGGAACTTCTTCTGCGTGAGAACGCGTTAAGCCTTGCAGGCAACCGTGATCACGTTCCGGCAAGTCTTGCCCACATGCTCTACTGTCTTAGTATCGAGGAACCTTACAACCTCGCATACTACATGGTCAAACGGATGGCCAGTATTCATCGTCGTTCCGATGAGCTCATGCCATACGGCATGTTGCTTACTCGTTTTTTCAGGTGGGTTATACAAACCTACCCATCTCTCAATGATGTCGACTATGTCCTAGTCAATCCGGTTATGAAACCACTTGGTGGACCACAACGTCGCACAAAGCAACGTAAGGACAAAGGGTCCAAACGTGGTCGTAAATCCACTTCCAATATTCCCCATTCTTCCTCCTCATTCGGTCACAGTTCGTCATCTCAACCCATGGATGAGGATGATGATGAGGTGAACGAAGAAGGAACGTCTCGTCCTAATACTCCCTCTCCCGAGACCTTCTTTGACAACCTTGATACCTCATCATTTCGAAGTACAACCGACCTCGAAAACGGGATGGTCAACCTATCCCACGTGATGAGAAGGCAAACCACAATGTACAATTGACAAGTCTTAATGCATGAGCAAACTATCGGGGGATTCAAGTCTATTGGCAAGGCGATCAAAGGGCTTGGGAACAAGATCAAAAAGTTGGGAAAGAAACGAGACTAGCTAGGATTAGCTTAAGTAGTACTATTAACTTAAGTATTATTAAGCTATTATAAATAAAGTCATGGCATTAACTAGCTTGGAATGTTCCTTTTTTTAACATTTTAACACTTCAACATGGTTAATTCTCTTGTTAATTAATCCTCATGTTGGTTTATATTGCCTAACTCATGCATGTTAGCTTATTTTATTACATGCACTAGATGTTAAAAATGCTTGGATTCATGCATGCTTAATAGTTGCCTAAATACATAGATGATCACATGATCATGTTAGTTGCTAGTTGAAACTAGCTTTAGGAATTCTATGTGTTTAGTAATTTGAGGCTTTGAGATTTGCAGCCAATGGATTCCCCAGAAATTACCCCATTTAGGCTGCCTAAAACCTGCAGACCTGGAAAGAAGGTCAAAAGAGCCCACGGCTCCACTAAATTTAGTGGTGCCGTAGCACCTTTAATGGTGCCGTGCCTCTGGAAGACGAAAACTGCTATTCTCTTCCACTTTTTGACTCTCTTTTCCTGAAAACCTGCAAACAAAACCTGATTCCCATGCACCCAAATCCCCAAATCCAACATTTCAAACTTGCATGCTTATGATTTGGCTATTTAAGCTAACATTATGCATTGCCATCCTTACACCCATCCTTACACCTTCACACTCACCATACCACCATCATGGGATCAAGGGTATTCAAGAAACCTAGATTCAACATCAAACCAACCAACCAAACCACTATAGTTGATCAATGGATCAAGAATGTCAACACACCCCAATCATCAACTAAACCTATCACCAATAACATTCCCCTCATTGATCTCACCTTGGATGATGAAGATGAAACCCATACACTTATAACCGCTACCAAATCATCATCTTCCTTCACTACACCCTAAGCTCCATCCAAGGCAACCTCTATCCAACCTACATCCTCATCCTCCACAACAAGAATCAACACACACTCATCTCAACATAGTCCCATTCACCCTTTAGCCTTGACACTCAACTCATCACCATCAACTTCCCTTGAATTGGGAACTAACACAACACCCTCATTGTAAAACCCAAAAATTTGAAAGCATGGTAAAAGACAAAAATGCCCCTATGAATTTAAAAATTTAATAAAAGGTTTATAAAGTACCGAATCAATCCCGAACTTCTGGAAATGAACAAGATATTGTACCAAATAATTTTGACAACTCCATTTGACATTTTTGCAAGGTACAAAATGACCAAAATACCCTCTATGAACCGAAGATACTTTATATACATATTAATTTTATTATTAAAGTTTATAATTAGAATAAACACATTTAAATTGCAAGAAAATATGGAAGGCTATCAAAAATTGATCTTGGCTTTATGAAAACATGTGATGACAGCCCATTGCCCCCCCTCATTCAGCCTTATCCCATTTTTGTATAACAAACTCATTTAAACCCTAAAATTTATACCGAAAATAACAAAAACACACCATAATTCCTCTCCTTGCTCATACGATTTTCTGGAGGTTCAAGCTCATTTTTCTGGTGATGTGCACGTCCTAAGGAAGCCTAGAAAAATAGCCATTCGAATTATAGTGGCCGGATTTGATAGGTGTCGAATTTCTTGTTCTATTCCACACGTAAGGTGTGAAGAAGGAGAGACTTTGAGCTATTCCCTTATTCCTGTGCTTTGTTTCTGTTTGTGCTTTCGCCATAAGGTACAGATACTCTGCCCTTTTTCAGTAAGGGTTCTGATATTCTATACATTGATTTTGAGTTATGATTCAGTTAAGATTTCCCAAGCCATTGCTATGTTCCCTTTGAGTGAACCTTTGATATTCCTCTTGATTATGATCTGATCTTCGTTTATCTGACCTATGCCTTTGCCAAGTTGCTCTAAAGTTCTGAACTATCCTTCTGAGAAACTAAGATTTTGAAATGGTTAACTAAACTAAGGTTTTGAACTACTTGTTTTGAACTATCTTTTACGAAGACTATTTTAATGATTATCTTTATGAAACCAATTTAAAGACCATTTTAATTAAATACCTTGATTAAGCTTTCTAAAATGAATCTGTTGAATAAAGACTTTGAAGATGGACCCTTTGATACAGACTTTGAACTTTAATTATGATTCCCTTTGTTTTTAAAACTATGATATGAACTTTGGAAGACCTTGGTGAACCACTCTATTATGAACTATTCGATATGAACCTTTTTCTATGGACCTTGTGATATGAATTTGAGATGCACCTTTTGATATATGATCTTTTGTGATGACTTTGAGACCTGACTCTTAGTTTGATACCCGAGCCATTTTATGTTACCTAGCCAGGAAGGTAACCTGGCCATGTCCGTGATGCACCACTGGCATGACTCCCGTGTGGGGGAGTGATTTCTCACACCGTCCCTTTTATGATTATCTGCCATGGCTACTATGATTTTGGGATGACTTTGAGTTTGGGGGCATATGGGTTGCAATCCTAGATTTGTATGTTTAGTGGATTTAACTATGACTTTGAGCTATGACTTTGAGGTGACTGGTACTGTGTGCAATACATGCCTTTCACACCCCTGGGAGCTGATCACTCCACTATTATGATACATGAGGACACCCCTCATATTATCTGGTTGCCTGAGAGGTATCCCCTCTGATTGTGAGATTATGACTTTGAGATTATGATGTTGAGATTATGACTTTGAGTATTCGGGCTCGCGGTAGATGACTATCCTATATTTCCTTTATTACTCTTTTGCTTTGATTATACCTTATGACATTCCTTGTACTTCACTATATTCTGTTTCGTTATCTTTGCTTGTATTATGTATCTGTTCACTGAGCTTTGTAAGCTCAGCCACACGTTTTCTTTTCGTGTGCGGCAGGTTTTAGTTGGAAGATGGGTATGAGTGAAGAGACTTTTGGACTTAGAAGACTTGATAATTATTTTGGCCTAGAGACGATTGGAAGTTACTACATTGTTAGAATTTGTATTCGCTTTTGTAACCTTGTAATTTTAGTATTTCTTCTGTAACCTTTGAGAATCTTTGTATTACTTTTGAATGTATGCTTTGTTATATCTGATATGAAACCATTTGCGTGACATCTTTACCCTTGTCGGGTTGGGGTGTTACAATTATGGTATCAGAGAGACAGGCTGCGATTTCGTAATACATTTACCCTTGACCTGTGTAAGTTAGGACCACTAAGCTTTCCCTGTAGGCACTCGTAAGTCAACCTTGAAGATTGCTTTAGGATTTCCCATAGGAACCTAAGTTTTGACCGGTGTGGAATGGGTAGACTATAAGGCATTTGTTTAAGCGTCATTGCTTCCGTATCACTCTGATTCGTGCCTTGATTTTGGTTAGATCCTGTTGATACCACTTCTGGAAAGTGAAAACTTATGCTTTGCACCACCTAAGTTTGGAACCTGATTAAATCTTGAAGGCATTGAGAATTTCATAATAATGACCTGACACTATTTGATCCTTATCTTCAAATCCCTTTTGTAAATCCTTTTGATAATGACCCGCATTTCACTCTGATTCTTTTGTTAATCACTTTGACGCCTCTTCAGGCATTCCGAGAACCTCTATGGCGATGACGTACTGGATATGTTTTGCTATTTGATAAGTATCTATGAAGTTTCCGACACTATTGATTTCGTTTTACCTATCTCTGTCTTTATGAGAAGTCTTGTGGTGTGTAACCATGAGTATAAGAATGTTCTCTTTCTCACTTCTAGTGATATAGCTTTGATTTGCGAACCGTCTTTCTTGAATAGTTAACTTCGATTTTATTCTGACAAGGAAATTGTGGAATGATCAGTCAAATATTGACAACTACCCTTCTATGTCTCACCTTTAACGTTTGCAACAATTTTGAACTCCCTACTACGATTTCTGACTGTTAAACCCTTTGCTATCTCTATTACTCTGGAGACTCGTGTGTTACGTTTGTGGTTATAAAGTTTTCTTAGAAACCATTTCGTACACCAATAAATGAACCTCATCGTAGAAGCCTTTTGGCACCTGGAGTTTTCTGAACATGAACCTTGTATTGAACGTTATTTGGCACCCTGAACTTCTTGAACATAATCCCTGTTGGACCGTCAAGTTTTTCCACCGTAGTATAAAGTAAGATTTGACATGATACCGAGAGATTCTAGTCACTAAACGAAGATGTCTTTCGGATCATACCAATTGACTGGAACAACCGGGAAGAGCAGCAACCGAAGACCAGGAAGTGAGTTTACTTAAGTGTACCTTCTGGGCATGTTTTAGTTTCGTTCGCGATAAAGAAGGATGGTAACTGGAGATATGTATGGAAGCTGAACCGTATTACTGTTAGATGCCAATATTCCTCCACCCTGGAACGACTATGTGTTTTGTTTAAATTCAGAGCGCGAAGTTTCCTTTCTGATGAATTGATACTATTCTTGAAATCGCCTTTCGTATTCGTAAACGACTGCCATGACGGTTAATGACGCTAATAGTATTAGCTAAAGCTCTGACGATCTTGGTGAATTTGATAGATGATATTTCTCATGAGTACTGGGCATATGGTCATTGTATGACTTAATGGTACATTCGGAGACGAGGAAGAACATGAAAAATCATTTTGCACCTTGTTAGAGATTTGAGGATCATTTGTGTATTCTGAGAGATTGATGTTGGTTGAGACAATGGTGTTCCTTGCCTGACCTGGAGTTGACGACAACGGAGACTACCCCGAAGAGTGGAGACATTCCTTACAAGACAGAAGTGTTGGCGATGCAGAAGAAGAAATTCTAGTCAAGATGGCAAACCTGGAGCTGATGAAGACATGCAGTCCCACTTCCCTATTCATCTTAGTTGTACTGAGATGAATTGAGAGCGGAAGCAGACTGGATGATGGAGAGATTTAAAGACCGTGCCAGAAATCCACGTTGCTCCATCACATTCCAAAAAGAACTGCAGGAGGCTCGACGACCCAGACACAAGTTTCCGACCTTGGTTTCATTTCCCGATTGGGGGACAGACGAAGACAGACTAACAGGACTTGAAGAGATTGGAGGTGTTGAATGAGCGGAATCGGGAAACAGACCCTTCATGTTTGGAAGATTAGATTTTATGAAGGCCGAAGTTCTTGAAGATTAATAAGATCCTTGATGATTTAAGTTTCCTAGAAGCATTTCAGTTCGTGTTTATTTTCGTATGTTCGGTGATAGCTTTGTTTGAGAGATTTTGGCGAGTTGTGGAAGATATGATACTGGTGACGGCGTACCTCACTTCTGCTAGGCAATCTGGGATTTTGATACTCTTGCGAATAGTTTTGTTTTCTCTCTTGACTGTGACAATTGTTTTGTTGACCTCTGAGACTGTAGAAATACTAGGTGGATTAAGATAAGTGGTTTTGATTACGATTTGAGATAAAGTATGACCATCATGAGGGCATATTTATATGATGCCAGTATTATGACGTCTGGCCAACGTGATAATACTTACATCATATAACGTGCACTTGTTATGGGCATAGGATATCTCGGGATGTACCAAAGAAGTTAGAATTTGATCTCAGTTGGATTATCCATGATTAATGAGACTTTAGGTTCATTCTACCTATGCGTTTAATCTGCTTTCATCGTTATACGACTGGATGCGTTTGGATACTCGACACGCGTTTGTTGACCTTTGTACTCCCGATAAGAATCTTAGGTTCTGTGTAGAACTCTCTACCGTCTGTTTCTGTCAGTATTGATTCGATCTGTCACTATTAAAAAGTACTCCTACATTTTGCTATATGTACGTTTCGCATCCGTTGATTATGTTTCATTATGACCTGCTATGAGTGATTGAGGTTTTGGATTTTGAGGAGCAAAACCTGTTTGTTTATGAGAACACCTATGAAAGGTTATACTGAAGACGAGACTATTTGAGAATCCGAAGAGGTTGAAACCATATACTATTCCCATGTTCGCTACAATTCGATACGTTTTCATCTGATTTGACTATTCCTATTCCACGGACGAAAATCCGTCAGTCCTACATCTTCCCTGAACCCCTTCTGATGAGATACGTTTATCATCCATTACGCTTAATATATCATTCTTTTGATGTGAATTCTGAGCGTTATGTCTTTTTGAGAAAATCGAAATTATTTGATCGGCAAGGTTGAGTCATGAGAAAATACTTGGTTTGGAAGAACCTGCTCGGGCGTGAGAATGTTTTGTTGATCGTTTACAACTTTCTACGATTTCGTTTAACTTTGCGACTTCAAATTTCGAGGACGAAATTTTTCTGTTAGAGGGGAAGAGTTGTAAAACCCAAAAATTTGAAAGCATGGTAAAAGACAAAAATGCCCCTATGAATTTAAAAATTTAATAAAAGGTTTATAAAGTACCGAATCAATCCCGAACTTCTGGAAATGAACAAGATATTGTACCAAATAATTTTGACAACTCCATTTGACATTTTTGCAAGGTACAAAATGACCAAAATACCCTCTATGAACCGAAGATACTTTATATACATATTAATTTTATTATTAAAGTTTATAATTAGAATAAACACATTTAAATTGCAAGAAAATATGGAAGGCTATCAAAAATTGATCTTGGCTTTATGAAAACGTGTGATGACAGCCCATTGCCCCCCCTCATTCAGCCTTATTTCATTTTTGTATAACAAACTCATTTAAACCCTAAAATTTATACCGAAAATAACAAAAACACACCATAATTCCTCTCCTTGCTCATACGATTTTCTGGAGGTTCAAGCTCATTTTTCTGGTGATGTGCACGTCCTAAGGAAGCCTAGAAAAATAGCCATTCGAATTATAGTGGCCGGATTTGATAGGTGTCGAATTTCTTGTTCTATTCCACACGTAAGGTGTGAAGAAGGAGAGACTTTGAGCTATTCCCTTATTCCTGTGCTTTGTTTCTGTTTGTGCTTTCGCCATAAGGTACAGATACTCTGCCCTTTTTCAGTAAGGGTTCTGATATTCTATACATTGATTTTGAGTTATGATTCAGTTAAGATTTCCCAAGCCATTGCTATGTTCCCTTTGAGTGAACCTTTGATATTCCTCTTGATTATGATCTGATCTTCGTTTATCTGACCTATGCCTTTGCCAAGTTGCTCTAAAGTTCTGAACTATCCTTCTGAGAAACTAAGATTTTGAAATGGTTTACTAAACTAAGGTTTTGAACTACTTGTTTTGAACTATCTTTTACGAAGACTATTTTAATGATTATCTTTATGAAACCAATTTAAAGACCATTTTAATTAAATACCTTGATTAAGCTTTCTAAAATGAATCTGTTGAATAAAGACTTTGAAGATGGACCCTTTGATACAGACTTTGAACTTTAATTATGATTCCCTTTGTTTTTAAAACTATGATATGAACTTTGGAAGACCTTGGTGAACCACTCTATTATGAACTATTCGATATGAACCTTTTTCTATGGACCTTGTGATATGACTTTGAGATGCACCTTTTGATATATGATCTTTTGTGATGACTTTGAGACCTGACTCTTAGTTTGATACCCGAGCCATTTTATGTTACCTAGCCAGGAAGGTAACCTGGCCATGTCCGTGATGCACCACTGGCATGACTCCCGTGTGGGGGAGTGATTTCTCACACCGTCCCTTTTATGATTATCTGCCATGGCTACTATGATTTTGGGATGACTTTGAGTTTGGGGGCGTATGGGTTGCAATCCTAGATTTGTATGTTTAGTGGATTTAACTATGACTTTGAGCTATGACTTTGAGGTGACTGGTACTGTGTGCAATACATGCCTTTCACACCCCTGGGAGCTGATCACTCCACTATTATGATACATGAGGACACCCCTCATATTATCTGGTTGCCTGAGAGGTATCCCCTCTAATTGTGAGATTATGACTTTGAGATTATGATGTTGAGATTATGACTTTGAGTATTCGGGCTCGCGGTAGATGACTATCCTATATTTCCTTTATTACTCTTTTGCTTTAATTATACCTTATGACATTCCCTGTACTTCACTATATTCTGTTTCGTTATCTTTGCTTGTATTATGTATCTGTTCACTGAGCTTTGTAAGCTCAGCCGCACGTTTTCTTTTCGTGTGCGGCAGGTTTTAGTTGGAAGATGGGTATGAGTGAAGAGACTTTTGGACTTAGAAGACTTGATAATTATTTTGGCCTAGAGACGATTGGAAGTTACTACATTGTTAGAATTTGTATTCGCTTTTGTAACCTTGTAATTTCAGTATTTCTTCTGTAACCTTTGAGAATCTTTGTATTACTTTTGAATGTATGCTTTGTTATATCTGATATGAAACCATTTGCGTGACATCTTTACCCTTGACGGGTTGGGGTGTTACACTCATCACTTTCAACATCACCACAACCTCTAACTCTCACCCTCACCCTCACCCTTTCACCAAACACTCCCTTTGAATTTGGGAGCAACACATCATCACCTTCACTATCACCATCACCTCAACCCTTAATGGGTTATCCCATCATGTATCCCCTTCACTCACACACCTTGAGTTGTGCTTGTTGTCATCACAACTTTGAGCTCATCATGAACCTTAGAGATGAGCTTAGCTTTAGGTTCTCATACCTTGAACACCTCCTCACATCACCCATTGGACCCATCATCCTTCCACCACCTCCACCACATAATAGCCCAAACTAAACATGGTTATGTTTAGTCCCTCCAATAAATGATTAGGAACCTTTTGAAGTTGGAAGCAAATCTAGAAGCCTCATGTTACTTTAGATGTTTATGTGTCTTCTTGTTAGATTAATTTGCTTTCCTATTGTAGTCATACTTATGTGTGACATCTATTTTATATTTATGAAATGGGCTTTTCATTTTGGCTACTTAGCCATAATTCTTTTATTGTGGTTGGATATTTGTCTTATGTGCTACTTGTTAGATATTGTTTATTTGCCGTCTAACCTTGTTTTGTAGCACGAACCATTGCTCGATTCCTTTGTGTTCTCCAAATGAGGGGGAGTACACATCAAGGGGGAGCCTTAACCACCTTTTTGATTTGACAAAAAGGGGGAGAAATGGGAGTAAACTCATTAAAAACTTGTTAAAACTAATTTTAACCTAAAATGAGTTTATATTTTGTCATCATCAAAAAGGGGGAGATTGTTGATGCAAATAATGTTCTAAAAACGTTATTTATATCTTTCGATTACTTCACGTTTTGAGGATGACAAAATGTGAACTCACGTTACGTTAAAATTAACGTTAACAAGTTTTTAATCGGAAGATCCCATTTCTACGCAAATCACTCTTGAACAAAGTTACAACTTGAACTAGTGATCAAAGAAGTGAATTTATGTTTTGAAAATTCACATTTTAAATGGGACAAAACATTTTTTCAAAAATACACATGACAAATTATTTTTGAAATATTAAGAAATGTTTTAATGGAAAAATTAGTTTGAAAATCACCACAGCTATTTTCCCCCCCAAAATCAGCTCCAACCTTCCCCAAATAAGTTTTCACCAGAAAAGACAAAATTTGGAGCGTCCTAGTCTACCACGGCTCCACGGTTCCACTAAATTTAGTGGAGCCGTATGGTATTTAACGGAGCCGTCCGTACCATTTTGAATTGTAACGTTCAGATTTTCTTTGCCTATAAATACCCACCTCTTTCACAGTTTTAGGCACCCTTCACACACAGAAAAATCCCTTAGCTAAATCCTCTCACACCTTTCACTTCTTAGGGTCATTTAGATTAGTTTTTCTTTGTTTCAAGAGTCATCCAATCATCCTTCAAGTGATCCTCTTCATACCTCTTCACTAGCAAGAGAAGAACACAAGTATCCAAGTTGATACAAGGTGTTGTCATCCCTCTTCATTAGCAAGAGAAGAACTCAAGTAATCAAGAAGATACTAGAGTTATAGTTGATAGGTTTTTGTAACACTTGTTACAACCTTGTTGTGTCTTAGCATACATCAAGTTTATTTTCTTTTTGTGAGTGAGAGTGAAGATCAAGTGTGATCTATAGAGATAGTGAACATCTCTTGAAGCCATTGGGCTTTGGTGATTGATCAAGAAGATCAAGGGTCATTAGGTTAGTGTTAGTTGAGTAGAGTGAAGTGAGTATTGATCATTTTGATCGTGTTGAGATCTTGGTGATCTCTTGAAGCCATTGGGCTTGAGTGTTTGGTCACGTGGACCTTGGTAGATTGGTGCTAGCTAAGATTAGCACTCGACATCTAGCTTAGTGTCGGTAATAGGATAAGCGACGTGTACGGTTTTCTCCGCCTGAAGGGAGGTTGTTGTTATAGTGTTTGAAACTCTCGAGTGTGGTACTCGGGGAGTGGAGTAGGGTGAAGAAGAGCTTCGTAGCCGAACCACTATAAATCCTCTGTCTCGGTTTGATCTTTCCAACTCTACTCTTTACTTTTATTTGTTATTATTACTTAGCATAGTGTATAGTTCATATTGGTGTTGTTTGATTACACATAGAGTTCGAATCAAACTTTCCAATAGCATACTTTTAAAAACAAGATTTTTAAAAGAAGTTTTTAAACCGGTAAACTATTCAACCCCTCCTTCTAGTTTCCCACAATTGGTATCAGGAGCCACGTCAGTCAAGTTTTTAAAGTATATTGTATTTTAAAGCTTGAACCGATCAATGGATTCCGACAAATATCTAGAAGGGCAATCTATGCAAAGACCACCACTTTTCGAAACCGATTGTTTTATTTATTGGAAAACAAGATTCGAAACGTATGTGAAATCAAAAGACATTGATCTTTGGCATGTTATTACCGAGGGTGACTTTTAACCTATTCAAAAGAATCCGGAAACTAAAAAGGATGAAATAGTTTCTTATGATAAACAAAGTGATGAACTAAAAAGGAAATTAGCCAAAAATAATGAGGCTAAAATGATGATTTATAATGCTTTGCCTAAAAAGGAGTTTAAAAGAATCTTCATGTGTAATACGGCAAAAGATATTTGGAAAACCTTGTTAGTCACTCACCAAGGTAATAACCAAGTCAAAGAGAACAAGATAGATCTTCTTGTTCAACAATATGAACAATTCTCCATTTCGGAGGATGAGTCAATAGATAATGCTTTTGCTAGATTTAATACTATTATCACTAGTCTTAAAGCTCTTGATGAAGGTTATTCTAGTAAGAACTATGTTAGGAAGTTCCTTAGAGCTCTACATCCTAAATGGAGAGCAAAGGTCACCGCCATAGAAGAGTCAAAGGACTTGGCGGCATTGTCACTCGATGAACTTATAGGAAACTTGAAAGTTCACGAGATGATCATCAAGAAAGACTCTGACATTGTCAAAGGCAAAAGCGAGAGAGTTAGATCTCTAGCATTAAAAGCCAAGAAGGAGTCTAGTGATGAGGAATGTTTGAGTTCCGGTAGTGAAGATGAAGAGTACGCACTAGCCGTTAGAAACCTTAGAAAGTTCTTTAGGAGGAAAGGTAGATTTCCTAGACAATCTCGCGATGAGAAGAAGTCATCCCAAAGAAATCATGATGAAAGAAAAGGGACAAGTGATAGGAGATGCTTTAGATGCGGAGATCCTAATCACTTCATAGGAGAATGTCCTAAGCCACCAAAATCCAACAACCAAAGAGCCTTCGTAGGAGGTTCTTGGAGTGATAACGGTGAAAAAGAAGAAAAGAAGCCTAACGATGAAATGTGCCTAATGGCTCAAGCTTCTAACGAGGTACATTCCGACTCTTCTTATTATAGTGATAATAATTCGTCAGTAGATGACAGTGAATTGCATGACGAATACAACAAACTATGCATAGTTAGTACTAAGATCTTAGGTAGAAATACAAAGCTAAAATTAAAATTAAAAGAACTAGAACTACAAGTCTTAGAACTAAATGATCAAGTCAAGAGACTTGAGAAAAACAAGGAAGTAGACGTAGGATGCGGGTCATGTATTAGTCTTCAAGTAGAAAATGAAAAACTTAAAGAAAATGCTTTAAGAATCATTAAGTTTGATGAAGGAACTAAAAAGCTTAATGATATACTTGAAAATATTAGATATAGTGAACATGACCGTTCGGGTTTAGGATTTGACCCAAATCAGGCTTCTACAAGTGGTACTAAACAAGTAAAATTTGTAATGCCTGAAAAGTCCATGTCTGAAGGTGACGGCACCATTAAAGGTACAGATGGCACCACTAAATTTAGTGGTACCGTGTGGTGCTGAGGACAAAACTGGGTCAATTCTAAAAAGTAACTTAAGTCCTAAACCAAGTTACGTAGTTGTAAATAGAACTAAAGTGTCTACTCCAAGTAGAGAGGAAACCAAACGCTTTAACAAACCATTGTCATCTCCTGAACATGGATTTGTAAAGCGTGACACTAGGTCAACTACTCCTCCACCTAGAAAGGTAAACTCTCCCAAACCTCGGTCTAGAACTCCTCTACCGAGAGGTAACTTTAGAAGACAAAATCATCCAAGTAACTTTCCCGTAACTTGGAATGATCGTCCACCACAAAGTTACTTACCATGGGAAATGTGTCCTCCATTCTCACATCCTAAACTAACGCAACAAATGCGTAGGATGTTTAACTCTAACAACTTTGGACCCATGAGATATTGGGGACCAGATGTTTGAACATTTGTTTTGCTAGGAAAACATGAGTGTAAATAAACTTTGGAGTCTAACTAAAGGAGTATGATGCGTTATCAAGCAAATCCGGTGACGCAATAGTCAAGTCGTGTCTTTCATGCTTAACATTCAACAAAGGTACCCTAGTCTTCTAGTTTTAAGAGCAAACACCTCAGGCACAGGTACGCTTTCTTAAAACACCCTTTGTTAGTAGTAATGTTTGGCATGAAATAGTGTAGTTAGAATCTAACATGGTAGGCACTATAACACAGAAACTCTATTCACATCTCTTCATGTCAAATTCAACTTGTCCAGAAATGTTCGATGATCGCTTTAAGATCATGCGTGACAAGTTTGAATTAAGCATTGATGAGTTAATCAAGTTTCCTTCCTTGCACATATGTAATCTTGCCTAAATTAAGTATCCCTTTAAACTTATGTATACTATATGTATGAGATACATAGTTTAAGTAATAGTCTTTATTGACAATAACGCCCATATCCGCAAATGCAAAACTCACAAGAGACGAAGAAGGTGAGTGCACGGATATAACTAGGTTAGGGGCATAATAGGTAAAGTAGTTTACCTAACGGCAAGTAGGTCTATTATCATGAATAGTGTTGGCTTTATGCCCACTTGTAAGAAGTGTCCCAAAACTTCTTACATCAAAGTGTTCAATGTATCATACGATGCATTGAAGATACTACACACTTGAGACTACGATATCTCAGGGAGACGGTTGTAGAAAATGTTTCTATACCAACTCTGATAATGCGAGAGTTGATATGGATTGAGGCATAAAGAGCAATGTTTGTACCTTCATAGGTTTGTTAACAAACTTCTTGGTTCCCCAAGAAACAAACTACTCTTGCTATTTCCACGACCGAAGCCGAGTACGCAAGCGCCGGAAAGGCATGACAACAAACACTATATATGAGACAACTCCCTGTGAAGAGTAGCAGTCAAGATGCCATTAGACTTGTCCGGGAACCCTATAGTTTGCTCATGAACGAAGCTCGTCGAAGTACGTCATCTCCCAGCGGAAAGACATCCCCTCCGTCATGATAACGTCAAAAGAGAAATCTTTTCTTTGAAAAGTATCTCTTCTCACCTTAACCTTTACATTCTCGTCAAATGACCTCTTAATACTCCATTGGAAATATTAATGTCATCTCTCACGTCCCATCATATGACTTTTCAAGTCATTCCTCTTATCCCGCTCATGACTATTTCAATATTTCTATGGAAATATTAAAGTCATCCCTCGCGTCATACATTATAACCTTTCATCCCCTCTTATGACTATTTGAATATTTCTCCGGAAATATTGAAGTCATCTCTCACATCCATCTTATTCTCGACTCATGACCCTTGAATATTTCATTGGAAATGTCAAGTCATTCCCTAAGCCTCATCTCATGACTTCGTAATATTTCACTGGAAATATTAACGTCATTCCTCGCATCTCGTCATATGACTTTTCAAGTCATTCCTCTCATCCCGCTCATGACTATTTGAATATTCCTTCGAAAATATTAAAGTCATCCGCCACGTCATACCTCATAACCTTTCATCCCTTCTATGACCTCTCGAAAGTTTCGCGGGAAACATTGAAGTCATTCTCTACAAATCGCCCATGACTTTTTAAGTCATATTTTTCACTCGTCACATGACTCATGAATATTTCACGAGAAATATCAAGTCATTCCTTGTGTCGCGTACTCCGACTAATTAAATATTTCATGGGAAATATTATAGTCATCCTCCTAAACACAACTCATAACTTCTATTTATTTCACGGGAAATACTAGAAGTAAATCCTCATCCAATGACAACTTAGTCAATTTCCTCGGAAACACTAAGGTCATTTCCGGTCATCCCATTTAATCATCTTTCGTCAAAAAGTTTATTAGGTATAAACTTTTTCCTCGTGTCAAAAAGTCTTACTAAATAAGTAAGATTAATCAGCCAAAAGTCAAAACAGAAGAAAAACTGGACCATCAGACATACGGCTCCACTAAAGAGCCACGGCTCCACTAATGTTTAGTGGAACCGTGGAGCCGTGCATCTGATAAACGCGCCCAGTTACTCTTTTCTTCTGCACAAATTTTCCAAACACACAAAACTATTTCCACCTGATGTCAAAACCGAACCATAACACCTTAATTCTACTAAACTCTTGCAAATCAAGATTGAGGCATTGAAATTAACAAATCCTAACCACAACATCATCAATTGTAAGTAATCCACTCTTAATTTCTTTTAAATTGAGTCTAGGGTATGTTCTTGAGTATAAATCCGAATTGGGAATTTTCAAAATTAGTTAAACCCTTGTGAAATTAAGACTAGGATTAGACAATGTAGCATTCACATGATTCCCTAAACCTAGGATTTCCAAAAACCCATTTGTGTTGCAAAACCTAATCCAAAATTAACAACTAAAATCGGATTATGGTTGATTGCTTGTAGTGGAATCATGTTTAGGATGATTAAAATTGGATTAGGAACGTTCTACATTAAAGCTTTTCAATCTTAAAGCTTGTCGGCGGCATGTTGAGGCATTTGCCAAACACCCCAATTCGATCATTTTTCAAAAAAACTTCACAAGTCTAGGATCATGAAACCTTTTTCTTTTTCATGCATTGTTGATGCAAATTAAAAACGTTTTTGCATGCATACATGAACTCTCAAATATGGGTCGAAGTACGTAATTAATACGTATTGTTCGACATATTTGATTGAGCAAAAGTGAAGTTAGGAGCGTTTGGGTAATCTCATTAGGATAGTTTTAGAGTCGAGATTGCCGCACCTCCACATTGTTTGCATTTAGGCACACACACTAGAAGTGTAATCATTAAAATGCAACGAACTAACATATACAAAAATATTTTTTTTTGTAGATAAACAATGCCTCGAAATGATTATCAAGATACCAAACCATACATTCTTAGTACTCTTGAAAATCTAAACATTCCGATGAGCAAAGAACTTATCTCGCTAAAGTCCAAAATCGATACATACACGAAGGGCGTGTAGTCGATGCACTCTATGTCACGACAGACAACATCAGTGCCTGTTTCCCTTCTACCGAGTTCGATTGTTTATACAAAATAAATAATCAAGTCTGTCCTCGTTTTATTCTCGAGTTTTATAGTCGTGTCCGTACCTACACCGATCTAAACGGAAACGTCTTTCTTGATTTTTGGATTCTACACCAAAATATCATCTTGTCTGTCACCGAGATTGGTCACATTCTTGGTATTCCCTCATATAGTCAGTGTGCATTCACTAAAGACCATTCTCTAGAGTCTCTTTACTACAATCTTGAGAACGAAGGTGTCTATTGTACCGAAGTTCCCGACATTGAAGTAATTAAACAAGTAATTCAAATCCCTCGAGTCACCAACACGTATCAAAAGCGTGATGGTTCCATCTTCTACCTCGACCCAAACAAAATATACCTCAAAGAGCTCCGTCCCGATATTAGAAATTGGGAACTTCTTCTGCGTGAGAACGCGTTAAGCCTTACAGGCAACCGAGATCACGTTCCGGCAAGTCTTGCCCACATGCTCTACTGTCTTAGTATCGAGGAACCTTACAACCTCGCATACTACATGGTCAAACGGATGGCCAGTATTCATCGTCGTTCCGATGAGCTCATGCCATACGGCATGTTGCTTACTCGTTTATTCAGGTGGGTTATACAAACCTACCCATCTCTCAATGATGTCGACTATGTCCTAGTCAATCCGGTTATGAAACCACTTGGTGGACCACAACGTCGCACAAAGCAACGTAAGGACAAAGGGTCCAAACGTGGTCGTAAATCCACTTTCGATATTCCCCATTCTTCCTCCTCATTCGGTCACAGTTCGTCATCTCAACCCATGGATGAGGATGATGATGAGGTAAACGAAGAAGGAATGTCTCATCTTAATACTCCCTCTCCCGAGACCTTCTTTGACAACCTTGATACCTCATCATTTCGAAGTACAACCGACCTCGAAAACGAGTTGGTCAACCTATCCCACGTGATGAGAAGGCAAACCACAATGTACAATCGACAAGTCTCAATGCATGAGCAAACTATCGGGGGATTCAAGTCCATTGGCAAGGCGATCAAAGGGCTTGGGAACAAGATCAAAAAGTTGGGAAAGAAACGAGACTAGCTAGGATTAGCTTAAGTAGTACTATTAACTTAAGTATTATTAAGCTATTATAAATAAAGTCATGGCATTAACTTGCTTGGAATGTTCCCTTTTTTAACATTTTAACACTTCAACATGGTTAATTCTCTTGTTAATTAATCCTCATGTTGGTTTATCTTGCCTAACTCATGCATGTTAGCTTATCTTATTACATGCACTAGATGTTAAAAATGCTTGGATTCATGCATGCTTAATAGTTGCCTAAATACATAGATGATCACATGATCATGTTAGTTGCTAGTTGAAACTAGCTTTAGGAATTCTATGTGTTTAGTAATTTGAGGCTTTGAGATTTGCAGCCAATGGATTCCCTAGAAATTTCCCCATTTAGGCTGCCTAAAACCTGCAGACCTGGAAAGAAGGTCAAAAGAGCCCACGGCTCCATTAAATAGGCCACGGCTCCACTAAATTTAGTGGTGCCGTAGCACCTTTAATGGTGCCGTGCCTCTGGAAGACGAAAACTGCTATTCTCTTCCACTTTTTGACTCTCTTTTCCTGAAAACCTGCAAACAAAACCTGATTCCCATGCACCCAAATCCCCAAATCCAACATTTCAAACTTGCATGCTTATGATTTGGCTATTTAAGCTAACATTATGCATTGCCATCCTTACACCTTCACACTCACCATACCACCATCATGGGATCAAGGGTATTCAAGAAACCTAGATTCAACATCAAACCAACCAACCAAACCACTATAGTTGATCAATGGATCAAGAATGTCAACACACCCCAATCATCAACTAAACCTATCACCAATAACATTCCCCTCATTGATCTCACCTTGGATGATGAAGATGAAACCCATACACCTATAACCTCTACCAAATCATCATCTTCCTTCACTACACCCCAAGCTCCATCCAAGGCAACCTCTATCCAACCTACATCCTCATCCTCCACAACAAGAATCAACACACACTCATCTCAACATAGTCCCATTCACCCTTTAGCCTTGACACTCAACTCATCACCATCAACTTCCCTTGAATTGGGAACTAACACAACACCCTCATCACTTTCAACATCACCACAACCTCTAACTCTCACCCTCACCCTTTCACCAAACACTCCCTTTGAATTTGGGAGCAACACATCATCACCTTCACTATCACCATCACCTCAACCCTTAATGGGTTATCCCATCATGTATCCCCTTCACTCACACACCTTGAGTTGTGCTTGTTGTCATCACAACTTTGAGCTCATCATGAACCTTAGAGATGAGCTTAGCTTTAGGTTCTCATACCTTGAACACCTCCTCACACCACCCATTGGACCCATCATCCTTCCACCACCTCCACCACATAATAGCCCAAACTAAACATGGTTATGTTTAGTCCCTCCAATAAATGATTAGGAACCTTTTGAAGTTGGAAGCAAATCTAGAAGCCTCATGTTACTTTAGATGTTTATGTGTCTTCTTGTTAGTTTAATTTGCTTTCCTATTGTAGTCATACTTATGTGTGACATCTATTTATATTGATGAAATGGGCTTTTCATTTTGGCTACTTAGCCATAATTCTTTTATTGTGGTTGGATATTTGTCTTATGTGCTACTTGTTAGATATTGTTTATTTTCCGTCTAACCTTGTTTTGTAGCACGAACCATTGCTTGATTCCTTTGTGTTCTCCAAATGAGGGGGAGTACACATCAAGGGGGAGCCTTAACCACCTTTTTGATTTGACAAAAAGGGGGAGAAATGGGAGTAAACTCATTAAAAACTTGTTAAAACTAATTTTAACCTAAAATGAGTTTATATTTTGTCATCATCAAAAAGGGGGAGATTGTTGATGCAAATAATGTTCTAAAAACGTTATTTATATCTTTCGATTACTTCACGTTTTGAGGATGACAAAATGTGAACTCACGTTACGTTAAAATTAACGTTAACAAGTTTTTAATCGGAAGATCCCGTTTCTACGCAAATCACTCTTGAACAAAGTTACAACTTGAACTAGTGATCAAAGAAGTGAATTTATGTTTTGAAAATTGACATTTTAAATGGGACAAAACATTTTTTCAAAAATACACATGACAAATTATTTTTGAAATATTAAGAAATGTTTTAATGGAAAAATTAGTTTGAAAATCACAACAGCTATTTTCCCCCCCAAAATTAGCTCCAACCTTCCCTAAATAAGTTTTCACCAGAAAAGACAAAATTGGAGCGTCCTAGTCTACCACGGCTCCACGGTTCCACTAAATTTAGTGGAGCCGTATGGTATTTAACGGAGCCGTCCATACCATTTTGAATTGTAACGTTCAGATTTTCTTTGCCTATAAATACCCACCTCTTTCACAGTTTTAGGCACCCTTCACACACAGAAAAATCCCTTAGCTAAATCCTCTCACACCTTTCACTTCTTAGGGTCATTTAGATTAGTTTTTCTTTGTTTCAAGAGTCATCCAATCATCCTTCAAGTGATCCTCTTCATACCTCTTCACTAGCAAGAGAAGAACACAAGTATCCAAGTTGATACAAGGTGTTGTCATCCCTCTTCATTAGCAAGAGAAGAACTCAAGTAATCAAGAAGATACTAGAGTTATAGTTGATAGGTTTTTGTAATACTTGTTACAACCTTGTTGTGTCTTAGCATACATCAAGTTTATTTTCTTTTTGTGAGTGAGAGTGAAGATCAAGTGTGATCTATAGAGATAGTGAACATCTCTTGAAGCCATTGGGCTTGTGTGATTGATCAAGAAGATCAAGGGTCATTAGGTTAGTGTTAGTTGAGTAGAGTGAAGTGAGTGTTGATCATTGTGATCGTGTTGAGATCTTGGTGATCTCTTGAAGCCATTGGGCTTGAGTGTTTGGTCACGTGGACCTTAGTAGATTGGTGCTAGCTAAGATTAGCACTCGACATCTAGCTTAGTGTCGGTAATAGGATAAGCGACGTGTACGGTTTTCTCCGCCTGAAGGGAGGTTGTTGTTATAGTGTTTGAAACTCTCGAGTGTGGTACTCGGGGAGTGGAGTAGGGCGAAGAAGAGCTTCGTAGCCGAACCACTATAAATCCTCTGTCTCGGTTTGATCTTTCCAACTCTACTCTTTACTTTTATTTGTTATTATTACTTAGCATAGTGTGTAGTTCATATTGGTGTTGTTTGATTACACATAGAGTTCGAATCAAACTTTCCAATAGCATACTTTTAAAAACAAGACTTTTAAAAGAAGTTTTTAAACCGGTAAACTATTCAACCCCCCCTTCTAGTTTTCCACGTTATTCCATCACATTAGGATCATCTTAGCAACCTTAAACAAATAGGAATACAATTTCCCATCAAATTTTGAAATTTCAAAATTTAACTCAAGTTACCTTTCTCTAACAAGCAAGGATCCCTCAAATTGGTTCCTAGTAATCCGTGGATCAATCACATCATTAGATTTCCCACTCTCCCTTTGCATTTACTGCATATCTTCTTAATCTTACTCAACTCCATCTCTATAGATTGACTTTGATGATGTAACTAGCTTATTTTCTTCTTCCAAATCATTAGAAACCAACATCTTTCTATGGATCAACATCACATCCAAACACACTCTTTCATAAATCTTGGAGTCTATAAATTAGATGCTTTTGTTTGATCATAATTCACACCTTCACCATCACTTCTAATAGCAATTTCTGCATTTCTAAGCAACCCTCTCCTCCATAATGCCTGTAATACCCAAAAATCTAAAATGTGTAAAATGACCAAATTGCCCCTATAATCTTAAAATTTGATTAATAAGTATATAAATAACCAAATAAATCCCAAACTTTTGGTAATGAGCTGCAAATGAAGTAAAATAATTTTGAGGCAACATTTTTAACACTTTGCAATGTACAAAACAATATAAAAATCATTTATGAACCAAAAGCTTATTTTATTTATTTTGTTATACTTAATTAAAAATTAAAAAGGATACAATTAGCAAATAAATGGGGAATAATTTAAGGAAATCAAAAAATTGATTTGGACATTATTTTAGACCGATATATCAGCCCATATCCCCCCCTAATTCAGGTCATTAGCTAATATTCCATTTATTAATACCCAAAATTTCCGAAACCCTAAAGAACCCTAACATTCGACAAATTAAATTCGACCCTTCCTCCCTACGATTTTCTGGGTCTTTGCTATTTTTCTGGTGTTATTCATCATTCAAGGAGGCTAGGAAAAATAAGGTTGGGCTTGTGGGATCGTTCGTTTGGGCGCTAGGATTTTTGTTTGGTCGAAAATTGCATCCGAGAGACCTAAAATTCTCAGGGCTTATCTACACGTTCAAATCTGCATTTGGTATTTTTCTTATGATCCTTATATTACATATAACTCATATAAAATGTTAGATTCGAATCATGCAAGGTTATGTGGTCGTATGAATTATTGATGATTAAAATACGTATAATATCTAAAATACTCCATACGATTCTTCGGGGTCATGTTCATAATTTTATGGGTTCCTTGATCATCATATAGGTCTGGAAAAATGTTGGTTCGAATTTTTGTAGCTCATACTGATCGTTTTGAATTTAAATGGTTAAAACGTACGTAAATTCTAAAATATGTGATACGAATTTTCTGGGTGTGAATCATATTTTATTTGGACTCTATATAACATATATGATCTGGGAAAAATAGTGGTTTGATTTTTAGAAGCCTAAATATTCCATCGTTAATTTTTGTTCAAATCGGGTTTAGGGTTTTTCGATAGAAAAGAAATAAAACCCTAGGGTTTCGATTAGGGTTTTGTGTTTTGGATCTGGAATTATGTTCATAAATGACTAATTATGATGTAGTAATGATGGGATGATGATTGGGAAAGATTAGGGTTAGGGTTTGTGTTTTAAAATGTTGTACGATTTGGATTTTAAAATATAAGGGGGAATTCTGTCATTTTTAAAACTTGTGGGTTATTTTTAAAATGTTAGTTAAGTCAGTAGAAAGGTATAAAAATTATAATATGGGGACCTTATGTGTAAAATTAACAAGATATGGATTTAAAATGTAATTAAAGGTTCGAATTGTATTTTAATTAAATAAAGGGACTAATTATGTAAATATGTAAAAACTTGGAGGTTTAATTCGTACCACACATATATTTGAGGGTATATTCTGTAAATTAGTAAATGTAAGGGCTAGTTGTGTAATTATGAATATAGTAAGGGTTGGATTGTAATTTATGTAACTATAAGGTTTATTTTGTAATTTTAATAACTAAAGGGTGTAAATTGTAAATTTTGAAAGTTAAAGGACTAAAATGTGATTCTGAATAAAATATGTGTTTAAAATTAGTAATTTGAAATAGTTTCATTTAAAACCCTTAACTTTGGAATATTTACAATTAAAACCCTAATTTATGAAAACTTGTCACATTTAACCTTGAACTATCATAATTTGTTAAAATATACCCTATGTCCATAATATGCTTAAATAATGACTTGACTTAAGTTAAAATACTTAAATCTTCTAATTATGGAAACTTACTAAATAAGGAAACTTTCTAAAAATGGAAACTTACTAAATTTGGAAACCTGCTAAAAATAGAAAGTTACTTAAAATGGATAGATAACTAAAATCCTTTGTAATTCTCTTCTACTCCTTTAGGTGTGAAGAAGGAGAGGTCTTGAATCCACTCTATGCTTTCTGTTTCTTATTTTGCTTGCATTCGCAATAAGGTACAGATACTCTGCCCTTTTTCAGTAAGGGTGTCTTATTCCCTTGATTTTGACTTTGAATTCTGATTCGTTTAAGATTCCCTAAGCCATTGCTATGTTCCCTTTTGTTGTGAACCTTTGCCATGATCCTTTGCTTTGTAAACCTTTATCTGATAAACTCTGATTTGGACCTTTGATATTACTTCTGAAATATTTGATTATGAACCATCTGTTATGAACCATCTGTTATGGACCTTTGGATATGACCTTCTGATTTGATTTGATATCTGACTCTTAGTTTGATACCCGAGCCAAAATTTGTGACCCTAGCCATGAAGGTAACATGGCCATGTCATTGATGCACCAATGGCATGACTCTAGTGTGTTCGAGTGATGTTACACACCGTCCCCTTATCTGTTATCTGATATGCGCATTATATTATTTTGGCCATTATTTGTCTGCGGGGGCGTATGGATGCATCCTAGATCTGTTTTGTTTAGTGGATTATCTATATATGATTTGTTATTGTCTGGTGATTGGTACTGTGTGCGATACATGCCCTTCACATATCTGAGAGGTCGCTCCTCTATGGTTACTATATCTGATTATCTGATTTGTCTGGGCTCGTGGTGGATTACTATCCTATCCTATTCTTTATACTTTCTCGTTGTTATACCTTATGATATTTCCCCATTGCACCATATCTTATTTCTGTTTCGTTATCATTACTTTGTTTATGTATCTGTTCACTGAGCTCTCGTAGCTCAGCCGCATTTCTTTTCCTGCGGCAGGTTTTAGTAGGAAGCTGGGAATGAGTGGAGAGTACCTTGGACTTAGAAGACCTTGATAGCCATCTGGATTAGAGTTGATTAGAAGTTATTATGTTTTAGAATTAGTATTTATCGGAAGTTTCATTTGTAACCTTGTAATTTCAGTATTTCATTTGTAACCTTTGAAAATTCTTGTATTACTATAGATGTATGCTTTGTTTGATCTGATATGAAACCATTATCGTGATATCTTAACCCTTGCCGGGTTGGGGTGTTACAATTATGGTATCAGAGAGACAGGCTGCGACTCGTAATACATTTACCCTTGACCTGTGAAGTTTGGACCACTAGGTTTCCACTGTAGACTCTCATAAGATAACCTGTAAGATTTTGCTTTAGGAACTTAAGTTCTGACCAGTGAGGAATGGGTAGACTATAAGGCTTTTGGTTAAGTATCATTGCTTCCGCATCACTCTGATTCGTGCCCTGCTTGTTTGAACCTTATTTTGAGATTCCGACTCCGAACTCTGATTCTTTTGTTAATCATTTTGATACCTCTTCGAACATTCTGAGAATCTCCATGGCGATGACGTACTTGACACATTTTGTTATTTGTCTTTTGCTTTGATAAACGTCTATAAATCTTCCGACACTATTTGATTTCGTTTCACCCATCTCTGTCCCTATGAGAAGTCTTGTGGTTGTGACCACGAGTATAAGAATGTTTCCCCTCATTTTTGAATGATAAAGATTTGATTTGTGATCCGTCTTTCCTTGATTAGTTAAACTTCGATTCTATTCTGATAAGAAATTGGGTGATTGAGTATTCCAATATTGACAACTATCCCTCTATGTCTCACCTTTGGCGTTTGAAACAATTTCGAACTCCCTACTACAATTACCTATTATTAAACCTTGACTATCACTATTATTTTCCCTGCCGGACCTGGAGTTGACAACAACGGCAGCTACCCTGAAGAGTGAAGACATTAGCGATGCAGAAGAAGAAATTCTAGTCAAGATGGCGAGCCTGGAGCTGATGAAGACATGCAGTCCCACTTCCCTATTCATCTTGGTTGTACTAAGATGAATTGAGAGCGGAAGCAGACTGGATGATGAAGAGATTTAAAAATCGTGCCAGAAATCCACATTACTCCATCACAGTGTCAAGAAGAAGTGCCGAAGGCTTGAGGGACCAGACTCAAGTTTATCACCCCTTCTCACCGTATGATCAGATGGACAAGCGTAGACAGACTACTCGGACTTGGAGGAGATTTTGAAATCATGTATTCGAGTGGACGATTTTGGAATGATCATTTGTGGTTGGATGAGTTGCTTTCGTGAAGGACGAAGTTATTGATGGCGTGTTCACTTCTGCTTAACCCACTTAAGCTCCCGTTACCTAATGATAAGATCTTTCGAATGATTCGGGTTCTCCGTTAGTATTTCCGATTGGTGTTCTTTCTGCGTATGTTGGATGACGGTTTTGTCATGAGAACTTCGATGTATTGTGGGAAAACTGATGCTTTGGACGACGTACTTCATTGATGCTTACTAATTCCGTTACGTTATTTGTACGATCTGTATCCCTTATTTTTGAATTCTTAGTGATGACCGATTCGGACCAACCCTAGGGTGTAGAATGGACTGTTAGGTGGTTGTTAGATGCTTGTTCACGACTTGAGATAAAGTATGACCATCATGAAGGTATACTCATATGATGCTGGTATTATGACGAGTAGCTAACGTGATAGTACTTACGTCATATGACGTACCCTCATTGTGATCATAGGATATTTCGAGGAGTGCCTTAGAAACCTTAGAAATTCTGATATTTGATTGAGACTTTAGGATTCGTTCTGCCTTTGCGCTTAAATCTGCCTTCACCGTTTTGCGATTTTGATACGTCTGGATTCTCGTCACACGTTCCGCTGATCTCTGTACTTCTGATAACTATCTTAGGTTCTGTTGTGGAACTTCTGTCAATGGATGACATCGACAATCTATTTCCGTACGTTCTCATCTGATTTGCCTAATCAAAATCTGTGAACTGCACATCCGTCAAAACCCTATGTAATTCCTTGTCTCTTCCGAGGGAATCTGATTATCATCGATTACGGTTGGTATATTATTCTTTTGATCTGGATTCAGTATGAGTTGTCTTTTCTGAGGGAAGACGAAGCTCTGATCAACAAGAGAGAATCATGAGAAACTAGTCATTCACATTTCCGTTCGCGGTCCGTTATGCTTTCCGTTTCGTTCACTTCCATTTTCGAGGACGAAATTTTTTTTAGAGGGGAAGAAGTTGTAATACCCAAAAATCTAAAACATGTAAAATGACCAAATTGCCCCTATAATCTTAAAATTTGATTAATAAGCATATAAAGTACCAAATAAATCCCAAACTTTTGGTAATGAGCTGCAAATGAAGTAAAATAATTTTGAGGCAACATTTTTAACACTTTGCAATGTACAAAAAAATATAAAAATCATATATGAACCAAAAGCTTATTTTATTTATTTTGTTATACTTAATTATAAATTAAAAATGATACAATTAGCAAATAAATGGGGAATAATTTAAGGAAATCAAAAAATTGATTTGGTCATTATTTTAGACCGATATATCAGCCCATATCCCCCCTAATTCCGGTCATTAGCTAATATTCCATTTATTAATACCCAAAATTTCCGAAACCCTAAAGAACCCTAACATTCGACAAATTAAATTCGACCCTTCCTCCCTACGATTTTCTGGGCAAGCTTTGCTATTTTTTTGGTGTTATTCATCATTCAAGGAGGCTAGGAAAAATAAGGTTGGGCTTGTGGGATCGTTCGTTTGGGCGCTAGGATTTTTGTTTGGGAAAAAATTGCATCCGAGAGACCTAAAATTCTCAGGGCTTATCTACACGTTCAAATCTGCATTTGGTATTTTTCTTATGATCCTTATATTACATATAACTCATATAAAATGTTAGATTCGAATCATGCAAGGTTATGTGGTCGTATGAATTATTGATGATTAAAATACGTATAATATCTAAAATACTCCATACGATTTTTCGGGGTCATGTTCATAATTTTATGGGTTCCTTGATCATCATATAGGTCTGGAAAAATGTTGGTTCGAATTGTTGTAGCTCATACTGATCGTTTTGAATTTAAATGGTTAAAATGTACGTAAATTCTAAAATATGTGATACGAATTTTCTGGGTGTGAATCATATTTTATTTGGACTCTATATAACATATATGATCTGGCAAAAATAGTGGTTTGATTTTTAGAAGCCTAAATATTCCATGGTTAATTTTTGTTCAAATCGGGTTTAGGGTTTTTCGATAGAAAAGAAATAAAACCCTAGGGTTTTGATTAGGGTTTTGTGCTTTGGATCTGGAATTATGTTCATAAATGACTAATTATGATGTAGTAATGATGGGATGATGATTGGGAAAGATTAGGGTTAGGGTTTGTGTTTTAAAATGTTGTACGATTTGGATTTTAAAATATAAGGGGGTATTCTGTCATTTTTAAAACTTGTGGGTTATTTTTAAAATGTTAGTTAAGTCAGTAGCAAGGTATAAAAATTATAATATGGGGACCTTATGTGTAAAATTAACAAGATATGGATTTAAAATGTAATTAAAGGTTCGAATTGTATTTTAATTAAATAAAGGGACTAATTATGTAAATATGTAAAAACTTGGAGGTTTAATTCGTACCACACATATATTTGAGGGTATATTCTGTAAATTAGTAAATGTAAGGGCTAGTTGTGTAATTATGAATATAGTAAGGGTTAGATTGTAATTTATGTAACTATAAGGTTTATTTTGTAATTTTAATAACTAAAGGGTGTAAATTGTAAATTTTGAAACTTAAAGGGCTAAAATGTGATTCTGAATAAAATATGTGTTTAAAATTAGTAATTTGTAATAGTTTCATTTAAAACTCTTAACTTTGGAATAATTACAATTAAAACCCTAATTTATGGAAACTTGTCACATTTAACCTTGAACTATCATAATTTGTTAAAATATACCCTATGTCCATAATATGCTTAAATAATGACTTGACTTAAGTTAAAATACTTAAATCTTCTAATTATGGAAACTTACTAAATAAGGAAACTTTCTAAAAATGGAAACTTACTAAATTTGGAAACCTGCTAAAAATAGAAAGTTACTTAAAATGGATAGATAACTAAAAATCCTTTGTAATTCTCTTCTACTCCTTTAGGTGTGAAGAAGGAGAGGTCTTGAATCCACTCTATGCTTTCTGTTTCTTATTTTGCTTGCATTCGCAATAAGGTACAGATACTCTGCCCTTTTTCAGTAAGGGTGTCTTATTCCCTTGATTTTGACTTTGAATTCTGATTCGTTTAAGATTCCCTAAGCCATTGCTATGTTCCCTTTTGTTGTGAACCTTTGCCATGATCCTTTGCTTTGTAAACCTTTATCTGATAAACTCTGATTTGGACCTTTGATATTACTTCTGAAATATTTGATTATGAACCATCTGTTATGGACCTTTGGATATGACCTTCTGATTTGATTTGATATCTGACTCTTAGTTTGATACCCGAGCCAAAATTTGTGACCCTAGCCATGAAGGTAACATGGCCATGTCATTGATGCACCAATGGCATGACTCTAGTGTGTTCGAGTGATGTTACACACCGTCCCCTTATCTGTTATCTGATATGCGCATTATATTATTTTGGCCATTATTTGTCTGCGGGGGCGTATGGATGCATCCTAGATCTGTTTTGTTTAGTGGATTATCTATATATGATTTGTTATTGTCTGGTGATTGGTACTGTGTGCGATACATGCCCTTCACATATCTGAGAGGTCGCTCCTCTATGGTTACTATATCTGATTATCTGATTTGTCTGGGCTCGTGGTGGATTACTATCCTATCCTATTCTTTATACTTTCTCGTTGTTATACCTTATGATATTTCCCCATTGCACCATATCTTATTTCTGTTTCGTTATCATTACTTTGTTTATGTATCTGTTCACTGAGCTCTCGTAACTCAGCCACATTTCTTTTCCTGCGGCAGGTTTTAGTAGGAAGTTGGGTATGAGTGGAGAGTACCTTGGACTTAGAAGACCTTGATAGCCATCTGGATTAGAGTTGATTAGAAGTTATTATGTTTTAGAATTAGTATTTATCGGAAGTTTCATTTGTAATCTTGTAATTTCAGTATTTCATTTGTAACCTTTGAAAATTCTTGTATTACTATAGATGTATGCTTTGTTTGATCTGATATGAAACCATTATTGTGATATCTTAACCCTTGCCGGGTTGGGGTGTTACAATGCCTAAATCAAACAACTTCTCAACAAGCAGACCACACAGAAAAATAGCAAGAATGAGTGTTAGACCTTGCTGTTTTGTTAATCTCAACTCTTCATCCAAAGAATCTTCACCTTTGAACATATCATCTCCCATTGCTAATGATAATTTCTTGACTTTGTCAACTCCAACACCACCCCATATCATCATCAACACTCCACCACCCACCATAACTCCAGTTGATACCACACCACCACCCGCACCATCTCAAGTGACAAGATCACCATCACCACCTCATTTACCCAAACTCCAACCCATTAAGTTGTTTACAACTCCACCAACCTCACCACACCCCTATTTGGAAACTCTCGAAGACCTTCCACCAAGGTCCACCAATCCACCACCAATGCCTTTTGAGGCTCAACCTTCCCAAAGAGAACCACTACTTTTCCATCCCATCTATAGGGACATTCACGGTCCTCTTTACCGTGATCAAGCTCCATCTCAACCTTTCTCGCCAACTTCCACCCTTCAAGCCATTGATGTTTCACTGTGGATTAATCAACCACAAACTCAAGGCGAAATTAATGAGGAACTTGATCGCCTCTACGCCTTCTCAAACATGGTGGATTCCCACCTAAATGAAGCAATGGATTTACAATCCACATTGCTAGCATCCATCATGCCTCCCACCTATGTTCCACCACCTCCACCATCAAACAACCAACCACCACCACCTCCACCATCAAACAACCAACCACCACCACCACCACCAACTAATGAACCAAACCTTCCTCCCAACTTTCCTAGACATGGTTGTTCCATGTGTGAAAGGACCGCCCACTTAACTCAACGAACCAACATTTTGGTTCACGAGTTACAAAACGAAATGCGGTTCATTTTGAATCACATCCTAGAGCGCCTATATGCTCTTTCACACCCACCACAATAGATGCTAGGATTTTCTCTAATGTTTTTCTTTTATACGATTTTTAGGACTCTTCTTTTTATTTCTAGGTATTTTCCTTTTTATTTCCTTTGTAACATCTTAATTTATGACTTTGATCACAAATAATTTTCAATGAAAGGTGTTTGATGTTGTTAATGTGTTGATTGTGATCACTACTTGTGCATTATATGGTTGGTTTCAACTATTATACTTGGTTGACTTATTATACTTGGTTGACTTATTATACTTGGTTGAATGGGTTGAACTATTATGCTTGGATTGAACCTTTGTGTTATAGCTATCATTCTCATGCATCATATTACTTGGTTGGATTATCTACAACTAACCTTTGTTTTGTAGCATTCTTCATTCTTGTATCACATACGCTCGTACCCTAGCAACGGGGAGTATTAATCAAGGGGGAGCTAATCATGCACTAACATTTATTTTTGTAGCATCATTCATCATTGAATCATATACTTTGTCACCCTAACAAGGGGAGTATTGATCAAGGGGGAGCTCATCTAGCACTAACCTTTGTTTTTGTAGATTCAAGCATCATAAACTTGGCACTCAAATTAGGGGGAGTATTGTTCAAGGGGGAGCTATTGAAGCACTCAAAATTCATGCATCATTCTACTTGGTACTCCAATTGGGGGAGTTTTGACCATGGGACAATCACTACATTCCACTTTGCATTTCCTCTTTTCGTTTCGACAAAAAAGAGGAGATTATATTAAACTCATACATCATACATTTCATACAATTTAAAATTGCATAATTTCTTTTAAATTTGCATAACACAAGTTTAATCTTTATTTTTAAAAGACTTGCACTTTATTTAATTCATTGCTTAAAAATAAACTTTATGTTTTGTCATCAACAAAAAGAGGGAGATTGTTAATACAAATATCGTCTAAAAAACGTTATTTATATTTTACGATCTTTGCTATATTTTGTTAATGACAATTATAAACTTTATCTTTAGCAAAGCATAAATATAAGTTAAGTCTTTTACATTTATAGTTACAAGCTTTTAAAACTCATAACATCATAACATGCTACATTCATGATCACTAGAATATACATATTACATTCATATATACATTTACATAGTTTACATTTTTATTCTAATAATGGAAATATGTACATGACATCATTGCATACATCATACTGATATCTTTGGATATCTTGAAGATCTTTAGAATATCATGGAATGATATTCACTCAAAGAATTAGATTTGATAATATCTTGGTTAGATTTGGAAAGATATTTGGAGATTTGCTGTCAGGGACTGGCGGATCCAAAATGCATAACGGACGGAACCCTCATTTTGGTTCCGCCCAATCCGTGGCCTCTTATATTAGTTTGCCTATAAATAGCAAGCCACTCATTCATGTTTTCTCATCACTTTTAGCATAAACAACATTCATTCATTCTTTCATTCATTACTAACCCATTCATATTACATATTACATTCTTAGTGATCTTTCTTTTGTAGCAAAGAGATCAAAGCATCACAAGCTTCAACTAAACGTTGCAAGACTTGTTAGAATAGTCACTGTGTGAATTAGTTGTTTTTCACACATCATTGTTGTACCATTCATTCATTTACCTCAGTAGTGTTCGGTTAGTATTTTAGTCCTTAAAATACATAGAGTGTTGGGAGTGGTTGTGCCCTTGTAAAAGAACTCGGTATCTAGCTTTGTACCGGAAAAAGAGTAAGCGACGTGTAAAGGTTTTCTCCGCCTAGAAGGGAGCTTGTTTCTTAGTGAAGAAAAACTCTCGAGGAGTGGAGTAGGGTAGGGAAGAGTGTCCTTGTAGACAGAACCACTATAAACATCCGTGTTGTGGTTTGATTGTTTCTTTCTCTATTTACTTGTTATATATTGTTTAGTGTTTGCATAACTTTGAAATCACGTTAAGTATTCAAAGCAAAAGAATTTTAAAACGGTAAAACTATTCAACCCCCCTTCTAGTTTTCCACACATTAGTTCCATATATAGATAATTACAGATGTGCTGCGTACAAAATGCACAGAATGTGACAGATAATGCATAGGCCAAAGACTTGTAAAAATCAAGATAGATGCATATATTAACATCAAATTCAGGTTGCTTTAAAGTTCTCAAGTATAGTAAAGAAAGAAGATGGTAACCGTGCAACTTAAGAAACGTGAGAAAACCTACCTCAAGGGCTTTAGCGAAGGCATTTATGAATAGCTGAGACTTTCCACCTATATTTCGTGCATGCTGCCACAAGTAGCTACTTATCTCCATCTGCAGATGAACATATATGAATTATGACGCTATAATTGCCACTAAGTTGGAAAGATCACATTCTATAAAGACAAACATACATCTATTTCACCTTTACCAGCAACCACTGTAGAATTCTTCATGGCCCTTCTAACAATCATGATTGCATCATGTAGACTCCGATACGATTCTTCAATAAACTATTAAATGATAAAGTTCAGATGTCAAAACTGAAACTTTAACGAATATTCAGAAATCAATACAGAAACCAAAAGAGCTTTTTTTACAAAATCCAACAGATTTTGACTACACTAAATAATCTTTACCTGTTTTTAATTCTCTTGATCCAAATTCCGGCTTTCATCGATTTGAGCTATTAAATTATTGCTACTCTTGATCCAAATTCTAGCCATTATTCACTTGCATCCATCATTAACAAAAAAAAAATAGTAGCAACAGAATATTAACCCATTATCCATCATCCATTATCTGTAATGTTGTGTGGACGTATGCATATAGGTTTTCTGATGGGTGATTTTAGCGAAACTCTCCATTACAGTCCTGCAAAACATGATTTAAATGATATTATAGGATGTAACTGAAATATATTGGACATGGTATTACAGGATTAGAATTAAATCCATTTTAAGTTAGGGAGGCACACGTCATGGAGGCACCAAACTCATAAGAACATTAACATTTTAGGTATAAACAGATTTTGACCCGTTTACTTTTAAAAGCTTGTTCTTTTACCCGTTTCGATAGTTAATAACCTAATTAAATGATCCATAACTACTTTTCCGCCAGTCTTGCATATAAGCTCCACTTACAAACCAACATTTCCGTAATATAGGTTGTAAAAGAACTGACCTCAAGAATCAAGACATGATGCCATTGTTTTGTCCATCTATTTTCACTTATTTAAGTGTAAATGCATTTTCTTACCCGCTCAGCGAGGATCCTAATTTCGTATACAACAACATACAATGCTTTTGACGCCCTCGCTGATTTCCAGTTCGGAAACTCCTGAATGAAGGCATTGTAAATTTAAAAATAATAATAATAAGCGATCAGATACTCCAAAATAAGTCAATAAACTAAATCAAACAAATGAAATTAACCCCGTGGAATCAGGCATGTTATGATCTTACATGTCATCTATTTTTAGTTTCATTGTTATTACTCCTTTAGTAGATAGACTCATACTTTGTAGTATCGTGTTGACACATAAATACTTTTAAAAATTATTTTATTGATAACCAAGCATAATATAAAATAGGTTAAAGTTGTTGTGTAGGACAATCACATGCTTCACTTTTTTATTTTTATTTTTTGTTTGTTGCAGTCCATTTATATGCATACTTTTGTATGTTGCAGTACATGACCATTCCATTTTAACGATTAATATAATAAACTATATAGTGACGCAATATATAGTGACACATTGTTTCATGATATATTTTTACTGACACAATTTTAGTAATACATAGTTTTATTATATATTTTTAGTGACACATACTTTCTTAATATATTTTTAATGACACATTTTTAGTGACATATAATTTCATAATACATTTTTAGTGACACATTTCTAATGAAACACATGAAGTTTCTTGAAATACAGCATTTGCGGTGACACACTAATATTTTTGACACATTTTTAATGACACATAGTTTCATTAAAATTATCGTCGACACAACAATTATGTTCAAAATTATTTGTGAAGCATATTTTTTACTTTTTAACTAATAAAAATTGAGCCAAGTGTGCAAAAAAAAAGAAAAGAAATGAATACACAATTGTTTCGTACAAGAACTGAACACCTTAATCTATAATAAACAACAAGGTAAAAAAAAAAAAACACACACACCCTGTAAACATTATATCAAAACTACACATTCCCTAATAATGTATTAATTAACACTCTAAAAATATAAGAGATTCACATCACCCTTAGCTCTTTTACATAATCTCTTTAACAAACTGTTTCTTCAGTTCATGCGACAAAACCGATGGGCCATACTCGTATATGCTTACTTACGGATTTAATTTCACAACACTTTAGCACGAACCATTTAATTTCAAAACTACTATATACAGTTAAAAAATTGATATATAACGCAAAAAATAAATCAAAACAAAAAACTTTATAGAATTTTAGATTTGGTCCAGATCGAACCATGGTTGTCGCCGGTTAAAGATTGGACCACGGTTGTCGCCAGTTACAGAACTAAATTAATCCGTCACAAATCGGTCGTGGGTCGTAGAAATCGAACAACGGTAGAAGGAGAAAGCCGACCGAGGGTGGTAGAAACACAAAGCCAGTCGAGAGTAACTATTTGCACCGATGATTTCTTGGGCCGTCGGAATTTATAATGATGATTTGTGTGGCTGTTCTTTATTTTTTATTTTAGGTAGAGAGCTCTTTGAGATTGAGAAAGGTGTATGAAATAGAAGAGAGAAAAAAAAAAGTTTGGGATAATTAGGATATGGAGAGAAATTAGGAACAAGTAATTTTACTATAATACCCTTAAGATAATATATATTAATTTTGTATTTTATTTAATTTGAAGGGACACGTGCTATTCTCTTATTGGTGCCTATTGTTTAACACTTTAAAGTGTTCACCACTTGAATATATATATATATATATATATATATATATATATATATATATATATATATATATATATATATAGGATAAAGATCAAATAAAAAGACAAATATCCGTACACTACGTAAAAATATTATTTTTTTAAAAAAAGTTCGCGAAAAATTCGAAAAAAAATCCACAAGATCGGGTATGTTGGTGCATGAAAAAGTTGTGAAGTAAGTTTTTTTAAAAGTTGATACTTTTTCCGAAAAAAATTATGAAAAAATACGTTTGTGCATTAAATCGATTTTTTGTGCATCAAAAATTTGTTTTTGCACCCAACTTCTTTTGATTTTTTTCATCAAAATAACATTGCATATCTAACTAAAATAAGTTGAAAATTTTGTGCATCAAAATTCGTTTTTTGCATTAAAAAAAACGTATAAAAACTCAAAATTAGAAAACTTCTTTCACAAAAGTTTTATGCACCAACATACCAAATCTTGTGGATTTCTTTTAGCTACAATTAATTGTAGCCAATTGGCTACAATTTTGTGCTATAAATGTGGGTCTCAGATTTTTTTTGTGGGTCCTAATTCTTTTCTGTGGTTCCTGATTTATTACTTGAGTATTTTTTGTGAAGGATTGTAGCCAAGCTATCTCCTATATATATATATATATATATATATATATATATATATATATATATATATATATATATATATATATATATATATATATATATATATATATATATATATATATATATATAGTGAGACTTTCTTGCGAGAACCATTTTATCTGCGAGAACTGAGAGAACCACCAAAAACATACATGCACGCCTTCAATAATTGTATTTTTGCACATATGTTCTAAAAACAACATATATGTTTTTAAAAAAACATAGTTGTTCTAAAGAATTTGATAAGAAATTGGAAATACAACATTTTTCTTTGAAGGTGTGCATGTATGTTCTTATAAGGCGTGCAACGACAATATTGCGGCCTTGTGTAAGGTTTTTGTGAAAAAAGAGGATGAGTTCATGATGATATTGAAGATCATAGGTGGATACTTACGATTATTGATGATTTGCAAGTATTTTTATTTTATTTTAAAAGGCGTGCATGTATGTTTTTTGTGGTTCTCTAAGTTCTCGCAGATAAAATGGTTCTCGTAAGAAATTCCCCCTATATATATATATATATATATATATATATATATATATATATATATATATATATATATATATATATATATATATATATATATACACACAAAAAGTAAAGTCACTTGTTGTCATAGGTTATGTGACAAACATCATCTACAATTTAATACATTTATATGTAGTTTCACTTGGAAAACACCGTCAACTATTCACCATTTTAAACGACTCTTGTACTTATTTTGTACAATTGTTTCAGAAGCTTTACCCCTGTCCACACCTTCCCACCTATAATTCAAGATACTAGGAAAATAGGTTGGGTTATAATGACCCTCCCTGGTAGAGAGGGTGTGTTAACTTTACTGCTGCCGTCGTTTGTACTGTCTGCTTTGTCGGATTGTACATTCCATTAAAAATAGGCGGGACCCATGGGTAGGGAGGGTTCTTATAACACCTCCCAAAATATTACCGCATCTGACGAGGAGTGTGTATATTGAGTCACCGAGACTTTGTTATATCTTTCTGACTCGAATGTTATTCTTCAGATTAGGTACTTGTTAATACTACCTTAACGGGATAGAGTGAATCTTCATATGGTATATGACGTCCTTAAATCATGATGTTGATACAGCTTTAAACACTAGTTGTTGATTTTATATGAGCGAGTAAATTTATGTTATTTTTAGTATTTTTTTTTGAACGGTGACTTTCATTTTTTGGATTAGAGTCGCACCCGCCACCTCGGCAGGCCCTCATCCTCCACATACCCAGACTATGTTGTCTTAACCGGGTTCACGCTGGTGTGGTGGGGATTTTTACCGCATCCACACAAGTATAATTCACTGGAATAACGGAAGGATGAAAATCGGGGCCGGCTCGGATTCGAATCTGCGCAACTATTGGCTTACAGGCTCTCCTCTTTATTGCCTAATATCAACAGAGCTTGTGGTTCACAAGTGAGGACTTCCCGGTAGGTCACCCATACCGGTACTACTCTCACCTAAACACGCTTAACTGAATAAGCCTTACCCAGTGGACCACAACCACATTGATAGTGAGAGACCATTGAGAGAATCAGTATTAGTGAGAGACCATTGAGTGAATCTATTAGCCTAACACATTTAATCAAAATAATATTTGCTTTTACTATATAAAATATGTTGTGAGTAGCGAACATATTTACGTTTTTAAAATAGCTCTAATAGCACACGGTATGGTTAACGCACCCCTGCGTTAAACCTTAACGCGCCTGCGTTAAGGGTGCGTTAACCACACCGAGACACCTGCGTTAACGCTGCGTTAAATGGTTGCGTTAACCCTTTAACGCAGCGTTAAAGGGCTATATGTAAATTAAAAAAAAAAAAAAATCACTTTACCCCTTGAAACGTCATTATAGCTGTTGGATTCAAAAAAAAAAATCATTTGCACCCCGTCAAATGTAACCGTTGTATTTAAACGGATATATGTTAAAAAAAAAAAAAAAAAAAAAAAAAAAAAAAAAAAAAAAAAATCAAAACCATTTTCACACACCTATATAGGGGTGAGCAAATGACCCGAACGGACCGGACCGACCGACGGACCGACCGAGACCGGACCGGACCGGACCGGACCGACCGCATTCGGTCCGGTCCTCGGTCTAGGCTTTTTGGCTAATTCGGTCTTCTGTCTGGTCGGTCCGGTCCGGTCCGGTCTGGACCGACCAAAAAACCGAAAAAACTTGCCAAATTTTGCCTATTTGGACCGGACCGACCGAAGACCGGACCGACCTTATTCGGTCTCGGTCTCGGTCCCGGTTTTTTCCTTAATTCGGTCTTCGGTCTTGTCGGTCCGGTCCGGTCCGGTCCTGGACCGATGCTCACCCTTACACCTATAAATACTCAATTAACACAACATTTTTTTTTCAAACTTCCACAAATCAATCTAATCTATCATATACTTCTATCTCTTAAAAAAAATGTCCGGATTTAACCCAAACGACGATAGTTTCATGAATCTCCTCGGAGGGTGGAATAACCCAAACGCCGGGTCATCTTCAAACCCGAACGCACCATCACCCAACAACCCAATCCCTAACCCACTCGGCTTATCGAGCCAAGAACTTTTCTTACAACATCAACGAATGCTATTTTTGGAACAAAGCCAACAAAACTCACTAAACACCAATTTCTCTAATCTACAATTTACACAACAATCACAACATTCTCAAACGGAAACCCATGATGTTCCCGAGACACCTACGTCTCCTCCAAAGCCATTCAAACGAGATGGTAAACGAAAGGCAAACAAAATCGAAAGACCCTGAACCATTGGAGGAGGATGAAGAAAATACCGACTTCATCAAACGTTGGAACCAAAACGAGGAAAAATTACTTGCCGTGTGTTATGTGGCCACGACCGAGGATGCACAAGTGGGGCGTTCAAAAGATCGCGATACATTTTGGCAACGGGTGAAAAATGAGTTTAATAGACTCAGTTTTCAAAAGCGAAACAAGGATATGATTCAAGGAAAGTGGAAAACGTTGAACCGTGATTGCACAAAGTTCAACGCCTATTACAAACGTTCCCAACGCCAACAAAAAAGTGGGGAAAGTGAGATGGATATCCTTAAACGCGCCAAATAAATGTATCGTGACGAGCACAGAACCGCTCCGTTTAACAACAAGGAGGCTTGGGAGGTTTTGCGGGCTCATAAGAAATGGGACGCGCCGGAAGGGGTTGATTTAACCGGCGATGTCCCAAGCGAAACAAACGAGTCGTTGTTTGGTCGTGATGAACAACCACGTCCTATGGCAACAAAGCGTGCTTCAAAGAAAGCTAGATCCGAGAGCACGACAAGTACCGGGGGAGCGAGTACGGGAGGAACGAGCTCGTCTACCCAATTCGGGGAGGCTATGACATCTGAGTATCGTTTGAAACGGGAAACCGCCCAAGCGGCGTATCGGGCGGCCCAAATAAAAGATGAAACGATAACAAGATTGGAGGAGATGAAATTTTTGATGATTGACACTGACGGCAAGGATCCAAACATTGTGTGTTGGATCAATGAAGAAAAAGATCAAATCATCAAAAAATATAACCTCCAACCTCGTCACTAGATTTAGTATTGTTTTTTTTTTTTTTATTTATTTATTTATTTATTTCGTTATTATTTTTTTTTTTTATTAATTTTGTTGTAACTTTCTTTTATTAACTATGTAATGTAATATGTTTAAGAATGAATGTTATGTTTTTAATAAATGAACTATTAGTTTAAGTGGTTTAGGGGTTGAGTTTGAAAATATTTGAGTTAAAGTTGAGTTAAGGTGAGTTATGATAGTGGGTGTTTTTTTTAGTTAAAAGTGAAAAGGTTAAAGCTGATGTGGCGCTGACGTGGCAGTGTGTTAAAGTTTAACTCTGGGTTATTATACCGAATGCTCTAAGAGCCTTAGGTGTCGTGACAAGCTTTAGCTTGTAATTTGGGCCCCACGAGGTGCCACATCACCATAACACAACCCCTTCTACAACCCTCCATTATCACAACTAAACACAAAAACTTCATTTAGGTCTCACATGCACACTTATTCACACACACACAACCATTATAAAAAAATATATATATATACAACACTTACCTTCGTCGTGCATACGACAAACCAACCAACAACAAGAAGTGGCAAGCTAGCTTGGCGTGGTGGCAAGCCGTGGCAAGGTTGCCACGTTTAAGTGGCGACGACGACAAGATCCACACCTGAAGCTCTAAAGTAATAGTTTCTTATATTTGTTAACAGTTAACACATAACACGTTTGAACCAATAATTTATCTTAATGAAATGTAATGTACTATAAAATGAATTCGGGCTGTATGTTTTTGAACCAATAATTTATCTTTATGAAATGTAATGTACTATAAAATGAACAAGGCATTCAGAACCCGTGCTACGTACAAACTTGGTATCTAAGTGTTTTCGCGTAATGTTTGTATGTTTGTTTATCATTGAAAGGAATTTGTTTATGTATTCGTAAATATAACAATTTTGATGAGTTTATAATTGTGATACAAAACAACTTTATGCAAGTAGTTTGAACTGTTATAGTCAAGAAATATACAAAATTTGTCTAGTGCAACTGTGCTAAGCATCAACAACTTGTATAAGTCACAATTCCATTTATCATACAGTCCAAGATATCACACTTGCAGCTCAATCCTTCCTTAAAAATTTCACATTTTAGATTGTAGTCTTGATCTGATCTCTATATATTCCAAGCTTCTTTGAGTTCTCACTTCTCAACAACATTGAGTACATTTTGCTTTGTTAAAATGTGTGTCTTTGATGGTTGCAAGACTCTTTTAAAATTCTAACCTGCAGCATAACATATCATACATTAAACCATGTAATTCTAATTGAAACGTAACCTACTCTCAATCTAATAGAAGATAACTTACTGTTCCAATTTGATCTCCTAATATGAGTAACCGTGCTTCAATATCATAGCACAATGCAGTTACAGGTACACCACTTAAAGCCTCGTCATCCTCACTCTACATTGTTATAAGTAAAATCCTTGTTCCATTATACAGAAGATCTTAAAGTGTGGGATAACAACTAACCACAAATTATATAATCTAAAATAACATTACTTTATATATTTACACCGAGCTACTGAGATTACCGCAAGCTATATAAAGGTGATCTTACAATAAAGCTACTGAGATTACCTCAAACTTCTGTACCACCACCACCTCCTTTGCTTCCACCTCCACCACCACCTTTGCCGCCACCTCCGCCACCTTTTCCGCCCATATTTAGTTTGGTTTTAAGAAAATGTTTAGTTGGAATGAATTATATGGCAAAAGAAATTTTAGGTAAAAATCTATGTTTTGTAAGATTTAATCAAGCGAAGGAAACGAAGAAGCTTATCTCATTAGTTCTTCAAAGTCCCATTCTCCAACCTTTAGTCCATCTCCTCCTTCCCAACAATGTTCGAACCCTGTGGCTATGGCTTGTATCTTGTGCTTGCTATTGTTATAACTTTGATTCATGATAATGTTGTTCATGTTGTTAGTCATGATCATGGTGATTCTATCATCAAGATTTTCTATTTTCTTATCTTGATTCTTGTGAGGCATGTTATCTATTTATTATCTCATCACTTATATAAAATGAAACTTGGATTTGGACTAAGGCGGTGTGTGGTATTTTGAAAGTGATCGATTGATTATTGCATTTTCAACTTTCTAGTTGCAAAACAGTTTTTTATGTATAGATATATTGAATAGTTATCTGATTATTTGAATATTTAAGGGTCACGTACTTGATTTTGAATAATGATTGCAATTTTCAAGTTGCAAATCAGTACTTTATATTTGAGTTCTTAGATAAACAGTATGTCAAACAACTATGTAATATAATCTACTTATCTGATAAGATTACAATTTATGTAATATAATCGAAATTTGAACATTGTTCAGGTCAAACCAAACTCCATTTCACACAAAACTCATATACACTCATGTCAATACATTCTCTTTTCATATTCTTTATTGATAGAATAAGAATAAGCAATACAGGTGGACAACTTAATCCAACTCACATAACAGTTAAAAGAGTATGATTACACCACAAAGGTTTCCAACATATGCGACTATAAGGACTCCAAATTTGTCGACATCTACCAGGGAAGTTAGAACTGAAAATGAAGTCCATACTTGACAACTTTGACTTTTATACCAGTCAACTTCTTAGAACAAAAGATTGCAGATGCAACCTAGCATTGGCTGCTACAGTGATCGAGTCATCATCTTGCTTTTCTTTTGCAGCAGCAACGGCAGCCATGTAAGCTTCTTGTGCCTCTGTACGACTTGGTAATTGTGCGGCAATCTGGGACCACCTATACGAATTCAAAACATAGTTTAGTTAATAGACATATATTGCATAATTGTATTACACGTAAAATACTATATGAATGCATGGAGGTTGGCTTCAGTTGTAAACAAACTACTAAAATAGACAGTGGAGTGTCTTCAACTCAAAAGTTATATGTGGACACACACCTCGATCAATCACCCCTTTCACTTTTGGACAATTGTGTTGTGTGAAGGAGTATAAATAGCTCAAAGAAGAAGTAAGTTTTACAATTGACAATAAATGAGATCATTATTAAGAGTCATCTAAAGGTTCTAATAACTCTATGCTATTAAGCAAACAACCTCTTTGTATGCATGCAATTACTCAGGTCGAACAATAAAGGCGACTCCTTGTGTGCATACCGACAACCCTTGCACTTCCATCCTGATGTTGTATATACTTCACATTAAATTTGGGACTCCATCTTGAGTGTCTGGATTACTCCACATTTAATCAAGGGACTCTATCTTATAGTATTATAGATTCGGGCTTTATGTTTATAGAGTTAGGATTAAATGAGAAATAAAATTAAAATGAGAAAGTTGAGAAGAAATTACAATCGCACATTTTAGATGCACCTGCAAATGTAGATGTGCATTTTCTTAAATTTCTCCCCTTTACTTAAATGTGTGGCTTAAATTTCTTCTCATTATTCCCATTTCTTTTACTTTTTTTTTTTCAAAATTTTAACTTTACCCAATGACACATTTAAGAAAGACCTTCCATATAAGGAAAATGATTGAGAGGCCTAATTTTGTACCTAATTTTATACCTAAATGGATGTGGAAGTTTTTTATTGGTTTGTGAAAAAGTGAGTCCCTTTGCTGTCACCAATGGAATGCTGACACACAGAATTAGGCATACATTTAGCCATACCAATTAGGCATGACAATAAATGCTTTTCATATAAATATTCAAAGGCAGTTCGCGAAATTATTACTTAACCAGATATTTATTGTGTAGGATTTATTAAACGTCGACTTTTAAGAACTAATAGTGCATGCACATTGTACGTACATTACAGAAAGTATTTACATTATAATATATACTAATAGCCAAAAAATAACGGGGTCAACAGTGAAACATTAAGGAGCCCGTTATGCATTAATAAGGCTTCTTATTGGTCCATTTTTAATGAGTTGCGAGTTACGATGCCCAACAGTTAAACGGGTTATATGTTGGCCAAATTTGATGGTGTATGTGTGGTGGGGGATCGACTGTTCACGGTCATTATCCCGTAATACATCTTAACCTCTGTACGATACCAAATTAAACATACCAAATCAACATTTTCTTTGTGGCTGGGATTTTTTCCAGTTGTACTATGCTACTGTAACTCTGTATAAGAAGCTTCTTGATTTTTGGTTAATTCATGATTTAATTTGGATATTTGTTTTATTTTAATCTTTATTTCAAATTAGAGTTTCTTAATTTGGGTTTTATGATACAGAAATGAAGCAAAAAGCTGAACAAATTTTGTATTCAAGAAAACAATTAATTTTGGGTTTTCTTTATTTTTGGTAAACAATGATATCCGATATTTGGCTTTTTGCTTCATTTCTCTATTATAATTCGGATTCTTTGTTTATGTACCAAAAAGATTGTTTGCTACATAACTTCTGATCATATGTAACTCTTTTGGCCTCTTTATGCTTGATTATGATTTAGTTTTTGTTAATTCATGATTTGATTTAGATATTTGTTTTATTTTAATCTTTATTTGAAATTAGGGTTTTCTTAATTTGGGGCTTTTCTTGATTTGTTTTGCAGGTTGCCTTGCTGATGATCTTTGCAGCTAAGCCTGTTGAGGTGTTTATTTCCAACTTTGTTCTTGCTGAAAATAACTGAATTGCTTACTTATGGTGTGGGATTACTTATATGTTTTACATATGCATTCTTTACCGCAACCCGTATCTTGGTTGGGCAGGCATACCATGATTGTGGTTGCAGCAATGGCAAGTGTTAGCTAACAGGAAGTGAATTTATATGCTGTTATAAATCGTGTTCACAAATATATAGGACGCGGTCGAAGTTACCATCGGCTATAAAAAATATAGATCCTTTGGTTGTAAGTTGTGCGTTTCACTTGGGTCTGATGATCCTATAAATCTGTTGTCTTGCTGCGGCAAATGGAAGGATAGTAGAGTGCGACAAATAGTTTCCTCAGCAACCTCCATGTGTGCAGCCAGGGCATACTATCAACTCTATTACACCAACTAATCCGATGTCTTTTTTTATATTGGGTTGCGGGTGTTTTATGTGTGTGAGGTTTCGGCGTGCTTTTATCCACTATGTTTTAGCCTGCTATTCTTTTGACCCTGATAAGTCTACCGTGCTGAGATTCACTGTTGTCACTCATGTGTGTTTGTTGTGTTGATTGATTAGCATTGATTGTAATTATAATGAGCTATGATGATCAGCTGTTGTTCTCTGAATCAAATGATATCGGTTATAGGAAGTCTGAACCTGTAACTTGGCATGGCAATCACCGGATGGCGTGATAGCATACTTGCTACTGTGTAACCGCGTTATTTGCAGCCATGGAAGAATTCAGAGCTTTTTGACCATTTTCCAGTTACAAATCTGAGCCTAATGATCTATTGTATCAGTTTTGTGGTTTCTAATTTTTTAACGGACTTTATATATATATCGTTGGATCAGAAGGGCGGCACGGTGGTTTGCTATTATTTTTGTAATTCAAATAGGTTAACTGATATATAGTTTTGGTGTTCTATGGGGTTTAATTGTAACCTTACTGCATTTAAAAACATGTTTTTTTGGATTACTTAATTGCATAAGAGTTTTTTTGGTGGTTCCGTTGCTGCTTATTGGAAAACATGAAATCGCCGGATCATACAAAGCTAACCAACAGGATTGACTAATTTTGAACAGGGTGATTGAAGAATGTCATGATTGGTGAGATCAGTGGAGGGTTGTTAAAATCTTGAATTGCTGTCGTGTTTGTTCGTTGGCAACGTGTATCACCCGTTCCTCAGGTATCGGGACCCCACCCTAGATGAAAATGGATAAAGACCTAATGTGATCGGTTGGTCAACAAAGTTACGTGGAAAGTCAAACCCGATAGTCAAAGTATGACTAATGTAGTAATATAAATATGATGTATAACTAAAGGGACCTAAGTTGTTAAGTTGTAAATATGTATTATAAGTTAGTTGTGATTAAAGTAAGAAGAAATAGACTTGAGGGACCATTCTTGCCAAGAGACCAAACTTGCTACCTAACTATCTATATCCAGGAGATTCTAGATAACTCCCTCAATTATTTTAGATAAGCGTGTGTGAGTGAGGCCGGTTTTTTAGAGAGAAGAGAAAGAGAGGGAAAGTTAGATGATGATCCAAGAAGAAGAAGATGATCAAGTTCTAGTGCTTATGGCCACCCTTTGCTATGATCATCATCAAGTAAGTATGTATGTTCTTAATGTTATTAAGGTTATAGATTAAGGGTAAAGTGGGATTTCATCATATGATCATATGATGATGTAGGAAGATAGATGAGTGTGTGGAAACCGTAGAGGGGGATGAATACGTTTTCATTTAAAAACTTAAAACTTTTTGTATCAAACACCCGATCAAGTGTGACGTAATATGAAAAGTGTCAACTATGATTATATAGCATCTAGAGATGAATATAGTAAACTACAACATATGCACAATCAAACCATGGAACATACATAATCAATCACGACGTAAGCAACTAGCCACACAAACATATACGCAATGCAAATATAGATATAAAGCGATAACGAATGAAATGAAAGTAAAGAGATAAGTAAGAAGGCGCAAACCGGACACGGTGATTTATAGTGGTTCGGTCACGAAGCTCCTCTTCGCCCTACTCCACTCCCCGAGTACCCAACTCGAGAGTTACTTCACTAATCAACAAACTCCCTTCAGGCGGAGAAAACAGTACACGTTGCTTAACTTGTTTTCCGACACTAAGCTAAATGTCGAGTGCTAATCTTAGCTAGCACCAATCTACCACGATCTACCCTTGATCCACTTGATCAATCACACAAGCCCAATGGCTTCAAGAGATCTCCAAGATCACAATGATCTACTCCCACTTGACTCAATCTACCCGATCTACCCTTGATCCATATGATCAATCACACAGGCTTCAAGAGATCTTCACTATCTCTTAAGATCACAATGATCTTGACTCACTCTCTCACAAAAGAAAAATAATCTTGATGTATGCTATGATACAATCAAGAGTGTAACAAATGTTACAAGACCTAACAACTACAACTCTTGTATCTTCTTGGATACCTTGAGTTCTTCTCTTGCAAATGAAGAGGAATGATAACACTTTGTATCTACTTGGATACTTTGTGTTCTTCTCTTGCTAATCAAGAGGGATGACAACACTTTGTATCTACTTGGATACTTTGTGTTCTTCTCTTGCTAATCAAGAGGGATGACAACACTTTGTATCTACTTGGATACTTTGTGTTCTTCTCTTGCTAATCAAGAGGAACGTTACAGAAAATTTTGTACGGACGGCTCCACTAAATGTCCCACGGCTCCACTAAATTTAGTGGAACCGTGGAGCCGTCCCAGACAAGGACGCTCCAAATTTTGTCTTTTCTGGTGAAAACTTATTTGGGGAAGGTTGGAGCTGATTTTGGGGGGAAAAATAGCTGTTGGGATTTTTAAACTTATTTTTCAAAATAAAACATTTCTTTTTAATTCAAAAATAATTTGTAAAATATATTTTTGAAAAAATGTTTTGTCACATTAAAAATGTGAAGTTTAGAAAAATATAATCCTTTGATCATTTGTCAAGTAGTAGATTTGTTTGTCCATACCTTGAGTGATTTATGTCGGGATGAAAATCTACGACTTCGTTGAAGCATACTTGAGACGTCGGGAGGTGTTGATGTAAGTATGCATTTATGATTTGTGTTTACAAGTAACTTGCACATTTTACGTTATGTATTACAAGTTACATGTTTGTCATCATTAAAACCGAAGAAATCGTTTAGTTTAAATATCGTAATATTTGCACTAACAATCTCCCCCTTTTTGATGATGACAAATATGTAAACTGTAACACATAGTAAAATATAAAAGTTACCTGTTTACACACTCCCCTTCTCCCCCTTTTGTCGAATCAAAAAGGTAGTTGCCTCGAGCGCTCCCTTGGATTTACTTCCTACTCCCCCTTACTACTATCCTTTCTCCCCAGAAAGGCGAGTTTGCATCATCCCAGTGAAGCCTTCTATCACCACTTTTGAAGACGACTCCATGCTATGTATTCAAATACTCCCGAGGTCCCTCTAGCTCAATGCTCCCCTATGGTGACTTAATCCCCTTGTTTATTTACCTTAGTATCTAGTGGATCCATGGATCAAATTCTTACAAAGGCTTTTCCTACATCAAGGGTTAGCTTCGTGTAGCATAATATATAACAGTATAGGAGCAACATTATAGGGATAGAATACACATAGCAAGACATGCATGGGTTAAACTATGTTAACACGTAAGTGTCACAACCCGACCGAAAACCTAGGTGTAATTGTTCACTCAATCACACTAATCAAGAACGAAATTCGTTCATTGACTGACACACTAAATGACTTATTCCAAGTTGTCATTGGGAAGGAAAATTCTAACAAACCTTTTGAACAACATAATCATCTACCTAAGATGATTGATGTTAAGGATAGTTTGTTGATAAGACATACTCTAAATGATTACTATTATGACAAGTCGTGCCATAAAGTAGACTCGATAGAGTTTATACCTAAATGATTCCATAAGGTGGGAGAGTGTTGGTTGTGGTGACAACAAGGACAACTTGGGTTATGTGGTTGTAGGGGATAAATAATGGGATGACCCATTAGTGGTTGTGGTGATGGTGATAGTGATAAGGATGATGTGTTAGTGCCAAGTTCAAAAGGTGATGTAGGTGACAAGGTTAGTGTGAGAGCTAAAGGTTGTGGTGATGGTGATGGTGATAAGGATGATGTGTTGGTGCCAAGTCCAAAGAGGTTTAATGGTGATAGGGTTAGTGTGATAGCTAAAGGTTGTGGTAGACTTGGTGGAGGTAAGGGTGTAGGAATCCTAAAGGTGGAGGATGATGATGATGTGGTTGGAGATGTTGGTTTTGACCTTTGAGGAAAGGTGGGAAAGAATGGTTTAGGTTAATATATCGTTTGCACTGACAATGAGATGCATGATATATTTCAAAAGGGAAAAAGAAAATGTGCATGTGATCTTAACAGGATTGTTGGTGGATATCTCTAACGGGGTTAAGGTAACGAAGTTCTAGGTTTCTAGGTTGGATGATCCTAGTTGTGTGTTAGAGATAATTTGGGGCACGAAGGGTTTCGTGTGTTTGTGAGGATTGAAGGTTGTTGAACTAACTGTCACTTATCCAAAGTGAGGAGTAGTTGTAAGGTTTGAGTGTGATGAGTTGAAGGTTATAAGGTTTGAGTGTGATGATCTATGGGTTGAAGGTTCTTAGACTAACTATCACTGTCAAGAGTGAAGTGTAGCTAAAAGGTTTGAGTGGGATTGATATAAGGGTTGAAGGTTGTAAGGTTTGAGTGTGATGATCGATGAGTTGAAGGTTGTAAGGTTAGAGTGTGATGATCTATGGGTTAAGGTTCTTAGACTCACTATCACTACCAAGAGTGAAGTGTAGCTATAAGGGTTGAGTGTGATGATGAAAGATGTTAATGTGAGGTTTGAAGATGAGATGCAAGATAAGCTTGCAATAGTGAGGCCTTATATAGGCAAGGGTTGTGGGATTCAAACTAAAATTGGTGATGGTGTCCTATGGTGTAGTGAGGAAATCTTAGGGTGTGTGTGAGTTTGCAAAATTTGCAGGTTTGAGGTTAGGGTTGCAAGGTTTTTAGGAGGAACAGTAAAAATCCGTCAAACATAGTCACGAATTTTCCTGTGCAGCCTTGTTCTGGGCAGCTAAAGGGAAGTTTCCTAGGGAATAAGAAAGACATTTGTATGTTCTTGAGAGTGTTTGGTGAAAGACTATATGAGTGTGTTTTCGCTCCCCCTTAATCTATGACCATCCGGACAAGATGTAAAAGATAAAGAGGAAAACAAACGTTGACGGAAGCGATGAGCTTAGTAACGTCATGACAAGTGGTGGATAGCATACGATAAACTTCACCTTTGAAGTCACGTAGCTCTTCTCAATCATTGTGAATATTCATAGAGTATTTATATGATGAGGCATGTGATTACTTGGAGATATCCTAAGGGTTTAGAAGATAAAATCTTCAGTGTTGTGAGGTTGGTGATAAGGTTCTAGTGGGGTTATCTCAACTTATCCTAGTGGTTCTTCGTTTGAAGTGTGTGGGAGATGAGTGGGATGCGGAAGCATTGATAATGTTTAGTACCATGCGGAAGTGAAAGTGAAGAAGGGTTAGGAATCAGAAGATAGATACAATCTGTTCTGATAGGATACGGTTCTGGTTCAAGACTACATCGAGTGGGTTTCGATAGTGGTTTTGAAATAGTGAGAATAAACTGTCTTAGCAGACAACGGTCCGACGGTACCGTTAAATTTAGCGGTACCGTCCCCTATTTAAGAGTACCGTGACCTGCTGAGGTCAGTTTTTACCCAGAATTAGATTTCTGACAAAGAAATTTCACATATGTTGTGATTTTTCTGGACCTTAGATTAAAAGAATTTATACCGAATAAGTTCTTTTATGAATGAATCCAACGGGATTCGATGAACGTTTATCGAGAACGAGAGATGACATTTAATTGCATTTCGCAAATTAAATAAACTTTAAATACTTCGGATGAAATATTTAAGTTGTCATTGGGGTTTAAGAGGATTTTACGAATAAATCTCGCCGATTTAGTGAGACTTTTCGACACGAGGAGAGAATTTATACCTAATAAATTCTTTGAACGGTACTGGACGAGAAAATATGACTTTTATATTTCCGAGGAAATACATAGGTAATCATTAGAGAGATGTAAATGATGACTTAATATTTCCAGTGAAATATTTAAATAGTCATAAGAGGGATTTAAAGAATGACTCAATATTTCCAGTGAAATATTTAAAGAGTCATGAGACGAGACGCACGAGATGACTACAATATTTCAAGTGAAATATTCAAGTAGTCATAAGAGGGGTACGAGGGATGACTTTAATATTTCCAGTGAAATATTTAAATAGTCATAAGATTTATGGAATATGTTCCATCATTCCTAGACCTAGACGAAGATGGTTAGGGGATTCTCGGTTGAGAGGTTTGGTTGATTTACGGATTTTGATGTGCTTCGCACATGAGTGTTTAACAGGGTTTTGAAAGATGTAAAGCTAGGCCTATGGTGCTGGTTCGCAGCAGGGTTTGGGATCTTAAGACGTGTATAATCACACGAGGATGAAATGAACTACTAATCACTTATATAGTAACTTGTGAGTCCTTTGTCATCCGAGGGTTGATGTTAGCTTTTAGCTTTTGGATGAGCGTTTTAACATATGTTGTTAAAAGGCTTGAGTATGATATTTCGGATATGACATTTAACAATTGCGATCGCAAGTTAAACTTACTAGAATATTTCAGATTAAATATTTAAGTTGTCAACCCTACTCCGAGTTCTACTGGGTTTGTATCTAACCTTCCCATGACAAAAGGGTGTATTACTTGGAAGAAGGCGAAGTGATAACTAGGGAATTGGGACAACTTCGCGACTACTCTAACTTATAGGTTTTGACACTAGTGTATGACTCTATGACTTCTAAGGGTTCAGTGTGATAGGCATACCTAATTCCTAATGTGTCAAAGGGACATAGTGTAGGTGCAAGCTTTACAAGCAAATTATGTAAAATGCTCATAAGAAATAAATGCAAACATCATGCTAAACATGATAATCATTTAGCATTTAAGATCATGAAGACATTTAATCATCTCTTACGAGAACATGTAATCATTTTGAAACACGTATGTGGGATGCAAGCAATCTAGATTTGCTAAGGAAGATCCTAATTACTATTTGTTCAAAATGAAATCCTAACGGGAGATAAAGTTCACCGATGTAAACTATCTCTAGTCAAATGTAGGAATGAAAGTTTTTCAAGTTAGAGAATGAGTATGAGACTATCACTAGTGGTGCTCAATTAAGGCTAAACACGACCATTTTTACGGGTTATACCACAAACCCAACTTCTCTCCTGGAAGCAATTCAACCGTTAGGTCAAATTGAATTTCTAGTGCGATAGGTTCTCCAGTAGTCATTCTCATGTTAGAAAATTTCAAATTCCTATATTTGCCTATTGAAGTGTAGCAAAGATGATATTAGCTTATTTTGCTAATACATGACCTAATATGACTCAACTAACCATACTTTGAAGGTCGATTAAGAGAATGACATGTCTTACACAACTCCTAACAAAGGCAAGCGAAATGTTTTAATTTCGTGTTTGAGATTTAGAGGTTATTTGATGGAGATGGTGTATTTTATGATCTCTTGGACAACATCTTTGTTTGTTGAGTTGTTATATGTTATTTTAACATGATTTGGTTTCCTAGAACCAAGAGACACTCTAATGTGATACAATGTAGAATCTACTACATCGTGTGTGTTTCAAGAATGCTCATTTGCATATCTTGAGGGAGAATCTAGTAAAGGTCACTTAACTCAATAGATCTTGTGAGTATTTTATTTAAAATGAGACATACAGTTTATTTCAACAAGTATGCTTTTCTAAGAGGAAACTTATCACTCTTACGAATGCTTTATGAAACAATTATTTTTGTGTATGACCAATTTTACTTGTTTATGCAATGACACATGTCGTATTAGGTTATTATTCAACTCTAATATCCTACATTTGTTAACAGGATACAATGTATTCTCTTGTAACATAACCATTCATGTTACAAAGAAAATAAGACGCATAGGATATAAGTTATCCTTTATCAATCTTTTGATAAGAGAAATACATGTGAAATTCTCAAAGATTGATGACTTACATAATAGTTAATAACATATTATGTGTGACACTTTTACTAGACATGTGACTTTGAGTGTTGAGTCGTTCATGAGCAAAGTTTACATATTTTGTTTGTTTGTTCGTGTTTGTTTTTTTCGGAAATGACACATTTACTAATTGCATTGCAAAGTAAATTACTTGAATATTTCGGATGAAACATCCAAGTTGTCAATCCTACTTAGTTGTGTATTTTATGCATATTTTAAAGATATTAATTAAATGTTTGGAACACAACTATTGGACAACAAGACTCAATATGGCATCTTCAACACAAGTGTGAGTTATGATCCGATGCATATTGTTTTCGTCTTGAGATGACGTCATTATTTTCATAACAATCGAGTGTGATTGAGTATGTAGATTCAAGATAATATATTTCATCATATTTTGATGTTATCTTGAAGCTAGACAAATAATGACTCCAATTTCACGTCCATACTCGGAAACTTGTCAATTGGATTCGATAATGATATCAATCATAATTTGAATAATGAATTGATATGTACTCGAAATCTTTCTTGACCCTCACAATCACTCATTTTAAAAAGAGAATAAAAATTTAAGGAATGTGTTCCATTTATTCTAATACTAGTTGTATGTGTGAGGTTAATGACATATTAAGTTACTACTTTGATATTGTAATTTATTTTTATTTGAGAAAAACTATTTATATTATTAAGTATAATACTCTTAGTTTTTAGACACCTCATTAGTATAAAAATAATTATCTTAACCATTTTTATACCACATACGTAAAATAATAAATGTTTAAAACATTTTGTATGTGTGTTAAATCAATGCAAGTTTAATACATTTTCTTTTACTTAAATACTAATGTATTAAAATGACCTTTTATCTTGTTTAGACAACCCATAGTCAAACAAGACAAAATGATGTAATGTTTTAAAGATCATGTTACGGATTTTATGAAAGTGTTAAGTGTTTTGGGGTGATATACTTTTTACACTTAAACCTTTGGAAAAATAATTGTGTAAGACAATATCTTTCGACACACATGATCTACCAACTTAGTTTCTATTCCTAAGAAAGTTACTAAACTATTTTAAGAACTTGCAACAAATGCAAGACAAATGGTTGATGCCTATATGCAATGCAAACTAATTACTTAATATAGTGCAAGTGATTTAGCATGAGCCTTATAAATGCATAAACCGAAAAACTATAATAAGCAAATAGCAATTTAGCTTAACACACAAAATACTTATCGTCATTTTGTGTATTAGGTATAACAATGTATACTAAGCTTGATTTTATTTGACAATGAATTGGTTTCCTCCCCATTTCAAAGATTTTTGCTGAGCACTTTGAAAACATGTCAAGGTTTAAAGGTTGAATCGCCCTTTTTCAGTTTGACCAAAAATTTACGTAAATTGCATGACCAGAAGACCTTTAGTTGAAAATCTAGGACTTTAACATACTTTCATTTAGAACTACTTCATAAAAATATTTCTCAAATGAAAGTAGAATCAACCTCGTTTAAAATGATGAGTGACACGACTTCTACGAACTTATGGTTACGAACTTATGGTTGATTTTATAAGAATTTCTGGAAATGACTCAATACTGAAAACTGACAGACAGAGGCATGGTACCATTAAATAACCCACAGTACCGTTAAATATAATGGTACCGTCCTATATTTAGTGGTACCGTGTTCTCTTTTCAGATTCAGTTTACAGTTTTAGTGCGGCGACTCGACGGAGAACATGACCAGACACTTAAGACTCTATTCTTTTATTGGTTTGAGAAAACCTTCAAGCTAGTATGACAAAGTATACTTAATAACAAAACTTGTAAGTATTAAACAATTAAATACTTTTCATATTTTATCACCTTCATAGGTAATTTGATACATGGATCGTACTCAATTTTGAAAACCATTTGTTTTAAAAATTTGAGCGACGTGGCTCTGGTACCAATTGTGGAAACCGTAGAGGGGGGTGGGTGAATAAGTTTTCATTTAAAAACTTAAAACTTTTTGTATCAAACACCCGATCAAGTGTGACGTAATATGAAAAGTGTCAACTATGATTATATAGCATCTAGAGATGAATATAGTAAACTACAACATATGCACAATCAAACCATGGAACATACATAATCAATCACGACGTAAGCAACTAGCCACACAAACATATACGCAATGCAAATATAGATATAAAGCGATAACGAATGAAATGAAAGTAAAGAGATAAGTAAGAAGGCGCAAACCGGACACGGTGATTTATAGTGGTTCATTCACGAAGCTCCTCTTCGCCCTACTCCACTCCCCGAGTACCCAACTCGAGAGTTACTTCACTAATCAACAAACTCCCTTCAGGCGGAGAAAACCGTACACGTCGCTTAACTTGTTTTCCGACACTAAGCTAAATGTCGAGTGCTAATCTTAGCTAGCACCAATCTACCACGATCTACCCGATCTACACCGTACACGTCGCTTATCCTATTTCCGACACTAAGCTAGATGTCGAGTGCTAATCTTAGCTAGCACCAATCTACACGTCGCTTATCCTATTTCCGACACTAAGCTAGATGTCGAGTGCTAATCTTAGCTAGCTTCAATCTACAACGATCTACCCGATCTACCCTTGATCCACTTGATCAATTACACAAGCCCAATGGCTTCAAGAGATCTCCAAGATCTCGACAAGATCACAATGATCTTCTCCCACTTGACTCGATCTTAGCTAGCTTATGTGTTGCCGACACGACACGAGTAGGGTTAGAGAAGTAGAAAGCGGGAGTTTAGAATTAGTTAGAAATTATAAGGACTAAGATAGGAGGGTTAGAATTAGATTATGGCTTTTAGTTGAGACTTAGGAGAAATCTTGATGGGATGGAAGAATTGTAATGATGATATAATGTGCTTTGCGGCGTGGTGCCAAATATGATGAATAAAAATAATAGAATGTGAACGTATTAGTCGAGTGTAATTATGCAAAGTCAAATAGTATGAGTTTCTTAAGTATCAAGTAGTCGAAGAATGAGAGTAGAGGATAAAGCGATTGAGATGGTGATGTAACGGTAATAGGGCGGATTAGAATGAGGACTAGTGATAATAAGCAAGTCTTGTATTATGTAATATCTAAGCAAGAGTTGTGCGGCATAGAAGTAAGCGGGAAGTAATGGGAATTGAGGGTATGTGATGTGATGTAAGTATAGCGGGCTTAGAGTTGCAAGATCACTTAGATCATTGCACTAAATAAACTAGGAATTAAGGTGCTAGGAATGAGATGAGTTATGAGACTAAGTTTTGGTTAGAAGTAGACGAAAGATTTCGGGGATGAAATCTAAATAAGGGGGATAGAATTGTAACACCCGTTTCTCAGGTATTGGGACCCCACCCTAGATGAAAATGGATAAAGACCTAATGTGATCGGTTGGTCAACAAAGTTACGTGGAAAGTCAAATCCGATAGTCAAACTAATAGTCAAAGTATGACTAATGTAGTAATATAAATATGATGTATAACTAAAGGGACCTAAGTTGTTAAGTTGTAAATATGTATTATAAGTTAGTTGTGATTAAAGTAAGAAGAAATAGACTTGAGGGACCATTCTTGCCAAGAGACCAAACTTGCTACCTAACTATCTATATCTAGGAGATTCTAGATAACTCCCTTAATTATTTTAGATAAGGGTGTGTGAGTGAGGCCGGTTTTTTAGAGAGAAGAGAAAGAGAGGGAAAGTTAGATGATGATCAAAGAAGAAGAAGATGATCAAGTTCTTGTACTTATGGCCACCCTTTGCTATGATCATCATCAAGTAAGTATGTATGTTCTTAATGTTATTAAGGTTATAGATTAAGGGTAAAGTGGGATTTCATCATATGATCAAGATATGATCATATGATGATGTAGGAAGATAGATGAGTGTAATTGATGGGTTGTGTTAACCCTTGTCTATGTATTTGATTGTTATGTTGTTAGGTTTTGGTTATTGTAGAGGATGATGATGGTGATGGAAGATTTTGATGATGATGATGATGATGATGATGATGTTCTTGATGTTATGTAGCTTGGATTGAGGTAAGTAAAATGATGATGGCATGTGTTATATGGATGTCTAACATGTATGTGTTGTGTATGTTTTGTGGTTAGTGATAAGAGACTTGATATGTGCTTATATGCTAGGATGAACATGATCTAAGTGATGAATTTGGTTGTGAGAGTAAGTTGATGTTAGGTGTTTATGCAAGAATTAGAGAGTGGAGTCGCTAAGTAAGTGTTTGGATATATATATGATGCTTATGTGTTGATTGAAGTATGATGGTATGTGATTATCGTTTTACTTACTAAGCGTAAGCTTATTCTTTTAGTTGTCAATGTTTTTGTAGGTTATGTGTGGCGGAATGGAAGTGCTTGGACTATAGTCTAAGGATTTGGATGCGGATGGGTAGGTAGATAGCAATGAGGAGCTTAGTATAGAATACCGAGCTCGAGTCAAAGTTGTACCCCGAGAGTCTTTTAGTGATTTGTAAAGTAAAGTCGAGTGTCAATTTGTATGTTAGAAAGGTCATAACGATTTGGGAGTCGGGTCAAAGTGTGTTTTATGTGTTTGTGAGTGAAGTTAAAGGGGCGTTTGGTTTAGTTGTAAATATACCCATTTTGGGTAGTGAACGGGTCAAGTGTTGTCGGAACACGTTTGATATGTTAAATTATTGATGTTGGTCAAGTTTGGTGTAAATCGGAAGTCGTATAGATGGTTTGTAGTGAAAATGGGTCAAAACGGGTTATTTGCATAACCCGTCTAATTTGTAAAGTACCCCTTCGGGGTGTCGTTCGGTAAATGTTTTTGTATGAAAATGAGCCCATTGATGTATCAAATAAATCTGGAAAGTTTGGTTAAGTTTCGAGTTCGGGAGGTCGGGTTTCCAAGCGGAGATAATAAAAATTGAGTTTTGGGGACAGCAGGTTCAAACCCTTGGGTCCGGTTTTAGACCCTGGGTTTGGGGGCCAGACCGGCGGTCGGGACTCTCGGCCGGCGGTCTGGGCTGTTTTCCAGATTTTGGAGATTTTCAAAAATTCATATCTTTTAATCTGTAAGTCGTCACGGGTCGTACCACCCGTCGTTTTGAAGGTAATTGAGTGTACTTTCATTTAAAAATAGCCTGAAGGGCTGAATGTTTATACATTTTTGTCAGTCATCAAAAGAGTGGTCGGATGTCCATAAAAGTCAATCGTTTTCGCGTAAAAGGTTTTAAATTTTAGTCTAAGCGGGCACGGGGTGTAACAACTTGGTATCAAAGCTTCGGTTTAAGTGAATTAGGTTTCCACTATAGGTTGCCTAGACTTAAACCACTCGTAGACACGTTAAGTTTAAGTTTAAGAAATGCTGGCAAATATTATTTAAGTTATAGAATGTGAATGTTGAGTTTTGAAATGAATTATGTGATTGCTATATGAGTAGAATGATGAGGACTTAGGGATGTGTCTTATGTGATATATGTTGTGGGAGACTTGATGTGCGAATGATAGGATTACCGTGCACCTCGGGTCGTGTCGGTAATTATTACGTGATATGGATGTAGTTGAATATAGAAGTAATGAGTTAGAAACGGGTTATGGATTGTTTAGATTATGAGATGAAATACATGTTATGTATATGTATGTTACGTAAGTGAATGATAGTTTTGTATAGTATAGACTCAAGATTTAGTTATGTGCTTGCGTACTATAGAAGATAATGATGGTAAGACGTGAAAGGGACTAATGAGGTATTAGAGATGGGTTAGTGGAAAGTCAAAGTATTAGGAGCATAATTATGAACGTGTGGTAATGTTGAATGAGTGTTATAGCATAGTGTGGTGAAGAAATGATATAAATATATACATAATGAGTCCGTGATGAACTTAGTAAAGTTACAAAATGAGAAAAGGGCATAGGGATTGAGTAAATGATGAAATAGAGCGAAATTTCTTAAGTACTAATAGCTATAATGAGATGGGCATGTATGAGGTTAAGGTATTGCCATGAAATAATTATATTACGGCTAAGGCGATTAGCGGTAATTACTATAATAAATGCATGAGTTACGGTTGGCAATATGTGCAAAGTCTAGATGTAAATGAGTTGAGTGGACTAAAATGTAATGTAAGAATGTGAAGATGATTAATGAAGGCTAAGAATGCAAGAGGTAAAGTAAAGATGTGAAAATAACTAACGCGGATTAAGAATGTAGGATGGTAAAACACATAGAGGTGTGTAATTATAATAAGCAGGCTCATATGCTCTATGCGCCTGCATTTACTAAAATAAACGAATGTAATAATGTGTGTGTGGTGCTTATGACTTGGATCCATTGTTAAGGTGATAAAGTGTGAATGTAATGATCCTTCGGGATGAATGTTGAATGTGGTATCCATCGGGACGACCAAGTAAATGTATGATAAGGAATCCTTCGGGATGAATGTTAAAGATCCCTCGGGATGAAAACGTGCTGCCTTTATCGGCAAATGGGGTTCTCTATATCCTTGGCAATAAAAATATCCCCGTAATGAACGTGTTAATGATATGGATCCAAGTCTAAAAAGGAAATATGAAGTATAAACAGGATGAAATAATAAAAGTTAAAATTGGGAAATAGGAGTAGTAGTGTTATGTCGGGAGTACATAACCATGAGTTTATACTTCTTGATTTACATCGATTGGGACGCCTCTCCATGTAAATGAGGAAATATAAATGAGTGGGCTTATGTGTTGCCGACACGACACGAGTAGGGTTAGAGAAGTAGAAAGCGGGAGTTTAGAATTAGTTAGAAATTATAAGGACTAAGATAGGAGGGTTAGAATTAGATTATGGCTTTTAGTTGAGACTTAGGAGAAATCTTGATGGGATGGAAGAATTGTAATGATGATATAATGTGCTTTGCGGCGTGGTGCCAAATATGATGAATAAAAATAATAGAATGTGAACGTATTAGTCGAGTGTAATTATGCAAAGTCAAATAGTATGAGTTTCTTAAGTATCAAGTAGTCGAAGAATGAGAGTAGAGGATAAAGCGATTGAGATGGTGATGTAACGGTAATAGGGCGGATTAGAATGAGGACTAGTGATAATAAGCAAGTCTTGTATTATGTAATATCTAAGCAAGAGTTGTGCGGCATAGAAGTAAGCGGGAAGTAATGGGAATTGAGGGTATGTGATGTGATGTAAGTATAGCGGGCTTAGAGTTGCAAGATCACTTAGATCATTGCACTAAATAAACTAGGAATTAAGGTGCTAGGAATGAGATGAGTTATGAGACTAAGTTTTGGTTAGAAATAGACGAAAGATTTCGGGGACGAAATCTAAATAAGGGGGATAGAATTGTAACACCCGTTTCCCAGGTATTGGGACCCCACCCTAGATGAAAATGGATAAAGACCTAATGTGATCGGTTGGTCAACAAAGTTACGTGGAAAGTCAAATCCGATAGTCAAACTAATAGTCAAAGTATGACTAATGTAGTAATATAAATATGATGTATAACTAAAGGGACCTAAGTTGTTAAGTTGTAAATATGTATTATAAGTTAGTTGTGATTAAAGTAAGAAGAAATAGACTTGAGGGACCATTCTTGCCAAGAGACCAAACTTGCTACCTAACTATCTATATCTAGGAGATTCTAGATAACTCCCTTAATTATTTTAGATAAGGGTGTGTGAGTGAGGCCGGTTTTTTAGAGAGAAGAGAAAGAGAGGGAAAGTTAGATGATGATCAAAGAAGAAGAAGATGATCAAGTTCTTGTACTTATGGCCACCCTTTGCTATGATCATCATCAAGTAAGTATGTATGTTCTTAATGTTATTAAGGTTATAGATTAAGGGTAAAGTGGGATTTCATCATATGATCAAGATATGATCATATGATGATGTAGGAAGATAGATGAGTGTAATTGATGGGTTGTGTTAACCCTTGTCTATGTATTTGATTGTTATGTTGTTAGGTTTTGGTTATTGTAGAGGATGATGATGGTGATGGAAGATTTTGATGATGATGATGATGATGATGATGATGTTCTTGATGTTATGTAGCTTGGATTGAGGTAAGTAAAATGATGATGGCATGTGTTATATGGATGTCTAACATGTATGTGTTGTGTATATTTTGTGGTTAGTGATAAGAGACTTGATATGTGCTTATATGCTAGGATGAACATGATCTAAGTGATGAATTTGGTTGTGAGAGTAAGTTGATGTTAGGTGTTTATGCAAGAATTAGAGAGTGGAGTCGCTAAGTAAGTGTTTGGATATATATATATATATATATATATATATATATATATATATATATGATGCTTATGTGTTGATTGAAGTATGATGGTATGTGATTATCGTTTTACTTACTAAGCGTAAGCTTATTCTTTTAGTTGTTAATGTTTTTGTAGGTTATGTGTGGCGGAATGGAAGTGCTTGGACTATAGTCTAAGGATTTGGATGCGGATGTGTAGGTAGATAGCAATGAGGAGCTTAGTATAGAATACCGAGCTCGAGTCAAAGTTGTACCCCGAGAGTCTTTTAGTGATTTGTAAAGTAAAGTCGAGTGTCAATTTGTATGTTAGAAAGGTCATAACGATTTGGGAGTCTAACGATGGGTCAAAGTGTGTTTTATGTGTTTGTGAGTGAAGTTAAAGGGGCGTTTGGTTTAGTTGTAAATATACCCATTTTGGGTAGTGAACGGGTCAAGTGTTGTCGGAACACGTTTGATATGTTAAATTATTGATGTTGGTCAAGTTTGGTGTAAATCGGAAGTCGTATAGATGGTTTGTAGTGAAAATGGGTCAAAACGGGTTATTTGCATAACCCGTCTAATTTGTAAAGTACCCCTTCGGGGTGTCGTTCGGTAAATGTTTTTGTATGAAAATGAGCCCATTGATGTATCAAATAAATCTGGAAAGTTTGGTTAAGTTTCGAGTTCGGGAGGTCGGGTTTCCAAGCGGAGATAATAAAAATTGAGTTTTGGGGATAGCAGGTTCAAACACTTGGGTCCGGTTTTAGACCCTGGGTTTGGGGGCCAGACCGGCGGTCGGGACTCTCGGCCGGCGGTCTGGGCTGTTTTCCAGATTTTGACGATTTTCAAAAATTCATATCTTTTAATCCGTAAGTCGTCACGGGTCGTACCACTAGTCGTTTTGAAGGTAATTGAGTGTACTTTCATTTAAAAATAGTCTCAAGGGCTGAATATTTATACATTTTTGTCAGTCATCAAAAGAGTGGTCGGATATCCATAAAAGTCAATCGTTTTCGCGTAAAAAGTTTTAAATTTTAGTCTAAGCGGGCACGGGGTGTAACACAGCGGCCGTGTAGCAAGGATTCTGGTGGGGTCAAAAAAGGCGGTACACCGCCTTAAAACTGCTTATCTGCTTTTTTCAGTTGCTTTTAAGCAATTCCATGTTGCTTAATAGTCAAGGTTGTAGTATTTTTTTTGCTTTTAAGTAAAAATTGTATTATTTGATTCTTTTAAGTCAAGGTTGGATATTTAAGTGCTTATCTACTTATGTGCCTATTTGAGTTATTTGTTAATAAGCAGTTTTGGGTGTTTGGTTAAAATTGTAAAACTACTTATCTACTTATCATATAGAAAATAAGCACTTAAAAACAATCGGGTTGCTAATTGTTAAGCAGATTAGCAGTTTAAGTAAGCTATCCCAAATAACCCCCTTTTTAGTTATTATCTACTTATTGCATATGTGTGAGTGTGTCACAATAGTATATGAACTTAGTTTTAGAACATCCTCCATGATTTAGTGTGAAGTACCTAAGTATGTACCAGTTGAATCTTGATCAGTTCTTTTAATAAGCTGAAAAAAGGTAAGTAAACTTTATGATATGTGCTATAATACTTAGTTTGATGTAGTGGTAAGATATATATGTCAAGAGAAAATATTGCGTAAAAATGATTTCCAGCATTTAAAAATGATTTCCAGCATTTAATTGGGTTTATGTGCACATATTGGTCCCTTCTAAGTTCCAAGCAACAAAAAGTGAGACTGTCAAGGTCAAGGTGAAAGTCCGTTTGATTTTGCACAGTATTGTCCGAGTGTATCTGCAAAGGATGGTTAAGGGGTGCCTGACTAATCACATCTTTTCCAATGGCAAAAGAACCATTGCAAGAAAGAACAATAACGAAGACCAAGGCTATGGTTAGTATACATGATGCTATATTATCATAAAATTTGAATGCAGTAATGATCGGTTACGAATTTGAAGTAAGTGGGAAATAGGTAGGGTTATCAATGTGGGTCCAATCATGGGTACAAACACATAAGTGAGTATGGCTTGAGTGTGTTTATGTTGTTTTCTGCTTATAGATGCGACAATTGTAAGTTGTTGTATCATGTTTCAATGACTAAATATGCAGTAACTTTTGCATTTATAGCTAAACACTATTAACTTAGAAGCTTAGTTACTTAAATCATAACCAATATAACTCTTGGTGAAATGTAGTACTTGATAAACTAGAACTAACTCCAAAGATTTATCGAGGATGCTGCTCTGCAAATTGTAGCTGTGGTTAGTCAATTAATTAACAAAGTTACCATTTTGCCTAATATTAAATTTGTGTATATTAAATGTGTGATAACTGAATCAGGAACATAACCTGAATCAACCCATTTATGTTATATCTGTTGCACATTGTTGAAATTTAATTTTAATTAACATAGTATATGCATCTCTTTGTAATACGATTTCTTTATCAGGTGTCTATTTGGCTCAAGACTGTGAAGCACAAATAAGAATTCTTGAAAGCATCTTGGATTCACGGGTAGTAACATGCAGTTTTATAAGTCCAACTCTTGATTCAAAATTTATTTCGAGTATGAAATTTGATGGTAAAAATGATGAATATGCAGGTTTACACAATACATTACGGGCTAGAGCTGGAAAAGGTCACTCCATCCGCCACACTAAAATATTGTTACAATCAACCAGTGAAGTTTGACCATCAGGAGGTGAAACTTAAACTAGAATCCTCGCGATCAAAGGTCAATATCTGAAAATTCCAAATGTTATTTAGTAATAAACAGAAATACTCTGAAAATCAAATCATTTTGTTTCTTTTGTCTCACTGTTATCCTCACAGCTAAAATATTGTTACAATCAACCAACGAAGTTTGCCGTCGTGTTTGTTCGTTGACACGTGCCTCTTTGTCAAGTAAATTTTCTTTCCTTGCACATTTGTATTCATCTTCACCGAAACCGGTTCGTTGGCCGTATTCCAACAGAATTGGGCTCCGCACAGAAACATCACCATTTGTAAGCATCCATCTTCCCACTATCACTTTATCATTTAATCTCACATATACAAATTCCTAACATGATCTGAATGAGAAATTGTGTTTGTAGGGATGTTGGCCACAATCATTTGGTTGGAACAATTAGGGAACTGATACATGTAGAAGGATGATTTCCAGCGCCGAGTGAGGACTGATCGGTATGACGAGCATGAGTAGCAGCAACATTCTTTTGACGTAAGTGCAGATAAAAATGCGAGTGATAGCCTGAAGGATGCAGTTGGTTCATGGTGTGGAGACATACTGGCCGTGCCACATTTTCTTGCTACTAATGGAGGTAAAAATGTAAAAATGTAGAGAATTAGTATTTCAAAACTAATGGCTAACAGTTCCTCAAAGCAGGATCAGATTTTCTTCGGATTTTGTTTGGTATTATTGTATTATAAGAACTATCCATTGAACTTATTGATTTATTTGTTTGGTTTTCAGGAGAAGTATGGTTCAGAGGGACTAAATAAATCTTCGAACATCACACCAGGAAAACCAAACAGTCTCCGTGCCCTCTTTTGGAAGAACACATATACCTTAATCGCTATTCGCCAAGAAACTACATCAGGTATAAATTCTAACCGAGAAAATAGTATCTTTGCTTAGGGATGTTTTAGAGTGATATCAGCATGTTTGACAATTAAAGTTAACACAACATTAGGAATTAAATTTGAGGTAAAGATGTAGTCAAATTTAAAGGCGTGATTGCTCATAGGCTGTAAATAGGTATTAAAAAATTGTGTATCCAAGTTTTGTCAAAGGAGTTTACTGTTCATTAGCCACACGCGCGCTGTTATTGAGTCCTATATTATATGTAAGTGAATTTTTTTATACATACTCGGTTGAGGCTGAAACCTACCATTTGCTTACTGTGGGTCAAAACAGGCGGGTACAGCCTAGCAACATGGGTGGGGTTGGGTAATGGCTCCGGGTTAAAACATGTTATGTTTTTTGTATGTGTTGAATAATTGGGGTATTACTATGTTAACACGGTCCCAAACATCCTCTAAGTTATATTTATTAGTCATATTGTTGTTGCTGCATTTGATTATAGGAATGTTTGGAAAAGTAGTTATGATTATAGTTTCTGCATTGGCTTCTGAAAATCGCTGAAAGCCAAACTCAGAAAAAATGCCCGAGTGTGCAGAGTCAATATTTTCATTTCTTACTCGTATTTAAAAATTATACATATTCATTATATGTCCACACTTATTTAAAATCATGGTATCGATGCAGGAATCAACCAAAGCTTCAAAGGAACCTTACGTACCTTGCTGCAATTGTTGATTTGCAACCACAAGCACCCGCTGTTCATTCTCAGGTACATATATCAATCATAGACTCATAGTTATCAACTAGGTTAGTAATGGCTTAATCCTCAAACTTCTAAGGTTCAGAAACATAGTGAGAGATAAAAAAATAAGCAAAAAAACGCTTATGTGATTGAATAGAACCCTAAAAAGATAGCATTTTTTTGGTATAAAGGTAGGTTCTACGCATGTATGTCGATTCGTTTATATAGAAACACGTATCGGGTTAAATATAAAATTTACGTGATTTAAGTTATAGTGGAAATTGGATATTTTTTGTACTATATTTTGGTAAGTCAAGTTTGATCCTTTCTATCTGTGTAATGACCAGAAATATGTTAAGTTGCACACTTCGCTTTGATCTTGATCTTAATTTTGTTGGACTGTTGTAATTTGACTTTTTCTCTCTGGTCATACCTCTGAGGTGTCTGGAATGAAATTGATGCTATTTTTGTGTTTACAGCTAACTGCTATATGCGTAGAAGCAAGTAATTAGCACAAAAGCTTTTGAGGTCTTTTTATATGTAGTTTTTTTTTTTTTTTCTGTTTTTTTTCGTTTTGATGTGGATTGGATGTGATTGATTTGTATATTATGATTCAGAAAGTTTGAAACACTAAGTAGTTACAGAATTTCAATATGCTACTGAAACGCAAACTTAATTACAGATAATGCACAAGGGACAGGAGTGTGAAGACGACAAGAAATCCAAGAGTGGTGATGGCAGATAAGTAGAGATAGGGGAGATTGGATGTCAGGTTAAACAGTATTAGATTGGAATGAAGAATGACGTGATTCGAGGTTGTATGAAGGTAACTCAAAGGAACATTAAAAGCGGAAAACAAAAGAAATAATGTTCATCTAGAACCTGGTATTTCCTTGAAGAGATCTAGGCTTAGTACTAGCAATGATAAATACTATTTGTGCGATAAAACAAGCTTGGAAAAGAGTTTGTTTCAAACCCAATATCGTTTGTTGCACTCGAATAGACAAGCAAAGGGTGCACCAGGTTGCTGCTGCGGTGCGTAGTGTCGATGAGGTTATCAAGAAAAAGCAGGGCAAGAAGTCAAAATAACGTCCTGTCATCTTTTGGTTTCTGTTTCGGTTAGATTTGCATTCTAAGTGATGGAAGCTTCAGGCTAAGATTGGAGGTTGAATCATATTTTCTGCATTGCTGTTAGATACTAACTACACAAGAATTGTGACATATACATATACTATATATATAAACATGTTTGAATATGTCGGATATAAACAAGTTTTTAAAATTGCACACATGTAACTTCTTTGAAACAATCCATTTTGACCGACATATTCTATTGACTATTTGTTCGTATTAATAAAATGCTTGCTTAAAAAACAACATAATTGCTTACTCTAAAAAACAAACGTTAACATAATGTAATAAACACAAACACGGCCGCCCCGCAGCAACGCGCGGACAAACCTGTTCGTTAATTATAAATTCTAAAGAGTATTAAAATCTATTTCATTTTATCAATACTATTTGAGGGACAGAGAGTCTATATATATGTGTGTGCATACAAACACTAAAACACACAAAGAGATGGCTCATAAAATGCATACAAGGAAAGCAAGGTTTATCTTTGCATGTTTGCTTGTGCTCTTCACTGCCACATCACCGGTCGTGAAGGGTACGTATTACTCCAGCAGCCAGATCGTCAAAGCCCCAACCACCTTAAAAAAGACACAGCTACACTTTTACTTCCACGACACTATATCCGGAAACAATCCTTATTCGGTTCTTGTAGCTAAACCAAAGGGGACAGTAGTCCAACAAGGAAACATAAACCCTTTTGGGTCAGTTTACGTGTTTGATGATCCGATTACTGAGGGACCAAGTCCGAAGTCCAAGGTTATTGGTAACGCACGTGGACATTACACATCAGTAAGCCAAGGGTCGGACTTGACCTTGTTGCTTAATGGTGATTTTGAGTTTACAAGTGGCAGATTTAATGGGAGTTCGATAAGCGTGTTTTCTAGGGATCCTTTGGTGGTGTTGAAGGAGGTGGCCGTAGTCGGCGGTAGAGGGAAGTTTAGGATGGCTCAAGGGTTTATTTTACTTAATGCGGTTTACTTTAATGCTACCCTTGGTGATGCTATTCTTGAATGTAATGCTACCATTTTTCATTAAAAAGTGATGTTCTTTGTGATCAAAAGATTGTTTGTAGTTTGTGACGTATTTTAATTAAAATAACTCCCATGTCCTGATACATGAGTGTAAACCTGATTTTATTTTGTAATTGTCATCTATTCGTGTATGTAACATGTAAGTGTGATCAATGTTTGCTAAAAATAAGTTCCATGTGAATGTGTTTGGAAAAAGTGTTCGTAAAAAGACTTTAAGAAACCATATTGCCAAAAATACATTGATGTTAGACCACAAGATATAGGACTTTACGGAGCAAAGAAACGTGCCAATATAAAAGTATAAAATCGTCCGTAGAGGCGTTTTGGTTATTTTCCCGGTCAAGAAAATACAGTCACTAATGCGGGTATCATTAATAGTTTTTCTAATGCTGGGTCTCAATCACTAAAGGTCAACAAAATTCTGCACTGAATTATTTCAGTCACTAAGGGTTTTTTCACTGCCTGGTAAGTATAGGGGAAAGGGAAAGGGAAAGGGAAAGAGTAAGGGAATGCAAAGGAATGGGTGTGGTGGGTAATCATTACCTTACCCCCCAATTTACTCTATAATGGTTGATTACCCAGTACTGGGTAATCAATACCTTTGCATTATCTTACCAAGCATAAGCAATGAAGGAATGTGGGCCCTTTTGATTACCTTACCCATTCCCCACCCCCCCTTAACCCCCTACCAAGCATCCCAGTCACTAAATATTTTTTCACTGTATGATGCTAAAATGCCTTTGTCAGAATAGGGTGCTCAAAATGTCAACAATATAGGATCACCTTGCAAGTCCATTTCACGCGCGATGCCCTTGCCATGGTTCCCATCTCACACGCGATGCCCTCCTCCCAAAGCAACATATGGTGAAATGATCACCTTGCGAAAACCAAAAAAAAAGGCCCCATGGTACTTTGTTACCGTTTGCATGTTTAAAAAAAAAAAAAAAAACCGCACTACCCCCTTTTTACTTATAAATACCCACCAATTCATACTTTTTAAACCACTACTTCACAATTTCTTTAACTTCATCACTTCAAACAACATATATCTCAAGAATGTCTCAAGAAAACACGGTTAACACTCCACCAACAGATATCTTCCCGTTATTCCCAACGGACGAGGAACCGGTTGAGGTACCAATTGAGGAACCGGTTGTGGAACAAGAAGAAAATCCGTATCTCGAAGATGAAGAATCTTTGAGAGAAATGGAAGAACAACAAGCACGGGAGGAAGCTACTCGTATGGAGCAGGAAACAAGGGAAGAAAAAGAGCGTATGGACGACTTGTTTAACACTTTGGAACGAGAGTACGAAGAGAGCAGGTTTGCTAACTGGTCTCCTTACGACGATGGTTATCACTCACGAAGAGAGCAGGTTTGCTAACTGGTCTCCTTACGACGATGGTTATCACTCAGACAACTCTGAAACTTGGGATCACTTGGATTAACTTTACGTGTTTTAATCTATGAACTATTTTTATTCCAAGAAGTTTATGCAACGTTTTAATTTCGTACATTGTGTTTTTAAATTTGAACGTTTACGTTTTTATATTTTTACGTTTACGTTTTTAATTGTGTAATAATAATAATAATAATAATAATAATAATAATAATAATAATAATAAAAGTTAAGGTGAACATGGTGTTGCCTTGCCCACAAAAAGGTGAGTGGGAGTGAGTGAAAGTGAGAGGAGAGAGAAAACTGATGTGGCACTGAGGTGTAAGGTGAAGTTGCCCTTGCCTTGTCATCTAGCCTTAGAGCAAGGGGTGTAGACGTGTAGTGAAACACCATTTCTCTTCATTTGAGTTCCACCGAGTCCACATCACTTTAACACTCCACTTCAAAATACCCCCTCACTAATAACACAAAATAAATTCTTTATTGGAGCCACACCCACTTCCAATTTTATTTATTTGTTACTCTATTTCTTATTTATATATACTTAAAAAAAAGGCTGCACAACTAATTTGTCTTATTTGCTTCGTTTGAACGAAGAGGAGCAAACGAAGAGCAAGGCCGGTGTGGTGAAGAGCAAACGAAGAGTTTCGTTTGGTGTCCACGTCACAACGAAGAGGGTGATTCTTCACTACACCCCTTGCTCTTAGTGAAACAGACTGTTCAGTCAATAAAGGTTATGTAAACTTAGAAATAATTCAAAGACACTCTGTTTAGCTTTTTCGAATCTACAAGCCAGTTGGAACTTGTAAAAGTGATACCAATTAAACACAAGAACACCAAGAATCACTCAACCAACCAACTTTTTGGGTGCTTTCGGTATGTAAATAGCAATTACTATCGGTATTGGTTTGAAACTAGGATGGAATGAAAGTGAGTATTATAACATACAAGTTGTTGTTCGGTTCATTTTATAATTTTGGGTATCAATGTTATATCTGTTAAAATATATTTAACTTAAACAGAAACAATAATAAAAAGGATTGAGAACCTCTCAAGTTTTATTTGAACATGATAGGTAATGTTATTGTTATTTTAAGTGAAATTCTGAATTTAAGTAAAAAAGTGACACACTAAAGGGCTCACATCTTTTTTCCTTCTCACAAAACTATGACTTATCATGTTCAAATTGAACTTTAAAAGATCTCAATTCTTAATAGGATTTTTCTAACTTGTGCCTTAGGGGCACAAGTTAAGCACACCAAAAGTACGCAGGAACCCACGAAAAAGGATTCAGGTCTCTAAGTGCTTTTCCGTAAATCTCTGAGTTTTTTTTATAGGCTTAACTTGTGCCCCTAAGTCACAAGTTAGACAAACCCTTCTTAATAATATGTCGACTTTAAAGTTTAAACAAAATTTTTACTAACAAGTTACTCGATATAATATCCAACGTTGCGTTTACTAACAAAAAACAAAATTTTTTGAGCTGATAGTAATAAGTTTTCGTACATTCGTACGCCTACTCAGTCAACAAAGTTTTAAAAAGAACTTGGGATTTTAAGGGAACTAGAATAATTTGTCAACTTTAAACTAGTCAATATAATACCCAAGGTTGTGTTTATTGACCCAAAAAAAAAATGAGGAATGCTAAAAGCCTAAAACTATAAAAGTTTTACAAAAATATATCAATAAAATGGCATATCATCTAATTTGTGATATTCTATAGTTTCTTTTTGAATCCGCTTTCTTTTATACATCCACAAATAAATATAACATGTCATTGTTGAATATTGTTTTGTAAATCTTATGATTTTTAGCATTCCTAAAAAAATAGAGCTGACGTAATAAGTTTTTGTACATTCGTACGCCAACTCAGTCAACAAAGTTTTAAGAACTTGGGATTTTAAAGGTACCAATTCTACCCATTTTTTTTAGTTAAAATAAAACACTTTCACCTTTTTATATCTCAAAAATTGTTAATCGTTAGACGAAATAAATAGCACAACATGACAAACATTTAATTATTTTTTAATAAAGTTGCACTTCCATATGCTTTCAACAAAAAAAATTTGTATTGTTTTTGTTTTTTCGATACAGGAGTTTGCATGCTATATCATATGTGATATAACACTACTTTGTAAGTTTGAATACTCAACTTGCTATCGTAGAATTGGTATAAGTATTTGTGTAGAACTCTAAATAATCTCATTATTTTTTGCATTTAAAAATACAAATAGTTAGTTTTCCAACCATTTATCAAAAATAATTTTAGAACTTCCAAATCATTACATTTTATTAATAGAAGTTGGAGAAAATATATGAATTTTTCTATCGTTAGATATATTACATGTGATATAAAACTAATTTGTAGATTCAAAGATAGAACAATTGTCGTAAAATGGAAATAAGAGTTAATTTTCGGTGCAAAAATCAGTGAATCTTTTGGGTTGTATAAAAATACTTTTGCTCATTTTAGGACAGCATGTTGAGTATTCAAACTTAGAGATTAGTGTTATATCACACGTGATATATCAAACTAGTTTGAATATCATTTTTTTTCTATTTTCATCAACTTTTATGAATAAACTGTATTGATTTAGAGGTTAAAATATCGTTTCTGATTTATGGTTGGAAAACTAAATATGTGTATTTTTTAATGCAAAAATGGTGAATCATTTTGAGTTTTATACAAATAATTAGGCTCATTTTACAACACTATACAAGTACCTGTGCATAGCAACGAGATTTTATAGTAGCAAATAGTTATAGTGATTGTTTTTTTATTTTATTTTTTATTTTTTTTAATCGTGTATGAATATATGTTCTTATAAACCGTGTATATATATTTGTTTTCGGTTCTTATTTTCCATTTTTTATTTGAAAGGTTGTTAGATCATGTTTTGATAAGTTTTAATTTATTAGTTTACATTTTTAATTTTTAAGTTTTCAAAATTTAATAATAGGGATATACCTTTTAAAGATAGTATAGATAGCAACACGTAGTTATAGTGATAGTTTTTCTAAACCGTGTATGCATATATATTCTTATAAACCGTGTATGTATGTTTCCGGTTATTATTTTCCATTTTTTATTTTGAAATGTTGCTAGACCATGTTTTGATAAGTTTTAATTTATGTTTTCATTTTTAATTTTTAAGTTTTCAAGATTCAATAATAGGGATACACCCTTTATAGATAGTATAAATATAGATAATATTGAGCGTTCGAGCATTAAGCGAGTTTGACTTTCAAAATATATTCTTTAATCTTCCCCAACTTCTATGAATAGATAATATTGATTTAGAGGTTCAAAAATTATTTGTGATATATGATTGGAAAGCCCCAAGGATGTGCAATTTTCAATGCCAAAAACGCTGAACCATTTTGAGTTTTACACAGATGCTTATTATCATTTTACGATGACTTGTTGAGTGTTCGAACTTACAGATTATTGTTATATCACATGTGATACATCAAACGAGTTTCACTTTCAAAAAATAATCTTCTATTAATATGATCAAATTGTATTGATTTGCAGGTTCAAAATTAATATTTGATGTATAGTTGGATAGCTAAGGGTTTGTATTTTTCATTGCAAAAAACGAAGATACTTGGAATTTTATACAAAAATACTTATGCGCATTTTACGACTATATGTTGAGTGTTCGAATTTAAAAATTAGTATTGTATCAAATGCATGTGATATATCATTCAAAATACTTCTATCTAGAAAAACCAAAAGAAAAGAAAAACTTTTTCGAAAGTATATCAAAGTACTCACTTATTGAAAGATAATAAAATGTTCGTCGCGATTGTGAAATTTATAAGGTTAATGATTTACTGTTTTTGAAATATGTAATTTTTTTAGTAAATGGGGGTTGAAGACTTGAAGTAGGTTTAATTGAAAATATTAATTAATCTCCTCATTTATAATTTTATGAAATGAGTCACCAAAATTTGTTTCGAAACCCCTATTAGGGTGTGTTTACTTTTTTTTGTTAGTGCCTCTCAATCACAAGTTCACAACTTGTGTATATAATTTTTTTTTTTTTTTTTTTTTTTTTTTTGGCCCACTAATTCCTTTTCGTCTGAGTGCTTAGAGCAATAGGTGCAATGAAGAGCAAAATCTCCTCATTCGGGCCCTACGGGGTGCCACGTCACCATGACATACATCCCTTTACAACCCCATTCCAATAACATACCACAACTTACTCATTTATTTCTTTTATTCAAATACCCAAATAAACTACTCGTAAATTCTTTTCATTAAAATAAAAATACAATATATCAAATTCAAACACATACGAAACATAAACTAACGATACGAAAAAAAAAAAACGATACGGGACTTAAAAAAAACGATACAACAAATCATATAACACCGTGAAACATTTCATTCATCCCATTTGGGGTGGTTTCTCAAAACCTCCCACACGTGAACATATTGGAAGCTTCTTCCCCCAAATCGTTGTTCAACAATGGTCTTTGCATTCTTCAGAATTTCACTGTCATTTTTCCCACTTGTAGAATGCAAATGTTTGTAAATAGCATTGAATTTTTGACATTCACTGCTAAGTCTTGTCCATTTTTCCATGACCGTATCTTTGTTACGATTGTCACCGTCAGTATGATTGTTGAACATGACTACAACTTGATTCCAAAATGAGTGTTCAGTGTTGTTGTCTACGGCTTGGGAAACTGCAACCCAAACTTCAGCTAGCAAGTTTTCTTCTTCTTTGGACCAACGCTTATTCATTTCAAATGTGTGAAAAATATTTGAAGTTTGATATACAAGTGTGTGAAAAATAGCCAAGAATGTTATGTTATTTATAACCGTTTGAAATTTAAAATTCAAATTCGAATTAAAAAACGAGCGGGATATTTAAAATTTAAAATTCAAATTCAATTTTAAAAAACGGGCGGGTTATATTTTGAATTTAAAATTCAAATTTGAATCTAAAACGGGCGGGATATATGTATAACCTTTTGAAATTCAAATTCAATTTAAAAAAGGGGCAAATGTCTAGCCTATAAATACCCCACACTTATCACAGTTTTCTCACACACAAACACATTCAAACTTTACATATTCAAGATCGAAACTCAAGCTTTAATCACTGTAAATGTCTTTCAAAAAAGATTTCTCCCAAAAATTCCCCAGTCCTCCTCGTCCTCCTCGCCAAAATTTCTCTCAACAATTCCCCAGTCCTCCTCGCCAAGATTTTTCCCAACAATTTTCAAGTCCACCACATGAAGCAGTCAATACTCCATCGGAAGATATCTTTCTGGTTTTCCAACCAGAAAATGAACCGGTGAACACTCCACCGGTTATCGAACAAGAACCAAATCCATTTGGTCTAACTGAAGATGAACTCAGACAACTAGAGCAAGATGAGGAAGTCTGGCGAGAAATGGAACAACGTGAACTAGAAAAGGAAGCTGCTCGTTTGGAGCAGCAAACTAGGGATGAAGAAGAACAGAGGAAGAACTGGTTTGACATAATGGAGGCAAAGTATTATGCCAGCAAGTTTAGGTCATCTTCCTTCAGTGAAGACGGTTGGGTCTCAGATGACTCCTTCAATTAATTTGTAGTTTCATTGTTGTTGTCTTAGTTTTTATTCCATGCTTAATGTAATTTTCATTTGATGATTAATGTATTTCTCCTTGTTAACTCTTTCTTCTTCCTCAGACGCAACACACAGAGTTCACAAAATACACACACTTCACAAACACTAATTTAAAAAAAAAAAAAAAACATTTAATATATATAAAATACCCGCTTGTCAGAAATCTTGCTCGTCGTCTGCACGAGTAAGACTGAAACGGCGAATGATGGCGAAGGGGTGCGGTACAATGGCGATGGATGAAGAGCTAGCCACGTAGGCACGGCGAGGGACGAAGAGGACTGCACCGTTTGCTCTTAGAGGGTAGAAATACCCACTCATCCCTAGTCAGATGCTCTAACAGACAGACATGGAGCCCACCATTCTTATTAGTCACTGAATCGGGAAATAAAAATAAACATGCCCTTAGGGCACTTCTAACGGTAACACAGGACCTGCTTTAAGGTTCCAAAATGGTGCGTTAAAGCCACGTTAAGGGTTGAAAGCATGATGCGTTAACGCAGCGTTAAGGGGCTGAGTTAAACCCTTAACGCTGCGTTAAGGGTGCGTTGTGTAAAAAAGAAAAAAAAAATCACTTTGGCCCCTAAAACGGCCTAAACTAGCTGTTAATTTCAAAAAAAAAAAAATACATTTTGGCCCTTGCGTTTTATAGCCGTTGAATCAAACGGCTATTTGTATAAAAAAAATAAAAAAATAAAAAATAAATAAATAAATAAAAACCATTTTCACTCTCCTATAAATACCCAATTAATACCACATTTTTTTTCACAATTCCACAAATCAATATACTACATCATATACTTTCATCTTCAACCTTCCACACACAAAAAAAATGTCCGGCTTCAACCTAAACGACGACGATACCTTATTTAATCTCCTAAACACCAGGTGGAATAACCCAAACGCCGGGTCATCTTCAAACCCGTACCCACTTGGCTTGTCGAGTCAACAACTTTACGAACAACATCAACAAATGCTATATTACGAACAACAACAACAATCGAACCTAAACACCAATTTCTCCAATCTTCAATTCACCCAACATTCACAACAATCTCAAACCGCAACCCATGATGTTCCCGATACTCCAACGTCTCCTCCAAAGCCACACAAGCCGCGTATCAAACGAAAGGCCAAAAAAACAAAAAACCCCGAACCTTTGGAGGATGATGAAGAAAATACCGACATCATCAAACGTTGGAACCCACAAGAGGAAAAATAACTTGCGTCATGTTATGTTGCCGCGACGGAGGATTCACAAGTGGGTCGAAATCAAAGCAAGGATACATTTTGGCAACGGGTGAAAAATTAGTTTAATAGAGTCAATTTTCAAAAGAGAAACAAGAATATGATCCAAGGTAAATGGAAAACGTTGAACCGTGATTGCTCAAAGTTCAACGCCTACTACAAACGTTCCCAACGCCAAGAAAAAAGTGGGGAAAGTGAAATGGATATCCTGAAACGTGCTAGACAAATGTATCGGGACGAGCACAGAACCGCTCCTTTTAACAACGAGGAGGCTTGGGAGGTTTTGCGAGATCATATGAAATGGGACGCGCCGGAAGGGATTGATTTAACCGGCGATGTCCCCAGCCAAACAAACGAGGGGTTGTTTGGTCATGATGAAAACCCACGTCCTATGGGAACAAAGCGTGCTTCAAAGAAAGCTAGATCCGAGAGCACGGGAGAAACGAGCACGGGAGCGAATACGGGGGGAACGAGCACGTCTAGCCTATTCGAGGAGGCTATGTTTGAAAAGGCAAACAGCCCAAGCCGCATATCGGGCAGCCCAAATAAAAGACGAGACGATAAAAAGGTTGGAGGAAATGAAATTTTTGATTATTAAAACTGAAGGGAAGGATCCAGACGTAATGTATTGGATCAACGAAGAAAAAGATCGAATCAAGAAAAAAATACAACCTCCAACGTCCTCAGTAGATTTAGGATTGTGTTTATTTTTATGTTGTAACTTTTTTTTTTTTTTTTTTTGTTATTATTATTATTATTATTATTTTTAATTTCGTTGTAATTTTTTATTTATTAAGTATGTAATGTAGTATGTTTTTAATGAATGTTAAGTTTTTAATAAATGAAGTATTATTATAAGTTTAGGGGTTGAGTTTGAAAATATTTGATTTAAAAGTGAGTTAAGGTGAGTTATGGTTGGGAGTGTTTTTTTTTAGTTAAAGGTGAAAATGTTAAAGCTGACGTTGCAGTGTGTTAAAGTTTAACCCTGTGTTAGGGTTGGGAGTGCTCTTAGTCTTTGATGAAACTTTCTACATACCGATAATGGTCAAAACATATAGAGATCAATAAATATATATTCTTCCATTGTCACCTTAGAATTATAAAAAATGCGATGACAACAGCGACACAATAAAGCTTTTGCCCAATATATGCGAAAATTAGTCACATACCCCATTTCAACCTGTTGTTCCTCAAAATACCCCAGTATACAGCCGTTTTTTGATATGCCCCAACATGTCGCGTATACATGTAAGCGACATTCTTGACATACACATGTTGCGTAACGAAGCTCGGGACAAAAAAAAAAAAAAATTTTTATACATGTCGCGTATATATATACGCGACATATATATATATACGCGACATGTGTGTAATTTTGCATGGGGAAGGAGCTAATTGCATGGGGAAGGAGCATTTTGCATGGGGAAGGAGCAAAACCAATTATTTGATTTGATAGAACGAAACGCATTTTGCTATATTTGTACATGTCGTGTACAATTTTTCACATATGTAGAAACACACTTCCGGCAATTCACATAAGCTAGAAACATAGTTCCGGTGGTGCTTTGTTGGTGGTTTGGAGGCGTGGCAGTGGTGAAGTTGTGGTGGTCAAGTGGTGCTCCGGTTGTGCCGTTGTAGTGGTGTGGTGTGGTTGTTGCTGGTGGCGTTTTGTCGTTGTGGTAGTAGTCTTGTGGTGGTGGTTGTGGTAGTGTGTACTGTGTCATAATGGCGGAAAATCGGGTAATTTCGAATTATAATTTTTTTTGTCATTATAATTATTGTTTATTTGTTACGTATATATGTTTTGTAAATATATATTTATTATGTCTTTTGGTTATTTTAGGATTATTCTGCGCAAGTTACATGTAGAAGTAGGTTGTCTTTAATTGGTGATATTAGAAAATTGATATTGGACACCCCTAAGGAACAATTGTTTAGAGAAACATGTTTTGGTTGGATGTTAGACATGCCGGATATGCAAGAGAGTGGGGTGTTAATACACTATTTTATATGCCACCAAGTTGCTTGTCAAGAGGGAGACACAAATATAGTTCCATTAAGATATCGTGTACGTACTCTTGATCGTTTAGGTGAGGTTGAAATTCAGTTTGGGAGGGAGGAATTTTGTATAGTTACGGGTTTAAGGTTTGGGACTGATTTTAGGGAGTCGTATATGGATGGACCTAACTTGTTTAGGAGACGAGTGTTCCCTTCTTCTACCGATTCCCGTAATATACACGTTCGTACGTTGTTAAGAATCCTAAAAAACACTGGCGACTTTAATAAGTTGAGCGACATAGATGGTGTTCGACTTTGTTTGTTAGGTGTTTTGATGTTGGTGTTGAAAGGTACTGAGCATGGCAATATAGTGGACGGATTTTTGTTTAGGCTAGTCGAGGATTTAGATAAGTGGAATGTGTATCCGTGGGGGTCGTATGTATGGCCAACTTTGTACCAACATCTCCGGGATGCAGCATTTGAGCGTAGGGATAAGCACTTTGCTGAGGGGAGGGACCCTAGTAAACTTCCTAAGTACACGTTAAATGGATTTGTATGGGCTTTCAAGGTATGTCATTTATCTATTTATACAGTTCATGTATATTTTTTTATTATTATTATTATTATTATTATTATTATTATTATTATTATTATTATTATTATTATTATTATTATTATTATTATTATTATTATTATTATTATTATTATTTGTTTTTTTTTAGATTTGGATATTGGAGATGTTCCCGAAAGGTGCTAGCCCTTATTTTTTCATTCATCATCGAGTGTTGCATCCCCGGTCCATTGCATGGAGTTTTAACAAATTGGTCGTTAGACCACGTATGGACAAGTTTTTGGACGACCAATTGAAGGTGAGTTTGAGATATCCATTTTTTTTTAACTATTATGAATTTAATATTGTTTAAGTTTTTTTAATGACATATATATTTTTCATGTTTTTTACAGGTAAGACCACCGTTGCCTAGGCTTACACCGGATGAGTATGAGGAATTGACCGAGTGGTGGCGTGACAGTAGAGCGTATTTCGAAGGGAATCCGGTCGCACCTCCGGTGATAGAGCCACAAGCATACCATTCTATGGATCAGGATATACATCCGGCTGTTTTACAGAAGTTGGCATCGTATGACGCTATGTTGAAAGAATATGACCTGAAAATAAAAGAGATTGAAATGAAGGTAAATAGTTTTACATCAATTTATTTTGAGTTTATGTATAAATATCATTGAAGGCTTGTTAATTGTTTCATTAACATTTTTACTGCAGCAAATCCAACTTCGCAATAAACAACGAGTACATAGAGAATCAAGCGTTGTTGATGATGAAAATGTTGGTTTTAGCGACGGGCCACCAAATGACTCTTTCTTTGATGGTTTTAGCGACGGGTTCGCCAAGTTTGCCACTCCTATTGATCACCAGGCTGGTCCATCCTCCCGCCCTAGCGATGCGTTTCCCTCAACCGGACATACTGCTAACCGTACACCAATGGGGTTCGCCATGTTTGCCACTCCTATTGATCACCAGTCCTCCCGCCCTAACGATGCTGCTGACATCCAGGTAACTTATTAATTTTCGATTATTATTTTTAAATTTGGTCATTATTTGTAATTGATTAGTGATTGTTTTTGTTACATCAATTATATGTTTAATAATGTTAATGACGTTAAAAATTTATTTGGTTAATCTTTTTTAAGGGTGCGGTCGACCGACCAAGGAGGGATTGTCGTCCGGGTAAATATCAGCAATTTCCCTGGACCCAACAAGGACCCACTACAATCCTCCCTAAAAAAACGTGGAGCTAGGGCTAAACCAACAAAGAGTACGGCAACAATTCCACGATTTAACCTAGAAGAATTACCGGTTGATGATGATGTTACCTGTGTTGGTACATCTGTTGGCTCACCTTTGAATATTCCTAATGTTGATCCTACAAAGGTACTACTTAAAATGTTTTAAATTTATTAACATTTGATTTATATAATTAACAAACTTGTAACGATATTGTATATTTTTTTCTTAGGTAAGGCGCAATAACTATCCAAGTTTTGAGGAATTTCTCATGTACCCGTATGGGATATACCTTGACTGCCATCCAAAGGGTTGGGTGGTAGAACCTATGTTCTTTCAACATCTACTTCCGGATTTATACAGGATGGGTAATGATCCGGGTCCAGAGGATAAACGTGGTTGGTTGTCTGACGATGTAAGTGTATTATTTTAAATTGTTAGAGGTTTAGATTATTTAAGTTTCAAGAACATTAAATGATTTAGTTTAATCTTTTGAATCAGCATATGAATTGTTGGATAGAGCTATTAATCAGAAAAAGGGTAGACAACCAACCATGGACAGTGGCTAAATCATGGACTGCATCTGTGTTCCCGACCGAAAATGGTAACGTGTCCATGCTTTCGATTAATCCGTCGCTGAGGGGAACATTGGATGGTAGCACACGTCCATACCCGTCATGGGATGTTGTACGTTGGGTAAGTAAAGATCTTTCAATATATATTTGTTTTGTATAAATTACTCTTTACTAGACTATGTAATTGTGTATACATAAATAAATTTTATATGTAGGTGTTGATGCCGATGAATCCGACACAGAATCACTGGGTGACAGCAATTATTGATTTACATGATTCCAGTTTATTGGTACTCGACTCTATGCACAGCATGGAACGTTGTCAACAAATAAGAAAGTATGTATTGGATTTTACCGAAGTTGTGAACAAGTTTTTAGAAGAGCAAGGACATTTTACCAGGACAGGACGTGGACACTACAACTTCGAATTACATTACAACAACGTACCATATTTAGTCCCACAACAAGGAAATTCAATGGATTGTGGAGTAATCACATGTTGGCTAATACATGAGTTTGTTACGGGTAGATGGCCACCACAATTTGATATTAAAAATGTTGATGGCTTTTTCTCCAATATTAGATGTAATCTTGGTAGCATGTTTTACAACAGTAGGTGTGAGGACACTAGTTTGTGTGGATATGATTAATTAAGATGTTGTTAGTTGTACAGTTTAACTAGTATGTAATGCTATTCTATGTTGAAGTATTTTTTTTCAACTTTTATTTGATATATTTTTGAAGCATTTATTCAAGTATTATTCGACTACATAAAGATGCAATACAATAACCATACATAGGCAAATTTTGAATCAAATGATAATGCGATTTTTGAATCCGGTTTTAAAGATGAGGCAAATTTCACAAAACCGAATTCATCATTTGCTTTCGGGTCAGATGACGATAAGAATGATGATGAAGATGTTGAAGATGATGGTGTTGTTGGGAAAAGCGAGAACCCAAAACCAACCCATCATAAGTGGAAAAATATTTTTTCGCTCATGCCTGACGTTCCAGAAACACCACTTTACCAGTCCAAACAAATAATTTCAAACCAAAATAATATTGATACAAATTTTTTCAAGGGAAGGTTTTTTGACACAAGAGATGACTTAGACAAAGCACTTAGGATGAAATGTTTAGAAGAAGGTTACCAGTTTTTAGTCGAAAGGGCAGAACCTATAAGATATTATGTTAAGTGCTATCATTTTAACGACTGTAAATGGAGAATTAACTCTAGACGCGTGGGAGGTACATCAGTGTTTGAAGTTACAAGTTTGAATGATAATCACACGTGTGATAAAACTCAAACATATCCTAACCATCGAAATGCAACTAAAAAAGTTATTGGTCACATTTTTTGTGAAAAGTTGAAAGATGCTAGAAGAGATTTAAAACCAAAAGATATGCAAAGAGACATGTTAACGCAATATAAAATTAGTATATCTTACCACCAAGCATGGAGCGGAAAGGATTATGGGTTACAAATGATTAGGGGTTCACCTACAGAATCATTTCAAATGTTGCCGTATTATTGTCACAACCTAGTAAAAAAAAAACCCAGGCACTATCACACGTATCAAGACAAATGAAGAAGGAGTTTTCGAGATGTTATTCGTTGCCATTGGTGTTTCGGTAAGTGATTCTGATTTTCATGATTGGTTTCATTGTATTCAATTTAGGGTAGGTTTACATAGTTTAATGTGTATTCAATTTTGTTATTCAGATTCGAACTTTCTTACTCCATCTCCGACCACTGCTTATAGTTGACGGGGCACATCTGAAGGGCTTGTACAAAGGAACAAATTTGTTAGCAGTAGGCATGGATGGAAACAACCAAATTGTGCCTATTGCTTACGGTATATGCAGAGGGGAAACTGGTGAATGTTGGTCATGGTGGTTTTCATGCCTTAAAGAATGCATAGGCGATAGACAGGATTTGGTTATCATATCTGATAGGCATCCTTCTATTGCGTTAGCTGTACGAAATGAATACCCATTGGCGTTTCATGGTATTTGCTGTCGTCATCTAATGATGAACCTGAAGTTAAAAAGAGACGCAACAAAGGCGCTATTTTGGAGGATATGCAAAGCGTATACACCTGACGAATTTGATAGTAAGATGCAAATATTGCTGTCTATTCAGCCTGAGGCGTACCACAAGCTAATAGAAGCGGGTGTTCACAGATGGTCCAGAGCATATTGCCCACTAACTCGCTACAATTACTGTACATCTAACAGCGTCGAGTCTGTTAATGCTTGTACCGTAAAATCAAGGAAGCTGCCTATAACAATGCTGACCGAGCAATATCGAAAAATGGTGCAAGCCTGGTATTTTAAACGGCGACAAGTTGCTGGTATTTATTTTCAAACAGAATATATTTATACTTTTAATATTTATCTTTAATATAAAGTCACTTCTTAGAGCCTTGTTGTTTATGCAGCAAAAATGAAGTATGAAATAACTGATTGGGCAACCCATAAAGTGGAAAAGAGAAAAATCAAAAGCGCAACCTGGAATGTATACGGGGTTAACCAAGATCGGTTCCAGGTTTTTGATGGGAGATACAACCGGGAAGTGAACTTAGCGTCTAGGACATGTGATTGCCGCAAATGGCAGCTTTCCGGTATACCTTGTGGTCATGTTATTGCTGTGAGTAGATTTTTGGGTCAAACCAATTGTCTCCAGTACGTTCAGGACTGGTTTAAAAAAGCAAAATACCAAGCCACATATGCAGAGGCAGTGAATTTTGTTGGAGAGTTTCACGAATGGGAGTATCCAACACATATACAACCTATCACTCCTCCACGAATGGACAACCCACAACCCGGGCGACCAAAAAATACTAACCGTATACCATCCCAGGGTGAGGAACCAAGGGTAAGACATTGTCGTAGGTGCGGTGAAGCTGGACACACACGTGGGCAATGCAAGCAACCGTTCGTCCCTGATGAAATGTTAAACAAAAGAAAACAGTATCCCAGAAAGAAAAAATCCGTTAAGGAGCAACAACAAACTACTCCTTTATTCGACTCATACCCAAATCAAACTGATCATCACACCGTTCCTACTTATCACACATACCCCTCGCATGAGTTTGGACATAACACATTACCAACACAACCATACAATCCAAATTTTTACACAACAGGCCAGTATGACCAAGGGCAAGCAAGTAATGAACAACATGCTCATCATAACCCGGCACACGGCTCTGAACAATATAACTCCCAACCATACCCCTCCCAACCATACCCCTCGCATGAGTTTGGACATAACACATTACCAACACAACCATACAATCCAAATTTTTACACAACAGGCCAGTATGACCAAGGGCAAGCAAGTAATGAACAACATGCCCATCATAACCCGGCACACGGCTCTGAACAATATAACTCCCAACCATACCCCTCCCAACCATACCCCTCACAACATTTAAATGATCTAAACACTCAACAGTCTAATAATAGTTGGTTTAACTTGTTTGGTTAGTAACCAGTTTGCACTTTTTACTTATGTGTTTTAGTGTAATTGTGTTAAGTTTGTAACATTTGTTATGAAGCTTGTAATAAATTTCTTTTTTAAATATAGCATGTATTTTCAGAAAACCTTAATAAAATACTAGAAATGACAACTGAAAATAAAGATGCACCACGTCAGTTCCACTATTCATTTTTCACTGTTGACATGATAGCACAAACAGTTCCACTATCCATCGTCCAAGTCACAGTAAGACTAATTTGTAATTCTATCTATGTTCTAATAGTAATGTCCTATTATGCTTTCAAATTTCTATTATCCAATTCTCGATGATATCATTTTCTTTATATGTTTTCAGCTTTAATGTAAAAATAGTATTAAATTGATTACTCGTAAATCACTTCTGACAAAGAAATGACAACTCACCTTTGTGGTATCTATATATATATTCTTGGGTTATGTGGTATCAAGTTATCAATACCAATTGTGTCTTCTTTCATTCACCAAATGTCAACATCTAATAACCATACATTCGAATTCACTATCAACTACAATGGAAAATTTATACTTAACCCACTAACATATGAAGGTGGTTCACACTTGAATATTATTGTTCCACAATTTGATTTTAAAGATATGGTTACCTATCTGAAGAGAAAATTACCGTCAATGGTCCAAAGTCTATATTACATGTTGCCACAAAACAACACGTTAAATGGTATGAAAGAAATTAAAAGCGATTATGATATTGATGTTATGTATGACTTCGCAAATGTTGCAGGAAAGATCCAAATTTTTGTTTCTGACAATCGCGAAGATCTAACCACAATATTGATTCCAGATGATGGTTGTTTTGAAGAATCATTTGCATGTGTAATTTCAGAAGAAACAAAATTAAAACGTGAAGAGCGTGTCCGATATCTACATCAAATGGTAGAGAAAAAGAACAAACGTGAAGAGCGTGTCCGGTTTAACATTGAACGAAAGAAAAAAAAAAAAACCTACGATGCCGTATTCACAAACCATTTTCAATTTTATTGTTCACAATAATGGTCAACTGGTTTGCAATGAAGGAAAGCTGGAGTATGTAAACGGTTGGAAGATGAACATCAATATTCCAAGAATGAAGCTGGATGAGCTGAAACAATACTTGTCTAACATTGTCGATACAAAGATTCATGCTCTTTATTACGAAGTTCCGCACACTGGGTATTCAATCACCGTCAAGCTAAGAAACAACTATGATATGCATGTGATGTTTGATATTTCAGCATCACAAGGCGGCCAGTTGGAAGTTTACATTGACCATTGCGGTGTCAGTTTTATTATTGAAAAGCATGTATGCCCAAATGCTGCTTTGGCAAAAATGATGGATCATGTGATAACAGACTACACCAGTGAAAACGAAGACGGAAAAAAAATCATAGGACAATCAAATTACACTTTCGATCAAATGGTTGAATGGGCGGAACAAGAACACTTTGAGAATGAGGAAGCTAAAGCAGATGAACGTCATAGAGCCCTATGGAAGAATCGTTTCAATTATTAACAATATCAATCAATAAGTGTCTTGTATGCTTTAAGAATTTCATCTTTATATGATTTTTGTTATCAGTGTTTCAATAAACATTACCATAAGTTTCCAAATTAAACATTTATTCAAATAAGAGTAGAAACGTTCATTAATAAAATACAAACCAGTTAACACAAAACAAGATAAGCGCAATCATCTTATTTGTTGGGTTGAACAACATACAATTGTGCCACCCCAGCAGTAGCAGTACAAGCACATTCAACAAAAAACATTACTTCATCATCCTCAGTAATGTCAATACGATAGTTAAACGAAGCCAACTTACAGGACAAATTAATCGGAATATTTGGATCTAAATTGAATTTCTTCAACACCAACCCAACTAGCCCTGCGTACGTCAAATCATTATACATAATGACACCTCGATGCTGATCATCATAATGTAACACACATTTAAACTTCTTAATGTTAGAATCCATGGCACTGTTAAGAGAAGTAACAAATATGTGAAGAAATCAAATCATAGCTAGCTTATATAGCAATAATTTAGGTCAGACAACTTTTTAAAGGTTCTGAACAATGAAATGACAACTCACTGACAATGTCGCGTACGCTTAAAATTATACACGAAAATATGACACTTTGAAATGACAACTCACTGACAATGTCGCGTACGCTTAAAATTTTACACGAAATATGACACTTTGAAATGACAAGTCCCTGAAAATGTCCTTTTTATGCATTTGTTAGTACCATTATGCATTTGTTACGGCTATAAATACCCTTTTTATTATGTCTTTAAAAGAGGATCACAAAACACAAGCATTCCACACATAAATCAAACACCGGAGTGTTTTGTGGGGAAGGTGGTGTGTTGTAAGGCTATACGCAGTGGGTCGTGTTTTATCGATCGTGGACACAAAAAAATGGCTTGTAACCTTCCACACACTGTCAAACAAGTTCAAAACTATGTCAAAAAACAAGTCGAAATAGACGACAAGGAACGCCAAGATGCAATTGTCGAAGTTATTAAGAAGTTTGAGCTGGCGAAGTTACGCAAACAACGCCTGAGAACACGATACGCAGCTTGCAAAGATATCTCTGTCGAGAGAAAATATGTGATCGACCAGTTTTTGGACGATGAGTATCGCAAAGACGCTGATGTTGTTGAAACATTGTGGGGTTGTGTGCAGAAGATAGAGAACGAGAAATCCAACAAGATACGTTGGAGTTTTGAGGAGAATGTGGCAGCTGCTGATGCACCACAACAACAACAACAATTTGTGCAAGGTGCATCAAGTTCATCTGCACCAAGGGTTGTTGAACCACAACTACCGCAACCTCATCTTGATAATGATTGGAACTCTGAGGACTCTGTGAAACCTGATGATGAGAATGTGAAACCTGATGATGATTGGAACTCTGAGGACGAGCGGGAGCTGAGCAGGATGGAAGCTGAGTTGGAAGCAGAGAGGTTTGCGAGCTTTGATCCGTATGACGACGGTTTCCGCTCCGACAACTCGCAGACCTGGGATCACCCAGATTATAATTGAAGTTTTAGTTTTTAAATTATTATTGTAATGTTTTAATTTCTGTTTATGTAACGTTTATGTTTTTATTAATAAAAAATTTACATTTGAATTATGAATATCATGTAATGTCTACGTTTAATTTTTAGTTGTTTAATTCCGTATCGTTTCGTTTATGTAATGTTTACGTTTTATTAATAAAATTTGTGTTTACGTTTTATTAATAAAAGGAAGATGATACAATATGGGTTGCCACTGATCTGATAACCCACAAAAAAAACCCTAATATCACACATGCCAAAAAAAAAGAAACCCTAAAAATTTACACACATGTCGCGTATATATATATATATGTCGCGTATATATATACGCGACATGTATAAATTTTTTTTTTTTCCCGAGCTTCGTAACGTATCGTAAGGTAACACGTGTATGTCAAGAATGTCGCTTAAATGTATACGCGACATGTTGGGGTATTTCACAAAACGGCTGTATCCTGGGGTATTTTGAGGAACAACAGGTTGAAATGGGGTATGTGACTAATTTTCGCTTTTTACTTTTGCCCAATATATTTGAATAAACAGTAACGTTGATTGTTCAATAATTCATGTTCAACATCTTTTTAGATAATATATAAAGTTGATATGCTCTATTATTAAATTTTAAAAATCAAATCCTTCTACAAATAGGTGATATTCTAATCAACTAATCTGAATCCTCAATAAAAGAACCCATAATGGTCTTAAGAGTTGAAAAATACAAGTCATATAATCGGGATGCATGTTAAAAGAAAATAGGATAATTTCGTATATATACTCAATCTAAACATCAAAATGTCATATTATATATATATATATATATATATATATATATATATATATTATATATATATATATATAGGGTAAAGTTAAAATAAAAAGACAAATATCCGTACACTACGTAGAAAGATTTTTTTTTTTTAAAGTTCGCGAAAAAATCCAAAAAAATTCCACAAGATCGGATATGTTGGTGCATAAAACTTTTGTAAAAAAAGTTTTTCTGATTTTGAATTTTTATACGTTTTTCTTAATGCACAAAAAACGAATTTTGATGCGCAAAAAAATTTTGATGCACAAAATTTTCAACTTGTTTTAGTTAGATGCGCAATGTTATTTTGATTAAAAAGGTCAAAAAAAACTTGGGTGCAAAAACGAATTTTTGATGCACAAAAAAGCGATTTAATGCACAAACGTATTTTTTGGGAAAAAATATCCACTTTTAGAAAAACTTCATTCACAATTTTTTCATGCACCAACATACCTGATCTTGTGTAATTGTTTTGGTATTTTTAGAGAAAATTTTTGAAAAAAAAATCTTTTTACGTAATGTTCGAATATTTGTCTTTTTATTTGATTTTTATCTTATATATATATATATATATATATATATATATATATATATATATATATATATATATATATATATATATATATATAACTCCAAAATACAAGTTTTTAAATACATGATTTACAATGTATTTAAAACATAGCTTAGATAAATATGACATTATGATGTTTAAGTAAATATATAATCGGGACACTTTAATTTGGTCAACTTGGAAAAACATGGCCAATATGATCACTTAATTCATTATCTAAATTTTATTATGAAAAATGAAAATTTGAGGAAGACGGTTAATCGATTAATTTTGTATTCTCCTTTTCCTTATGTCATGCACGGTGTACTATCTAATATGTTCAACATATGCTTAGATAATAAAATGACGACGAACTCAAATTAAATAATGTTCAACATATTTCTTGGATAATAAAATAAGTTGATATTCTTTATTATCTAATATTCAAAAAATTATCGAAGACTTCTGAATAGATATTATATTTATGTTGCATCATGCGGCTTTATTTATTTGTTATAATGTTAAAAAAAAGATAATAACGAGCTCATGATAGCAAGAGTGATGAATAGCTTTTTTATACTTAACTTTTGGCAAGCAACTCTTTTGAAAGATATGCATATTGGAATAAAACTTAACGATTGTGTTTCTACAAATCCTCTTACTCATGAAATTTTGACATGTGACACAACTAACGGTATAGATGATGAGTATAATGCACACGTTAAATCTTTAAGTAGGTAGAAAGATAAGTAGGAATATAGCAACAGGGCCGGTCATGAGATTTTGGATGCCCTGGGCGAGCCGAGTGAAATATGCCCTTTGTAAACAAACAACACATTTTCTTTTAAGGGTTTGGAACGTGGTCAAGCCATGCGGCTCATCCCCACGCCGATTGTTTTTATTAAATAAAAGGTTAATATATAAGGAGATAAACTCCGAATAACAAGTTTGAACATTGATCACCTAAAACGATGTCTTCGTTTGAACATTGATCACCTAAAACGATGTCTTCGTGCATTTCTTGAATCAGAAGCATCAATTATCTTATCATAATCGACATTTGCTAAAAAAAAACTACTTTCGGTACCCTCAATCGCTAACTCGTTCAGCCTCTCTTGACTCAATGTACTCCTTTGCTTACAAGTAACTCTTTTATGTTTGAATCTAAACTGTAAGTAATATAAACACATAATTCGTATGGTTCTTGTGGTTTATATCCGAATTAGAGAGAGAAAAGATGAGAAAGTGGGAACCTAGAGAGAGAAATAAGAGTGTATTTGATTGAAATTGTGAGAAGGTCTAACCCTCTCCCTACGTGGGAGAGGGTATTTATACACATACATAATACGCCCCGTGTGGGCAGTGGAGCGAGCTGACAGTGGGTAAAGACCTGACCCACTCCACGAATACTATAATAACTAAACTATTACTAATAATCCTACGAGCTACTTTGTTACACCCATACCCCGATGAGGTGCCATATGTGTATACAATATGTTATGTATTATATGTTGTGAGTTAGCTAAATAAAGAATGTGTGGTCAAGTTAGAAAGGATAAAACTAGGAGGACTATAATGGCCAAATGACCAAACTTATTTCTACACATGATTAAATGCCTAGCTTAGAAAAATCTGAAAAGTGTTGGAGGGTTCCTCATTGTGTCAACAAATAGAGGAGAAATAGGAGGGAAGAGCAAAATTGGCAATTGAGCTTAAATCTACCATCCAGAAGTGATCAAGGAGCCTTAGAGAAGCCTTAATTGTAATCTCTTCATCTTGTAAGTATTTTTCCCCAAATGTTAAAAATTAGGGTTCATATGGTGGGTTTTGAGAATTATGGCAAAAGGTAGTGAATTGATGGTCTCCTTAGTTTGTTAGTCACTAATTGTAGTTAATCTTGTGATAGGGAGCAATTATAGAAGCCCAATCAAAGCCAAGTAGGAAGCTAGTAGGATTTGAGGTAAGTATATGAGTATAACTTGTTAATGTTAGGATGTTAATGCTATGATTGTGTTAATGTGATTTGTTATGGAGCTTGTGAATGTATGATAGCTTGGATCCAATGCTAGATGTGTTAATATTATATAATTACTTGCTTGGTCAAGGTGAGTAATAATCCCATTTTATACTCCTTGTTAATGTTATGATTGGTGTTAATCACCAATCTTATGTAAATGTGATGTTGGTCATATCTTGTATACTTACTAAGCGTTTTCGCTTACGGTTATAGTTGATGTTATGTTTGTAGGTTCAAGTGGAGGAGCCAAAGGTAAGGATTTGGCGTAGTTGTAGCTTGGAAGTAAGTAGAAGTGTAGCTAGAAGCTAGCCTAGAATACCACAACCTTTTGGACCAAGCGTGTTAAAGTTGAAAGCCCCAACGTGTCCTTTCGTGTGTTTGTATACTTTAATCCATATGGTCATTTTGTTATTTAGTGGTCTCGTCGTCATTTAAAGTCTTTTGTTCATGTTAAGTCATGTAACTTTGGTTGGGTCAAGAATGTTCAAGTGGTGCTTGTATGGTTAGTGTGATAGTTAAGGGGTGTTTGGTACACGTATGTTTCCACCCATTTTGATAATTAAACGGGTCATGTAACCATGGAACAAGTTTGAAATGATAAGTAAATGAAGTTGGTCAAGTTTGATGTAAAACGAAAGTCGTATGGGTTGTTTATAGTGAAAATGGATTAAAATGGGTTATTTGCATAACCCGTCTAATTTGTAAAGTACTATTTTCGAGAGTCAAACGGTAAATGTTTTTGTATGAAAATGAGCCCATTGATATACTAAGTAAATCTGGAAAGTTTGGTGAGATAACGAATTCGGGAGGTCGGGTTTTCAATCGCGAAACTTGAAAAATGATTCGGGTGATCAGCAGGGTCTGAACCGCCGCGGCTGGGACCTCAGCCGGCGGTTCAGCCCAGTTTTTGGACCCCCAGCCGGTGGCTGGAAACATATGTGAGTTACTTGTGTATCGTTCGAATGATTTTTAGGACCCATATGTTGGATATTTTTATGACTACGCCTGGCCACCGTAGTGATAAAAATATGGAACATATGTGAAGTTGAAATCATTTGGATCATACATAGGTGACAAGCTAGGGTGTTAGCATAAAGATAGAAATGTCATTCATGCATCGGCTAGGTATATAACTGTGCTTAATGTTGTGAATTGCTAATTTTCAGTAAGAAGAAAATGGAAACCCCTCACACGAAGGAAGTCGCGAAAGCCACGGCTTCCAAGCATGCCGAAACTTCGGCAAGTGATGCGGGTAACGATGGTAAGGACAATGAAAGTTCTTCCTCTAGCTCCGGAGGCCTTAACTTTAGAGGTTTCACGGGAGAGGAAATGAAAGCCCTAGACTCAATGATGGCAAAAAGAGTGGGTAAGGCTATTGAGCAAACAATGCCCTTCTATGTCAAACAGACAACGCAAAATCTTAGATAACTAATGAAAGAAGAGTTTAAGGAGTTTAAGAAAGAGTGTGGTCCGGCGAAAGAACCTAAGAGTGACAAGGCAACTTACCGGGACTTCACGGCTTGTGATGTACCACGGTTTACCGGTGTTCTTGACCCAATTGTTAGTAATAGGTGGATTACGGCTGTGGAAGGTGCTTTCCGTCCTAGTGGTTGTGAGGAAAGGAAGAAGGTTATCTATGCTACTAACTTTCTTCGTGATAGTGCTAAAACTTGGTGGGAAGGAAAGGTTTGTGAGAAGGGGGAACCTTGGGCCGAATCATGTACTTGGAAGGAATTTAAGGAGTTGTTTAGTGCCGAATATGCTCCGATTGAAGAGATTGACAAAATTCGAGAGAAATTCCAATCTCTCACCCAAACTAATGAGATGGTGAATGAGTTATGGAGAACGTTTAATGATATGGTTCCGTATTGTCCCGAATACCTTGGGAATGAGAAGCTTAAAGTTGACAAGTTTCAAAGGATGCTTAAGGATGATATCCGTGATGTGATCTCGCCATTCAAACATACCACTTTGGAAAATCTTTTCAGTAGAGCTAGGGTAAGGGAAGCGGACTTGCTAAGGAGAAAGGAGAAAGAGGCTAAGGAACCAAAGAGGAAGCTAGAGTTTGTAGATCGAGATGGGAAGAAAACTAAATTTGACCATGGCAAGAAAGGCATGGGAAACAAAGCTAAGGTAGCATGCCCAAAGTGTGGTAAGTTCCATCTTGGAGAATGTAGGCGTAATACGCCGGGTTGTTACGAGTGTGGAGCTCTAGACCATCAAAGCAAAGATTGTACCAAACCGATGATAGTATGTTACGGGTGTAACGAGATAGGGCATAGGTTGAGGGATTGCCCGAAATCGATGGCAATTGAAGCAAAGCCACTGAGAACCGTCGAAAATGAGAAAGTGGAGATTCCAAAACCAATAGCTCGGGTCTATCAAATGAGTGTCGAAGAAGCCAAGTCGGGGTCCGATGTCATCACAGGTATTCATCTTGTTAATTCCGTACCTGCTCGAGTTTTGTATGATTCGGGTGCTAGTGTGTCCTTCGTGTCTTATGATTTTTGCAAGCAACTAACTTCCCCACTAGTTAAACTCCCGATGCCCCTAGAAGTTGAAATAGCCGATAGTAATGTTGTTGTAGTATCGAATGTGTATCGAGACGTGGAGTTAGAGATTGATGATAATGCCTTTAGGATTGACTTAATTCCCATTATGCTCGGGGAATTTGATATTGTTATTGGTATGGATTGGCTTGACAAGTATAACGCGGCCATCCTCTGTAGCCAAAAGATCATTCGAGTTGTGAATCCTAGTGGTCGTGAAATGATCATTTATGGGGATAAAAGAAAGGGTGAACTAAAGTTATGCTCCGTGATGAAGGCTAGAAGATGTTTATCGCGTGGTTGTTATGCCTTCATGGCCCACGTGGTGGATACGAGCCTTGAGAAGAAAAGCATCGATGATGTTCTGGTTGTAAATGAATTTTGTGACGTTTTCCTGGAAGACTTGCCGGGTATTCCACCCGAAAGGCAAGTCAAATTCCGTATTGATCTTGTTCCGGGTGCTACCCCTATTGCCAAAACTCCTTATCGCTTAGCCCCGTCCAAAATGAAAGAGTTGATGAGTCAACTTCAAGAATTGCTCGACAAGGGTTTTATCCATCCGAGTAGTTCACCTTGGGGAGCTCCAATCTTGTTCGTTAAAAAGAAAGATGGTAGTATGCGGATGTGCATCGACTACCGCGAATTAAATAAAGTCACGGTAAAAAATGTGTATCCGTTGCCAAGAATCGATGACCACTTTGATCAACTTCAAGGTGCACGATGGTTTTCAAAGATCGATCTCCGTTCGGGTTATCACCAATTGAAGGTTTGAAAAGAAGACATTCCTAAGACGGCCTTTAGGACCTGATATGGACACTACGAGTTTACGGTTATGCCTTTTGGTCTCACGAACGCGCTTGCGGTTTTCATGGATCTTATGAATCGCGTATGTAGACCGATGTTGGATAGGTTCGTCATAGTGTTCATCGATGATATTCTTATCTACTCAAGGAGTAAGGAGGAACACGCCGCGCATTTATGGGAGATTTTAGAGACATTGAGAAGAGAAAGATTGTACGCCAAATTCTCAAAATGTGAATTTTGGTTACAAGAAGTTCAATTCCTCGGTCACGTCATTAATTCCGATGGTATTAAAGTTGATCCTTCAAAGGTGGAAGCTGTAATGAAGTGGCATGCACCAAGGAATGTTGGTGAGATTCGGAGTTTTCTTAGCCTTGCGGGATATTATCGTAGGTTTATTCAAGACTTCTCCAAAATTGCATCATCGCTAACAAAACTCACTAAGAAGAACGCTACATTTGAGTGGGGCCAAGAACAGGACGAAGCCTTTCGTACTCTACGGAGAAGGTTATGTGAAGCACCGGTTCTCGTGTTGCCGGAAGGGACTGAAGATATGGTGGTTTATAGCGACGCGTCTTATTCCGGTCTCGGATGCGTTCTTATGCAAAGGGGAAAGGTGATTGCTTACGCCTCGAGACAACTAAAGAAGCATGAAGAAAATTATGCCACTCACGACCTTGAGTTTGTGGCTGTGGTTTTTGCTCTAAAACTTTGGAGGCATTACTTGTATGGTGTCAAGTTTGTGATTTACACCGATCATCGAAGCCTTCAATACTTCCTTGATAAGAAAGATCCGAATATGAGGCAACGAAGATGGTTAGACTTGTTGAAGGACTATGATTGTGAAATTCGCTACCATCCCGGTAAAGCGAATGTTGTGGCGGATGCTTTGAGCCGCAAAGATCGAAACGAAGTCACTAAGATTCACTCGTTACGGATGATTGTCACGACCGACCTTTTTGATAAAATCAAGTTAGCTCAGGAGGAAGCATTGAAGGAAGAAAATAGGGAAAGTGAGCGTGATGCGTGGTTTTGCGACCTTACAATAGGTTTTACCTCTCGAGGGATCTCAAGAGGCTTGCAATCCCCACCAGGCAGTGTACCTGACCGATGTAGTATAGTGTAGTGGCAAGTACCGGGGGATTGATCGTTCTCTAGGGGAATAGTGTCGTTAGGATTGAAAAACTACTCTAATAGGTCTAAGGGTGAGGGAAGATTCTTTTTGTATTTTTTATATTTTTATAAAAGCAAGTAAAATCTCGGGTTTGAAGGAGTGGGCGGAATTAGTTGCTAGTCAACTAACCCAAATAACTACAATTGCAAATAAAATAAAATAACTGAAAATAAAAAGGTTGTGGAACTTATATGGAGAGAAATGTGTTTACTTAGATTTCCTTACTCCCTAACTATCTTTTACCGGTTGATTAGTGTGTATTAATTGCGTGGATGACGGGTGTATTCCTTAATACCAATCGTGGGGTGGCGTACGTACTTCCCCAACTCTATAAGCTCCTACTTCACTCCTATGTCGAGCCGGCTAAGAAGCTCCTAACATGGGATCACTAGAATTCGCTCATGCATTAAATACAACCATAAAAACCTTAGTACGCATTGGTTCATGTTTCTTAAGACGTTCAAGCAAGTTACCGTATAGGAGGTTAGCCAGTTTTCTTAAGCAATTAATAACACACTAACAACCAATAATCAATAGTTAGGTTTCATTAGATCTAAGCAAACACAAGATAAATCTAGCCTAGCATGTTAAATAAAAGACAAGAACAAGATATAATCAAACAACACATAGACATATTGAATGATTAATTGATTACTTATCTTCAATTGAACATGGGAGATCCAAGGGTATAAAACCCTTAAAAATGGCAGAAAAATCGTCTTAGGGTTTCTCCTCACAAAGTTGCACACTAATGACTAAAAATTATGAAAATATATATAGAAAATCAGATCTGACGGCGTCACGTTATAGAGCTGACGCCGTCACCTCGCCGCGGTTAGGGTTTCTTGATGGCCTTCTTGACGCCGTCCCCTTTTAATCATCCAAAATCCTCTCCGGCGCGTCAGGGGTTGATGGCGTCACAATGGTGCTTGACGCCGTCACAGGTACTTTTCCAGCCGATTTTGAGACTTTGTCGTTTTCTTCACTTTTATGCTCCAAAAACGTCCAAAATGCTTCCTTTTCCAGATTTCTTCTCCAAAGTACCTAAAATGACAAAAGAAACGATTTAGGGCAATATTTGATCAAATAAATACGATTTAGGGCTTAAATGACCCCCTAAAAGCGGTACACTTTTCGCTTCATCAAATACCCTTACACTTGAGATTTGCTTGTCCTCAAGCAAATGCGCTTTTATTCTAATCATTCCTTGTGTCAAGATCACCTATATCCTCATCATGTGTTTTAGTAGAATCTAACCCTAACATTTTCCCTAGTATCTCAAGTGCTTCTCTAGGCATCTCAAATTCTATATTCGAATCATAAGGATCATCCTCAATATTCTGACTGCTATATTCAAATTGCCCAAAAGATTCATCATGTGTTTCTTGAGATTCATCGTCATCGATCATAAAACCTAGGTCTTTTTTATCAATGTGATCATGCTCGGCTAGATCCTCCATCACATCAAGATCACCTAAGTGTTCACCCTGTATTATGGTTGTGCCTAACCATGACATGCAGCTAGGTGGCTCAACTCTACCCTCATCCCCAAACAAACTTGTTTCATGATCCTTGAAATTTGTGGTCAATTGACTTGTATTAATGTTTGTTGGGTTGTCAACTATATAATAATATTGGGCACAATTCTCAATAGCTTCCCATGCTTCTTCAACACTTAATTCCCTAAGATCCCTACCGGCAAAATAGTAAATGTCCCTTTGGGCATGTCGGTCGACACGATCGTAAAAGATTTAAGTTAGGGACCAAAAATCGAAGTTATGATGAAGGACTTTTTGGAGTAAATATTTAAAACGAGTCCATGCATCATAGAGAGGTTCATCTTTATGTTGTTTAAACATCAAGATGTCATATGGAGTGGGTGAATTACGTGGTTGGTAGTATGGTGGATTCGCGTTCTCCATAATGGTGAACGGAAGAGTCAATGGAAATTACGAACAAACACACAAAGAAAAAGATAGACTAAAGAAAACCTAGAAAAATAAAATAAAAATCTCACTAGAAAGGAATCTAGTGAGTAGACCTAATAAAATAAAAATTCAACCTAAACAATAACTATTCCCCGGCAACGGCGCCAAAAACTTGATGCGTGGTTTTGCGACCTTACAACAGGTTTTACCTCTCGAGGGATCTCAAGAGGCTTGCAATCCCCACAGGCAGTGTACCTGACCGATGTAGTATAGTGTAGTGGCAAGTACCGGGGGATTGATCGTTCTCTAGGGGAATAGTGTCGTTAGGATTGAAAAACTACTCTAATAGGCCGAAGGATGAGGGAAGATTCTTTTTTGTATTTTTTATATTTTTATAAAAGCAAGTAAAATCTCGGGTTTGAAGGAGTGGGCGGAATTAGTTGCTAGTCAACTAACCCAAATAACTACAATTGAAAATAAAATAAAATAACTGAAAATAAAAAGGTTGTGGAACTTATATGGAGAGAAATGTGTTTACTTAGATTTCCTTACTCCCTAACTACCTTTTACCGGTTGATTAGTGTGTATTAATTGCGTGGATGACGGGTGTATTCCTTAATACCAATCGTGGGGTGGCGTACGTACTTCCCCAACTCTATAAGCTCCTACTTCACTCCTATGTCGAGCCGGCTAAGAAGCTCCTAACATGGGATCACTAGAATTCGCTCATGCATTAAATACAACCATAAAAACCTTAGTACGCATTGGTTCATGTTTCTTAAGACGTTCAAGCAAGTTACCGTATAGGAGGTTAGCCAGTTTTCTTAAGCCTAACATCGATAAACAATCATCCAATACACTTAATAACACACCAACAACCAATAATCAATAGTTACGTTTCATTAGATCTAAGCAAACACAAGATAAATCTAGCCTAGCATGTTAAATAAAAGACAAGAACAAGATATAATCAAACAACACATAGACATATTGAATGATTAATTGATTACTTATCTTCAATTGAACATGGGAGATCCAAGGGTATAAAACCCTTAAAAGTAGCAGAAAAATCGTCTTAGGGTTTCTCCTCACAAAGTTGCACACTAATGACTAAAAATTATGAGAATATATATAGAAAATCAGATCTGACGGCGTCACGTTATAGAGCTGACGCGGTCACCTCACCGCGGTTAGGGTTTCTTGATGGCCTTCTTGACGCCGTCCCCTTTTAATCATCCAAAATACTCTCTGGCGCGTCAGGGGTTGACGGCGTCACAATGGTGCTTGACGCCGTCACAGGTACTTTTCCAGCCGATTTTGAGACTTTGTCGTTTTCTTCACTTTTATGCTCCAAAAACGTCCAAAATGCTTCCTTTTCCAGATTTCTTCTCCAAAGTACCTAAAATGACAAAAGGAACGATTTAGGGCAATATTTGATCAAATAAATACGATTTAGGGCTTAAATGACCCCCTAAAAGCGGTACACTTTTCGCTTCATCAGAGCGTATCACTTCCCACATTCCACATCTTGAAGAAGATAGTCGTGGGATTAAGACTCGGTATGGAAGGGTTTACATCCTTTTTCGTAGTGACATCAAAGAATTGATCCTAGAGGAAGCACACAAGTCAAAATATTCTATTCATCCAGGAGCTACAAAGATGTACCGTGATTTGAAGAAGAACTATTGGTGGCCGGGTATGAACAGAGATTGTGTAAAGTACGTTGAGAAGTGTTTAACTTGTTTAAAGGTCAAAGCCGAGCATCAAAAACCGTATGGAAAGGTTCAACCTTTAGACATTCCGGTTTGGAAGTGGGTAAAGATCACGATGGATTTCATTACGAAGTTTTCAAGAACGAAAAAAAAAGAACGACACGATTTGGGTCATAGTAGATCGCCTAACCAAGAGTGCTCATTTCATTCCGATCCGAGAGAATATGCTCGTTCATAAGTTAGCCAAGATTTACGTTAAAGAGATAGTCGCACGTCATGGAGTGCCCATTTCTATAGTATCCGATAGAGATGGACGTTTCACATCAAACTTTTGGCAAGATTTCCAAGAAGAGTTAGGTACGAAACTACATATGAGCACGGCCTTTCATCCTCAAACCGATGGGCAAAGCGAGAGGACGATTCAAACTTTGGAGGATATGTTACGAGCCTGTATGATTGACTTTGGAGGCAATTGGGACGATCATTTACCTTTAGTTGAATTCGCCTATAATAATAGTTATCATGCGAGTATAGATATGCCACCCTATGAAATGCTTTATGGTAGGAGGTGCAGGACACCCGTGTGTTGGGAAGAAGTCGGAAGAAGGGAATTGGCGAGCACGGACGTAGTGTTGGCTACAACGGAAAAGATTGAAATGATTCGTGCAAGGCTTAAAGCGGCACAAGATAGGTGGAAAAGCTATGCCAATAACCAAAGAAGACCAATTGAATTCGAGGTTGGTAATTTGGTTATGTTAAAAGTTCCCCGTGGAAAGGCGTTTTTAGGTTCAAAAACAAAGGGAAACTTAGTCCTCGGTTTATAGGACCATTCAAAATCTTGAAACGGGTAGGAGAGGTAGCATATGTGTTGGAATTGCCCAAAGAAATGAGAGGTATTCACAATAACTTTCATGTGTCATACTTAAGGAAGTGTTTGGCGGATGAAACAAGTGTGGTCACCTTAAATGACATCGAAATTGATCCGGAGTTGCTTTCGCAAGAGGATGAACCGGAGGCTATACTAGGAAGGAAGGTGAGGTAATTAAGAAACAAAGAAATTTCGTTGGTCAAAGTTCAATGGAGGCATCGTAAAGGTACGAGTATTAGGTGGGAGACGGAAGCGAAAATGAGGAGCAAGTATCCTCACTTATTTCAAGAATAGAGTTCGAGGAAGAACTCCCATTTAAGAAGGGGAGAATTGTTACACCCATACCTCGATGAGGTACCATATGTGTATACAATATGTTATGTATTATATGTTGTGAGTTAGCTAAATAAAGAATGTGTGGTCAAGTTAGAAAGGATAAAACTAGGAGGACTATAATGGCCAAATGACCAAACTTATTTCTACACATGATTAAATGCCTAGCTTAGAAAAATCTGGAAAGTGTTGGAGGGTTCCTCATTGTGTCAAAAAATAGAGGAGAAATAGGAGGGAAGAGCAAAATTGGCAATTGAGCTTAAATCCACCATCAAGAAGTGATCAAGGAGCCTTAGAGAAGCCTTAATTGTAATCTCTTCATCTTGTAAGTATTTTTCCCCAATGTTAAAAATTAGGGTTCATATGGTGGGTTTTGAGAATTATGGCAAAAGGTAGTGAATCGATGGTCTCCTTAGTTTGTTAGTCACTAATTGTAGTTAATCTTGTGATAGGGAGCAATTATAGAAGCCCAATCAAAGCCAAGTAGGAAGCTAGTAGGATTTGAGGTAAGTATACGAGTATAACTTGTTAATGTTATGATGTTAATGCTATGATGGTGTTAATGTGATTTGTTATGGAGCTTGTGAATGTATGATAGCTTGGATCCAATGCTAGATGTGTTAATGTTATATAATTACTTGCTTGGTCAAAGTGAGTAATAATCCCATTTTATGCTCTTTGTTAATGTTATGATTGGTGTTAATCACCAATCTTATGTAAATGTGATGTTGGTCATATCTTGATGTAAAACGGAAGTCGTATGGGTTCTTTGTAGTGAAAATGGATCAAAACGGGTTATTTGCATAACCCGTCTAATTTGTAAAGTACTATTTTCGAGAGTCAAACGGTAAATGTTTTTGTATGAAAATGAGCCCATTGATATACTAAGTAAATCATGAAAGTTTGGTGAGATAACGAGTTCGGGAGGTCGGGTTTTCTATCGCGAAACTTGAAAAATGATTCGGGTGATCAGCAGGGTCTGAACCGTCGCGGCTGGGACCTCAACCGGAGGTTCAGCCCAGTTTTTGGACCCCCAGCCGGCGGCTGGAAATCTCAGCCGGCGGTAGGGCGGATTTTCGGATTCTGGCGATCTTCAAAAAATCATATCTTTTAATCCGTAAGTCGTCACGGGTCGTGCCACCCGTTGTTTTGAAGGTAATTGAGTCTAGTTTCATTTAAAAATAATTTCAAGGTCTGAATGTTTATATATTTTTGTCAGTTGTCAAAATAGTGACCGAATATCCGTAAAAGTCAAGCGTTTCTGCGTGTAAAGTCATAATTTTTGGTCTAAGCGGGCACGAGGCTTAACATACTTAATGCTAATGAGTACTCGGGGTGACCGAGTCTTCATATGAATATTTATATTCCAAATAATCTCCCCCTAAGGGAGGTCACCCCGAAAATTACACTTTGAATTCTAGCATTCTATCATAAGAATTTGACATCCTAGCTCGTAGTCTTTGATTCTTCTAAGTCTTTAGTCTTTGTACTTTCAGCAGTGAACTTTTGATGACCGTTCATTTGTCTTGGGTGATCTTTGAGGATTCTTTGAGGTCATCACCCAGCGTACGTCTCCAACTCATCTTTTGGCAGCATTGTCTCCATGTAATGTTGTAATCTTTGGACCGACATGCTCACACTTTTCTGGATCATGATTTTCAGCATCAGAGTTGCGAAAGCAGTGTTGAAGGCCTTTCATTTATCATGATTTCTTGGATTATGATGATGAAGTGTGAGCATGGGGTGATGAATCGGCATCTTTTCAGCAAGCAGCTGCAACCACCAGGGATTCCTGCAAGCAGACAGTTAGCAATAAAACATCCGGCACTTACAGGTTCGGACTTCGAGATTGTTAACAGCATAGTGTGAAAACTTTCTCTAATCCTTACCAAGGCCGTTCCTAAATTGGATACCCCCGAGAGGGCTTACAAGATCTACCGAAGTACATCAACGATTAGGTGAGTCGCTGGAGTTCACTCCATGACTGTAGACCGTTTGAAACCGTCGCAACCACTAAGCGTAATCCACAAGGAATTACCGAAGTGACCTGCTTTCAGGGCTGTTTGATGTTGACCCTGGCAGGAATTTTCATTCAATCACTGAGAATTACATTTGTAAATTCCCTCATAAATGTTCTGGTAGATTGCTAAGATCTGCGTAGGACTCATAAGTTTACAACTGGTGTCCGTAATGTTGAACAACCAGTGTAGAAGTGACATGTGTTCCTATGAGATCTTATGATGTATCTCGCGGCTCTAGACTCGATAAGTGCAATTTTGGTAGTCGGAGACTGGAGCGGTGTCTCCTGTTTCAATATCAACATGACTCGTAATGAGTAGTCGATAGATTATGCAGGGTTCCCCGTGAGAATGAAAAAAGTTCTTTTAAGAGAACTTGAGTGGCTAGAAGGTTTAGTGCAGCGCGTCACTGGGTCCATGACGTCTTGTCTTCAATACCGGCGTCACCTTAGTAACAACCAGTAGCATATGAATTGAACCCAGTTTCTGCCCTAAGGTTGAATAATTGGAGGGCTGTTTCTTTTCACCCTTTCTCATTACATTTCTTTTTAATTCTTCAACCCCCTTCTTTCTCCTTTCTCACATTACTTTTTTTTTTTTTTTTTTTTTTTTTTTTTTTTTTTTTTTTGCATAATCATACCTAAGGAATTTCTAATACTAACTATTTGGTATTGTCCTTGGGTAGATCCCTCCGGCTCTGGCGGATCATAGGACGGTTTTCCTAACCTTAGCCACCTTATAACACCATGACTATCCTATGCTGCCATAAACCATTTAAATAAGTTTAGAAAATATGGGAGAAAATGTGGTCAGGTTTAATATGTGCTGATAATGGAACATTACTTATGCTCCCCATCAAACCAAGAGGGGGAGTGTCTGGTCACTACTGATGTTGCATAAAGTTTAAAAAGGTGTCAGAAATTTGAGCAAATGCTCTCCCCCTCAATTAATGACCCGTTTTCTATTTAAAGAGCTGCAGTCATTGAATTGAGCGTCAAGTATTTGTGAAAATTTAAGTCCAGTTACCACCTTATGAAACACCAAAACTCTCCTGAAGAATCATAGATGAGAAAGTGTTGGTGATGCAAAGAAGACTTCTCTTCTTATACGAGAGATGATGCACTGAAGCGTACATCAAATCGAAGAAACATGGATATAAAGTAATCCATGCCCGGGTGAACTTCACCCAGTGGGAGGAACAACTGTCTTTTTGGCGACGTGCTTTCCCCATAATGAAGAACGGGTTACAGTCTGAAGTAACTGCAAGCCATCGAGACATGTTTTAACCGTTTAGTTTAACTTCTGCTCGAGCTTCATTTAAAGACCCGTGTCATTATTGAATGACATTTCTAGGACCGTAAATGTTATCGATAAACAGAAGACATGCCTAGAAGAGCTATTTTTGGTATTTTTGTGTTTTTCTGATTTTTTATGGTTTTTATAGGTTTTATATTTTTCTATTTTCTTTTTGGTTTAAGATATATACAAGTATATACAAGGATATGTGAAGCAAATCCCTTACTCCTCGTTTTCTTCTTGAAGACACTTGAGGGATTCAGGAGTCAAACTCTTCATGCCAAGTCGCGGGAGAATAAATTGAAACCGTTCTCTCGGGAGTGCCTTAGTGAAGATATCAGCCAACTGAAACTCAGTCCTTACGAAGTAAAGTTCAACAATCCCTTTCTCAACCTGTTCCCTTATAAAATGATGCTGGATATCGATGTGCTTTGATCGGGAGTGTTGGACATTGTTGCAGCAAAGAGCAATAGCACTTTTGTTATCACAATACAGAGGAATCTTGTTGTATGCAAAACCATAGTCCGATAGTTGTGATCTCATCCAAAGAATTTGAGCACAGCACGCAGACATGGCAATGTATTCAACCTCTGTGGAAGATATAGACGTACTCATTTGCCTCTTAGATGACCAGCTTACTAACTTTTCCCCCAAAAACTGAGCACCTCCCGACGTACTTCGACGAGTATCTTGACACCCCGTATGGTCTGCATCTGCATAGGCCGTGAGTTCCATGGCAGTGTCCTTAGGATACCAGAGACCCATGTGAATTATTCCTTGAAGATATCTGAAGACCCGTTTTACCGCTTCCAAATGCTTTTTGGTGGGCTTGGATTGGTACCGAGCACACATGCATACTGCGAACAAGAGATCTGGCCTACTAGTGGTGAGATACATTAGGGATCCAATCATACTTCGAAACTTAGTTTGATCAACCGGGATCCCAGAGAGGTCTTCATCCAACTTCGATCTCTCAACCATAGGAGTGTCAACAGGATCACTTGAATCAAATCCAAATTTCTTCAGTATTTCATTTGCATACTTGGATTGATTAATGAAGATGCCTCCGGGACTTTGAGAGACTTGCAAACCTAAGAAGAACGACATTTGTCCCATCATAGACATTTGGAACTTAGAACTCATCTCGTTCGAAAACCGCTCACATTCCATAGGATCAGAGGAGGCAAAGATAATGTCATCTACGTAGATCTGAACGTGAAGTAGATGTTTGCCCATTTTCCTAGTGAATAGCGTAGGATCAACAACACCTTTGGAGAATTTGTTTGCCAGAAGAAATTTAGACAAGGTATCATACCACGCCCTAGGTGCCTGCTTTAAGCCTTAGAGGGCCTTCTTCAAGCGATAGACGTGAATAGGACGATCAGGGTCCACAAATCCTTCAGGTTGACTCACATAGACTTCCTCTTTCAAATTACCATTTAAGAATGCTGTCTTGACATCCATTTGATAGACTGTCATATTCTGACTGGCAGCATTAGGGAGAAAGATTTTGATGGCTTCAATTCTAGCAACCGGCGCAAATGATTCTTCAAAGTCTATGCCCTCTTCTTGTCGATACCCCTTTGCAACAAGCCGTGCCTTATTTTTCAGAACATCACCGTGCTCATCGAGTTTCACTTTGAAGATCCACTTAAGAGCGATAATCATTGCACAATCTGGAGGAGGCACTAATTTCCATACTTCAAGTCGATCAAACTCGTGAATTTCTTCTTGCATTGCAGTAAACCAGCATTCTTTAGATAAAGCATCTTTGAAATCCTTGGGTTCGACTTTGGAAAGTACGGAATTAAAGAAACACCACAATGCATCAGTGGCAAGCTGCTTTCGTGTGGATACCGGACGAGAAGGATTTCCAATGATGTTGTCAATCGGATGATCATTGGTCCATTTTCTGAGATGATCATGTGGTTGAGGGTAGTGAACTGATGTTGCCGTGTTAAGATCCCCTGAAGAAGATGTCTCTGTAGAAGATTCATGAGCAAAGATATTCTCGAATGGAACATCATCAGCAGGAGCAAAAGGATTCACTTCAAAAGAATTATCTACTGCAGAGCCTTGCTGTACCAAAGGAGGTTGAATGTTTGATGATGATGGTGAGTGACTGGCAGATGGTGCATCTTGACTGATTGAGACAGATACAGATGGACCCTCTGAATTTTGTGGAACTGGAGCATCAACAACTGGAGGTACAAGTGGAGCTTCCGTTGTAGTATCTACCGTTGGTGGATCAAAATATTCATCAAACATCGGATCAAACAACTACTTCAACTCATCACTAGTAGGGGGTACATAAGGAACTGCAGGAGTGTGATTCTGTACAAGACCTGAACTGATTGGTCCAGGTGACAAAAGATTAGGAGCGGGTCTAGAACCAGTTTTTCCATGAGCCGTTTGCTCAGTCAGCTCATCAAATGTCACGTGAATAGTTTCCATGATTTTTCGAGTTCGTTTTTTGTAGATTCTGTATCCCTTGCAATCTGGTGCATACCCAACGAAGAAACCTTCGTCTGCTTTAGCCTTTAATTTTCCCAGATCTTGACTGTCATTTGTCGGATAACACAGTGCACCGAACACACGAAGAAAGGAGAGATCTGGTTTCTTGCCATGTATCAGCTCATAAGGTGTTTTGTTGTGAAGAGTATGTATTAGGGATCGGTTTTGGGTGTAACATGCTGTAGCAATTGCTTCTGCCCAAAGAAACATCGGTGCCTTGGAAAATATCAGCATGGTTCGTGCAGCTTCCACAAGAGTACGATTTCTTCTTTCAACAACGCCGTTCTGCTGAGGAGTGCGTGGAACACTTTTCTAGTGAGTTATGCCAATACTTTCATAAAATTGACTGAGTTGTTGGTTAACAAACTCAGTTCCATTGTCTGTACGGATGATTCTGACAGTTTTGTTGAGTCTCACTTGCAGCTGTTTGATAAGTTTGATGATAACCTCTGGAGTTTCGTCCTTGGTTCTCAAAAACTTTGCCCAAGTAAACCGAGAGTAGTCGTCGATCACCACAAGAATATATTTCTTCCCATTAATACTCTGAACTCTCATTGGTCCGCACAGATCCATGTGAAGGGTGTGAAGAGCTTCCATAATGGTGTTGTCAGTTTTGGGTTTGTGGGTTTGTTTCTTGCTTTTGCCCAGTTGATAGGCAGAACAAAGATGATCTTTCTCAAACTTTAATCTGGGCATGCCTCGTACAAGATCCTTGCGAGAAAGGTCATTTATGGTGCCGAAGTTTAAGTGATTTAAACGACGGTGCCAAAGCCAAGAATTGGTCTTTGAGGCCTTTGAAAGCAAGCAAATAGGAGAGGACCTCATCATTTCTTCAATAGAGATGGTGTATAGATTGGTGCCACGACTGCCTTTAAGAAGATCAATACCATCCAACTCTCTGATGAAACATGTGTGTTTTCTGAAAGCAACTTTAAGATCGGAATCACAAAATTGACCAACAGAAAACAAATTATGCCCTAGTCCTTCCACGTAGTATACCCGGGAAATAACACTGTCGCCAAACACATAATCTCCATAACCCATAATCGCCCCAAAATGGTCGTTCCCGAATCTAACTGTCCCGATAAACTTTTTCACGAAATTCTTAAGCCGTGAGCGATCCCCGGTCATATGTTTTGAGCAGCCTGAGTCCAAATACCAAAGGACGATTTGTACGACTTGCATTGGAAAACAGACAACGATGGATAAATGAAAAATGTGGATCCCCATGTGCAGCTGGGGTCCGTTTGGTTAGCATAAACAAACTCTGGAACAACAGGATTCATAGATGTCATGGTATTCATAGTGGAAACATCACTAGTAGCAGCAATTGTCCTAGTTGCAGGGCATTGTGTCACTAAAGGGAAAATTCGACCAGTTGGCCTTCATTCCTTAACAGTCACTACTTTCTTGTTAGTTATTCTAGTTAAGGGGCACTGATCCCCTATAGTGAATTTTCTTCCAGTGGGTCTCCATTGATAACCGACATTAACAAACATTTTTCCTGTTGTTTTCCAAATTTGCTTATTCATTTCAGGTTTCCTAACATTCTTAACAGGGGATCATTTAGGAGACATCAAAAATGACACAACACAATCATCATGATTACCAGAAATTAAACATTCGTTACATGTTTTACAAACAGCATTAGAATTCGAATTAATTACAGTACGCTTAAAGCTAATACTAGAATCGACACGATTCATTCCATTCAAGTCAAACTTATTGTTCCTAGGGTGGGCCTCTACTTTCTTCACATGATCACTCTTAGCCAGCGCAGTCCTATCTTTCCTGGTATTGCGACTAGGCTTTGACCCGCTAGCTTTGGTGTCACTGTTCACTCCTGTAGAAGCAATGATGGTAACTTTAGTTTGTTTTACTGCCACTTGTTTTTCTGGTTTTGGTGTGCTGGGTTCAGATGTTTTAGCGGTACATCAAAGGTTACATGCTTGTTCTTAATCGTTGAGGATGATGCAATAAACCTATCTCGCTTGTTATCAACCTTAGGACCTGTGCCGATGACGTATTCTAAGAGTTCCTGAGACCGTTTAGTGAGGAAGCAGGCATCTACAACTGCACTATCAAATGGTTTTTCTATCCTATCCTCTTCTACGCTCTCACGAAGGGTATCAAGGCTATCCTTAAGATGAGTGAGATATACTTGATGAGCAGACCTATTGTTCCTAAGGGGAAGTGGAATAGGCACAACATCAATTGCATATTTACTACAAGCAGAAACCTTTGGAACAACATTATCACTGGTGATGACTGGCATTTTCCCTTTCACCTGTGTCTTTAAATTCTCAATCTCATTAAGCAAAGAAGTTATATTTTTCATTTGTTTCATCACGTGTGATTTTAATTGAATCATATAACTCTTTGTAATGCTATTTGATTTCTGAATTTTTAGCTTGAAAACAATCATTTACATGTTGTAATTTATTGATGGTGTCTTGATAGTGAAAATTCTAAGAATCTAATGACGATGGTTTGTGGGTGCCAATCGCATCACTCTTATTTGATTTTAATTGGGCAATTTGGGCCCTCAATTGTCGAATCGTGTTAGTGTGAGCTTGAATTTTTTCATCTCGTTTGCTTAATTCAAAATATGCATCAAATTCAGGAGCATCCAAAGATGTTTTGGCATTTGAGATTTTAATTATTTCTTCTAAATGTTGATACTTTAATTGCAAATTAAGATTATCAACATCTAGTTTTGAAAAACGCCTAACCATGTTATCATGTTCATCATTTTGAATTTTCTCATGCAATTTCAAATTCTCCCCCTCAAGCTCAACAACACGATTCTGGGTAATATTCAATGCAATAGACACCTCATGAAATTGACAAGCAGTTAATGTAGAATCAGTAGCAGTATAAAATACATCCTGAGCAACACATCTAGCAATCAAATTCTCATTGGTGATGAGAATGTTCTTTCTCTCAATCTCACGACTCTTAAGTTCTATCGCATGTTGGGATACCACGTTTTCCATATCTTTAAACACTCCTTTCTTCTCTTTTAATTCAGTTTCAAGGGTTTTTTGCATACCCTCAAAATGTTCTTTGAGAAGTTTAAAAAATGGAATAACCTCAGTTAAGTAGCACCGTTTTGTTTGTTCAAAACCCCTTTCCCCTTCAGTAATTCCCGTTGGTGTAATTCTCTCTTCTTACATGTTTTATCAAAATCAGTAAATAGTTGACAAAGAACGTATATGGTAATTAGAGTTTTACATTCTGTGGGAAGAGTCAAAGGAACTAAGTGCCTGAGTGTATTGGGAGGATACACCGTTGCAGCCGCAATGTTGATCCCAGTGAGCTATTGATCTTGTTAATTATCTTAGATGTTAATCTAAAACAATAAGTATAGAAACTGTTCTTGAACCAATATTTAATATTATGCGGAATCTAGTATTTAATCTTAAGAAGAATTAATCAATCAAACACAATCGAATTCTCTTAACAAACACTTCAATATATTAATACGGTTACTCAAAAGTAACAGGGTTACAAAACCTTGAAGTGATTCGACTCTAACAATGATACGTATCTAATTCTAACCCTATAACCTCCTTTTATAGAGTAAGGAGTCCTTTACAAGAAACGTATACGTCTAACTAAATAGGATATATACAAAATCCTTTCCATACTTATCTAACCGACTATACATACTTATCACATAAGCAGTAGAATACTAACTCTAGCAGTAGAATCTATAAGCCTAGCAGTAGTATCTACTTAGTGTATTTCCTTGATCTTTTCAGCAACACTAGCAGTAGTATCATTGTAACTAGCAGCAGAATAATACTTAGACGATTTTTCATTTAGCATCATTAGCAGTATTATCCAAACTGAGCAGCAGCATCTCAAATCCAAACATTCCTCCCCTAAACTTTATATTTTCCTTCAAAATCATCAAGTTTCTTTTAAGCATAAACAAGCACCAGGAGGATGCTTCCAAACACTTACTTCTTCTTTTTCATCTTATTCCTATAATCTGGCCCATAGAGTTGTCTTTGCATCTTTCTAATTAGATCAATAGCCATTTGACTCCAACGATCAACATGAAGTTTAATATCTCCATCAACCATCATCTCAAATTCTCAAGTGTAGTTCTAGCAAGAGGATAATCCTTCTCAACCAACATGTAAAGTTGAACCCCTCCTCTCATTTCAATATTGTGAACTCCACATGATTCAAACAGTCTCCAAAGAGTCATTTTAGTACTTTTGGCTTGTTCAACCCAAACTCTGTCTTCAATATCAATTTCAAATAGAATCTTTAAATCTCCCCAGATTACTCTATCCAACTCAAATTGAGGCCTTGAATCACCATATTTGATCTTCATTAACTTCCACAGAGTTTTCAAATCTTCTCTATCAAAGTTTCTGAGCATTTGATTAAATGTCAAAAACCTTTGAGTTTTTCCACCAGCTCTGTTGATCTCCCACCAAGGAGTTTTTCCATCATAACCAGCTGTCCATCCAATTATAGGAATTTTAGAATTCAAAGGAACAGGATCAACATATATATCATCATCATTATCTACAACTACAGTCATCTGTTGTAAATCCTTTATTTCCTGTTCATTATCATTCTCCTTCTGAGATTGTTCTGAATGCACTTTTTCCTCACTCTCAGACTCAGAACTTTCCACAACTGCCTTAGACTTATCAATCTTCCTCTTTTTCTTCCTTCCAACAGATTTCAATACTCTGCCAGTTCTTTTAATTCCAATACCATAACCCTCTTTCTCTTCTTTCTTCACAACTTTTTCTTTTACCTTCTTTTTTTCCACCTTTTCTTTGTCAACCTCAGTCTCCACCTTCTTAAACCTCTTAAACTTTTCCTTTTCAAGCTCAGACCCTATAGGCACAAAGCTATCACTTTCATGTTTTGCCCTCTCAAACATATTTTAAATTTCATTATCTAAATATGGCTTCAACTGAACTAGCTTCCAGCCCTTCATATTCTTCAAGTAATACTCCTGAAACTTTCTTATTTGTTTGACAGTTGGTGGTTTGAGCAACTTTTTCTTCTTTCTCTCAGCAAGATACCTTTTCATTCTTTCTGCAGTGAATTTCTTTAACCATTTATCCCTTCCTTCATCAGTGAAAGTATCTTAATTTCCTCTTTGACTTGCTTCAACAACTCCATATCAGCTTCACACCTTATCCTCTCCTCATCCCAAGCATCCAATGCAGCTTTTGTTTTGGCCTCATCTTCTTCATGTTTTCTTTGTCTTTCAAGTTCTGCTAGATTTTCTTCCTCATACTCAGCTTGAATTTTCCTTACAGCTTCTTCATTAAACTTTTCTTGAAGCTCTCTTAGCCAGAACTCAAAAGGAACATCAAGGTAAGATTCAGGCTCTTCTGTCATTTTGCCTTTGCCTTTTCCAGAATATGTATGTGATTGAGTAGGTTTCTTGCTTGGAATGGGTTCTCTAATGGTAACTCCTTTCATAGGAACCTTTGGAGGTGGAGGTGTTGGTGTTGTTTGCTTTGATGTTGGTTGAGGTTGTGATTTAGGTTGTTGTGGTGGTTGTGGTTGTTTTGGTGTTGATGATTTTGTAGCCTTAAGTTGTAACATCACCTTAGCCAGGCTAACATCATCATCCAACTCTTCAGCAGTAGAAACTCCCTGAGTCTCAGCAGTAGGAACTTTAACACCAGCAGTAGGAACTAGCTCTGGCTCAGCAGCAGGATCATTAACACTAGCAGCAGAATGAATTACCTCAGCAGTAGAATCATCCTTAGCCACTTTTTCTTTGTCACCAACAGCAGAATCAACTTGAACACTAGCAGCAGCATCACCCAAACCTTTAATAGTTTCCACCATTACTTCTGTGTGTTTAATCAGCTGCTCTTCATTCAAAGTTTTTAATTTATCACCAATCTGCTCCTTTTTCCTTGTTTCCAAAGCCACTTCATTACCAGACTTGTCCTTAACCACAAATTCCTGATTTTCACCAGAATCCATATCCATATCAGCATTATCATTTCCCTCATTACCAGCAACACCTTCATCATTCAACTTCTCAGCTTCCCTTGAATCCTTGATTTCCTCCCCTGAATCCTTGTCTTCATTCCTCCCCTGTTTGGGAGCATCCTCCCCCAAACTTGGTTCAGAATCATTTCCACCCTTGACATAGATCCAATCTTGTACAATCTTTTAGTTTTGGAAGCCCTTGATCTCTGTAAACCCTCTAGATGTCTAATCATTTGCTTTAACCTCCTTATTTCTGCACCTTGAGTAGTTTTTACCATCATTAACTCCTGCTTGAGACCAAGAACTTCAATTGACAATGTTGTACATTTTTCCATTAATTCATTTATAAGTTTCATACTATCCTCACCACTTCGACCTGTGTTACCTGGTCCGAGAGGTGGATCACTGGAATGGTCATTGTGTACATTGGGTTCCATCAATTCCTCTGTTTCAAGTCTATCCTCATCACTTCGGGATGTGTGACCTTCCCTGAGAGGTGAATCATAGGATGTAAACTCAGTATCAAACCTAGTTTGATCAGCTGAGCCCCCCATATTTGCCATTTGGCTGGGGTTTCCATCATCTGTTTCTGGTTCATGGGAACCTTCAACAGTAGATGTTGCCTTGGTTGGGGTCTTACTTATGTTAACACTTTCCTGCCCAGCTACTAAGCCAGAAGCAGTAGTGTTGCCTTGATTGGGTCTTTTCAGGTTGAGGATTTGATGTTTCCAAATTGGGTGTGTGATGGGAAGTAGTTGTGATTTCTACTCCTTCACCCTGATTTTGAACTAATGACAACATATAAGGAAATAATGGTGTCACAGTTCCAGAAAAATCCTTGCCATCCTTTTTCAAGTATGAAAATAATTTCTGTTGAAGCACAGGACAAGTAAATTTCCTTTTATGTACCTTGAGGTTTGAAATTTGATTGTTTAGAATGAGTTGCAAAAACCTTGGGTAAATGTAATGTTTTCCTTGAACATGCTTTTTCAAACCATCCATTATCATAGCCGAAAAATTAAAAGGTTGTCCTTTGGCCAGAAAAATCATAGCAGATGCTTGAGTTGTACTGAATTCGTTCCAACCTGATGTTTTAGGGCTTAGACAATGGAGAATGGTATGAATCAAAAATTTCCATTGGGGACAGCAAAGACCTTTATAAAATTTTAAACTATTATTTTTCTTTTCATACCCCATGTTTTCAAGTTCCTCAAAAATGATAGAATTTTCAAGACAAGTTATTTCTTCATCATCTGCAAAGTGAAGAGCTTCTCTCACAGATGCTTTAGAAATAATTACCTTGTGGCCTTCTACCTTAGCCGTTAAATATTCTTCCCCATGTTTAGTTTTGATCTTAACAGTAGACCAGAACTTATCAATGTGGGAAACATATATAGTAGGGCTTGCTGTTAATGCATACCTTATGTGAGTAGCATTAAGAAAGTCTATAACTTCAGCAAAACCTTCAACTTCTTTGGTCTTTTCAAGAAAAGCAACCTGATTGTGGCTATCGGAAAATGTTCTTATCGACATTGTGAATTAGGGTTTTGATTTCAGGGGTTTTTCAAATCAGATGCTAAAAAGTGTGTTAGGGTTTGAATAAAAGTGAATTTTGGGCGCACAAAGTTAATTATGAGATCCAATTAGGTTTTTAAGCCATTTGGATCGAGTTAGGGGTAGTTGGCGCCAAATTTACAAAACCGACCCATCCCAGAAGTTACAAAGCGAGTTGCAGAACCCCAGCAGTAGAAAGTTTTGCCGAGCAGCAGAAACTTTGTAGCTAGCAGTAGAATGTCTGCTGATCCTTCCGAACACCTTTTTCTCATCAAATAAGCAATCCCCTTTGACTTATCCTGCAAAAGATTAGTCCAGAACCACAAAAACTCAAGAAAGAATATACCACAATAATCACAATCCATAGTTATACTTAGCAGTTGAATAAACAACTAGCAGTAGAACTAAATATAACTAATAGCATAACCAAATACATATCATAGCAAGCAGTAGAAACAACTTATTGTCTAATAACAGTACAAATCCTTACAAAACATTACAAAAACACAAAGAGATAAGAATTTTCAAAGATTGATTATTCCAATACTAGCAATTAAAAATTGAAATCTACCCACATCAAAACCTTTTGTGAGCAAATCTGCAACATTATTGTCAGTATGGATTTTAACAATTTGAATTAATTTCTTTTCAAAAGAATCTCTTATAAAGTGATGTCTTATCTCAATATGTTTTGTTTTTGAATGAAAAACAGGATTTTTAATAATACACATTGTACTGTTATTATCAATGTAAATTTTGGTGTTCATAAAGTTGTACCCATAATCCAGCAATTGATTCTGAATCCAGAGCACTTGTCCACAGCAACTAGAAGCAGCCACATACTCAGCTTCAGTTGTTGAATTAGCCACAACAGTCTGTTTCTTGCATTGCCATGAGATCAACCTATGTCCAAGAAATTGACAACCTCTAGTAGTTGATTTCCTATCCAAACATGCTCCAGCATAATCACTATCTAAGTATGCCACCAGATCAAAAGGTGAATCTTTAGGATACCAAAGGCCCAACCTAGGTTGACTCCTTAAGTACCTAAAAATCCTCTTTACAGCATTCAAGTGAGATACTTTAGGGGTCACTTGAAATCTGGCACAAGCACACACAGCAAACATAATGTCTGGCCTTGAAGCAGTTAGATACATCAATGAACCAATCATTGATCTGTATAAATGCACATCAACTTCTTCCCCATCTTCATCCTTGATCAGAGGCTTGTTGGACTCCATGGTTGTCTTTGCTGGTTTCACATCAGAAAAGCCAAATTTCTTCAAAATATCAGTCACATACTTGTCTTGACTGATCAGAGGCTTGTTGGATATTGCTGGTTTCACACCTTGTTTGTAGACCCAAAAATGATATCATCAACATATACTTGAACTAATAAGATATCCTTTTTGTCTTTATTTATGAACAAAGTCTTGTCAATGGTTCCCCTGCTGAAACCATTGTTTAACAAAAACTTTGATAAGGTGTCATACCAAGCTCTAGGAGCCTGATGTAAACCATACAATGCTTTCTCCACCTTGTAAACCCTATCAGGATAATCAGGGTCTTCAAAACCAGGTGGTTGGGAGACATATACTTCCTCATCAATTGTCCCATATAAGAAAGCACTCTTCATATCCATTTGATACACAGTGAAGTTCTTGTATGAAGCAAATGCCAAGAATAGTCTGATAGCCTCTACCCTTGCTACATGTGCAAATACTTCATCATAATCAATTCCCTCTTCCTGAGTGTATCCTTGATCCACCAATCTTGCTTTGTTTCTGATCACTATTCCTCTTTCATCTCTCTTGCATCTGAACACCCATTTAGTACCAATTGCCTTTTTCCCAGAAGGCAAATCAACCAAGGTCCAGACTTCTTGAAGCTTGAACTGCAACAACTCCTCTTGCATAGCTTCTACCCAACTTTCTTCTTGTAATGCTTTGTAGGCATTCTTGGGTTCCATTTGTGACAAGAAACAAGCAAACATACAATTCTGTAGATCCTTGTGGCTATTTTTCTGATGAAGAGATTGAGCAAATAACCCTTGATCAAACAAATCTCTGAAACCTTTTGTTTTACTTCTTGTTTGAACAGCAGAATGAACATCTCCAATAATTTGCTCCTTTGGATTTGTGTATTCTGGTGGTTGGAATAGGACTGACTGGAATTGCATTCTCCATATTGTTTAAGTCAGCCTCTGCACCAAATCCATCCAGAACTTCATCATCAGTATCTTCATAGATATGAACTAATCCAGGTATATCAGGGTCACTTGGATAGTTAACATCATCAAAGGATCTTCCATCTTCATCAGCAGTAGGAAATATTGGTGTAGCAGTAGAAACACCATACTTAGCAGTAGTAACTTTGGGTGTAGCAGTAGAACCACTGGGTTCAGCAGTAGTATCCTTTGGCTTAGAAGTAGAACCAGAGTAACTGCTGCTAATATTATTTCCTTCCTTTTCAACACTTTGTGGTTCTTCATCAACCACTTTTTCAGCATTAGAAGGTTCAGCCCCACCTTCTACATATTTATGAACAGCATCATCTTGTGAACTCTTGCCCTCTTTCACTTTGTCTGTGAAAATTTGATCAAGCTTCCACTTCTCAATCAAGACAAACTCCTTTGCAGAGTCATTCTCCTTAGCTTGTGTACCTGCATTGGAATTAGCTTGTGTACCTGCAGACTTGTTAGTTGTACCTGCAATTATTGGCTCATAATTCATACTTTTGGTTAATGAATCAATATCAAACAGCCATTCAGGTCCACTCCCTACAACATTAGTTGTGGTTTCACTAAACATAACATGCAGGTTTTCTTCTACATGCCTAGTTCTTTTGTTAAATACCCTAAAAGCTTTACTATTTGTAGAGTATCCAACGAAGAAACCTTGGTCTGCCTTCTCATCAAACTTGCCTAGGTTATCAATGGTATTTAAGATAGTAACAGGACACCCAAATGGTTTTAAGAAATCTATCATAGGTTTCTTACCATGCAACAATTCATAAGGGGTCTTGTTATGAGGCTTAACTACCTTACTCCTATTTTGCACAAAACAAGCAGTGTTAACTACTTCAGCCCAAAAAGTAGTGAGTAATTTAGACTCAGACAACATAGTCCTAGCAGCCTCAATTAATGTCATATTCCTCCTCTCAGCAACACCATTTTGTTGAAGAGTTCTAGCCACACTAAACTGTCTTAAAATACATTTTTCAACACAGAACTGATTCATCACACTATTCTTAAACTCAGTTCCATTGTCACATCTGATTACCTTAACTTTGTGATTAACTAGGTTTTCTACTCTTATTATAAAAGCCTTAAGAATGCCAGAAGTCTCATCCTTAGTTGCTAGAAAGAAAACCCAAGTGAATCTACTATAGTCATCTGTGACAACCAGGCAATACATTTTCTTATTCAAACTTTTCACATAAGTTGGCCCAAATAAATCCATATGCAACATATATAAGGGCTCAGAAATAAAGTTCACTACTTTGGACTTACAAGAAGCTCTGTGTTGCTTTCCCATCTGACAAGCAACATAGGTTTCAGAATTTTCAAAAACTTTTGAAGGTAAACCTCTTACAAGGTTTGCCTTAACCAATTTATTTATAGTTTTGAAATTTAAATGGCCAAGCCTTCTATGCCAAAGTTTGGATTCATCATTTGTGGCCTTGGCAAATAGGCAAGTTAAATCTCTTTTGGGAATTATGTTCTTTATGTCCACACTGTATATATTGTCTGTTCTAGGGACTTTAAGTAGCACTAATTTATCTTCAGGCAACTTATAATCAGGAGATAAGACAAGACATTCAGTTTCTGTAAAAAAACAAAATTCTTTTTGTCACACATTTGTGAGACACTAAAAAGATTGAACTTTAGCCCATTTACCAAGTACACTTTTTCAAAATCCAGGTTGCCTGTTCTAATAGTACCTTTACCAACAATCTTTCCACCTTTAGGATCATTACCAAAAGCAACATAGCCACCATCCATAGCTTTAAAATCTTCAAGGTTACTTTGGTCTCCAGTCATATGTCCAGAGCATCCACTATCACAAATGCATTTATCCTTTAGCTCCACTTGTAGATTGCCCTGCACATAAAGTAAGAGAATTAGTTTCTCTTGGGGACCCAAGCCATCACTGACTTGGATCTGCCTTGTGCATCAATATAATCAAATTTCTTCAAATCCATTGATGCACTGCTGTGTCTGAGAACATGATCTAAAACCTTGATTTTAGGTTCCCAGACCCAGCAAACTGAGGCCTTAACAACATAAAAGTGATTGCCCACAACAGTGTCTATTATTACTTTTGGCTTAGCAGTAGAAACTACTTTTGCCTTAGCAGTAGAAACATCTGTTTTCATTTGAGTAGGCCTTTTTGGTGCAGCAGTAGTAATTATCCTAGTAGCACCAGTTCTCAATAAAACTTCCCTAGGAACCATGTTTCTCTTAGGATGAGGGTGAGTCTTTTTAGCAAAGTTCTTATGGTTCACCATAGTGTGTTGGTTCCATAAAAGTTTTTGGTAGTAGTAACAATCTTCCTGAAGATGCTCAAAACTACCACAACTATAACAAGCCTTTTTAACCAATTTGAAGTCACTACCTAACTTATGTGAAATTAGGCTATTCCAATTTCTTTCGTTTCCTCTAGGCCAGTTATTAGTTTTCCTAGGATATTCTCTAGGTTTCTCATCAAATTCAGCCATTTTCATAGAAATCCTACTCCCTAACACAAGTTTTACAAACTCAACATTTTTAGCCTTAGAGTCAACTGGTTTAGAAATTTCTTCCTTTTTATCCTTAGGTGTTGACTCAACCTGTTCATCTTCACTATCTGACTCCCAATCTTCAATGATTGGTGCATCAGACAACTTCTCAACCTTAGGTATTTCTATATTTGATTCACTGGTTTCACCTACAGGTTTTGCATCTATCTCAGTAATGAAAGAAAATTCCTTCCTAGGAGGTGCAAAGGCACTTTTGACTGGTGGAGCAACATCATTGTATCCTAAGCCACTCCCTTTTCTCATTAACTGACTCTCAATTGTTTTGTTGACTAGATCAGATGCAAATTGTTGTTTTTCCACCCTAACAACATGTTTTTCTTTCTCAGACAGAGCAACATCTCTAGCTAGTTCAGCCTCCTCAAGCTTTTTATTTAGCACATTAATCTCACTATTTTTCATAAGAAGCTGACCTTCTAGAATGTGGATCCTATCAACATATTCTAACTCATTTTGCTTAAGAAAGTCAAGTTTATCTTCTACTGATTTTAGGCCATATTTATAACCTAAATTATCAAGTTTCAACTTTTCTACTTCAACTCTTAGACTCTCATTCCTATTCTTAAGTTCTTCCACAGTATCTAAACATGATTTAAAAGAACAATTTGATTCATTAGATACCTCAGAGTCTGAACCAGATAAAGAAGAAGCATAAGCCATCAAAGCAAAATTGGGTCCTTCCTCTGCTTGGTCACTCCAATCATACTCTCCCAAGCCATCACAGGACACTAGAGCTGTTGTAGTCTTGACCTCTTCAATAGGAACCTTCCTCACATTCTCTTTATTCTTCTTGGGTGCTCTGCATTCCTTTGCAAAATGTCCCTTTCTCTGACAATTATAGCACTCAACTTTTGACTTATCAAACCCCACATTGTTGTTTTGTCCTCTGTACTTGAGTTCCCTATCAGTCTTCTTCAGAAATCTTCTAGCCCTCATGGTTAGCATAGCCATCTGCCACTTTAAATCAATCTCCTCAAGATCATCAGGATCTATTTGTTCCAAGTCTTGATCAGTAACAGAAGTACTTATGGTAAGATCAGCCAAAAAGGCACAAATAGCAGCATCACTGATGTTGTCACTATTTGGGCTAGCAGCAGAACCAATAGTTGAAACTACATGCCCAGCAGCAGAATAGTTTTCTTGAGAGCTACCAGAACCCTTGTTGTTTGAGGACATAAATGCTAGGTTTTGTCCACTAGAAGATGAACTGGATGATCCCTTGACTTCAGATTCATACACCTTTAGATTGTTGTACAAATCATCCAAAATCATTGATGAACTCAAATAAGTACATTTTATTATCATCATTTATCATATTTATTTGACTTGTTTTATTATATTATATATGAGAATCGATACATTAATGTTTACTTTAGTAATTCTCAGGTAAAAATAAGCATTATGTGAAACTTGGCGATTTTGGACTAATTATGGAGCAAAACAAGCGAGATGTCAAAAGTCTACTGAAATCCAGAAGATGCGCCGTATCTCACTCAACAAATACGATGCCATATCATACTTAGATGAATTCGAAGACCATTTCCTGACTTTGAAGAATGCGCCGCATGCAATTATGTCATGCGCCGCATATGAAACTTTGGTCAAAGAAGAAGATCAAGCTCGTTCTACTCCAGATACGCCGCAATATACTTCTAACATACGGCGTATCACTTTCAAGATTTCACCAGTTACAATCCAAGACAGCTAAAGTACATGCGCCGCATACAAAGATCAAGTTACGCCGCATCTGAAGACGGTGTACGAATATTCCAGAATATATTAATCTTGGACCCCACGCGAAGTTAAGTCAATGTGCTGCATCTATCAACTCAATGCGCCGCATTGATCCCTCAGACAAAAACTATAAATACCCCAAGGACAGACGAATTTGGGAGACCTTAGACCTTAGACGACCTTAAGACCTTTGATAACCCTAGAGCCAAATTCAGATGACCAAGCAGCACAAGACACACCTCAAACAAAGATACAAGAGCTGTAAGAAGGTCCTGCATGTATTCAATTCATTAAGTAGTTTTGTTTTATTGTTTTAGTACACTTTAATTCATCAGGATTGATGGGCTTGTGTCATGTGACTACGGAAGATCATGCACTCCCCTTAATATTGCTTTCCCAGTAATTAAAGTTTATATGTTGATGTCTTTGGTGACTTTTATTAGTGCATTGATAACCTCTGTGTCTAGCTGAGTCTTGCTTGGGTCGTCATGCCCCTTCCTCGCCTATTTATTCTAGCGTCTCTAGAAAAGTAGGATAGACATAAGTAATCATTAAGGGTTTACTCGCCGATAAGATTAGAGCCAACGAGAAAGGTTTAATTATATACACTTCATATAAAACTAGCAATAAAACAAGTGACAAGCTATTTAATTATCAGGACAGGTCTTCTTATTGTCTCGAGTATCTATCTGTGTACGTGTGTGCTAATCGCTGATTCGTGCTCATTAGTTTAGTTTTCTATTTAATTATAACCAAACTGTGCCAGTCTCTCAGGCTGAACCCCCTTGCGTTAGATTAGGTTGTATAACTAACTTAGGATATTAAAATACTGGTTAGAATAACTAGATAATACGTTCCACTCTTAGTGATCGACACTCTACTTACCATTATATTCATACTGACCTGGTACACTGCTCGTTAAGTGTGTGTGTTATTGATAAGTCGGCTAAATATAAATTTAAAACTTGAGTAGGCATTAATACTGCTAAACCGCAACGACACATCACGCGCATCAAGTTTTTGGCGCCGCTGCCGGGGAGTGAATTGTTATTATCTGTTAATTTGATTTAGTATTTTAATTAGTTTTTTCTTTTTAGTTTTATTTTTAGATTCTAACCACTAACCCTGTTGTATATTAGATAGATTGCATTCATTGTATAATTTGCATATTTACTGTTTTTGTGTGTTTTTGTTTTCTGTAATTTTTGTTTCTTTTTTTTTGATTTTATTTTTGTTTTTCTTTTTTCTGTATTTTTCTGTATTCTGCTGTCGTTGTATTGTGCTGATACAAACGATACGGCGCATCTGTTTTCACAGATACGGCGTATTGCGTTTAATTTTTATAAAATGCAACGCGTTTAATAAATTCGAGTACGACGCATCTTTCCCCAAGATATGGCGTATTCTGTTTTTAATAAGAAATTTTTCTAAACCCTAACGCCATACGACGCATCTGTTTTAACTGATACGGCGTATTTTCTATTTAGGTTAAAAACAGTTTTTCGAATTATTAAACAGAAGCGACGCATCGATCTTTATCGATACGGCGCATCTACTAAATCAAAAATCTTGTATTTTGAAACGTAACGAAAATACGGCGCATTAGCTTTTGTTAATACGACGCATTTAATTTAATAAATATAATCGATTTTTGATAATTTAAACTTGATACGGCTCATTCAAATTCATAAGCGGTGTATCTGTTTTCTGAATAAAAGTCTGATTAAATTTTAACGTAATAAGATACGGCGTATCCAACTTTCTGGATACGGCGCATCGTTCGCAGATATCAGCCATTTTTATTCTTTATATTCGTTTCTAAATTCATTAATTTCTCTTCTAGCGAACAGATCCTACTGACGATTTTACCTATGATGACAGGTTTTGCTATGGAAGATATGTCAATGAACGGATATCTTGCTAAGGAACTTATGAAAGATAAGCACAATGAAAAGTCCCGCACCATAAAGCCATTAATTCTGGAAAGTGATGACGAGTGTGATAACTATGAAGTTAGCTTGAGCAAGTTCCCAGCATTAAGCATTACTAAAAGCTCAGAATTGGAAAAGGAACTCTTGCTTTCGGATTCATTCGAAAATTTCGATGCTATTACTTGCAACTTACCTACGATCGATGCTTTACTCAAATCTGTATCTCAAACCAACATGCCCTTCTACTCAGTGGAAGTTTATGAAGATGTCAACTTCAATGTACTCACGATTGATGCTGATTTATTTTCTTGGGAAACTCCTCTTGAAGCTACTTATATGGAATTCAAACGCTTATGCAATATTGAAGATGGGATATTCTCTTATTATTTACTAATGAGCTACACTGAAGATGAATTGTTACTCTTATGGCCTATCATTGAATCTAAAGGATTAACTTGGACGACTATCGAAGAAAAATATGGGAAATTCCAAATTGAATACATGAACTCAGCAAATGCAGTCAATAAATCGAGCAACAAAAGCTATGGTAGAGGAAATATCCAACCTATACAAACTTCTTATATGCCTTATCCCGAACAGTATTGGGGATTAGATAAAAGCAATCTGGATGATGAAAGAATTTATGCTGAATCAGAGATACTGTTTCATAAAAAGTTGGTAAGGTTGATGGATATCTCTTTGGAAGAATGGCTTGAACTTAAATACGGTGATCCCAAATTTGCTCCTACGAATGAAGTCAAATGGATTGTGACCTCATGGTTGACACGAAGTTTTAAAGAACAATTTAATGAGTTCATGGAGATAAGGAGGAAAATGATTGGTAATACTAGCTTTGACGTTAACTACGATCCTAACAATGTTGATTTTTCAGATAGGTTAGCTAGTAAGTTCAATAACCATAAGATCATGGACCGAGCTACTAAAGATGTGTTTTGGGTATATTGGATGAGAGGGGAAGATGAGGAAGTAGAAAGCAACAATGGATCATCACATGACGATTCAATGATCGAGGAAGGCATTGAAGAATTGTTCAGCATAGACATTGATGTGTTCAATTATGAGACACCCTTGTGCAAACAATTCAAATAATTTAATTACCTCCTTCAAATCGACGCTGATGCGCTAACTGGAGATCTACCAGGATTCAAAACTTATGATGAGTTCAAAAACACCTGGTACTACGAATGGAATGACCAGATACTATGGGTTTGGGATAAGCCATGGGAATTTGGGCATATTAATCACACTTGTAAACCTTTCTGTTTCAAGGATGGAAGTAGTGAATGGCCAACCTGTGATTGGAAGAATGATGGAACCTGCAATGGGGGAAGTATAATTGGAATGAAACGAGTTGGAAACGATGTATACTTTGAAGACTATGATTGGTATGAAAAAGTTGAAGACTCCCCACGTAGAGCAGAGGCTTTGCAAGAAAAAGGTAGAATCAAATACTTAAAAGAACTAAAGGGAGCATCGAATACTACTTTCTGGGAATGGGTGCATAGAAAATGTGATGATTACACAAGGCTTAATCGACGCTTACAATGGGAATTGAAAAGAAAGTGGGACGAGACTCAAGATTATTATCAATCCATTAACTTGGTTAATTATTATCCCTATGATAATAACGATGAGTCACGAGGAAAATTAATTGATGAATTTGATGACTATTTGAATAAGGATCCTTATTTCAAGTTTGTTGATAAAGACGAAGAAGAATTCATCGAGAGAAAATGTCGACTACTTGGGATCACTTATAATAACCCACCCATGATAATTTCTAAAAAATTTGAAGTCATCAAATACTCTTTGGGACCATATGAGGAATATGTTGCGACGAAGACCAAAGAATATATTAGATTAAGTCGAACGGAAGAAAATGTTGCGGAGCTATATGGTAACATCTTTCAGATGAAAGAAGAAGGATGGCACGTAACAAGAACAAAATAAGGAGCTGAACGTGAGTCTAACTTGAAGACTCTGGAATAAAGACAAGTGCTGACCGGGAGACAACCCGATGGAAAAATTTTTACTTTTCTGTTCTGTGTCGAGTCTATCAGACCTGCAGAAGATGCGGCGCATCTCCATCATAAGATGCGACGCATCACCTGCAATGGTCATATCTTATTTCATTTTCTGCATTTTTATTTTTGACTTTAAAACTTTCTGTCAGTTTATTTAATGCGGCGCATCCCTGGTTAAGGATGCGACGCATCTTTTATTCTGATTCGTATTTATTCCAGGCTCGATACGGCGTATCTTCTTCCATAAGATACGGCGTATCGACTGACCTGATGATTTACAGTTTAATTTTTTAGGTTTTATTTTTACTAACTACTAATGTGTTATGCAAGTTTGAACCTTCTTAACTCAGGTGTGTTAAAGTCTAAATGGTATTATAGATTCCTGCATTTTTGTGGATACATCATTTATGAAGTTTAAACGTTCTCATCCACAAGAAAGTTGATTTTTGCTCTTATACGAATAATGGAGGATCATACCGAGCAAATCTCAGGGGAGTTTTTCTGTTCTAATTCTTTTATTTTCCAGTTTTTAACCTTTGACACAAACAACGAGGACGTTGTTTAACTTAAGTGGAGGGATAGAGAATTAGAACACTTACTTGTCCTAAACTTTTCCAAAATATGCTTAAAATGCGCTTAATATATCAAAATTTAAATTTTTTTAGCATGTTTTTGTTTAAAGTCTAAATTACATAACCGCACACATAACTCTATTCTTTCAAAAATATTAAAACTTTAGTGTGCCGGTGACTTGTAAACTTTAGAACTTAGCTTGTATACTATTCGAGACCATCATAATGAGTATTATCTATATAATTGGAGTGACTTGTCTAAATTGGTAAATTTCTAGGATTACACCCAAATAGCCTTTATATGTTATGTGATATTAACTAACTACACTGGTTAGTTAACCACCGTATAAACCCTTTGTTTACTCTCACTTTTAGAGTAAGATACCCCTAGAAAAACCCTCAGAGCCATTCCTTTCATTTCTTACACCTTTGTTATAATGTTTCGATACACCCTTACACCTTAGCCTACCCTGTAGATTAAAATCCGTGGTTAATTGCTTTAGGCAAAGTGTGTTTCTTTACATTACCTTTGTTCGCGTGCGTAATTCATTATCTTTGGTTAGGTCGGGAAATTGCACAATGCAATTGGTATGAAAGTAAATATTGTATAACTTTTAGTTTATTTTTCGTGTGTTTGCTACTTTCACTATTACAGTTATTTCTGAAAGTATGAAGAGTATGAAAAAATTATCCGGAAAAATAGTGATAGAAAAGTTGTGAAATTTTACACATTTATGTTGATGTCAAAAAAAAAAAAAAAAAAAAAAAAAAAAAGGAAAAAAAATATATATATAGAAAAGAAAAAGAAAAAGGAAAAGTTGGAAGTTTGTTTTAACCAACTTATGTAAAGTTTTGTATTAAGTGGGAGATATCACCACTATTTGTTGTTGTATATTATATTTATGGATTGAATGGGAGTTGGCCGTTATGGGAACGCCAACTAAGGTTATTCTTTGATTGAGATTTTGTTGAGTATAATTCGTGTCTACCTAAAGCGTGTGTTTCAAGTGTTAAAGCGTGATTTATTCAATGATATGAGTCTTATTCATGGGATGGTTAGGAAAGTGATTAACCACACTTAGGATTTTAATTTATCTGTTTTGTTTATTTTTCATTTTACACCAATTTGTATCCCAAATATTATCCATACCCTATATCATTCTTCATCCAAACCTTTGATTTATTGAGATTAGGGATTTGAGCAATCTTAAGTATCGTAGTCGTGGATTCGGATATGTATTTATGATTTTGTCGCCCTTTTTGATATAATATTATTGGTGAAGATTACTTGGTCCTATCTTTAGCCCATTCGAGTTAAGGAATTGAGCAATTGCAAGTATCGTGGTCGTGGATTCGATCATGTATTTGTAATTTTCTCGCCTTTTCTGGAATATGAGATCGATAGAGATTAAAATGGATGATCAACCCTTAACCAACAAACCCTTTTTACCGCTTTAGACTTGTTACTCCTTGGCTTTAGTGGGGGAGATGCGTATACTTGCCAAGCCTATGATAGAATATTCGTCACGACTAAGCGACTAAATGATTTAGAATTGTTTTACATTAAAAATTATTTTGGTTTCTACTTCGTTAAGTGTTTGGTTGTGTGATTATGACAAAATGAATACGTGCTTAAATATAAAAATAAATCCTAATATCTTTTAGGATACATTTTCATATGATTAATTCTAAGGTTTACTTAGGGACAAGTAAAGTTCAAGTGGGGGGATATTTGATGAACTCAAATAAGTACATTTTATTATCATAATTTATCCTATTTATTTGACTTGTTTTATTATATTATATATGAGAATCGATACATTAATGTTTACTTTAGTAATTCTCAGGTAAAAACAAGCATTATGTGAAACTTGGCGATTTTGGACTAATTATGGAGCAAAACAAGCGAGATGTCAAAAGTCTACTGAAATCCAGAAGATGCGCCGTATCTCACTCAACAAATACGACGCAATATCATACTTAGATGAATTCGAAGACCATTGCCTGACTTTGAAGAATGCGCCGCATGCAATTATGTCATGCGCCGCATATGAAACTTTGGTCAAAGAAGAATCCTTCGCGAGATTTTCTAAAATCAACAAAAGAAACCGTAAAATCAACAAGAATAACCAAGAGTAACTTGCAATACTGATCTTCAAATTTCAAGTCACAGAAGTCAAATCTCAACTGATCAAATCGCAACAAGTCAAGTCACAGTTTGTCAAATCGCAACAAGTCAAATCGCAATTAACCAAATCGCAATAAGTCAAATCGCAAGTGTCAACTCGCAACGTCAAATCGCAAAAGTTCAAATCGCAATCAGTCAAATTGCAATAAGTCAAATCGCAACTTGTCAACTCGCAATCCATCAAATCGCAATTAGTGAACAGTGATGCAAATCGCAAAGATCAAATCGCAGTAAGTCACAACCTCAAATCGTAGGCACAAATCGCAACCAGAAAGATCCAAATCGCAACTATCAAATCGCAACCAGAACTACCCAAATCGCAACTATCAAATCGCAATTCGTAATCTCAAATCGCAGGCACAACCGGACAAAGCTATCAAATCACAAGTCACAAGCAATCTCAAATCGCAGGCACAACGGGACAAAACAGTCACTTTCATGTGATTTGTTTTCTTTCCTCTTTTGGGTAAAACGTCAAATCATAGAACTAAAATATACCAAATAGCAACAACCAATTTCCCAACAAGACTCAAATCGCAACCTAGAATCCGCTACCGAGACTCAAATCGCAACAATGAATAACTTCAAACTAACACACGAATTGGCTAAAATACACCAACAACCGAATGAAACAAGCTATCCAACCACTGAACTAAGCTTATACCACTATCCTAATCAAGAAAGTACAAGCTTTTCACACATCCAACTACAAACAAAATCGAATCAAAGTGTTTTCCCTAAAAACTAGTCGAACCAAGAAAGAAACTACAAAAAACCAATAAAAATCCGAGTACCCACACACCAAAAGATGAAACCAAGGCTCTTGATACCAATTGTAAGTAATATAAACACATAATTCGTATGGTTCTTGTGGTTTAGATCTGAATTAGAGAGAGAAAAGATGAGAAAGTGGGAACCTAGAGAGAGAAATAAGAGTGTATTTGATTGAAATTGTGAGAAGGTCCAACCCTCTCCCTACGTGGGAGAGGGTATTTATACACATACATAATACGCCCCGTGTGGGCTGTGGTGCGAGCTGACAGTGGGTAAAGACCCGACCCACTCCACGAATACTATAATAACTAAACTATTACTAATAATCCTACGAGCTATTAATGCTAATGAGTACTCGGGGTGACCGAGTCTTCATATGAATATTTATATTCCTAACATAAACTATCCCAAACTCTTACATAAAAAAATATTATCATTAACTTCATCAACATAACAACTTTGAGGACTTTCGTTATTTTCTTCAATACGATTTTCGTTATCTTCGCTAACATTAACCTCATCATTATCTAGATTTTCATTATTTATAGAATTTTCATTATCATCATTGGCGTTAACCTCGTCATTTTCTGAGTTTTCATTGTTTATAGGATTTTCATTATTTATATTAGCGTCAATCTTATCATTATTTTCTGCAACACTATTATTATTCTTTTTAGTTTTAATACAAACCCATCCATAGAACCGTGTTGAGGTCAGATTCTTGTTGAATTTTCTTTTGTTTCCTGTTTTAGGCACCTAACGGTTGTGAACGACGCAACATGATAAATCGAGTGTAAATTACATAATATTCTACTAGAACAAGAATAATAAGTATGGAACAATATCACCTGATCAAAATTGATAAAGAGAAGAAAAGATGATCGCCTGATTTTTTTTATGCCCTAATTGTTTTGGATTCGACTCTTAATTCCTGTAACCACACTTCATAAATCGTCTCTCTGGATGTGATGGACTGATGGTGATTTGTAAATGAGAAACCTGTATAACTATTATGTATTCTTTCGTTCTTTTTTTAACCGATCCTAATATGAATTAGCAATATACTATGTAGGTTTAATATTGGGCTTTGAATTAGTCATACACTGATGTTTAATATAAATTAAAATGGGCTTTGAATTAGTAAATATTTCTTTCCTTTTACTTATCTTATTTTGAAAGTCTTATATTAGTTTAGTGGGCTTTGTATTAAAATGGGCTACATGAATGTACTATAGCTAACATGGACTTGTAGATTGATGCCCCCTCTTTTGGGCTGCCCTTGGGCCATCGCCCACGTGGCCCATAGCAAAATCCGGGCCTGTATAGCAAAACTCAAACTTAACGGGGTGGCAAGGGTCTATGATACAAAACCTGATGAGCCTTTCATTTCGTTTGTTTACCCACATTATATATTTACATTTCGTTACACCCTTACACTTTAGCCTACCGTGTAGATTAAGTTATTGGTTGGTTGCTAGTTACTGGATTGTATTGTGTGTATTTCCTGTGTTCGTGTGCATTTTCTTATCTATTCTTGGGTCGGAAATTGCACATTGCAATGAGAATGTGAAAGTATGTATTTTAGTGTGTTTTTGTCCTACTTTAACTATGATTATCACATCGGAGTTTCTACGCATTAACAGATTATATTTTAGATGAATTAGTATTCGTGAAATGATAGAGTATTGTACCATTGTTTATATTCTAGATTTTTATTTTATATATTGAAAAAAAATCGAAAAAATGTAAGAGAGAAAATAATGAGAGGATTGTATGATAGTCGGTTCGTATAAGTTTAACCGACTTTATATTTTGATATTGATGTTGGTACATGATATAAACCAATGTTATACAGTTTTGTTATATATTATTTAGAGTTGGTCGTAATATAAACCAACTATGTATTTTAAGTTTGTATTAGTGGTAGTTATAAACCACTATTGTTGTACTATTCTTGGGATTTATGGGACTTGGTTGATCGGTTAAACCAACTAGGTATGTTTTCATGGTATGTCGATGATGATATCAATATGTCTTTGAGTCTAATTCGTGTGTCACTAAAGCGCGCATTTTCCGTGTTAAAGCATGAGTTAGTTTATGATAAGAGTCTTGTGGTGTTTGTGGTTCGATTATAGCTAACAATAATTTGTTTGTTGGGACTTAAACTATTTGTTTGTTATTTTTATTTTTAAACCATTTCGTAAATGTTTTCAATATCTTATCCTACCCTTAATCATTCTTACTATCATTATTTCTCAATCCTAGCCATTAGCGCTCTTAATCAAGTGATTTGAGTAATCACTTGTGGTTGTGTTATCTTGAGGGATTTGAGCAATCACTTGTGGTTTTGTCATCTAAGTTCGAGTGTCGTTATTGGTAAAGATTGCTTTATAAGAATGATCCACCCCGTAAGCCTTATGCTTGTTAACCCATTTGCCTTTTTAGATTGGTTTACACCTAGACTCTAATGGTGGAGATGTGTATCCTTGCCAAGCTTATGATAGAATACTCGTCACGACCGACCAATTGAACAAATTACTAAAGTTACCACATATATTAGTCGAGTGATTTGAGTGTTTTCATTTCCTATTCGTGAGGTGTTTGGTTGTGCGCACTATTGATTGAGTTCTTGATTAAAATCTTATTCCTGGACTTCTGTTTATGATACATTTTCATAAGTCAAAACTGAGAGTCTATTTGAGGACAAGTAGCAATCAAATGGGGGGATATTTGATGTGATCACATAAGTGTGTTTTTATACATCATTTATCCCATATATTTTGCTCATTTGCTATGATTTTATATAAGAATTGTTGCTTAATCATTTACTTTTGTCACAGAAAACGGCGTTATTTAGAGCTAAAACGAAGAAAACAAAGAATAATGTTGATCAGACATCCAATACAGCGTATCATTGCTAATTAGATTCATTGTAATACCTGGAATTTAAAAAGCACATAAAATGACCAAAATACCCCTGAAATCTTAAAAATGAATTACAACACTTATAAAGTACCAAATTAATTTCGAATCTCTGGTAACGAACTACATACGAAGTAAAATATTTCTGGGACAACATTTTAATATTTTTGAATGTCCAAAAATTATTCTTGCACCTAAATAAATTATATATTTAATCCGAAAATAATTTATTTAATTTATTTATACTTTGTAAAATCTTTTAAATTAGGATAAATGCAAAACTAAATTCAGGAATTGTACACAAAATCAAATTGTGATCTTGTGATAATTTTAGGCTGAAATTCTGGACCCTATTCCCCCTCCTAATTCGGTTCTATACATAATATAAATCAAATCCTATTTCAAAATCAAATTGTGATCTTGTGATAATTTTAGGCCAAAATTCTGGACCCTATTCCCCCTCCTAAGTTGGTTCTATACATAATATAAATCAAATCCTATTTGTTCTATTTTCAAAATTTCCGAAACCCTAAATAAAACCCTAAGTCGAATAAACTAAAATCGACCTCTCCACCATACGATTTTCTGGACGAGTTCTGGTATTTTTCTGGAGTTCATCATCATCTAAGGGAGCTAGGAAAAATAGGCTTAGGGTCGTGGATAGCCTGGTTCGATCGTGGGAATTTTCCTTTTGTCGGTTTGATCTATCGTGAGGTAAATAATTCATGCGCCAAATTCATACGTTCTAAATTCAAGATAGTATTTTTCTGATGTTATTTAGGTCACATATAACTCATATAAAATAGATTAATCAAACCATGCAAGCTTATGAGATCGTGATAATTTTAAAGAGCTAAAACGCAAATAAAATCCAAAATAAGCCATACGAATTTTCTGGACTTGAAACTTATTTTATTTGAGCTCTATATAATCCATATGACATTGGAAAAATGTTTTTTCAATTTGTTGAAGCTTTAATAACCTGTGACGAATTATTTTATATATCGGATTTTAGAGAAAAACAAGAAAGAAAAGAAAAACCCTATCATGCGATTAGGTTTAGAGTTTTTATGTTTGGATCTGATTAATTAATGCATATTAATGATTGAGTAATGATTGTTTGATGATTGGATGAACTATGACTTTGTTTTTATAATTTAAAGGTGTATACGATTAGAATTAAAATATAAAGGGTATGTTTTGTCATTCCTGAAACTTAAGGGTTATTTTTATAATGTTAGTTAGGTCTGTACAAATGTGTGAAAAATATAGTATGAGGCTGTCTTGTGTCAATTTTGTAATTTAAAGGTTTATTTGGTAATTATATAATTATTTATATTTGGATTATAAATTAATTAAAATAGAGGGACTAAAAGTGTAAATTCTAGAAACTTGAGGCTGATTCGTAAAATATTTTAAATAAAGGGTTTAATGTGTATTTTTGAATATTTAAAGGCTTAATGTGTAATTATGAATAATTTGTAATTCTAATTTGTAAAATTTAATAATTAAGGGACTTGTTTTGTAAATTATGAAACTTGGAGGGTATTTCGTACCATATCTTAAATTGAAGGGTAATTCTGTATTATTAATAAATTAAGGGCTTGATGTGTTAATATAGATATGGTAAAGGTTAAATTACGAATTATGTAAATTTAGGGTTTATTTGTAATTAATGAACCTAGAGGGGTGTAACTTGTAAATTGTGAAACTTAAAGGATTAAAGTGTCATTCTAAATAACAAGGGTATTAAATCTGTAACTTAAAGTATTTTCATGATTAGACTTTTGAGTTTGGAAAATTTTACAATTAAACCCTAAACTATGAAACCTTGTCGTAAATAACCCTAGACTTTTGTAACTTGCTAAAATATACCTTAATCCCATAGTAAGGTTTGATTAATGACTTAATCTAGATGGGTGATATTATAATCTTTCTAATTATGGAAACTTGCTAATTCGGGAAACCTGCTAAATAAGGAAGTTACCTAACAAGGAAAGTTACTAAAAATAGAAGTTACGTAAAATGGAAAGATAACTAAAGACCGATTGTCATTCTGTCTTCTACTCCCTTAGGTTCGAGGAAGGAGTAAGTTGATCCTTGTCATTTGCTATCCTTGTGTTCTGCTAATAAGGTACAGATATTCTGCCCTTCTTGTAAGGAGCTTTCGTTCTCTTGATTCGTTTAAGATTCCCTAAGCCATTGCTATGTTCCCTTGTATTGTGAACCTTAGAGTTGAACCTTTGCCTTGATCTTTTGTCTTGAATCTTGTCTTGAACCCTGCTGTGAACTCTGATAGGAACTTTGACTGGAACCCAAATATGTTGGACATTGTAAAGGGGATGAGAAAACCTTTTTGATTATTTATGAAAACGTTTTAAGAAAACTATTTTTAAGACTGTCTCTATGAAAAACTGTTTTGAAAAGACCATTTTTATGAAGACCATTTTGCAAGGTTATTTTTATAAGAAAACGTTTTAAAGGATTTTGAATCTTTGTCATTCATTTCTGAAATATCTTGACGTGAACCCTTTGCCATGAACCATTGATATTTGGACTTAGACTATTTGGACCTTTGCTGTGATATAGACCTTTGACTTTGACCTTCCAGTTTGATACCCGAGCCAAGTTCGTTTCCTAGCCATGAAGGTAACATGGCCGTGTCATTGATGCACCAATGGCATGACTCCAGTGTGTTCGAGTGATGTTACACACCGTCCCCATATTGTTCGTAACGTGCACATTATATTTATTATATTATTGTTCGAGGGGCGAATGGATGCATCCTAGGTTAGTGTTTTTATTAAAGGATATTATGATACATTGTTCGGTGATTGATGTTGTGTGCAATACACGTCCTTCACAAAGTTCGGGAACTGATCATTCCAAATTGATACATGAGGTCACCCCTCATATTATCTGGTTACTTGAGAGGCATCCCCTCTAGATTGCTACAGGGTTACTATATTTGATTTGTCTAGGCTCGTGGAGGATTTCTGACCCTTTCATTTTCTTTTCTTTTCATTTCTTTCTTACTTATAATCTTGCCTATGACTTATAGATTCCAATGCACTAAACTATGCATGTTCATTTTCTTTTACTTTCGTTTTTCGGTCCTATATATCTGTTCACTGGGCTTTTTAAGCTCAGCCGCGTTTCTTTTCCCGCGGCAGGTTTTTAGTTGGAAGCTGGGTATGAGTGAAGAGACTTTTGGACTTAGAAGACCTGGATAGTTATTCTGAAGTAGAGACTCTTAGAAGGATTTTCATTCGCAGACATAGTATTTAGCTTTTGTTTCCTTGTTAGTCTTGTATTTTAGTATTTCACTTGTAACCTTTGAGAATCTCTTGTATTACTATTGAATGTATGCTTTGTTTTGATCTGATGTGGAACCATTAATGTGATACTTTTACCCTTGCCGGGTTGGGGTGTTACATTCATTGTATCCCATACTTAGAATATTTCAAGACCTTGCCTGCACTTTGAAGAATATGGCGTATCCAAACCTGGAGATACACCGTATATTACACTTGGTCGTTTTGAAGAAATACAAGACATTTGAAGAATTCGGTGTATCCAAACCTGGAGATATGCCGTATAGGAACCCTAGCCATATAAAGACCCATGACGGGATTACGTGCAATACGGTGTATCCAATTCCATTGATACGCCCTATCGAAAGGCGGTTAGACTATTTTTTAGAATGTTTTATGAGTGGAGCCCAGGTATTATATCTTCAATACGCGAATGAATACGCTGTATCGGGCCAGTTTCAAGAATCTATAAATAGAAGCCCTAACTTCGACTTATGGCATCATTCTCACCACCCAATTCAGTTCCCAGACAATTTACAGAAGCAAGAAATACTAGAAAACACCACCATTTCCCAGGAGGACATCTCGTATCCTCATTACATTATTTAATCATTTACTTAGCATATCGTTTTCAGTATGAATTCTATTCATATGGCTTTGATTATTACTTTGAGTGTTGCTACTGAGATTATGGGCTAACACCCTTTGATGTTAGCTAAGTTTTAAATATTATGTCTGTTTTATTCGTTTACATTGATTTAATGTATTTTCATTGGATATTTTATATGTTTATCGTGCTCGATTCATTTGTTTACTTGCTTGAAGTATGTCGTCTGTTGTCCAGTTTATAGGTTGCTAGATTTATTTCTATGAATTATGGTCCGTATCATAATGGTGGGTGTAGGTGATCGAATGTTCACGTATGGTTGCCATTAGGACCATAGGTGGATCAAGTCCTATTCTAGACGAATTATGATTAAGGCAAGTAAGTTTGTGCGATATCTCTTATAGATGACCATTCACGGGAGTTTATGTATTCTTACTTCCATTAGACTACTAAGTTAAATTATATAAAATAACTGACAACCTTTATGCGTGCTTGAGACTTATTAATGATGTGATCATCGGGTTAAGGGTTAATATGCATATAACTAAGTATCCGTGACCATCTGGCTTAATTTATGATTGATAGGAATATTTATTCATAGGGCTAGATTCCACGATCCTCTAGCTTAGTCTACATTTCCTGATTCACCAACGAAAGTAACATTAGATCATTGAACTTGTAGACGAATTAAGTAGCATAATAGGATGAACTTGGCTAGTACGTTCTTCTACCATCGACCACAACCAAATATTTATTTTCGTTTCTTTAGTTTAATTATTAGTTTAGTTATTAAAACCGTGCTAATCTCTCAGATTGAACCCCCTCCCCTTGCATATTTAGATTAGATTACCATTAGGTTTAGCTTAGGTCATCTCACTCCTTGCAAATGACCAGTACTTACCATTACTAGCTATAACTGATTGGGTACACTGTCCATTAGTGTTAGTCTATAGGTTAGTTCGGCATTGTAAATTTAAGACTAGATCATAACACATCAATGTTCAATCTCATCAGGTGAGATGGAACTTTGAGGCTCGATCAATGATATTTCATATTGTGTTAGACTTGTTAACCGCGTATGGCTATCCTAATAAACATCAAGTCCATGGTTGTATGTTTTATTTTCTAAATCTTCAAGAGAAGCTTTATTTCAAGCTAAGGTTTAAAATCTAGCTTAGATGAAATTTTGTTTCTAATATGTCAACGACATATTAGATTTAAGAAAAACAAACATAGTGCTCCCACTAGCTCTAAAGTGTTATCAGGAGTTATCTTTATTCTAATCAAAATCAAATCATTGATTTTGAACTTAAGATTCCAACTCCTAGATGCATGCTCTAATCCATACTTGGATCATTGAATCTTGTACACTTCTAAAGATTATTTGGATTCATAAACCCTTTTGATACACTACGTCGTTGCAGAGGTAATAATTTAAGAAAGAGTTTTGACATTTAATTGCCATATTTCATATTCATGAAATCAAGTATGGCAATTAATATCTTTATTTATTTATGCTCGCAAACAAAGAAAAGCTTTAATCATAGTCAATTGCTTGAGTATGAGTAAGAACTCTTGTCAAAAGGTGTGCGTTTAAATGTATGTACAGTTTTGTCCATATTAGTCTTCTCTTAGAAAACCCATTTTAACCTCGCAGTCTCACCGATTGGTAATCAAGTTCTAAAAACGATTATCTTTCATGGACTACATCTCAGTATTCATATTTTTGAGCCATTTATCAGATTCAAGATCCATCAATGTATCTCAACAGTCAGCAGGTTCAGTATGATCCCCTAACTTATGTTCCTCAGCATTGACATGAAAACCATATCTTTCAGGTGCTTGAGGTATCCTTGCGGATTCATGAATGAGAGTTACAAAACTTTCTGGCTTTTACATTTAGATGTTCAGCCTTAGCATGCCGTTCACTAGTGTATTCCAAAGGTTGTGTATTTTGTTCTTGAATCTCTTCAAGATCTACATATGCTCCCACTTGCATTTTGTAAGAAGAGACTATTCTCCAAATACTCAGCATATCGAGCAACAATAAATTGTTCTTTTTTGAGATGTACAAAATACATTGACATTTCTTGACTCTAGTTTGTTAATAACACAATTCACGTGATTTTAACAAATTCAGAACTTCAATCAAGACTTAATGGAGTCTTCCCATTCCATAACGTGACAATGCCTTAGTTACCTTTTTCATTGGAACCATATTGAGTATTCGTGTGGCTTACTCAATTTTGTAACCTTGATAAGATTGGAGGTAGAGTAGTTAAACTCACCAAAGATCAAACAATACCAATAGAGTTTGATTTTTCATATCGTACATACCATAAATTGTGGTATTTCAAGAGAATTGTTATCGTGAGACAATCCCACAATTCCTTAGATGAAATAATACTCTTTGGCTAACATACTTTCCTACTTGGTCGAAGCAAATGGCATCAATAGTATTTTTCAATCTAATTGCATACTTTATGTCATTCAGCAGTTCAAGGACTTCATGTACATGTCTTGACAAGGAGACATAGCAAGTCAGTTGGTTGCTTTATGTTATACGTCTGTGTACAGTTCAAAGACTTCATGTTTATGTCTTTACAAGACGACATAATCATATTAACTAAAGCATTAATGAATGCCAACTCTTGGGTTCAATAGAATTTTCAAGTTAATTGCATACTCTATGTTTATGTCTTTACAATAGGACACAATCATATTTGCTAAACCATTTAGTGAATGTGCTGAAATAGCTTTTCATTATTTGTTGAAATTAGTTCTAAATAGGGCAAAATACATTAAAGTGTATAAGTCCTAGTAGAATATTAGTTTTCTTACCTTGCGGTTAAGAAAAACCATGAGTCATATTGTTATGTGTTATATCTTGCACACAATGAAGATTTCTTTCACTTGTGCACGGCACAACATCATGCAATTATACAAACAACATTATGCTCGTTTTTTTGTATGAACAAAATGACAATGTCACATATATGATATGATTTAAGTTAAACTCAAATCATATTTGCATTATAAGTATATATAGAACTTTACCGTTAAATAAGGAATCTTGAATAACTATTTTATAGATAACATTTCAAGAATCAACATCAAAAAAGGACAAGTTATCTTATAAAATAAAATAATTAGAGCTGGCAAATCGTGTCTTAACAGGTTCGGAGCGCGCGAATAACACAAGTTTCAAACCTCAAAATGACTCGTTTAACACTTGGCTTTGGTAGTTTGAGTTTGGCAGATATACGTTTTATATATCAAAAAAGTTAAATATTGAATCCTCTAATACTGAAAACAATTATTTTAAAAAATCAAAAAATTGCATAGTACATTTTTTCCTTTAACAGGTCTTAACAGATACCCAATTTGCCAGCTCTAAAAATAATACGCAATGATTCTTACAAAACTATGAAGTTTCATTTGTGTAAAGTGATGTATTATTTCTAGACAAGCTAGAAATAAAATTGGTCACTTACAAGGTGAGTAAGCTCGCAGCTCTCACTAAATAAGAAAATATTGCAAGTATGTCGTTATTAGTAATAAAAATGCATTGCTCCCACTGGATTGGATAACATTATAAGCGTTTCTTCACCGGTGAAAAAAAAAGTAGTAATCTATTTACTTTTACACTCTCACTGAATGTCAACACATTATCACTAATGTAAGTCTCATGGACTAGTAAACATGTACTTAGGTATTCAAGGGAGAGTATCAAGTTATACTATCTAGATGATGGACATGCCATATTTGCTATTCATTATCTTGAAAAAGGGCATGCAATTCCTCCTTAATTACCCCCACTTTACCACAAGAGTGTGTAGTGCCTTAGTAAGTTTATTGCAAATAGCTAGATAAACAAGCTAGTTATTACCTTCACTACCTTTTCGGTTTCTTGATATTCCATTTTCTAATCATTAACTCATACAGTGTCTTGACGTTTTCAAGGTGTTATCATTTCCTATAGAAGACGAGTTCTCTAGTTATCCAAATATCTTATATTTTTCAAAATTTCAAACCGAAACTAGGATTATGGAAATGACTTGAAAGAATAGGAAGTGCAACTTACTTAACCGTTTGACTTTTTCAAGACATTACGATTTCTTGAGTAAGTGTGTGTTGAGTTTGATTAGAATTATGACAATTCAAGTATTCCTATTATAGCTTTCTCATACACGGTAAAAAGAGAAGAACAAGTCTCTTTCTTATAAGGAAGGAAGACTTATGGTTTGTTTACGGTATGTGTTACATCAATTTCATTTATAGAATTTACAAAGTTTGATGTTAGTATTTTCCATAATTATCCTTGTATAAATTAATCACCCCATGAATATAATATTAAAATAATTAAATTACGAAAAGGTTAAGATCCACATTGATCTTCTACCATTACATCAATTAATCTGCTAGCAATAATAGATTCAATTGGTAGGCAACGATCACCAATTACATTAATCCTTATGGGACTCATGGCATCTAGTCACGAGCAACTAGCGTCATGCAAGCATGTTTAGTCTCATCCTTGCCTCGGGTTAAGGATCTCACCTGCTTAACTCGATTAAGTCATCCAATATGGGAACGTGTAAAAAGAGGTCTAGGTCTCATGCATAGATAATGATCACCTTGGGTTACAATTGAGATAGGTCTCACGCATAGCCAAAAAGTAATTTCAAGTGATCCCTAGCGATTGGACAACACGACTTAAATTTGTGACGGATATAAATTTTATAAAGCGTGTTTAATCAAAAAGTGTACAAACGAAGCATGCATTCATCATTCGTAGCATAAGTTAAAAAAAATTCTTAACTTAATTCTAATCATTGTTTTAATTATGTGTGTCAAGTTGTCCATTTAAAAGACTAATATATATATAACCTAAATGAATAAAAAAGTTTGGACAATACATAATCATAAGAATAACAAGCAAACACGTTTAATTGTTGAGTGGAGTTATTTTGTAAACCAAACAAAGCTCACATACGAAGGGACACATCCCCACCCTCCATTTAAATTTGATCAATGGCTAAGATTAAAAGTATTTACTAATTAAAAAAACACGGAGGGGCAGTTTGGTAAAATTACAACACAAACAACAAATCAGATCATCTCCTCATAACTTCACATACCAAACACACACAAAAACACACAGTAGCATTTCCGGTCAAATTACAAGCCATAGATCAACAAAAAAAACAGAGATATTAACCACAAGATCACATCAAATCAGAATAAAATGGATAAATCTAGCGTTGACGAGGTTGTTCGTCAACAATACGCGGTGCAAAATGATCCGCTTCAGGTGTTAGTTCAAATCTGGTTCAACCATCAGTTCAAAATCCGATTGCAGGTAATGATTATACTATTTTAACTTTATTTTGAAGATAATACAGAGATTATAATGAAATGACTGAATTTGATGTATGTAATTGATGTTTATTGTTTGCGTCTTTCGGAAATTGTGATTTGAGTTAATTTTGTAGGTTTTAGTTACAGTGAATTGACGTGAAATGAAGTGTTGATTTAGAAGTAGTGTTAGAAGATGTTTTTGTTACTTATTAGTTGAAGTTTACTTATCCGATATGTAATGTGATAAGTGGTGTTGAAGGTTGGATTGATATTCTAGCAATCTAGCTAATCCGGTTCGTTGAGTATATTTTTTATCAATGACGTTAGGATTTCTAAAAGTAAGGCGCTTGTAAAAGAGAGATATATATCTTGAAATTTTCAGAAATACATAAGAAATCGACAATTTTGGTAATCCGTGACGTGTAGGGCTGATGGCTTAGGAACACATGTTGCAATCTGTACAACTAACTCTTACTGCAATTTAATTTTTTATGGAAAGTCGAGTTCTATACAATTTTAGGTAGGGTGTTCAGGTATTCAACTAAAAACAGTATAAAGAGATTTTAGTTTGATTATGTGATTTTACTTGAAGTGAAATGACTGTGAATTTGAGTTGAGAATTGCAGTGAAACTGTATTTGTTGTGGCTTGACTAGTGACGGTAGGTGAGTGTGTGGTTGATCCTTTAGTTTTAGTTATATAATGAAGTGACGGAGAAATGGTATACATATCACATGTGATATCACATGGTGATATATCACATATCACCTGTGATATCACCTCTGATATCACAGGTGATATCGTGATATCACCGGTGATATCACATGTGATATCACCGGTGATATCACATGTGATATCACTTAAAACATAAGAAAGAAAAGCCTCATGCCTTAGGCAAAGTAAAGGCATAGCATGAGGTTTATAAGAAGGAAAAATATGTAAGAAATGAAACATGTAGGAAGTTATTAGTAGTGGCAGTCACTGCTTTTAGGTATTTCTTATGCTGGTACTGGCCTAAGTGAGGCCATATCGTTGTTAGAGCCTCTGACATCAGATGTTACCGATTTTGTGCGTCAAGGTGCCCTGATTGCAATGGCCATGGTGATGATCCAAATTAGTGAAGCGAGTGATTCGCGTGTTGGTGCTTTTAGGTATTTATCTTTATGTTCAAGTCTGCATTCTTATTTTTTACAGTTGGTGAAATGGGTCTGTCAAGTGACAATGTAAGTTGGGTAATTTTATGTACGCGTTGTGTTGGTTCAAGAGTAATCTTATGTAAAATATATATATTTGTCAATAATTACCATGTTAGATAAGATTACAGAAATTGTACCATTTTAATATTATTTTAGCTTTTATTAAAATGATTTAGGAGGCCTTATGTTTATAAATTAAAGATTAGGCGTCTTTTGACTCATCCGTTTAGCATCTTCATTTGAATTTGACGTTCGACCTGTTAGGCTCTCATTTGTAGGGAACTGGCTGAATTTGCCAACTGTATTTTTATTAAAATTTCGCCTTTCTGACATTGATATTTTTCTCACGTTTCCTAACGTTTTAACAGGCGTCAGTTGGAAAAAATTATCTTGGACAAACACGAGTAACAATGAGTAAAATGGGAGCTATTCTGGCTTCTGGTATCCTCGATGCTGGAGGTAGAAACGTGACGATCAGACTGTTGTCTAAAACGAAACATGATAAGATGACCGCAGTTGTGGGACTAGCTGTTTTCAGCCAGTTCTGGTACTGGTATCCCTTGATCTATTTCATCAGCTTGGCATTCTCTCCCACTGCCTTGGTTGGACTTAACTATGACTTGAAGGTGCCTCAATTTGAATTCCTTTCACATGCAAAACCTTCATTGTTTGAATACCCCAAACCAACTACCGTACCAACCGCCACATCAACTGTGAAACTCCCAACAGCGGTTTTGTCTACATCAGCTAGAGCTAAGGCGAGAGCTAGCAAGAAGGAAGCAGAGAAAGATAATGCAGAAAAGATATCTGGTGGTGACTCCGCTGCTGCTTCAGGATCCGGTGGTAAAGGAAAGGTTCTGGTGAAACGGGCGATTTGATGCAGGTACCGTTTGAATCAACCCACTCACAAGTAAATGGGTCGAAATTGTCACCTCTTGTCACTAGTTTCCATAGCTGTGTGTGCTCAGGGACTAAAACTCTTATGTTTTTTTTTTCTTATGACAGGTGGATGGTCCTGCTGGCGAGAAAGAGAAGAAGGCTGAACCCGAACAAACATTCGAGATCTTGACCAACCCCGCAAGAGTAGTCCCTGCTTAAGAAAAGTACATCAAATTCCTGGAAGACAGTAGATATGCTCCAGTGAAGGCAGCTGCATCTGGGTTCGTTCTCTTGAAAGACCTTCGCCCTACTGAACCAGAAGTATTGGGTCTAACAGATGCACCCTCGTCAACAACATCAGCCGCTGCTGGTGCAGCTGCACCTGCACAACAGGGGTCTGCTAATTTTGTAGACATACTATTGTTAAGATTTTGGAATACCTTAATGGTAAGCTTGAAATTTAAGTGTCAATGTATATGAACTCAGCTAGTGCCTTCTTTTTGCAGTCACTTTTATAAATATATATATATATATATATATATATATTATATATATATATATATATATATATATATATATATATATATATATATATATATATATATATATATATATATATATATATATATTGTCATTAATTGGCATGTTACCATATAAGTTTATTTAGGAACATTCAGGTGCACATGTTAAACCTCCCTTTACTGCTTTCAAAAGTTTTCAATTATTAAAAAACAGACAAGCTGCCTACAGTTGTTAAGATGTCCAACATGTTTTATCCATTTTATTGACATCACTTTTTCTGCTTAATTCGCTATCTGATTTTCTAGGTGTTAAAATACTTGACAAAGTACAGGCACCTAAAAAATATTTGACACTAAAAATCTTCTCTTTTTACATTTTACAGGTACCTAAAATACTTGACAAAGAAGTACTTGAAGAAGCACAACGTGAGAGATTGGCTTTGTGTGATTGCCTCAAACAAAGACCGCAACGTTTATGAGCTACGATACTTCAACATTGTTGAGAACGAGGGTGAGGAGGAAGATTATGTAGGGGACGTCTATCTTGTTTTATTTTGTTTTGTTTGGAGGAGGAAAATAATTATATACTCGATTAAGAATTGGAAAAACTGCCTGATGAGGTTAAGAGTAATTTACCTCAATGGTTGCAAAATGCAAAACCAAAAGATCAATCTCAGGTATGTGTTTTTGTGTTTGTTTGGTTTTTAATTGACTAGTTGTGTTATCTGTTTTGTTGGTTTTTAATTGTTGTTTCGGTTTTTATAGGTTAAGGATCAAGAAATGGATATAAAACAAAAGATTCAAGATTTGCAAAGAGAAATGGAATGATAATTGTTTACGAGTTCATCCGAATTATAATCTAGCTCCGAGATTGGATAGAGTTGTACCGATGGCGATGTCTGTACCTTTGACCGGAGGCTATAAACTGAATATGTTATGTAATGTTTTTATTAAAATATTAAGAATTTGATAAGTTATTTTCATGTTGCTTCTTGTGTAGACTTTTAAGTTTATTTTTTTTGCTAAATACTTGTTGTTATCTACTTACATTATGAGGTATCACCTGTGATACAAAATAATTTATTATGTATCACCAGTGATACAAAATAACTTATTAAGTATCACTTGTGATACAAAATAACATATTATGCTACATAAGCTTTATAGAAGGTTTAATAATGCTATGTAAGCTGTATCATATGTGATATTCTGAATATCACAAGCGATATTCTGAATATCACAAGCGATATTCTGAATATCACAAGCGATATTCTGAATATCACAAGTGATATTCTGTGATATTCAGAATATTCAAAATATCATTTGTGATATTCAGAATATCGCTTGTGATATTTTGAATATCACAGAATATCACAGAATATCGATATTCAGAAACGTATGAAAACATCTAAAAACGGCCAAAAACATTTAAAAACGGACAAAAGCGGAAGAAAATGAGCACAAAGTTAAGAAAATGAGACATGATAAATAGTCCATAGATAAAGAAACTGTTTCACCTTAATGAGCACAAAAGTTAAGAAAATGTTTTCGAGTGTGAATGGTAATTCTTAAACTAGTAGCTACCATTGGTGAGGGCTTTTTTAATTAATGATTTTGTCAATCAACAATTTGGTCCATGATTCCAGACAAGTCATGGATACCTAAATAAGAATCCAAAAAAATAAAAAAATTCCGGATATCACATGTGATACTCAGAATATCACATGTGATATTCAGAATATCACTTGTGATATTCAGAATATCCATATTCTGAATATCACATGTGATACTCAGAATATCACATGTGATATTCAGAAAATCACTTGTGATACTCAGAATATCACTTGTGATACTCAGAATATCACTTGTGATATTCTGAATATCACTATCACTTGTGATATTCTGAATATCACTTGTGATATTCATAATATCATTTGTGATATTCAGAATATCGTTTGTGATATTTTGAATATCACAGAATATCACTTGTGATATTCTGAATATCACAGAATATCGATATTCAGAAACGTATGAAAACGTCTAAAAACGGCCAAAAACATTTAAAAACGGACGAAAAAGGAAGAAAATGAGCACAAAGTTAAGAAAATGAGACATGATAAATAGTCCATATATGAAGAAACTGTTTCACCTTAATGAGCACAAAGTTAAGAAAATGTTTTCGAGTGTGAATGGTAATTCTTAAACTAGTAGCTACCATTGGTGAGGGTTTTTTTTATTAATGATTTTGTCAATCAACAATTTGGTCCATGATTCCAGACAAGTCATGGATACCTAAATAAGAATCCAAAAAAATAAAAAAATTCCGGATATCATATGTGATACTCAGAATATCACATGTGATATTCAGAAAACCACTTGTGATATTCAGAAAATCCATATTCTGAATATCACATGTGATACTCAGAATATCACTTAAAAAAAATAAACTTAAAAAATAAACCAAAAAAAAAAGAAAAAAAAAATCTTCTTGTGTGTCATCCAATATCACAAACTGATCAATAGCAGTACAAACTCTTTTCAACAAGGAGCAATACTAATCATGTAAGTGGCAGCACTAATAGAGATAACCTAATATTTGGTATGTATCACAGGTGATACCTAATATTTGGTATATATCACAGGTGATACATAATATCTTATTTTGTATCACATGTGATACCTAATAAGTTATTATGTATCACAGGTGATACCTAATATGTTAACTGTTTATTTATTTTGCCTTTTCCACCTTAATTCTCAAGTTATAAAAATTTTGTTTTCACAAAAGTTGTTCATTTTTAGCTTATTAATAAGTTTCATGAAAAAAAAATTGCAAAAACAAAAACTGGGAAGTTGGGAAGCCCAGAGTGTGCCTAGGCTCGAACCCCAGACCTCTACCATACTCAATCAGTTTAACTCACCACAACCATCTCTGCCCTTGTTGGGTTTTCAGACGTTTTCATACGTTTCTGAATATCACAAGTGATATTATGTGATATTCAGAATATCACAAGTGATATTATCACAAGCGATATTCCGAATATCACAAATGATATTCTGAATGTGATATTCAGAATATCACAAGTGATATTCTAAATATCACAAGTGATTTTCTGAATATCACATGTGATATTCTGTGATTTTTTGAATATCACAAGTGATATTATGTGATATTCAGAATATCACAAGTGATATTATCACAAGCGATATCCTGAATATCACTGATATTCTGAATATCACAAGTGATATTCTGTGATTTTCTGAGTATCACAAGTGATATTCAGAATATCACAAATGATATTGTCACAAGCGATATTATCACAAGTGATATTCTGAATATCACAAGTGATATTGAAATAAAACACTTGGATAAAAAAAAAAAAAAAAAAAAAAAAAAAAAAAAAAAAAAGCACACACAAAGACTTTGATTAACCACAACTTATAAGCAAGTAATTCAGGTCTCATTAACCATTACAACAATCTAGTTGCTAACAATAGAAGGACAATCAAGTCGTTGATGATAACAGTACATTTTTTTTTCAACAGAAACAAAAGCTAAGAATGTAAACAACAAGCGTTGATTAAGCAAAAGAGAGTCTGCTACTAGATATGCTGAAAGAGCTAACTTTCATTGGAGTAGCAACAACGAGTCACTGACTGCAAACTTCTCATGCATGAAATGATTGTCCATAATTGAGTCGTCTTCAGGGACTATCTTGTAGCAGTAGCAACTCTTCAGACCCACCTCGTACCCATACGTGATCACAAGAAACAAAAACGATATAGAATTTAAAACGTTTATTTGAACAACGAGAAAACAATGTGGGTGATCTTTAACCAAGAATTCTGATCTGAACTCAGCATCATAAATATAACAATATATAGCTTGATATAGAACAACTGAAAATCTTTCAGAACATCAATAATAGAGTAACAATCCTTCCACATCATTCGTATTATCATCCTTTGTCGAATCCTGCTCAAGATCACATACCTTGCAGCGTTCTTCATATACAACATGAGGATACTTCTCATTTACCGAGTCCTCCCACTGCAACCAAAAAACTGTCTGAAAACTGAAGCCAAATCAAGATAAGAGCACTACCCAACCTTATGAGGTACCTTTGGCAGTTCTATGTTACGCCTAATTGACGAAGTTCTCCAGCCGACGATATCTAGTTGTGTGAGTTGGGGAGAACTGTGGAAACTTCATATTACTAAGGAATGCATATTTTTAGTAGAGATGGCAGAACAGGTAGGTTGGGTAGCGGGCTGAAATAGTTGGAGTAAGAGAGGTCATTCTGGTATAGGCAAAATGAGCGGTGCCGACTTTGTTTGACCTGGAAATATCTTTTTGTCTATTTTGTAATAAACTTACATATTTTATGAGTTTAAATGAATCCCAACATTGACATTAGTAATCGAAATTTTGAAATAAAACAATTTAGTAAGTTATATTCATTCGAAAAATTATGGCCAGCTTATAACCGTTCAATATATTTGACCAGCTCAAGAGAAAGCACCAACCCATTCACCCGTTCGTAAGCTAATGGGTCGAAATTGCCACCTCTACACTAAAGACATAGTATATACTTAGCACACCAATAGGGTCCAAAGGATACGGTCATAGCCAACATTAGCATATGCCACCCGGTGATGAAATGAGCGTAATGCTGACCTGTAGTTTAAAACCCGTAATGTCACATTTAACAGATATCAAAATACAACAATTTATAGTGTACTTCAGATGGAGAATGGATAGGTCAAACATACATGAAATAACAATCATCAGAATCTTCCAACATGCGTTTAAGGAGTGGAGGCTTTCCTTCGTCATCATCTGTAAGGAAAAGGTGCCAGCCAGTTCTTCTAAATATCCAATGTATTACAAGAACAGCAACTTTTTCCAAGGCAGATACACCGAACAGAAAAGGGACCTTAAAAATAATAAAAGAAACATAACTATAATTTGAACTGATGAACAAGACATTAGAGTGGATATATGCTAGAATTGGTCTAGTAATATATACAAGTCATATTGAGCCCCTAAACATAAAAACTTGGAAAGAGATTAGAAATTTTTAGGATACTACTTGAGATCAACTTTCACTTTTACATACGTTTAACTTGTACAACTAAAGGCTTCTTAATACAAGATACCGATACGGATGATTGACTGATTCCGTATGTTGCATGAAGTTTAAAGGAACTAGTAAGGAAAAGAAGGGAAGTATATGGTATCACAAGAGCATTCGCCCCTATGCCAGAAGCAAGGTAACTATATTAGAGGTAGCAATTTAGACCCGTTTACTTACAGATGGGTAAATTCATATTATATTTTATATTTAATGGGTCTAATACACCAAAAAATCCCCAAAGTATATGTCTAATACATTAAACGTCCTAAATCATTTTATTCAATAATTAGATTATTATTAAAACTATAACTTGTAGTCATATTTAACAGGCATTTGTTTATCAGTGAAATAATTATATATCTACGATAGAGAGTGTCTTGGGTCATGTTTTAACATGTATCTATAAACTACCCATTACCAACCATCTTGCCACTTCTAGAAATTATTGCCCAAGAACTGATTACTCTTTGTGAAACATATCCCGTATTCACGTCTTAGAGAAGGGGAGTGTGAGAAGATCAGAAGTACCTGCTTATGGCCCCTTGAACCAAGATGGGGAGTTGCGACAGTAATAAAGTTCATCGGAACCAAACCACCTATAGTGGCTTTTTCTTCCTCAAAACTTTCGGTTGACATTTCCTCTGTTTTTTCTCTTGGAGGCCTATACAATCTTCCAATAGCATATCTTGCCACTAGACCTCCCACAGAATGTGCAACAAAAGAAATCTTACGAAGGTTTGGCTTTTGCTTGATCACTTCAAGGACCTGAAATTATCATAACATTATGCTAAAGTGTTAAGTTAATGAATATCGTTTAAAAGAAGGGAGAAAGATAAATATATGAAAAATGAGATATTAACCTCCTGGGATAATTGCTCACCCATTACATCTACACCATCCAATGTCTGAGAAGCTGCATTTTTTTCACTCCCTACATTGCACAATGGTGACAATCTGGTGTAACTACAACTTATCATAATGTAAACCTGAAGTGCATTCTATCATCATGCACACATTATTGTGAAAGATGATAAACATGTGCACTAAGCCACTAAAACTGCATGGGGTATAATAGCATAAAACCCTAACATTTCCTGGAAAATACCAATGAATATGTCAACTACCAAAGCACAGTTTAACTATAACTGATGATAGTAGCAGTGAAGTGTGCTTAGACTGAGTGATGTTATATAACATGTGTCAGGTGACAACATAGAAGACATGATAAAAGCTAGTTCATGAGATGATATGAAAATAATATGCACCTATGATACAAAATCACATGTGATATCACCGGTGATAGCACATGTCACATGTAATAAATCTATGTGCTCACTGTTTTTTATGTGTTGCTAATGTGTCATTAATCAATACCATGACATGACCATATGCTGGTTTTAATGGCAAATATTTTGTACCATAAAAATGTCTCGCAACATAAATTAACACATCACATGTGATACTTAACATATCACATGTGATACATAGCATATCACATGTGATACTTAACATATCACATGTGATACTTACATCAAAACGAAAAAGTTCAGTGAGATATCCTTACATCAAAACGAATTCATCTCAAGACAATAAGTCCGCCTCTTAACCAACATCTTAGCCGCAGTCCCAAACGGCTCCTCAAACGCAGATGAAGTCCACAACCCATCCGAAACATCCTTCTGCACCGAAACAGAAGACTGATCACTTGGTCTAGTCGCAACCAATGTCGCACCTTTCAACACAGTCCCATCCGGCAACTCCAAATACGGCGCATACCACAACCTCATATTCAATGCAGGAACAAGCGTCCTCTTAGACGCAGACGAAGCCGATAACGGCTTCACTCTCAACTCCTCCAACTGCTCCCTATTCATACACAACACTCCTTGACCATCTGCATCAGTCAAAACCAACAAGTCGAACGTCTTATGCTCACATATAATCGACTGTAACAAATAATGCCTAGCAGACGCCGCAATTAACGAACTAATAGTCCACACTACCCTCAACTTCAACCCACCGTTGGTATAAAACGAATCCGGTATACTCCCATTATCATCATTCCCAATCCCATTACCATTACCAGTATTAACAACGTTATTATCTAACATCATTTTATTGTAATCATTACTATTGGGATAAATAACAGACCTGGCACCAAGCATAACACAGTTATCTAAAGTCGAACCGAAATCGGCTGGCCAACGCAACAACACGTCATCATCAATACCTAATTCACCACTAGGCAACTCAATTTTCAAAAACTTAATCTCATTAAAATTCTTCAAAACCTGAGTAGGCGAATGATGCATCACACCGCCGCTGACGTCATCATCACCACCAACTGATGATGACACTAAAAAAAATTAGGGTTAGAAGATGAAAAATTAACATGAGATGAATTAGAAGATCGATTGATTAATTAAACATAAAAAAATTAGGGTTAGAAGATGAAAAATTAAGATGAATTTGAAGATCGGTTGATTAATTGCATATGAAAGATCGATTATTGAATTAGAAGAACAACTTACTTGAGAGAAAACAGAGAAACACACATTTACTGTGTGTGTCTGTGTGTGTTTTGAAAGAGCTGTTATTAAATTATTGCTTTTATATGGACAAAAATGCCCTTCCAGTGTAAAATATGAATTTAATCTCAGCCTTTAGATCAAAATGAATGGAAGGTAGGGATTGGTCCCTTTGTATGTAAGCAATGTTTCGTCCTCAAATGATCTTTTATCTTACTTGTTATATATAACACAATGATTTTAAGTTTCAAATCCAGATTAAACTTAATTTAAATAAATCATAAATACTTGGTTTGAAAATGGTTTGTGTTTCATTTTTATGTTTGAAAAACCAATTGAACGTTATACATAATCAAAGCATACATAAAATGCAATAATATAAACACACAACCACACAATATGCAAAGCCTTAACCGATGAAAATCATATGATTGGTCTTATGAGTCATCATGAGAACCAAGATGTCTATCTAGGGGCAAGAAAAGATAACTATAACGGGGCTCCCACTTGCTCCAAGACCAAGCAAGAACAAGTGGAATCCAACGTGCACAAAAATTCCAGAATCTGTTTGAAATTTTTGAGTGACTTCAATGCCTGAAAAGTCATAGAATGAGTCTTCTCCAATCAAAACACCAATTTAAAAAGTTGTATCCATATGAGTTTTAATCCTAAATGCAAAATTTCAGAAAAATGGTCCAGTAACGAAGCGAGAAACGCCAATTTACTACAGGTCTGTCCACCAGGTCCGTTTTCGCCTTTACCTTTTTCATCATTCCATCCAAGCATCGGTTACAATTTAGTGAATTGCAAGAACAATTATACAAATAAATTAACTATTGAAGATGCCCAAACAATTGCAAACCAAAATAATTAAAGTAGTAGATAAAAGTCGAAATAATGGCAACCCAAAACAACTACAAGAACCACGAATTCAAGGCACAAATGGTCAAGGATTTCATCAGCTTTACACATCAAACATAATGATACAATATTATTATGAGTAAACATTGTGTTATCTTGGTCCATGGTAAAAAAGGCATGTTTTCGCCATTGATCAAAATTAAATAACAAGAGATAAACATGCAAGCGAATGAATCGAAAAAATTAAACAAGAATTAAAACCCTGATTAGTATATGTAAACCGTGACTTTAGGGTCATAAAACTTTGATTTTAAGACCTTTTAAGGGTCGAATTTTCACAGAAAAAATTGCCCTAAGGGCTATTTTAAAACGGTTTCTCAAAACGCTAAAAAACACGCGATTTAGCCACAATTACATATACCCGATAACCATATGACATCATATGATTGCTCGTGATACTACTGTTGGTGATTTTTGATATAAAATATAATCAAATTAACAAGAAAATAATTAAGCACATGCGGAAGCAAATCACCACCACGGATCCATATTAGCAATATGATCAATCGTAAAATAAACAACAAATGTTATACCTTTGTAGCGTGATTGGTAGATCAAACAGAGACATGATTTAACCCGATTGACCAAGAAACCCCAAATTATCAACTGTAGATAACCTCTATGAATGTCCACACCACACTTCACGGATCACCACAGGATGCTAGTCCCTTTGTAACACCCGAATCAACCTAGATCTATACTTGAATGTAGGTTAATGATTAAAACAAAACCCTGTATTGGACCTAGGGTTTGGCCGTGCATATAGGAGAGAGGGGAGGAGATGATTTGTGTGATCTCTTGAATTAGTTGATATGATTTGATAAATCAAATCTCATTTAATCTTTCCAAGTTACACTTAAGTCCTTTTACTTAATCTCTTCTAATCTAAACCCCTTATGGGCCGGCCTAATGGACCAAGTAGATGGGCTAGCCTTTTGCTAGTGGCCCGTTTACTAAATCCTGTGTTACTTTGATATTGTATAACGTAAATACGATAATTACATTATGACAAATGGTGTCTCGATGTATATGTGTGTAACCTCATAGGTTCACGTGTGTCTAGCCGTATAATTATTTATTATGCCAGTAGCATACTACAACGGCTTATATTACAAATGTACTAATAAGGCCCATTGCATCAACAATAACTATACGACTAACGGATAGGAGAGATGACAATAGAAAAGTTAATTATTTTTTAGGGCAGTTGTACACACTGCACCTAACTACAGAAATGTCGAAAGGCCCATTGGTTAATTCATTGGTGGATGAAGGTTTACTAGTCAAGTATATTCTTAATCAATTTATGATTTATATGTGATTTGTGTTTCATTCTAACGGGTACGGGCAATGAGTTTTACGATACACGCAAGTTTCAAGTTTGCCATGAAAAAATAGCCGTTGGCACAATTGAAGTATTGACTTTAAAAGGGAAGAAACGGGTGTGGGCACAAAAGGGAAAGTGTTGGGTTGTTGGTTAGTTGGGCTTGAAATCATAAGATGACTTGTGGATAATATGTTTAGTGTGTTTACTTTTTTTTCTTATGTTCATGTTGATGGATTTATTTATGATGATTACATATTCCTCAACTTTGATAACCGAAGATCGATTCATTCCCCCGAATAACAATTTGTGAAAAGTGATAATAAAAAATATAATTCTCCAAAGATTCAATATCTCACTTTAGAGTATGTGCATACTGAAAAACTTTACTATATTGGCAAAGTCCTCATATCCGGACCTAAATTTTTTCAATGTTGACAAGAATCTGATGTTCGCGCTTCGCGACGGGTTGCCAAGATGTTCAATCTTGAAAGTTCTTACAATTGTTTTACAAAAGTTATAAATGTTAGACAAAGCGGTTGCGACGGGTGTTACAAATGATAGATGTTAGGATAAAATTATAACCCAACTTGTTTTCTATTTTGATTTCTTTCTAAATGTCTGAAATAAGTACTTTCAACATTACACTTCCGGCCTTTTTCTCAACATTGCACTTCAGCCTTTCCTCATTTAAATCTTCACATACCATTTTTCATTTTGTGTGATTAGGTGACACAATTTATACTAGCAATTTTTTTGTGACTAAGTGACACAATAAACAACTAGTCATCATTATACAATATACACATATAATTTCAATCCTCAAAGTCATATAAAATCATTAACAATGATTGCTAAGGTGGCGTTTAGTTGGAAAACATTTTCCTTCATTTTCTATTTCTTGTTTTGTAGGAAACGGGAGGGGAGTTTTATTTCCACAAAACAATGGAAAATTTAGAAAACGCGTTTAGTTTGAGAAACGTGCGTTTGTGTTTTTCATTTTGCAAAACTAGAAAACATGTTTAGGTGTTGTTGTTTTATATCTCAATTCATTATTCACCTTTGTAATATTATAAAAACATCTTCAAAACACAAAAACAAATATTATAAACTAACCAACTAAGGGGCCGTTTACTTTCAACTTAATGTCCTGTTTGGTAACAAAACTGGCTGGAAACAGGAAACTTTGGTGTTTCTTTTTAACTTATTGCAAAAGAGAATCCTTAATGTGGAAGGGGGCAATTAAGCATACTGTTTCTATTCAGGACGTCTTAATACGATTTTTTTCCCGAACTAGTGTAGGTGGAAAAAATAAATTCGAAAAATTTAGAAAACTTCGAAAAAATTTATAAAAATTCAAAAAAAATTTAAAAATTCGAAAAATTTATAAAAATTCGAAAAATTTATGAAAATTCGAAAAAATTTATAAAAATTTTAAAAAAATTCAAAAAATTTTAAAAATACAAAAAATTTATAAAAATTGAAAAAATTTATAAAAATTCAAAAAATTTATAAAAATTCGAAAAATTGATAAAAAATCAAAAAATTCGAAAATTTTATAAAAAATTTATAAAAATTGAAAAAATTTATAAAAATTGAAAAAATTTATAAAAATTCAAAAAATTTATAAAAATTCAAAAAAATTTATAAAAATTCGAAAAATTGATAAAAAATCAAAAAATTTGAAAATTTTATAAAAAATTTATAAAAATTCAAAAAATTTATAAAAATTCAAAAAATTCAAAAATTCTATAAAAATTTATAAAAATTCAAAAAAACTTATAAAAAATTTGAATTTATTAAATTTTTTTTCGAATTTTTATAATTTTTTTTGAATTTTTAAAAAATTATAAATTTTTACAAATTTTTTGAATTTTTAAAAAATTATAAATTTTTATAAATTTTTTGAATTTTTTAAAAATTTTTATAATTTTTTATAAAATTTTCGAATTTTTTGAATTTTTATAATTTTTTTGAATTTTTAAAAAATTATAAATTTTTACAAATTTTTTGAATTTTAAAAAAATTATAAATTTTTATAAATTTTTTGAATTTTTTAAAAATTTTAATAAGTTTTTTCGAATTTTTATAATTTTTTATAAAATTTTCGAATTTTTTGAAATTTTTTAAAATTTTTATAAATTTTTTCGAATTTTCATAAATTTTTCGAATTTTTATAAATTTTTTCCACCTACACTAGTTCGGGAAAAAACTCGTATTAAGATGGTCAATTAAGCATAAAAAAGAAACAACATATATCCACACAGGACCTAACTAGAAACAGTACACATATATCCACACAGGACCTAACTAGAAACAGGAAAAAAAAGAAACAGCCCCTAAATTATAAAATAACTAAAAAAATATAATACGATAAAATAAAGAATTAAAAAAGTAAAAATCAAATAATATGAAAAAAACTTCAAGCGACTATAATTCGAAATGTTTTTTTTTTTTTTTTACTTTTTCGTCTGTTTTTTACGTTTTTGTCAGCTTTTTTATGTTTTCGTCCGTTTTATTACGTTTCCGTCTGTTTTTTTACGTTTTCGTCTGTTTTTACGATTTCGTAGGTTTTTTTTAAGTTTTCGTCCATTTTTTACATTTACGTCTGATTTTTAACGTTTTCGTCAGATTTTTTACGTTTTCGTCAGATTTTTTACGTTTTCGTCTCATTCTTTAGGGTTTCTTCCGATTCTTTACGTTTTCGTCCGATTCTTTACGTTTTCGTACGATTCTTTACGTTTTCGTCCGATTCTTTACGTTTTCGTCCGATTCTTTATGTTTTGGTCCGATACTTTACATTTTCGTCTGTTTTTTTATGTTTTCGTCTGTTTTTTTACGTTTTCGTAAGATTTTTTACGTTTTCGTCTGATTCTTTAGGTTTTCTTCCGATTCTTTACGTTTTCGTCCGATTCTTTACGTTTTCGTCCGATTTTTTACGTTTTCATACGAATCTTTACGTTTTGATCCGATTATTTACGTTTTCGTCCGATTCTTTAGGTTTTCGTCTGATTCTCTAGGTTTTCGTCCGATTCTTTATGTTTTCGTCCGATACTTTACGTTTTCGTCTGTTTTTTTACATTTTTGTCTGAATTTCTACATTTTCGTCCGATTTTTTATGTTTTCTTCTGATTTTTTACGTTTTTGACCGATTTTTACATTTCGACCGATTCTTTACATTCTCGTCCGATTTTTTACATTTTCGTCTATTTTTTACGTTTTCGTCCGATTCGTTATGTTTTTGTCTGAATTTTTACGTTTTCGTCCGATTTTTTATGCTTTCGTCCGATTTTTTTTACCTTTTTGACAAATTCTTTACATTTTCGTCCGATTTTTTATGTGTTCGTCCTATTCTTTATGTTTTCGTCTGATTTTTTACGTTTTCGTCCGGTTCTTTACATTTGCGTCCGATTCTTTACGTTTTCGTTTGTTTTTTACGTTTTCATCTGATTTTTACGCTTTTGTTCGATTTTTTACGTTTTCTTCCGATTCTTTACGTTTTCGTCCGATTCTTTACATTTTCGCCCGATTCGGAAGACATAAAAAATCGGACGAAAACGTAAAAAATCAAACGAAAACGTAAAGAATCATACGAAAACGTAAAAATAGGTGAAAACGTAAAGAATCGGACGAAAACGTACATAATCGGACGAAAACGTAAAGAATCAGATGAAAACGTACAGAATCGGACGAAAACGTAAAGAATCGCACGAAAACATAAAAATTAAGAAGAAAACGTAAAAAAACAGACGCAAACGTAAAGAATCGGACGAAAACGTAAAAATTCAGACGAAAAAGTAAAAAAAAACAGACGAAAAAGTAAAGAATCGGACGAAAACGTAAAAAAACAGACGAAAACGTAAAGAATCGGACGAAAACGTAAAAATCAGACGAAAACGTAAAGAATCAGACGAAAACGTAAAGAATAGGACGAAAACGTAAAAATTCTGCCAAAAACGTAAAAATACAGACGAAAAACTTAAAGAATCGGACGAAAACGTAAAGAATCGGACGAAAACGTAAAAATTAAGATGAAAAGGAAAAAAAACAGACTAAAACTTAAAGAATCGGACGAAAACGTAAAAATTCAGACGAAAACGTAAAAAAAACAGACGAAAACGTAAAAAATCGGACGAAAACGTAAAGAATCGGACGAAAACGTAAATAATCGGATGAAAACGTAAAGAATCGGATGAAAACGTAAACAATCGAACGAAAACGTAAAGAATCGGACGATAACGTAAATAATAGGACGAAAACGTAAAGAATCGGACGAAAACGTAAAGAATCGGACGAAAACGTAAAAAATCAGATGAAAACCTAAAGAATCGGACGAAAACGTAAACAATCTGACGAAAACGTAAAGAATCGGACGAAAATGTAAACAATCGGACGAAAACGTAAACAATCGGACGAAAACGTAAAGAATCGGACGAAAACGTAAAGAATCGGACGAAAACGTAAAAATTCAGATGAAAACGTAAAAAAAACAGATGAAAACGTAAAGAATCTGACGAAAACTTAAAGAATCGGACGAAAACGTAAAGAATCGGACGAAAACGTAAAAATTCAGACGAAAACGTAAAAAAATAGACGAAAACGTAAAGAATCGGACGAAACCGTAAAAAATCGGACGAAAACTTAAAAAACAGACGAAAACGTAAAGAATCGGACGAAAACGTAAAAAATAGGACGAAAACGTAAAAAATCGGACGAAAACGTAAAAAATGAGACGAAAACGTAAAAAAACAGACGAAAACGTAAAGAATCGGACGAAAACGTAAAGAATCGGACGAAAACGTAAAAAATAGGACGAAAACGTAAAGAATCGGACGAAAACGTAAAGAATCGGACGAAAACGTAAAGAATCTGACGAAAACGTAAAAAATCGGACGAAAACATAAAGAGTCGGACGAAAACGTAAAAATTCAGAAGAAAACGTTAAAAAACTGACGAAAATGTAAAGAATCGGACGAAAACATAAAGAATCGAACAAAAACGTAAAGAATCAGACGAAAACGTAAAAATTCAGAAGAAAACGTAAAAAATCAGATTAAAACGTAAAGAATCGGACGAAAACGTAAAAAACGACTGGAGCGACGCCGGCGAGGGTGGTGATGGCTGATGTGGGCTGTGGGAGGGTGGTGTTTGGGGTTAGGGTATGGCTGAAGTGTGTGAGTATGTGGTTTTAAGAGAAATAGGAAATAGGAAATAGGAAATAAGGAAAACAAATTTGTTTTCTTATTTTCTTTGTTAGGGATGAAAATAGAAATTTTGTGTTTTGAAAAATATTTTGTTAGAAAACGCTAATTTGAACGTGATATCTGTTCCCTTGTTTTCTACGAAACATTTTGTGGAAAACAACGCACCCTAAAGATTCCAGGTATATAGGAAACGCTTCCTCAAAAGTCAAACGTGCTTTATAGGTTTTCTGTAATCATGTTCCCAACAATCAACACAAGAACAAGCTCTGAATTCACCATAGAAGAAGCCACTGTCAACGAAATCCAAACAGCTTTTATTCACCACAAACTAACTTCCAAAGAACTAGTTCATTTCTACATCAACCAGATAGAAAAGCTTAATCCAGTTTACAAAGCAGTTATCGAAATAAACCCGGATGCACTTGATCAAGCTGAAAAAGCTGATCAAGAGCGAAAAGCTAATAACCCAAAGGCACGTCTTGGTTTGCATGGTATTCCTGTTTTGATCAAGGATAATATTGCAACTAAAGATAAGCTTAACACGACTGCGGGATCGTATGCTCTTCTTAAGTCGGTGGTGCCTCGAGATGCTGGTGTGGTGAAGAAGTTGAGAGAATCAGGGGCGATTATACTTGGGAAAGCAAGCTTGAGTGAATGGGCTTACTTTAGAAGCTCATCAGCACCTAGTGGTTGGAATGCTAGAACTAAACAAGCAGTTGTAAGTTACTGTATTTGGAATTCTCTTATATGCCTTAATCGAAGTTTTTTTTTTTTTTTTTTTTTTTTTCTTTTTTAAAGGTGAAATATATTATCTCCAAACATTATACTCGCTCCGTCCTAAAATTATTATCCTCACACAAAAAACACACATTTTAAGAAAAGTCCAATCAAATATCATCCACACTCACTAAATTCTCTTTTAATTGGTTAATACAACAAGTGGACAATTATTTTAGGACTATCACAAAATAAAAAGATAGTACAATAATTTTAGGACGGAGGGAGTAATACAACTGCCAAGTTTTGGTAAGTGTGGACATGTCCCAAACACTACCCAAACTGCAGCAAAAACAAATAAGAAGATACATTCGGCCTATATATTCTCAACAAACATTGAAACTAATAAGGAGTCCATTTTAGACAGCTTAGCTTTTACCTAATTCGCCAAAGCCCTAAGGATATCCTTGAGCTAATGACTACATTTCCCCATTGTGCAAACAGTCCTATGCCACTATTATGTAAATAACTCCTTTTCCTCACATAAAGTAACAAGGCTGCAGTTCACATGAGGCATCGTCATTAGCTTAGGATCACTTAGAGCAAACTCAACCAAGTGATGGGTTACATTTCCAAATCAGGCTTTAGTCAGTTTATAGCATCGTTCATTCGTAATCTAACTAAACAACCAGACTCGCATCACCAACACTTTGAGTTCTACCAGATCCCAAAACAAACAGCCACTCTAAGGATATCTCAAACAATGACTACATTTCCTTCCTAAGTAAAACTATCTATATCACCATTATGCAGCTTACTCCCTCACATCAATGGCAGTACAGAAGAATACGTAGATAGGCATCATCAGTTGCTTGAGATCACAATGTGTTGGTCCCCAACACAAGTCCAATATGCTTCTGCAAGTTCCATTGTGTCTGTATACTTCTCACCAGAAAAAAACTACCTTATGGTAATTACATTTCCTTAAAACTAATATGATTAAGTCATCACACAAAGTAAAGTTGCGCCTCCATGGCACACTATATATACTAGGGAATGATCAATCAAAGTAGCAAAGGCTTCATTACCAAATTACTAGCCATCTTTTCTATACCAAATCCAAACACCCATATTCCATTTACTGAATAACAAGCAGAGTCTGCAGATCCAAACACTCAAATTAGATAATAACATGGATGAATAGCAGAGGAGGTAGCCCCAACTTTCATGGCTCACCAACTCAAACCATTATACCACATTACTCTCTATCCTTCTATCCTGATTCAGACTCCCAAACTTCCTTTCAATGCCCCATACTTCAAATACTTCTATCACATTTGAACATTCAGTCACTTTTAAGCTTGCTAATTTTAACATGACAGTTTCTTCAACCTTAATCAGAGTTGAAAATGTAAGAATGGACTTATAGACATGACTCGGAAATTGGAGGATGTCCCATAGACGGATTTGATGTGATAGGTTTTTTTGGTACAACTTTGTACCTAACCCGTCGGGTTTCATGGTTATAAATATTCTAGCTATGATTTTCATGCATGCAACACTTTTCAGTACTTTGTGTTAATGACAGATAGGAGATTCTTCCTGCGATTGGGCGTAGGTAGATCTTCTTGTGATCGGCTGAAGCATGTTAAATATTTGTGTTCGTGATTGTTTTGCTCGTCTGTTTTGTGCAGAACCCATATTTAGCAACGATGGATCCATGTGGTTCAAGCACTGGATCAGCTATAGCAGTTGCAACAAATATGGTGACAGTATCATTGGGTACAGAGACTAATGGATCGATCCTATGTCCTTCAAATGCCTGCTCGGTTGTCGGGATTAAACCCACTGTAGGCCTCACAAGCCGATCAGGAGTCATTCCCATTTCCCCTAGGCAAGATACAGTTGGGTAAGCCTAACATTTTTGTTAATATTATTTTATCCTCTCGTCTATTTTCGTGTAACTTCGTTATCTGCCAATATAGGCCAATATGTAGGACGGTAACAGATGCTGTGTATGTACTTGATGCCATTGTGGGTTTTGATGAATATGATGCAGAGGCAACCCAAAATGCTTTAAAGTATATTCCTGAGGATGGTTACCTGAAGCATTTAAATTTCCATGGACTCGAGGGGAAGAGGTTAGGGGTAATGAGGGCTTATCCCTATTTCGGATTTGGTAATGACACTAAAACTTTAAATAAGTTTGAGAAACATTTTGCAATATTACGGTAAGCATTCATAAACATATATCACTGTTCTCGGATATATAATATTGGTCTAACATTCTTATATAGTACTAGTATTTTTCTAACATTCTTATGCGTAACTTTGTGGAAAACAAGCCAAGGTGGTGCTACACTGATAGAGAATCTAGAAATTAACAACTTCGGTCATATTATTTCTCTTTTTAAAGGAGAGTCTCTATTACTATCGGCAGAATTCAAGATAGCTCTAAATGACTATTTAAAGGAACTGGTGGATTCGCCGGTGAGATCCTTAGCAGATGTAATAACCTTCAACGAAAATTTGCAAATTTAGTAAGTAAAATCACACCTTTGCACAAAATGATTGTAAATGATCCATGATATTGGTTTAACTTTTCACAAGAAAAAAACACATTTGTAATGTATTGTAGGAATTGCTCGAACAATACCCTCAAGATTTGTTTTTGGAAGCCGAGAAGACCAATGGTATAGGCAAGTTAGAGGAGGAAGCATTGATGAATCTGACAAAAGCATCAAAAGATGGATTTGAGAAGTTAATGAAAGAAAACAAATTGGATGCACTAGTGATGCCATATTCACATGGTTCTACGGTTCTTGCAATTGGGGGATATCCCGGAATCATTGTTCCAGCTGGCTATGATGAAAATGGGGGTCCTTATGGTATTTGTTTCGGAGGTTTAAAGGGTTCAGAGCCAACATTGATAGAGATTGCTTATGGCTTTGAACAAGCTACCAAGTTCAGAAAATCTCCAATTAAGGAATAATTGTAATCATAATGCATACACATAACATATTAACATATCTATATACCACTTCTAATATGGTATATGCTTATGTTTTTTTGATCAATAATATATTGATCATGTACTTTGAGTGCAGCCAGAACAAAGCATTGTTGGCATTTAATTTGGTAAATAACTTTGCACGATTTGTTGTTTGTACTCTGTTTGAATGGCAAGATATCATTGTTCAAGTGCCTAGGGTGCGCGTAACAGGAAGAGATGAGCGGGAAAGGTTTTCCCTTGCGGGCGACCACCAAACAACACCCTCCCTCCCCCCTCCCCCCAACTTTTTTTGGGGAAAAAACCGCAACACCGAAAACGCTACCACAAGAGAGATAAATGGTTTTTTTTTTTTTTTTTAGTGGGGCATGTGTATATGAGGTATTTTCAATAATAAAAATGAGAATTAGTATAACCATATGCATGAGGAGAGACAAGTTGTCAAACTCAATAAAAATAGAGACGCTCAATCGAAAGAAAGAAAGAGAAGTCCACTATATGCTTAACTCATGCACGTGGAATCCCTAGACAACGGGGGTACGACCGTACGAACTCACTTAGGTTCAGGGAAATCTGAGGAGGGAGATAAAAAATAGTAAAATCCTGACGTGGAGCTGATGTGGAGTGAAAAACACCTTCACCGGGTACTTGATTATAGGGAATGAAATAATAGTGAAATTATGAGTTTAGTAGAAGGGAGTGGGTTTTTTATTTGGTTATCAACTTTTGTTGTGCGGCCCTTTTGTCACCATCTGAATTTCTAAGCTTTCTTTTTTTTTTTTTTTTTTTTTTTGAACGGCAGAAATTGCATTGAAAACTAGTAAGGAACTAAAAGCTGAATTTCGAAGTATTAAAGTTGCTCTCATTATTAATTCAGTCTACAAGACAAACAATTTTTTAAATAATCATATCTCTTCTTTCTTTGTTTTCTTTCAAGCCTATATATATATATATTATATATATATATATATATATATATATATATATATATATATATATATATATATATACACACTAAAAGGCGTGTAACAGTGCCCCCAAAACACTGTTGCTACAGTAATCTCGCAATTTTCATTTTAGACCCTGAAGTTATTGATCCATTGCAAAGTTAGTCCTTAACGGCCGTTATTTAACAGTTGTGACTTAAATTTGCAACGGGCCAATAACTTCAGGGGCTGTTTATGTACAAATATTGAACAGAAAAAGCCCCTCAGGTTAACTTTTAATTTCAAAGTTAGTCCTTAAGGACTAACTTTGCAACATACTGACACTTTCAGGGACTAAAAAGGAAAATATAATTGCTACAATGCAGAACAGTACAGAACAGTGCTTGCTACAGTGTTTACTATTCATTACTGTTCATGGACAAATTACGCGAATAGTCCCTCGAGTTATCTATAAATTTCAAAGTTAGGGAAATATAAATGCTAAGGACTAACTTTGCAAAACGCCGATAACTTTAGGGACTTTTTTCGTAAAAAATCATACTATTTTCAAAAATACTTTACAAAAATTGTTGATACAAAAGTTGGGCGTTCCTTGATTCCGTACCAATTCGATCTTAATGCTTGAGACCTGCGCACTAAGAAAACAGAAAAACACCGTTAGGCTTATCGTGGGATTGTCTCCCACGATTATCCTCCGGCGTGAGAGTAAGTAATCGGTTTTAGGGTTTGTAGAAGAGTTAGGGTTTGTCAGTCGTACCTTTGTGAGGGTTGAGATGCCCTCTATATATGGACACGAAATCCTTATTGGTTTCGTGTTCCCCAATCTTCGGTCTATCCCGCGTAGGGCGGTTAGGCAATATATATCCCATAAATAAAAGATACATTATCGCAGCCATAAATAACGTTGGGTTTGGGCCATCGTAAGCCCAAACCGTTATCGCAATAGCCCATATCGTGACGGGCTAGAGTCCATTCGTGATGGACTTAAGTATGGGCCGGGTTCGTGACCCGAATACGGACTATACGTCATCATGTCCCCCCAGTCTAGTGTGCGCAATACGTGATTGCGGATACTAGACTAACAACTTAAAAAATATATATATATATATTCCTCAATGCGTAGCGGGGAAGCTTTAAGTATTTCCCGCCAAAAGTAGCGAGTTAACCTAGTCCAAGTATCTTCTTCGAAAATCGTGTGTGGTGGGTGAAAAAGTGTTTTACCTTTTGAGTTCCCAACCGTACGATTAGAGCAAGTGGGGTACACATGTCGTACATCCACGAATATGTGTACCCTATATAAAGTGAAGCCGTCATTTCTCTGTGGCTACCACAGTAAAAAAAAAATCATCATTCTTCGCCATTGTTAAACCTTCAAGAAACAAATCAACAAAAGCGAAGATAGTAGCGCGTGCGCCGATAATAGGTATCATGGTTCTTCAATTATCTGAGATTAGTTCCGATATATCTGAGGATGAACTTCGTCAGTTCACCTCAGACTATTATATCCCTCTCGCATTGCATCCGGTAGTTCCGGCCGCAAATGCATCAATAGCGAATTTCCCGCAAGGGAAGGTGGGGGTTTATACGCGCTTCTTCGAGTTTGCGAACCAGCGTGTTCCCATTTCCCTGTTTTTGTGCGATATCTTAAACCATTATCGATTGCACATCTCGCAACTGCACTGTATAGGTGCGGCGAAAGTTACCAATTTTGAGGTAAATTGTCGCCTGTTGGCGATTGAACCCACTGTGCATCTATTCCGCGCGTTTTACCACACGTCGTGGTTGAACGGGTGGGTCACTTTTGCTAAGCGCGCGGGATCTCTGCAGTGTTATGCAAAGAAATTAGACGCACTAAGGGTATGGAGGGAAAAATTTTTCTGGATTGATAGTGCATTTTTTCCCTGGGCATTTGAGTTCTATACTCAAGAATCGTTGCCGAGAGATGAGCGCCCAGACCCCGGATTGTATAATGTGGCGGATGCGGAGACGATAAACACCAATCGCATACCTATTGAACCGTATCCAGAAGATTTTCTGGTGCACATGGGCATCAGTCACAACTACTTTGGTAGTCCGGAAGAGGTGCCAACATTCTTGGATGAAGACAGCCGGGGTGGGCGCTTGTCTCTTCCTTCCTCTTCACTTGGTAGTTGTAAGCATTCTTCCCTTTGTAGTTTTACTAACGCATTTGCTATTTGTTTGTTGCTTTGTTGCGCAGAGATGGACTTGTTTGATGTTGTTCGCTTGGCGAAGCCCACAAAGGTGATCGTAGGGGTGCGTCCATTGAGAGATGGGGAGCAGCCATTGCTTCAGGCTACTGCAGGGCGCACAATGGTGATTGCGCAGGAGGAGACAGAGGAGACAGAGGAAATGGGGGAGGTCCCCGCCGGTGTCACTATGGCAACCCCTCTGCGTAGTTTTCCCTCTGCTGAGTCACAGATCCCTGTTGAGTTGTTGCATGTGGACTCGTCGGAGAGTGCTATGGATGAGTCTGGAGAGGAAGGTTTGTTGCGGAAACGCAAGAGGTCGTTTGGTGATGATGGCGCAGGGACATCAAGTAAGCGCCCTGCTCTTTCTGTTGAGCAACCAGCCGAGGAGGATGCGTCATCGCATAAAACTCCCCCTACGTAAGCATTTGTGTCTTTAGATAGTCCTTTATTTCGCTATTAGTATTATAGAGTAACTTTGTTAATCGCGTGTAGGGCTGAGACTGCTGTTGATGATGATGCGCATGTGGAGAGTTCGCACCCCAAGACTGATGTTGGTGATTTTGGGCCTGATAGTCCAGTGGATGAGGAAAAATCTGCTAGAGATGCGCCAAGAAGTAGCCTTCTTGAGGAGTTGGCGTTGTCTGCTGCGCACCAGGCTTCATTGGTTGCGCGGTTACAGGCTGAGTATGCTGGTGAGAGCAGCCTGGTTGCTCAAAGGGATAAGGAAATTGAGCTTCTAAGGGCGCAGTTGGCTGAGGCGCAGGCTGAATTGAGAGCATCTGCTATGTATGACCAGAAGGTTGCTGATGAGAAGATGTTGCTCATGTCAGATCTGGCTAAAGAGCGCACTGGAGCGAAAGAGTACAAGGCCACCTGCCTGTGGGCCATGAGATATATGGAGCTGAATAAGGGGAAGCTCATGTCTGATTTGGATGAGTTCCGCAAGGCTGTGGAGAGCTTGCTGGAGAATCAGGAGGGCAAACTGCGCAAACTCAGCATTGAGTATGATGAGGAGTTGTATCCTCATTTGGTGTCGACTATAGCTGAGCGCAGGTGGCTTATCAGCCATGGTTTGCGTCTGGCCGCCATGACCACGCTGGAGTCTCGAGAGGTTAAGGAGTCCTTCGGGAACGTGGTTCAATGTGCCCTAGCGCGTGGTAAGGCGGAAGCGGTAGAGGAACTGTGCGCATCCAAGGTTTTGGCGATGTCTCCCTCAGAAGTGCCTGGTTATAATGAGAATGCTTATGGCGAGCTTGTTTCTGCTATGGAGAAGTTAAAACTTTTTGAGCTTCCTCATATAGCGCAGCTGGAGCGTGACCAGGACTTCCCTATTAGTGTGATTATGGAGGGTTTGACCTTGGATAGACATTCATCCGAGGATGCTGAGGAGCAGCTTGATTATTTTTTGAAGCCGGATGTGTCGCAGCTACAGGTGCCCATTTTCGCTCGCCCTCGTGACATCCTAAACCCTTTTGCTCTTGAGAAAGAGATTCCATTGAAGACATCCTTGGAAGCTCATGAGATGCGACTTGCCAAGAAGAAGGGTCAGAAGGGGAAGGCTATCCTGTGTGGTCTTGGCGCAGCCCACATTCCTAGATCTGATGGGGTGCCTGTTAGCGTACCAACAGTAGCGCCCAAGGATGCTGAGTTGTTGCAGATGCTGGCAGATGCTGGTCGTGCGGCGCACCAGGCAGGTGGTTCAGGGCTAAGGCGTACTCGTAGCATGTCTTGGTAGTCCATGTGTAGTGGTCTTTTGTTATATGTCCACGTTTTCCTTGTACATATGCTTGTTGGATGTGTACTTTTTGATGAACTTGTTATAATGAAGCGTTGATTTTGAATAATACCATTGTATGCATATTATATCAAATTTGGCTATGGTTATAACGTTTGTACTTAGTTATTTTATCTTTGCATAAAAGATGTCTAAGGGTCAAATTGCTTGTATAAACATATTTGAAGAAAGTTTACAAGGATTCATAATCACTTATACTTATCTTGTATGAAATTTATGACATAGTCGTGTATGAAATGGTTGTATATAACATAATTGTGTATGAAATTTACAAGTTGCCGTGTACCCATCATGGGGTGCACAAGTGTATGGATTGCAGCGTGCTACTAAGACCATACTAAGGGGTTAGTTGTCTTAACTCCTAATTTGTTAAACGCGCACAGTGTGCATTGATGTGTATCCGTCGTGGGGTACGCATGGAACTTACTCCAACGTCTTGAGAATAAGGTGTTTAACAAGGATGCGTGATCCGGTGTTGATGGGTTTGCAACCCTCTTACTCAACGAGTCATTTATTAGGTTTACTCATCCTTTTACCATCGTGGGTTTTTAATTAGTGCATGCACGCCATGTAGGCAAAAGATAATATAATGAACAATATTGAGACATAAATTATATGTAAGCAATAAAGTAAGGTGTGTCACGGAGTTAGCTAGAAACCGCAACATTTTATTAATACTTGCAAGTTTTTGTAAAAAGATAAAAAAAACATTTGTCTAAATGAAACAAAGAATGTAAATACACGGATATTTATTTGGCACTTACTAAAGTGCGTGTGTGTCCATGCATTGGGTCGTAACCTTTCCTAAAGATAGCATCTCTTGAGATTGCAGATATTCCATGTGCGTTGTAGCTCACGGCCTTCCATGTCGCGCAGCTTGTACGCGCCTTGTCCTAGTGCTTCAATGACCTCATAGGGTCCTTCCCACTTTGGTCCAAGTTTACCTGTGTCTTCTGCGTGGCTTGCATCATTAGCGCGGTACACAAAATCGCCAGGTCTGAATGAGGTGCTTCGAACTTTAGCATCGTAGTATCCCTTCATCTTGGACTTGGTTTTTGCCTCTCGTATGGCTGCGCGCTCGCGCCTTTCCTCCAGTAGGTCCAAATCTATCCGTCGTTCGTCGTCATTGGTCGCGACATTAACTTCCGCGGTGCGGATAGTTGGCATCCCAATTTCAGCTGGTATGACAGCTTCTGTCCCGTAGACAAGGGAAAAAGGAGTCTCTCCATTACTAACCTTGATTGTTGTGCGGTGCGCCCATAAGACATGTGTCAGTTCGTCCACCCATCTTCCTTTGTGTTTGTCCAGGCGCGCTTTAATTCCTTCGCCTAAACTGCGATTTGCGCGCTCAACTAAGCCATTGGTTTGTGGATGTTTTACTGATGCGAAGTGTTGTGTGATATTCAACTCCGCGCACCAGTCTTTGAATGGGTTATCGCGGAATTGTTTTCCATTGTCCGAAACAATCTCCCCAGGTAATCCAAAGCGGCATACAATATTTTCCCAAACAAAGCGTTTTACTTGATTACCTGTGATCGTCGCTACTGCCTTTGCTTCAATCCATTTAGTGAAGTAGTCTATTGCAACGATAAGGAATTTAAGTCCTCCTGCTGCGACAGGGAAGGGACCTGCGATGTCGAGACCCCACTTATAGAATGGCCATGGAGAAGTGATAGGTGTTAGCTCTTGTTGTGGTCTGCGCGGGATGAGTCTATGAACTTGGCAGTCGTTGCATTTCTTTATCACATCGCGCGCATCACGGTGCATAGTAGGCCAATAGTATCCTGAGCGCAATGCTCGCGCTACGACGGACCGTGGTCCTGAATGCATACTGCATGAACCAGCGTGGATCTCTCGGAGTACGTAATCTGCCTGAAGAGGTCCAACGCATCGAAGCCATGGTTGTAGGAATGAGCGTCGATATAGAATACCATCTCTAAGTTCGAACCTCTGAGCTGCGTGCCGTATCCGTCTAGCGTCCTTCTGCTCAGCGGGCAAGTTACCCTTGCTTATAAAGTCGATAATAGGAGTCATCCATGTAGGATTCTCTTCCTCTATTACCGTGGATATCTCCTTCTCCGAGATGGATTTATTCTTTAGGATCTCCACTAAAACTTGTTTTGACAGGTGCGCGAAGCTGGTGGATGCGATCTTACTTAGCGCATCCGCTTTTTTATTCTCGCCTCTAGGAACTTGCTTAATTGTAAACCTGTCGAAGCCTTGTATTAGCGATTTGGTTTTGTCGAGGTATTGGACCATGTTATCCTCTTTAGCCACATACTCGCCCAACACATGGTTGGCTACCAATCGGGAGTCCACGTTTGCTTCTAGGTTACGTACACCCATTCGGTTTGCAATGCGTAATCCAGCGATTAGGGCTTCATATTCTGCCTCGTTGTTCGTGGCTGTGAATTCAAAATGCAGTGCGTAAGTGAATTCCATTCCTTCTGGATTAGTGAGGATAAGGCCAGCGCCCGATCCATCCACGCATGAAGATCCATCTGTGAACAAGACCCATGGTTCTTGTAATTCTACCTTTCTCGGTGGGGGTGCGTCATCGGTATCTGGTTTTTCGATGATGAAGTCTGCTAGTATTTGCCCTTTAACCGCGGTGCGTGGCCTGTAAGAGATGTTATACTCTCCTAATAGCACACTCCATTTTTGTAATCGACCCGATGCGTCAGGTTTAGAGATAACTTGTTTGATAGGTTGGTCGGTAATTACTGCTATTGGGTGCGCTTGAAAGTATCGGCGCAGTCTTTTGGCAGCAAATACTAACGCCAAAACCAACTTCTCCATTGAGCTGTAGTTGATCTCTGTCTTTTTGAGTGCTTTACTTACAAAATACACTGGTGTTTGCACAGAATTCCTATCCGTCAGTAGCACTGCGCTGATCGCTCCTTGGGTGGCGGATAAGTAGATGATTAACTCCTCCCCTGGTCGGGGTGCGACTAGCTTAGGGAGCACTGCTATGTGTTGCTTAAGCTTAGTGAAGGCTTCTTCCGCTTCCGCAGTCCACCGGAAGTCTCCCTTTTTAGTGCACTTCTTGAGTGTTTTGAATAAAGGAAGTGACTTATCTGCCGATTTGGACAGGAATCTGTTCAAACCGGCTAGCTTTCCATTTAGAGATTGAACTTCTTTCAACGTGCGCGGTGAAGGAAGTTGGAAGACAGCGTCTGTCTTTTCTGGGCATGGCTTAATGCCATCTGGTTCTATCAGATATCCTAAGAACATTCCTTCTGTAGCACCGAAAGTGCACTTCTTGGGATTTAACTTCATGTTGATCGCCCGTAGCGTTCTAAATGTTTCTTCTATATCGCGCACCACTTCGTCCTCAGTATGGCTTTTTATGACAAGATCATCCACATAAACTTCTAAGTTGCGGCCCACTTGCTTTTCGAATGCATTATCTACCAATCGCTGGTAGGTGGCGCCCGCATTCTTCAGGCCAAAAGGCATCTTTGTGTAACAGTAGACCCCTTGGCTTGTGTGGAAAGCTGTTTTTTCCTCGTCTTCCTTGGCCATTTGGATTTGGTGGTACCCTTTGTATGCGTCCAAGAAACACTTAAAGGGATATCCACACAACGATTCCACTTTCCAGTCTATCTCTGGTAGTGGGTAGCAGTCCTGTGGACATGCTTTATTAAGGTCAGTGAAGTCCACACACATTCGCCAACTGCCATCGCTCTTTTTGACCATCACTGGGTTGGAGAGCCAATCGTGGTAATAGACTTCCCGCATGATGCCAGCGTCCACAAGTTTGTGTACTTCTTCTAGTATGGCTTTTGCGCGCTCTGGAGCCTGGCCGCGCTTTTTCTGCCTTACTGGTGAATATCCTTGTCGGATTTGTAACTTGTGTTCTGCTATCGATCGTGGTACGCCAGTCATGTGTTTTGGTTCCCAGGCAAAGATATCCAGATTCCTCTGTAAAAGTGTGCACACAGCTGCTCTGCCTTTGTCAGACAGCGATCCTCCGATTGATACTTCTTGCTCTGGGTAATCAGGGTGAATTGCGACCTTCAAATTTGGAACCTTAGCTGCGCTCTGTTCTGGAACGTGCGTCGTCTCACATGTAATCGTGTTACATTCTTCTGGTGGCGCAGCGTTGTTGTAAATGGTGACAATGCCACCTTCTACTGGGAATTTGAGCATCCCATGCGCTGTGGATGGTACCGCGCGCAACGCTGAGATTCCTGACCTTCCAATGATGCCATTGTATGGCGAAGGGGATTTGATCACCATAAAGTTCATCCAGGCTGTCGTGGAGTGTTCCTTGTTACCGACAGCAACTAGTAAGCGCAGTTGCCCCATAGGCCATATCTTCTCTCCTGTAAAGCCAGTAAGTGGAGTCGTGGCTGGACTTAACTGTCTCTGTGTCTCAGGACGCAATCTCTTGAAGCAATGTTCATACATTATATCCGCTGATGCGCCCCCATCGACATACATGCGGTGGATGTCGTGACTCCCCGCATTTATTTCAATGGTAAGTGGTTCTGCCACTGCGTTGTCCGCAGTTAAGGTGGGGAAGGAGATTTCACTTCCATGGGAGAATTTCTGGCTCACCTTTTGCCTAGTCTTTCGCAGCCATGATTGTATCATGTAGATGGTATCAGCTTTTTCCTTAGGCGCTTCTTTCTTGCCTCCGGTTCTCTGCTTGTCTTTCCCCTCCTTAATATTTTTAACGAGGTGGTCCAACCTGCCTTCTTTCACTAGTTTCTTGATTAGTTGGCGTAACTGGACACATTCATTAGTGGTATGGCCCTTCTGTACGTGATACTCGCAGTATCCATTCCCTACGCGCCGATCCTCAGGGGTGCGCATAGGTGGGGGTCTTGGAAAGTTCGCACCTTCCGTCGCGAATATCTCCTTTGGAGTTTTTGTTAATGGGGTGTACTTGTCGTTTCCTCTTCCGCTTCCTTGGTTGCGATAACTTTTGTTACGATTGCCACTCTGGTCATTGGATTGTCTCCTTGACTCTTCTTGTGACCTATGGTTCGAGTAGCCTTTCTTGCTATCCGCAGCGGCTGCTTCTCCTTGGACGAAGGACCTTGTGCGCTTCATGAGTTCGTCAAAGGTTAGGGGAACCTTATCATTTAACTTTTTTTTATCAAATCTGGGTTATTGATTGCATTCATAAAACCCGATATTTTTAGTATCTCTGGGCACGCCTTGACTTGCATGCATTCGTCCTTAAAGCGTTCCATGAAAGCGCTTGTGGATTCCCCTTGTCGCTGTTTAACCCTAGCGAGTTCGACAGGGTTTTTGGCGCACTTCTTCCTTTGAGTAAAGTTTAAACGAAACGCCTTGCGCAACTCTTCAAACCCACCGATGCTTCTGCGTGGAAGCTTACTAAACCAGTTGCGCGCATTCCCTACTAATGTAGAGTTGAACATATGGCACCACACAGGTTGTGGCCAATTTTCGATAGTGGCTGCTAATTCGAAAATTTTTAGGTGATCATCAGGATCACCTGTCCCATCATATGTTTTGACGTTAGCAGGCATGCGCCTTTTCTTATTCTCTGAAAAGTCGCTGATGCGCCTAGTAAACGCATCAACTTTTTGGCGACGCCAGGGAAGAGACATGTCTTCGTCTTCCTGGTCGCGGTATTTCCCTCTTGATTTCCAGTGTCCAGTTTCTTTGTCCTCGTTGTCCGAGGAATCACTTGAAGATGAGCGTACTCTTTTGCGACGCTTGCGTCGACTATCATCAGAATCTGAGCTTGCTCCTCTGTGGCGCTTGCGCCGACTATCCTCAGAATCAGAGCTTGAAGGGCTTTCACTTGGGGAGCACCGTCGCCCAAGCCTATCCTGAACCCTGCGACTGCCAAGCCTAGCGTGGACATTAGCGCGCCGTTCCCCATCTTCATGCTCCTCCAAATGCTGAAAGTCGGCTGCTTCATCATCCACAACCTTCCTTCCAATCCTGGTAAACACTGGTTGTTTGCGGTTATCCTTCTCGCGTCTTTCCTTTTGGTAACGCGGTGGGGATGCTTCGTACTCAGGGTCGAAGTTGAGTCTGGCGTGCAGACTTTGGCTTGACCTCTTCTTTGCCTCCTCTTGCATGAGCGCTGCCAAGGCTTCGTAGTTTTGAGATACGAAGTCACTTGGCGCTAGTTCAGGCGTGACTCCTTCTAGCGCGATAGAGTCTGTTTCCAAAACAAGATCCTTGTTTCGGATAGGCGCATTTGGTGGCTCAGTGAAGTTCACTTCTGGCATGGCAAGGGGAGTGCGCTGTGGGTCTACCGCGCTAGTACTTGTTGTAGTAGCATTGGTAGTCATAGTGGGCGGTTCTACTGGAGTAAGGAGCAGATCTGAGTACGCTCCAAAGCTTCTAGGCACACTGGTTGTTCCAGAGGTCTGCTTTGAGGCCGCATCAGTTTGCTGTTTCTTCCCTAGTAAATCGTCATGCGTTTTCTTCGCATGCGGAGTCCGCTCCTTTCCGTGCTTCGTCATTCCAGTTCTTAGCAAAGCTCTTAGTGTGGGGTCCCACGGATGGCGCCACTTGTTGATACAAAAGTTGGGCGTTCCTTGATTTCGTACCAATTCGATCTTAATGCTTGAGACCTGCGCACTAAGAAAACAGAAAAACACCGTTAGGCTTATCGTGGGATTGTCTCCCACGATTATCCTCCGGCGTGAGAGTAAGTAATCGGTTTTAGGGTTTGTAGAAGAGTTAGGGTTTGTCAGTCGTACCTTTGTGAGGGTTGAGATGCCCTCTATATATGGACACGAAATCCTTATTGGTTTCGTGTTCCCCAATCTTCGGTCTATCCCGCGTAGGGCGGTTAGGCAATATATATCCCATAAATAAAAGATACATTATCGCAGCCATAAATAACGTTGGGTTTGGGCCATCGTAAGCCCAAACCGTTATCGCAATAGCCCATATCGTGACGGGCTAGAGTCCATTCGTGATGGACTTAAGTATGGGCCGGGTTCGTGACCCGAATACGGACTATACGTCATCAAAAATAGTACTTGTGGTTATCGATCTTTTGCAAATTTAGTCCTTAATAACAAAAATAGTTTTTTTGACAACCGTTTCATTTCGAGTTTAGATTAAAAACAAAATTCCCGCAGCAACGCGCGGGTACCCCACTCGTTCTAAACCAAACTGTACCTTAGTACTTCCAAAACAAGCTAGCGATAGCAGATTATTCGTAGTTTTGTATCCTTAATTGTTCAAAAACAAAATAAAAGAAACATGTGTACTGATAGGGGGTGTTTGTGTAAGTTTTTATTTATTTTATTATTTTATTTTTTTATTTTTTTATTTTTTTCATATAAGCTTATCTAATTTCGGGTTTATGTTTAATAAGCTCAGTTTTTTCTGGCTTATTTTGAAACTTATGTGTTTATCCGTTTATATAAGTTTGTTATACTATAATAAGTTCATATAAGCCTCACAATAAACATATATATATATATTATATATATATATATATATATATATATATATATATATATATATATATATATATATATATATATATATATATATATATATATATATATATATATATATATAAAAGTCAAAATCAGATAAGCTCGTAAACTCAAAGATAAGATTAGACAGGCACCCCTTATAAACGATCAAGTCTTGAAGTCACAGCTTTGATTGGTTAGCAAGTTATACCTACACAATAAGCGAGACAGTGGAGAAACTGAGAAAGAAACTAGTGTTGTGGTTTAACTAACGAAGAGAAACTCAAACCGCCACCCGACATATTAAATACTTTATTGCTATGTGTCATGTGTGTGTCAACCTAGTAAAACATGAGTCATTTTCAATATCCTACTCCCTCCGTCACAAATTAATACTCCACGTTTCATTTTAAGTATGTTCAAATTTAATCGTCCAGTTTTAAAAATAGATAAGGAAGTTTGATCAACTTTACCGTATTACTTTGCTTGAAATTATTATTACAAACTTCAAAGTAGTCATTAATTGATTAGTCAAAGATTAAAATGTCATTTTGCAAAAAAATGTAAAAAAGAGACAGTAATAATAATTATGTTTTTTTAAGTGTATTTTTTTCTTTTTGTTTCATTTGAACAGTTATTTTGAAACGAAGAGATTAATAAATGATATGTACTTCAAAACTTGCTAGCAGAGACGTAAGAATAACCATATAATTTGATAAGGGTAGTGTTCTAGATAAACTAACTAAAGCAATGTCATACCCACTCCAACATTTCTACATATATTTAACGCTCATTTATGCACCCAGAATGTCATACCCACTCCAACATTTCTACGTATATTTAACACTCATTTATGCACCCACACACACACACACAAAAGTTAAGATGGTAAAGCCATGCATAGCCTTTATACTTTGCTCAATGATGCTTTTAGCCATACCTTTGGTTCAAAGCATTGATCAAGACCCGTTAGCAGTAGAAGAATGGTTTAAGAACCTACAGACCATGACTCCGAAAATCACCCACCTTCATTTCTATCTACATGACCAAGTAAGCGGCAACAGCCCCACTGCCTTGAGAGTTGCTCAATCCAGCATCACCTCTACTTCTCCCACCTCTTTTGGGTTCATTGCCATGGCCGATGACAAGCTCACCTCTGGACCCGAACCAAACTCAACTGTCGTGGGTCAAGCACAAGGCATCTATGGTTCGGCTTGTTTGGAAGAGGCTGCTTTGCTAATGACCATGAACTTGGTTTTTAATGGAGCAGAATACAATGGTAGTACTTTAAGTCTGTTGGGCCGGAATGCGCCTTTTCATCCATACCGTGAGATGCCAATCGTTGGCGGATCTGGAGTTTTCAGGATGGCAAAGGGTATCGCCACCGCAAAAACTTATGTATTTAATACTACATCTGGTGATGCAATAGTCGAATACAATGTTATGGTTGTACATTATTAAGTTATGTTTCTTATTATTTAGTTCAAATTTATCATATTCAAATTTAGGCAAAACCAGGCGGAACCAGATGCAGAACCACGTGTGTTGTTGATGCTGATATGCTACACATAACTACTCAAAACATAGTCGAATTAGTTAAGACTATAACATCACCATCACCAAATACCGATACAATACCAAACAAAACCGATTCGAAGCAAACCTAATATATTCTAACCATTTACTAGTCGATTTATTAAACAAAACAAATGACTACGAAGCCAAATAATGAAACTACACCAAATAGTCAAAAGACCAACCAAGAACAAGAAACTAATACTCCAGTGAAGTCAGATCCGAACTCCAACGAGGTAATAACTTCTCCACTATGCGTCAATTCTAAACACTCAAATAAATTCTAAACCACATTCCATAAAACTAATCTTAACTACTTATAATGAAAAACAGTCAAATGTGAAAAGTGAAAAACTGAATTTTTGGTCAATCCCCATTTTGCCCTTGTCAATCTTAACTATCTTGAACTCGCCAACTCTTCAAATACATTTTTGGCAACTCTTTAATTTGGCAACTCTTCAATCACACAGCTGTATTTCTTTTGTTAGGATTTGAAATGGTATTACACCGCTGTAATCCATATCGAAACAATATAAAAACACAAAAACCCTACCATTCTTTCATTCTCCTCTATCCGAATAGCACACCAGCCCCCATCACCAACCTATGCTTCATCTCCTCTTAAAAAAAAACACACACGTAGCCCTTCTTTGCTGCCACTGAAACTGCCGCCACCATAACCAACATCTCTCTCGGTTGTTATGGTCGGCTAGGTGATTTTGGTAGGTAGTTTTGTTGTTGGTTTATGTGTGTTTGTCCTCTTCGTTAAGATCTAGCCGGGTAGCTGTTTACTAAAACCAACAATAAAATCACTGCCGCCACCAACAGGCTTTGTCGCCGACACAGACACCGCCACCACGATCAACTGGATCCGCCACCAATACCACCTAAAACTGGTGGTGCTTGAGTTTCGGTGGTTTCGTTGATGTTTCGCTGGTCTCGGTGGTCTTTTGTGGTTGTGGTGATGTTGTGAGTTTGTTTTTTGTGGTGTTTCACCAGATCTGAACGGTTTCTTGGTTTGGTTTGTAACTTGTATGTTTGCTGGTCACGATGTATCCTAAGATTTATCTCATATCAGATGTTTTTTTATGTGGTTCGTGGTATGTTAAAATTTATTAATAGTGTGCTTGAAAATTGTATGGTTGGTCGGTTAACCAAGCCGATGGTGTTCGAGACCATCTTCTGTTAGGTTAACGGGTTTTCCCCTTTTCTTAGATCTAAATGATTTCACAATATGGTTAAGATTTGTTGTGGGTTCGAGTATGCGAATGTTTGTTGTGGCATATACTTGTGTGTTTCATCCTGTATCTCATATAGACTGATTGTGTGGCTTTCGATTCGTTTTTTTTTTTTTTTTTTTTTTTTTTTTTTTTTTTTTTTTTTTTTTTTTTTTTTTTTTGGCGATGATGATAGATCTTGGCTTAATAAAATTTGAGGATAGGTGATTTTGGTGATCTTTTTACCAAATCGCAACCCAAGCTTTGTTATGACTGGCTTTTGTTAACAAACAATCTTGGCTAAACATAATCCGAGCCTATTTTTTTTGGCGAGTCAATGGATTTTTATTGTTTCATTTGGATGGTTACAAAAGATATGGTTCATTTATATTGTTTCATTTGTTAACTTTTTTTTTTTTTTTTTTTTTTTGCCTTTCGTTCATATATCTTTTGAGATCGCTTGTGATGTTTTTTGTGATGTACAATGCTAGATCTGTTTATTTTTTATGTTTAATGTTGGATTTGTCTAATGTTGGATCTTTTTGAGTTATTAGTATACAAGATTTATTAGTAGGCCATGTTTGTCTAAGTCAAATATGTTTTGAGGCAATTGTAAATTTACATTTTCTAATGGGTTACAGATGGAAGTTTGATGATTCGTGAGTCTGTGTAGAGGGTAAAAGAATTATGATGCTTGAAATAGCTTAACTTGGTAAAATAAGAATTATGAGGCTTGAAATAGCTTAGCTTCGAAAAATCAGAAATATTATTTTGTTGAGTTTCTTTTATTTACCTTTTGACATGGGTCGATCCGGGTCACTTCAAACCCTGCGGGTCTAACCGGGTTATCGAAAATATAAACACCGGTTTAATTTGACTCGTTTTTTCAACCGGAACCAATTCAACCGGTGAAACCGGCCGGGTCGAACCGGGTTTCAAAACATTATGCTTAATCCTCAAACTTTTATTATTTTCCTTTTATAACCCATAAAACTTTTTTTATCACTACAATTATTTGCCGCTACAAGTACCCGTTGCTATGCACGGGTACTCGTCTAGTAGGGTTAATAGACAAATATGTTACCAAAGTTTGCTAAAATGTTCACCTAAGTTACTAAAGTTTAAAACGTTATAAATATGTTACTAAAATTTGGTTTCCGGTTACATAAGTTACTGAACTTTTTTAATGATGACATGACTTATTTTTTAAGTACAAAACGGTCCTCGTCGTTAGCCGGGTTTCACGGATTTAGTCCCTAGACCACTATTTCAGTTAGTTTGACCATTTTTATACGCTTTCATATGTTTTTACCCGTTTTTATACGTTTTCATACATTTTTATTCGTTTTTATACGTTTTCGTACGTTTTATCCGTTTTCGTTCATTTTTTATGTTTTCGTCCGTTTTTCTTATGTTTTCACCCGTTTTTATCCATTTCTATATGTTTTCATACGTTTTTATACTTTTTTGTTTGTTTTTCTTACGTTTTCGCCCGTTTTCATCCGTCTTTTTACGTTTTCATACATTTTTATTCATTTTCAATAGTTTTATACATTTTCGTTCATTTTTATACGTTTTTATTCATTTTCATCCGTTCTTATATATTTTCATCCATTTTTATACGCTTTCGCTAGTTTTTCTTACGTTTTCGCCCGTTTTCTTATGTTTTCATATGTTTTTCGTCTGTTTTTTTACGTTTTTATCCGTTCTTATACGGTTTTATCCGTTTTTATGTGTTTTCATCTATTTTTATACGCTTTCGTCCGTTTTCTTATGTTTTCATATGTTTAGTTACGTATAAAACTGGATGAAAACACATAAAAATGGATAAAACGTATAAGAACGGATAAAAACGTATAAAAACGTAAAAAAAACCTGTCGAAAACATATGAAAACAGAAGAAAAAAAAGTAAGAAAAACTGGCGAAAGTGTATAAAAACGGTTGAAAACGAATAAAAACGTATAAAAACGGACGAAAACGTATACAAACGGTTGAAAACGAATAAAAACGTAAAATAACGGATGAAAACGTTTGAAAACATAGGAAAACGGGCGAAAACATAAGAAAAACAGACGAAAACGTATAAAAACGGATGAAAACGGATAAAAACGTATGAAAACATATAAAATGGATGAAAACGGGCGAAAACGTAAGGAAAACGGAGGAAAACGTAAAAAAAGGAACAAAAACAGTAAAAACGTATAAAAACGGGTAAGAACATATGAAAACGTATAAAAACGGTCAAACTAACTGAAATAGTGGTTTAGGGACTAAATCCCTGAAACCCGGCTAACGACAAGGACCGTTTTGTACTTAAAAAATAAGTCATGTCATCATTTAAAAGGTTCAGTAACTAATGTAACCGGAGATCAAACTTTAGTAACCTATTTGTAACGTTTTAAACTTTAGTAACTTAGGCGAACATTTTGGCAAACTTTGGTAACATATTTGTCTATTAACCCAAACTAATACTACCTCCGTCCTAAAATAAGTGTCCAGTTTGACTTTTAAGAGTCAAATTGGTTCAACTTTGTCCTTATTTATTTTTGCGGGTGTTATATAATATTTGATACAAAATATATGAATAGATTAAGTTTTAAGTGTATTTTTCATTGGTATAATTCTTCATCAAGTATTATATAACACTAAAGAAATATTTAAGGTCAAAGTTGAACCAGGCCATGAGTTTGCTTTAACGAGTGCACGGAACAAGAGAGGTTTGATGCTTTTGAATCCATTGTATTAATTCCACTTCCTACTCACAGTATGCTCTTTATGATCTCGGCTTATGATTCAATTGTCATGTATTTAGCTATTGAGCCTCAAAGTTTATGTTTTTATGTGATCGCAGCATCAAAAAGAAAGTCTGAATTTTCCACGGAAGCCGGCTCGAAATATTTGATCTTAGGTGCATTTTCCTCAGGAATCTTATTGTTTGGGTACGACCGGACAACTACCGATATCTATTAATATCTTTTCTTAGAATGTTTTTGTTAAATATATATATCTATCTATATCGTAAACTAATTGATCTTACGGGGGGAACGAAATCCAAGAATATATAGACTGACTTGTAGAGAGAGACCCTCTATGTAGTTGTCTATCTAGGGTGATCGATCTACATCTTTCCCCATAGCCCTGGGGCTGTGTCTCGATCTCCTATGTGCGAAATCTAAGGGACTTGTTCCTATGGAGATTCCCCTTGGTCTAATTCCACGCCTTATGACGAAAGGGGAGTTGGTGTGGCGTAAAGTGAAGATTGGGGGGAGTAGTCAAACTGGACACTTATTTTGGAACGGAAGGAGTAATATAGATCTATCCTTCCCGATAACCAATAAACTAGTACTACCTCCGTCCCAAAATAAGTGTCCAGTTTGACTTTTCAGAGTCAAACTGGTTCAACTTTGACCTTAACTATTTTTGTGGGTGTTATATAACATTTGATGCAAAATATATGAATGGATTTGGTTTTAAGTGTATTTTTCAATAGTATAATTTTTCATCAAGTATTATATAACAAAAAAAAATTTAAGGTCTCAAACTGGACACTTATTTTGGAACGGAGGGAGTAATATTTTCAAACATCAAAACAATTCATATTTGGCAGCCACCAAGTAAAATATCAAATGGGACGTACTTAAAATATAAGATCCAATGAGATTTTACCAATCAAATATGCTTTTGGATTACCCGAACTGTCTTCTCGATCAAATATTGTGGTTACCGGATTTTCACTAATTCAATTAAGCAAACTTTTTTCTTTTTTTTTTTCTTCTTCTTTTTCTTCTTCTTCATATTTGACCTAGCTCTTGATACCATGTAGAAATCAAGGGAATACTGAAATACTATATTGATTAGATTCACTAAATAACTGAGATTACAAATGATTAAATAGAAAATAACTGAGATTCACTAAATAACTTCGTTATCTGCCAATATAGGCCAATGTGTAGGACGGTAACAGATGCTGTGTATGTACTTGATGCCATTGTGGGTTTTGATGAATATGATGCAGAGGCAACCCAAAATGCTTTAAAGTATATTCCTGAGGATGGTTACCTGAAGCATTTAAATTCCCATGGACTCGAGGGGAAGAGGTTAGGGGTAATGAGGGCTTATCCCTATTTCGGATTTGGTAATGACACTAAAACTTTAAATAAGTTTGAGAAACATTTTGCAATATTACGGTAAGCATTCATATACATTCTTATATATGTAATATTGGTCTAACATTATTATATAGTATTTTTCTAACATTCTTATGCGTAACTTTGTGGAAAACAAGCCAAGGTGATGCTACACTGATAGAGAATCTAGAAATTAACAACTTCGATCATATTATTTCTCTTTTTAAAGGAGAGTCTCTATTACTATCGGCAGAATTCAAGATAGCTCTAAATGACTATTTAAAGGAACTGGTGGATTCGCCGGTGAGATCCTTAGCAGATGTAATAACCTTCAACGACAAATTTGCAGATTTAGTAAGTAAAATCACACCTTTGCACAAAATGATCTTAAATGATCCATGATATTGGTTTAACTTTTCACAAGAAAAAACACATTGTAATGTATTGTAGGAATTGCTCGAACAATACCCTCAAGATTTGTTTTTGGAAGCCGAGAAGACCAATGGTATAGGCAAGTTAGAGGAGGAAGCATTGATGAATCTGACAAAAGCATCAAAAGATGGATTTGAGAAGTTAATGAAAGAAAACAAATTGGATGCACTAGTGATGCCATATTCACATGGTTCTACTGTTCTTGCAATTGGGAGATATCCCGGAATCATTGTTCCAGCTGGCTATTTTGAAAATGGGGGTCCTTATGGTATTTGTTTCGGAGGTTTAAAGGGTTCAGAGCCAACATTGATAGAGATTGCTTATGGCTTTGAACAAGCTACCAAGTTCAGAAAATCTCCTCCTATTAAGGAATAATTGTAGTCATAATGCATACACGTAACATATTAACATTTCTATATACAACTTCTAATATGGTATCTCCTTATGTTTTTTGCTCAATAATATATTGATCATGTACTTTGAGTGCAGCCAGAACAAAGCATTGTTGGCATTTAATTTGGTAAATAACTTTGCACGATTTGTTGTTTGTACTCTGTTTGAATGGCAAAATATCAGCTTTCTGTTTAAGTGCCTAGGGTGCGCGTAACAGGAAGAGATGTGCGGGAAAGGTTTTCCCTTAAACTTGGCTTTCTTCAAAACCTTTTACACTGATAGCTTCTTTCATGAAATGTGGGCAATCCTTTCTTTCTCCATTTACTTACTTTTGTTGTGTGGCCCTTTTGTCACCTTCTGAATTTAGAAGTATTAAAGTTATTCTCATTATTAATCTTTTATATAATAAAACAAAACCCCTAGTGGGGACTTTTTCATTTAAAAAAATCAAATCATACCTTATTAAGTAATAATTGAATTATTATTATTTTTTATTTAAATGATTGTAAATTAAAAAATCTTAAAATTTTCCTAATTTGTAAAAAATAACTATAAATTCGTTTTTAAGGTGAAAAGTTAGTATAAAGTTATATGTGTCAAAAATATAAAATAGAAAAACTTTAAAAAGATGGGGTAAATTTACAATTGTGTAAGGGTTAAAATTAAACATTTAAATTTTAGTCATGAATCAAAGGGTGACTTCTGCTCCCTCTTCCACCATACGACACCAATAAAAAACCAAACAAAAATTTGCTAAAATAAAATAAATTGTTTGTCTGTGTTTTATTCTACTCGTTTAAGTCAAAATGGTTCAATATGGATTTATTTTTTTGTTAATGGGTCAATGGATACCTTTGAAATTGTAGAGCTAAAATACCAAAAGGATTGTTCTATTTTATATGGGTATTTGGGTTGCTGTTTTAGTACATTAGTACTAGAAAGTTAAATACTTTATTGGTATTATAAAGGCCAAATAATGAACTAACATGATCCACTTTATTTTATTTTTCTAATCTACATTTAGATATTAAGGGGGTTTTTGGTTTAGTTTATTTTCCTGGCGTAGCTTATGAGCTACAAAGTGCTAAGAGCATATTGATTTGTATGCTTATGGCTGTGATATGTCAACATCATCAACAACAACAACACCCAACAACCTGGGTTTTAAAAAGCGTGAGGCACCCCGTCGCGCTAACGGACATATATAAAGAGAATGATTAAGAGGAAGAACCCGATTTTATGAAGCAATGTGTACCAGTAAAACAATCCCTAATGCTCTAAAAACTCTATTCGTAAATGACAACACTTTCACCATGGTTTGTCCTTATGTTCTTCTGACCAATTTGCCTCCTTCCCAAGTCTATAAGTTTGAAAAAAACAGTACAACAGAAGGATTTGGGTTGTGTTATCATGGGGCCATTTCAAATATGTTTAGGAGTACAATAACTGATGTGCTGATTTTGTACGATGAGGATAAGAAGTTATGAACTAGAGTTGATCGTAGCGCATATGTTTATAACAGGAGAACAAGTTGTAGGAGAGAGCTAGGATAGGATTATACCAAAAATAGAAATGCGACACCAAACACCAGAATATTTGCTATTCATATGTGAGCCTGTGAGGACATCCACAGATATTAGACTAAACTTAAGAAAGATATATGTTTTACTCATTAGTTTTGGCTTTTTAATGAGAAATCAAAGGAAATTATTCATGGATTTTTCTCTAATTTGTTGGCACAACCAGCTATGATGGTCCCGTGGTATTGTTCTTGAGTTTATTTTTCTCTCCTTTTTTGCAATATTGCTTTCATACTTTTGTTGAAGCTACTTATAGCTCTTATAAGAACTAAGGTCATTTTGTAACGTCTTATGATATTTATATTGCTATGTTATTTCAAGGATCGTGTATTGACCTTAAAGGCCAAGTTGACCCTTAATGGCGTATGTAGCATATCTTCTTCAGATGTCAAGTATTTGTTGTCTGATAATGTAAATTCTAAAATATGGACAGCTTTGCTCCCTTCATTAGTTCCTAGAAAATTATTTAGATTTGTTACTAACTTTTGTCTTGAGAAGTCTAATTTGGAAATCACAGGGATGCACACACGAGAGAACTTATGAAAGTATACAAGGTAGATGGGCATATCGATAATCGAGTTGAGATGGCATGTGAAAAAGATCAACCACTAGAAGAAGTTAATGTAAGTCGTTTCAAAATTTAAAAAGGGAAAACGAGGAAGTTTTTTACAAAAGGTCAACAAATGTTATAACAGGAGCTGCTAATGCTCTTCTTCGCGTTGCAACTACGGGTGCAGATGACCGAAGCCCTTTTAGATGCTAAAAAGACCGAAGCCCTTTTACTTGCTCAAAATGAGATGAAATTCATGATTGGAATAGTTTCTTATTTGTTGTTTTGGGTTATCTTTTGGATTATCAAAGGAAAAAAGTAAAGCAGTATAAGATCGTTATTTGAAAAGTTGTATAAAATGTCGTATCTTACAAACCAAAAGGAAATACTCCTTACAAATGACAATACATCAAATATCTCAAAAATCTTTTTTCGTTACGATAAACATCTACTTATTTAAATAAAAATAAACAAACATTCACCAAGTTAAACTTATGTGAAAACAATATTTGTGCGACTTAAACCTCCTTAATGCGACATTTAATGTGACATATGTGAAAATCTCATGCGCGCACGAGATCTAAAACTATAAATTTATCATATAGTTATCTTTTGTAATTTCGATATATTAGAAAATATCAACTAAAAAATAGCAAAATTTCCAGGAAAATACGGAAATACTTTTTTGTCAAAACCCCGTGTGTGCACGGGTATTATAACTAGTGCAGTCTACAAGAAAAACAATTTTTTAAACAATCATATCTCTTCTTTCTTTGTTTTCTTTCAAGCCTCTAATTCTAAACCAAACAGTACCTTAGTACTTCCAAAACAAGCTAGGGATAGCAGATTATTCGTAGTTTTGTATCCTTAATTGTTCAAAAACAAATAAAAGAATATGTGTGCTGACAAGGGGTGTTTGTGTAAGCTTATTTGTTGGCTTATGAGCTTATCTGACTTCGGTTTATGTTTAATAAGCTTAGTTTTTTCTGGCTTATTTTGAAACTTATGGGTTTATCAGTTTATATAAGTTTGTTATACTATAATAAGCTCATTAAGCCTCATAATAAACATATATATAAGTCAAAATCAGACGAGCGAGTCTTGAAGTCACAGCTTTGCTCTTTTTTCTTTTTTTTTTTTTTTTTTTTTTTTTTGAACTTAAGTCACAGCTTTGATTGGTTAGCAAGTTATACCTACACAATAAGCGAGACAGGGGAGAAACTGAGAAAGAAACTAGTGTTGTGGTTTAACGAATAAAAAAAAAGTCAAACGGCCATCCTACATATAATATATTAAAGGGGAATGCTAGGACCACATAAACAATCCACAAAAAGAATACACACGCTGATGTGGCAGGGGTTGATTGGTGTATTTTGGTATACTTTCTCTCTCTTCTCTATGATTAGACCAATCAGCCTTTGCCACATCAGCGTGTGGATTCTTTTTGTGGATCTAGCATTCCCCTATATTAAATACTTTATTGCTATGTGTCATTGTGTGTTGACCTAGTCACCTACCAATGTGAAATATGAGTCATTTTCGATATACTACTTTTATCCGTCTCAAATTAATAGTCAATGTTTCTTTTTCGAGATATTCCGAGCTAATTGTCCACTACTAAAATTATATAAGGAAGTTTGATCGAGTTTACCATATTACTCTTGCTTGAAATTATTATTACAAACTTTAAAAGAAGTCATTAATTAATTAATCAAGTGTAAAGTGTCATTCTGCTAAAAAATAAGAAAGAAAAAACAGTAATAACTTTTTTTTTTTTTTTTTGGTCAGGGGACAATATTTTTGAGACGAGAAGAGTAATAGATAGCATGCTTCAAAACTTGCTAGCAGAGAGGTAAGAATAACCATATAATTTGATAAACCAACTAAAGGAATGTCATACCCACTCCAACATTTCTACATGTATTTAACGATCATTTATGCACCCAGAATTCATACCCACTCCTTCAACATTTCTACATATATTTAACACTCATTTACGCACCCACATACACACACAAAAATTAAGATGGTAAAGCCACGCATAGCCTTTATACTTTGCTCAATGATGCTTTTAGCCATACCTTTGGTTCATAGCATTGATCAAGACCCGTTAGCCGTAGAAGAATGGTTCAAGAACCTACCTACCATGACCCAAAAAACCACTCACCTTCACTTCTATCTACATGACCAAGTAAGCGGCAACAGCCCCACCGCCTTGAGAGTTGCTCAATCCAACATCACCTCTACTTCTCCCACCGCTTTTGGGTTCATTGCCATGGTTGATGACAAGCTCACCTCTGGACCCGAACCCAACTCTACTGTCGTGGGTCAAGCACAAGGCATCTATGGTTCGGCTTGTTTAGAAGAGGCTGCTTTGCTAATGACCATGAACTTGGTTTTTAATTGGGGAGAATACAGTGGCAGTACTTTAAGTCTGTTGGGCCGGAATGCACCTTTTCATCCATACCGTGAGATGCCAATCGTTGGTGGATCTGGGGTTTTTAGGATGGCAAAGGGTATCGCCACCGCAAAAACTTATGAATTTAATACTACATCTGGTGATGCAATAGTCGAATACAATGTTATAGTTTTACATTATTAAGTTATGTTTCTTATTATTTAGTTCAAATTTATCTTTCTGGTCTGTGTCGCATTAAGTTTTTTAAGTTCTTAAGAAAGACAAAGTTTGACCATTTTTTCTTTATATGTAGTACAAATATTCAATACTCTAATTATCACATATTTCATCTATTTTCGTTGAAGGGCTGTATCAGCTTGAGGTCAGGGCACTGTGCACCTCAAACAAACACATGAATTTGTGCCATGTAGTATAAACTTGGTTTGATAACAATCAACCTGCTTGGTAAACTTTGCTACGTTGTTAAGTAAAGGAACAGTTGAACCAAATGTCCAAAATGTTGGTCAAGTGGTCTACCTAACAGTTGGTTGTTCAACAATGTTGCTCAATTTTTTAGCCAGCCAATAAGGACTTTGAGCGCTTATACAAGACCTTTTGGATGGTTGCTTAAATAGTTAAACTATGGAATAGCATGCAACAAAATTCAATATCAACCCACAACCACATTCCCAAAAATGTAAAGCCAAACAAATTATGCATACTACAAAAAAGAAGTCCTGCCCATGTAACCAAATCAAGACCCTTGCGAGTTATAGTCATTATACGTATAATACAATAGCTAAGCTTGGTCCCAACTCTAACCATAACATCTCTATATCGAGAAGAAGAAATCAACGATAAAAATGAAACCACAAAAAATGAAAACTGGCAGCATAGTGATTACTCCAAATCTAGGTCTAGCGCTACAGTCTTTGTGCATTTACCTACTCTTTCCCAGTATTGCAAAACATTTCCACCTTCATTTTGACAATTATTTCAGAGACCGGCCAATCTGCAAGAAACTAGTCACATTATCATAAAGAATGTATATGCAACACTACTATATCCAACATAGATACTGTACAAATGACTTGACACAGATAATTTGAAGAGAAGCATTTTGATATTAGCCAATACCTCTAAGCAATAACAAAATATCTTGTTAGATTTAAATCAGTAAAATCTAACATAAAGAATGTATATGCAACGTTACTATATCCAACAGATACTTTCACAGTTTCACATTATTATAACAGGACAGAGGGGTCATATCTACTGCTCCAGAAGGAGAATGATGTAAAATTAAGACGATATCTCAAAATTGTAGCAACTTTCAAATTATCATCCTATCATAGTTAACATGACGTAATCCGGTCTTTGTGCATTTACTGTGGTGATATCAAAGGAAAAGCTAGTTATGGTTAAAACACCAAAATAGAACTAAAAGTTACCTTGGGCCACGACAGCAAAGTATAGAATTTTTTTCATAAAACAATACAGCATGATAGGAAAAATTCATTCAGCTCACAAAGATATGCATTGGAGAATTCAATAGTCCAAAACAGAGTAACCACCCAGAAATTAGATTAAAAATGAAATAAATATACAAAACCAAGTCTTGTTCTGCAAGTAAAACCTCAGAACCCAATTCACCCAATTATTTCAACTTTGGAAAAAGGTTATCTACCTACTTGATCTAATACACACGTGTCCAATTCTCTCCTAGGTTTTCTCTAGTGAAAAAAATATCCAACTGAAGAGATGCATGCTAATAACTGTGTTAGGAATTAAATATGAGTTGATATTGACAAAATATGAAAGATGGAGGAGACTTATGAAGACAAAGATAAAGGACCTTAATTGTCAATTTAGAGTCTTTGTAACCCTAATCCTCTATTATATAAAGAGGGTAGGGCGTAGGTTTTGTATGTACGTCTTCCACAATGTAGTCATTAAAGGGGTGTGTGTGTCTAGGCGTCAAGTCCTCTAATGGACGCCTAGGGTTTGTAAGCTTGATGACCTCGTTCAATAATGATGATTCGTTTGATTATTCCGCTGCATACAATGATTGTTATTCATTATTATTGTGTTAATTCCTAGATGAGGTCTAACAAACCTCGAGCACAACGATCTCCACAAACTGCATCATGCTATCATTACCCCAAGATGACAGTATATCTAAAATCAAACTACTAAGGTTCCACTTATTTTGGTCATTCAAACTTTCAGTTTATAGGTCACATGCAGATGGTGTAAAAATGACAAGTGGACACTTAACTTGGTTAAGTGACGTAAATCAGAGATGAACCCAAAATGATGAAAGGGCTCATATGCTATATTGAGATCTATAAATCTATTACAAGATTTAGGCTGCTCAAAACCAACAAAAACTAACAGGCAAACTAAAATAACTCTTAACATGTAACAGCAAATGAAAATAAAGCAAGTATATGAAACTTCTACTCACATGTTGAGCATCAACCGGTTGCAATCCTGCAGCGTATACCACAGAACATTCTTCAATCTCCAAACAATGGTGCCAAATACACGAAATTAATATCCTGAATCCCGAGCCTGATAATACCCAATTAGTTTACTGACAAGTGGAACCAATGCAGCTAATGCAATTTGAAGCTGGTCTGAGCTATTCAGACGAACACTAACTTGTCCCGACCCCTTGTTATTTAAATTCACACGGCCGATTAGGTTTGTAGTTCGACCAATAGGAATCTGGGACTGAGCATTCCACCCAAGTGCAAGATCTCCATGCCAATCCATAACTGACAGTCCAATGGTTGACAAAAATCGACCCAAAGGAAAATCCTTATCTCTTAACGTAGCCTCCAAGCTGCCTCCATAAGCCACATCACCACGACCAATAACCGCCCCTCCTGCCACCACCAACTCTCCTCGTTTATTAATCATTAACTTGTCCTCGAACTTCACACCACCTGTTAACGTGTCACCAAAGTAAGTAGCCGAAATACCAGCCGATGCTTTGTTTTTCCTGTAATTAATGAACCGAGTTTCGCTACGTAGAGAATAAGACATTTCTTTCCCAACAGTTTGCATATCAAAAGCTACAGTCGTTGATTTCGATTTCCCATGTTTCATTGCACTTGATACCTCCATTTGTAGATTAGCATCTTTTTTATCTTTTGTAACCTGACCAGAAAATGACACGGGTATCTTTTCTTTGAGTGCAAGCAAGTGTTCCACATTAATTCCTTCATAACCAACATCATGGTCCCAACCGTGTGGATCGAGGACTGGTCTAATGAGCCACTGGTTAGCAGAATCCAGAGCTCTATACCGGTGGGTAGGATTATCTGCATCAAACGAAGCAGGTAAAGTCATATCCTGAACGGCAACAGGAACTGTTGCAGCAGCGTTACTGTCTTCTTCTACATTATGATCAGTAAGTTCAGTCGGGAAATTCTTAGCTGCTTCTGCCATTTTCTTCATCATCTTCCTTCGTTTCTTTTCTTCCTTCAACTGTTTCTTCATGAAAAGCTTCTCTCTGTATTCCAATTCATCATAATACGACTTCTTCTGTGCCTTACTAAGCTTTGACACTTGAGCATTAGTCAACCGTTTAAATGGTGGCAATTCATCATATTCTGACAATTCTTCATCCGATGACTCATCCATGTCATCATCTAACGCGTCATCATCATCATCACCAAACTGCTCTTGAGGCAACTTCAGCTGAGGTCTTGATTGTAGAAGAGTTGACAGAATGTAAGGTAAAGGTGGTGCTCGACTTCTGGCTGCAAACGGCTTTCCAGGTGGCGAGTCTTGCAGCTTTAGAAGCATATTAGCCTCAACCAAGATCTTTGAAGCAAACGAAAGTAGTAAAAGTGAGGCTTCCACACTTGACCATTAGGTAAAACTCTCTGACCATTCCGATTTGTCCTACACGCTGAGTGATTCTCCACCAATGAAACAGGGTTCATGAGGCGCATATCACCAGCAGCCTGTCGAATGGCTTGCTGAACTACATGGGACCGTTGGGTAACAAACATGTCATAACTAGTGGCTGTACCATTTGGACCTTCAGGCGGTGCAGATGCAGCATGGGTCAAGACCACAATAGCATTAAACCATATAGACTGACCAAATATATCAGTTATAGTCCGCAAAAGTGGCATATCATCCCTACTCTGCATGTCTAACCGATCAAGATACAAAACAATATCTGGAGGTGATTTTTGGATAAACTTTTTAACCGATTGAAGAATTTTTTGATTCTTTCTTTGATCAGCCCACGAAGGCAGAAGCCCCGGAGTGTCAATAACACGAACCTTAATACCTTGCACAGTTCCAACAACATCCTGAACCTTCTTGGTTCCCAGTTGAAAAGCATCGGTTCCAAACTTAACTTCATCAAATATTGAATTAATGGTTGCACTTTTCCCAACACCGGTTTTCCCAAGTACCATGATGGTGCATGAAAACTCGAGTGGTTCTTGACCAGCTGCCTCCAACTGCTCAGCCATGGCACTGGCACGCTCAAAGCTAAAAGCAGCAACACGACCTCCAGTTCTGCCTCTCAGTTGTTCAGCCAATCCTAATCTATACAAGACTTGTGCCACAACCACGTTATGAGGAGTCTGCCCGAGCCTTCGAGCAAGACGCAAAAACTTAACCCGTATCATCTGAAGCTTTTCACGAGTCTCGTCATTTTCCTCGGCCTCACCGTTTGTTGGTTCGTCAATGACCTGGTTCTGAGGTGGAGAAACATTCCCGTTTGCTTGTGATTGCACCACACGCTGAGCAGGTTCAAGTAGTGGAGCACCACGGCCAAGACCAGCAGGTCGTGTTGGAGCTGGAGCTAGGAATGGTCTCAGAGTGGGGGTAGTGTTAGGTCTGGAATTAGGAGTGGGGGCTTCTTTAGGTTTTGGATCATCTTTGGGGTTAGGGACAGGAGTGGGAGTGACAGATTTTGCTGTAGAAGAGACACCTATAACAGGTCTGGATTCTGGTTCTTTGTTCAATGGCTTATCATCATCTTTTTGTTCACGTATTTCAGAGGAATCAGCTACGGATTCAGAAAGTTTGTCATCAAAAGACGGTCGTCTTTCAACCTCAGGCTCATGAATAGCAGAAGTACTTCCTGAAGATGGCTTAAAACTTTTCGGCACCACCTCTTCAATTTGTTCAACTTTCTGATCATTTTGCGCATCAATCTGATCATTTGTAGTACTCTTGACCTCGTCTTTTTGCTTCACACTGTCATCATCTTTATCGTCAGTAACCAACGTATCTTTTCCATTCACATCTTCATGGGGTTGACTCGAAACATCTCCGTTGACTTCACCGCTTATCTCACCATCTGGCTGTGTTCTGTGATCCACAGAATCTCCATTTACACGATCATGAATCACTGTTTCATCCAAAGCAGCATCGCTTGAAACTCCATTTTCGGAATTTTCTGTAATTACACCAGCTGCTTTTTTGTTGACCTCTGGAACATCTTCCACTATCCCTTCAAACCCTCATTATTTTCATTTACCCCAACACCTACAACCCATTATTTTCCAACACATCTGGCTCGTCACTGTTTTGTTCAGCCATGCCCACCACTTCCACATCATCTTGTTTACCATCCACTAACACCTTGGTTTCCAACTCACTAGCTTGATCCCTTGCATCATTATCAGATGTACTTTCTACATCAATCGCCTGCTGCACCAAATTAAGCACTTCTACCTCGCCATCACCATCATTAACAACCTCGTTAGCTTCCAATCCAGTCTGCTGATCACTGGAAGTAGCATCAGACGCATTATTCTCCTCACCAACCTCTGCCAAATTAATCACTTCTGCCTCATTATTACCATCATTCACAACCTCTTTACCTTCCAACCCACTTTGATGATCACTAGAAATGTCATCCGACACGTTTTTCTCCTCAATATTTTCTGCTAAATTAAGCCCTTTTGTCTCATTATCACCATCATCATTCACATCCTCAGCCACAGGCTCGTTTTTCTCAATCCCAACAGATTCATCCTCGATCGTATTACCAGAGGTACTTTCCTCATCATTCACCTACACACATAATCATAAACAAATACATATAACTTTTCGCAAACAAAAACACATATACAATCATACAACTAACAAAAAGTTACCTTCACAGATACAGCTTCCTCAACAGGATCAATACGCACTTCTTCCGTAACTGTTACCGTCGCACGTGGAGTCTCAAACGCATCTTCAATCTTCTCCACTACACCTCCATTCTCATCACTTCCATCTTTTCCACCATCAACAACAGTTTCTTCGACATCGACTATCTCCGATACACCCTCAACGACACTGTTCGATTCATCATTTCCCAACTCCTTAACCCTATCTTCCATCACATCATTATTAATATTATCCACTATTAACTCCGCCTTATTGGCACCATTTTCCATCATAAAACCCTCAAATCTATTTCAAACCCTAGTATCCATTAAAAAAAACCCTAAATTAGCACTAACACAAATAGAATCACAATTCAATACATACATACATCAAAGAGATCTATAAATAAATAAACATGAAGTAGTAAATATATAACAATAACTAGGGTTTTAAGATATATAAAAAATAATAATAATAAAAAGGGATTAAATTAAAGAAAAAAAAAAAGTTAAATAATACCTGAAAGGAGAAGAAGATTGTTATGAGGAGGATAAGAGAGTAGGAAAAGAAAAAAAGTTGTGAGACGGGAAGACTATATAGGCTGTTGATTTATCACCTAACCATTTTTGTGTTTGTGTGATTATGATCCAACGGTTCAAATGGTTGATTTGAGAGTCATCGGTTGGCGACTTTATTTAGTTGACGTATATAGCTGGATAGATACACATACACCGTGTTAACTAACCCACTTTTTATTATTTTTATTTTATAGAGAAATGAGGTTTTTTTGAATTATAGGTAACTTGGCTATTTAAAATAATTGTGTTTGTTTTCTAGTTTTATGATAGTTTTTATAAGTTATAAGCAGAGGTGTCAAAATGGGCGGGCCGGTCGGGCACGTGTACGGGCTAAATGGGCACAGGCTAAATGGTCACGGGTCAAACGGACACATGTTATACAAATCGATTTATAAAAGACCAAAAATGACGAAATAAATTCGTTAAACGTAATACTTTATTTATATTTAAAAAATTAAATATATTATATATATATATATATAAGTTTTTCTTTAAAAACGATTATAATATTCTGCAATTAAGAGAAAAAATATGTGTCCGTTAGTGCCCATTTAACTTTTCAATAGGCTTAATATGCCCATTTAAAAAAAAAAAAAAAAAAAAAAAAAAAGAGGCTAAATGTGCCAAAGTCTTTTACAAAGTAGCCAAAATTAGCCAATTTTTTTATTTTTGGCACAAATTGCCACCTTTAGTTATAAGTCTTCATAAGCGTAAGCCCATTGAAAGAGGCTTATGATGGCGTATAATTAGTCAAATTACTTAAATACATCTTAAAATATAATACGAGTAGATTATTACCCAAAAGCTTTTGATGTATTTTTATGTGATTATACATTAATAAGCTTCAGATCCAACTAATTCGTCAAACATTTTATAAAATATAAGCTACGGCTTTTTTACTTAAAATATAAGCTCCAGCTACAGCCTGTTTCGCCAAACATACCCAACATGTGCATAAACAGAACTTTATAAAAATAGATTATTATAGTTGCAATATTCTGGTTAAGTGTTTTTATAACATTGATGCATACAATAAAAAAAATAATAATAATTGAAAAAGTGTTGTAACATACAATAATTCAACTAAAAGAGCAATTTTTAAAATATATCAAATAACGTATAAAAATATTTTGCGGGACTAAAAGGAAGGTAATATTTTTTTTATAATCGTGTATGGTTCTAGCAACATTTAACAATTTTTTTTAAAACATAAGTTAACTACTATATTTTAGGTAAGATATTAAACAAAAACTTGAAATTTAAAACCATTAACATTAACACATTACTTAGTTTTTAAAAATTTTAAGTTTTAAGGAAAAAAAAAAAAAGATCTCTTTACGTGTAGTTAAAATGACCATTAGAGATAGTGAATTAAAATTGTGTTTGAGAAATATTATGAGGTGACTAGTAATTTATTAGAAAATTGTATATTTCCAATTATAAATATAAGGGAGAATTTCATTTTTTTTTTTTTTTTTTTTTTTTTACTTGATTAATTTTATATACAATCAATTTATAATTATTAATGTACAATATTTTTAAAACATGTTTGAATAAATATGAAATTTCCGAATTTGAAAGAAAAACATATGAAACTGCCCTAATTTCCTCATGGGATCTTAAAAGCTTACTTGTAAACTAAAGTTGTTACTACGTGTATGTATTTTTCTTTATTTTGTTTTGTAACAACGGTCTTAAGTTTATATTCATCCGTTATAGTGTTATGATCTAAATCTAAAATCATACAAAGTGAATGATTCATTAGGTTTATTTGGGTCGTATGGCATGATTTGTATAGTCCAAAGTGTGCGTGATCCCTTAAAATAGCTCGAGTTGACTTTTGCTTGTATGCAACAAAAACAATGACATAAACATTAAAATGCTATCCAGTTATTATTGATTTATATGATATCTTTTTATGGTCATGATATAGTTTGTGAATTATGACCAAGTGATAAATGTATGTATACTCTATAGATTTTTCTTTTCTTCTTCTCGAGAAGATTCAGCAAAAAACTTAAACAACCTGTTAACGGTATTAAAAGTTTATGAATGGTGCATGTGTTAAGTTTTAGTCTCTTCAGTTGCAACTCTTTGACACAACACGCTCGAGAACCATGGCTAAAAATTTATCATACTTCATTAGTCAGCTCTCTAAAGTCTTGGGTTTACCTATAATAATAAAAATAATAATTAATAATATTAATTCGATTTTAAGAAAATTTTAGCCACGTGATTGTTATTGTTGAGTCAACCTATATAGTCTAATCACAATAGTTTAGCAAATAATTTGATATCACATGTATCTTTTTATATGTTCAAAAAATGGAAACACGCCAAAATTATGTTTTTTATTGATTTGTTAACTTATAAACCTAAATTATTCAAAACAATATTGATGAATTTTTCTTCATATTTGTTATATGTTCTCGTAGAATTGAATTGAATAGATTTATAAAAAAAGGTTCAAATATTTTCTATGCTATTATCATGCCAAGAATTTGCGGTCATCTACTCATCTTATGTTTATTTGGAATTGATTCAGTATTCAACATAAAAAAAGTAAATAATACTTTTATGGTCATATTTAAATTTTAAAATCATTTACTTTAGTTAACATGAATGAATCATGTTCTTAAACAAAAATTACAATGTTACATATGTACATGTATATTTAGCGTCAAGTTGTCTTTCTATTTAGAGCAAGGTTACATACATTTGACTTGAAAATTAAGTTGCACTCATATTTCTAACTTGAAAACTAGCCTCGTCGATAGTACTAATTTCATGGTTTGTGAATGCAAGTTTTTCACCCACATGGCCACATACAACATATGTTGCCTTTTTTACATAAGAGAAAGGTATAGTATTTGCAAACTTTCTCAATTATCGGGGACTTAATTGCAAAATTTTCAGATTATAAAGAGGATGATTGCGCCTACCGCAAGTCACGTGATTAACATGGACCGTTGGATGGGGTTGTGGGCCAAGTAGATGGGTTAATGGACCTAGGGCCGACACTTTATTCGATTATCCACGTGAAAATCATGTTTTACCGATCAACAACTCAACGACATGTTTTCAATATTGGAGTTGCTTTAACTTCAAGGAATATACAGATACTACTACTATCTTTCAAATGGTTTCAAAAGTAGAGTACATGAAAGCATGAAGTTTCTCATATGAAATATCTATAGCTAGAGAAGTAAGAGACTTGATTTCTTCGTCAAATAAAACAATACGAGAAAAAACCAACAAGCCTTTAAAGCTAACACGGAATATGCGATCAAAGAAAACATACACGTGACCTCAATTGCTTACATTTTATTAATGACGGAATGAACAAGTAAGAATGTACAAACTAGCATCCCTCACCTCCTTCTATAAAGATGAGAGGGTACAATTACTAGTTTCTTAATCCAAGTACACACTACTACATAAACTGGTTTTTCCCACAAACTTTAACCACAGAAAATAATTCGTGGGAAATTTCACACAAATTACCGACAATTTACACACCAAATTGTAGACCAAATTTCCGTGGGAAATCAGTAGTAACTTAACCACGGTTTACACACCAATTTGTTGACCAAGTTTTCATGATAAATCGGTCGCAAATTTCCCATGAATTAGCGACATTATTCACACTAATTGTGTTGACCGAACTTCCGTGGGAAATCTGTTGCAAATTTCACACATATTAGCGACGAACATAAGTTTGCGGCAAATCTGTAACTATATTACCCACAGATTTCACACGGCCTTATTTAATAAAAATATTATTTAATTAGTCTGTGTGAAATATGTGGATAATTACCCACTCATTAGCCACTATTTATGTGTTTTTATGTGTTTATAGTTTCATATTGTACGTGTTTGCTTATTAATGTGGCTATTTGTGCGTATCACAAGCATATGTGTTTATTTTTAAAACTTATTTGTGAAAACATGTGACATTCAAAAATTGTTTTTATGTTTCTTTATAATTACAAATTCCCATATTACATTCTATGTCTTAATATGGTTTATTAGTTTCAATTATATGTGTCTTCATATTTATTTAGCTATTTGTTTGTGTGTCACAAATGTATATGTATATATGTGGAACATGTTTGTGTAGACATGTGCTTTATGAACCATCGTGTATCTTAACGAATGTACATACGTATTTTAAGTTGATTTTAGCCTTCATTGCACTTTTGTATGTCTATATATAAGAAGGTACATTTGTGAATGTATAAGTATGTCAAAAACATAATAGATGATTATGTTTGTGGGAAATATGTCGGTACTTTCTCACAAATTACCCACCGATTTGATAAATTCGTGGGAAATTTGTGGGTAATTACTCACGGATTTCCCACAAAAGATATCGTTTTTGCATTTCTATATACTTACACATTCTCACATTACTATCTATGTGTTTTTATGTGTTTATAGTTTCATATTATACGTGTTTGCTTATTAATGTAGTTATTTGTGCGTATCACAAACATATGTGTTTATTTGTATAACTTATTTGTGGAAACCTGCGACATAAAAAAATTGTTTTTATGTTTCTTTATAATTACAAATTCCATATTACAATCTATATCTTAATATGGTTTATTATTTTCAATTATATGTGTCTTCGTATTTATCCAACACACGTGTTACGGTTAACACTGTTTAAAAAAGGTTATATATATACACTAGGAAAAAGTTTTATTGAGTTTTTTTTAATATAAATATATATAAAATATATATATCTGTGTCAATTGGGTTTTCACTTGGACCAATAGAATAAGCATTTCTCACCAAAATTTGAAATTTCTCAAAAATACCTTAAGGAACCTTTCTCTATAAAGGAAGGAACCCTGAATTTGGTTCCTTGCAATCCGTGGGTCTATGACCTCAAAGATCTTGTAATGATTGTAAGACATTAACTGCATATCTTTCCTCTTTCACTCAACTCACCTCCCTTGGGTTGACTTTGGTGATTAGACAAGCTCCTTAACACCTCCAAATCATTAGGAAAGATCAATGTTGAATGGATTAACATCAAATCAATGCACAGTCTTTCACAAACCTTGAACATTATAAATTAAGTGCTCTAGGATGATCATTCTTCACACCTTCACCACAACTTCTTGTGAATCTTAGCATTTCTCAAGCAAAGTCAACATGACTAAATCCACAAACTCATCTCCTTCCACTAGACCACCAAGAAGAATCGCTAGAATTAGTGTCAAACCATTTTGCTTCGGAATTCAGAATTTATGGAAGAGATTGAAGGAATTCAGAATTCAGAATTCCATTCCTTAAGGTGTTAGGTTGGCAAACGGAATGGAATAAAATCCTTCAAAATCCTAATTTTGTGGAATCTAACTTCCATAGCAAAATGTGAGGAATGTTTACAATTCCGAATTCATTATATTTATCATCAAAAATCATTTATTATTATTATTATTATTATTATTATTATTATTATTATTATTATTATTATTATTATTTTTTTATTTAATTATTATTATTATTATTATTATTATTATTGTTGTTGTTGTTGTTGTTGTTGTTGTTGTTGTTGTTGTTATTATTATTTTTAAAATTAATTTATTATTATTTTTATTTAAAAATTATTATTATTATTTTATTAATATTATTCAATTTATCATTTTTATTTAAATTAAATTTTAAATACTTTAATATAATTTGTTTTTTCCTATTTCATTTTCTTCCAACCAAACACACGTTAATTTTGCAAATTTCAATTCATTCAAATTCCAAATCCTGAACATTCCTATTACTGAACATTCCAATTCCATAACATTACAATTACATAAACATATTCCAATTCTATTAAAAACATTCTACGAACCAAACGGGGCCTAAGGCTTTTATAAAGGCAAATAAGAGAACGTTCCCTAGCTACATGTATTTATGGAAGAGATTCTTAATTGTCAATCAAGAAAAAATTTCTATGTATTTCAATGAATGAGTTGAATAACAAAGCAAATAAGCCAATCAGACTTTAATAGTTTAATACATACCCAAAATAAAAACACAGTTCATGTATTCAACCATTCAACATTGCAATTTGGAACCTCATTTATTTTATATCACCTTTGACTATTTTTCAACATTCAACAATTCAAGTTTGATCATTTTTCCTTTTTATGTAGTAAAGATATAAGTATAAAATATTAATATAATTTTATAAAAAAATCTTAGACTTTACAAAATCATGGATTTATGAATTGTTATAATAGTTAATATTGAACTTCAAAACAAAGTTATTAAAATATTATTACCCGTTATACTATTTGCTCGAGATTCAGTTATTGAAATGTTATTACTCGTTATATTATCTGCCCAAGCCCCGTGCGCGCACAGATTCCAAAAGTATTAAAAAAATAAATCATTAGCATAATTATACTTGCTATATATCCACTACAAACAAAAATTGCAGATTTATAGATATTATAGTTTATTTTAAAATGTCAAAATAATTTCGAAAACACTAAACAAATTCAGATATAAGACATTAACAGAGCATCCAATTTGCCAACTTGAACTCAAACTTGAGAAAATGGTTTAGTAGGCTTGGTTTGTTCTTGAATGATGATACCTCTTGGTTGTTTATGTTTGGATGGTTTTATTTCTCATTATACACTTGTTTCTTTCGGGTAGAATGTATTTGAATAATTGTCTATTTGCATGTGGCCAAAATGGAATTAAAACATCAATTGGTGTGTTGTAACTAGAAACGTCCCAATCGGTATATAGCAATCATTTAACCTCACATGGTGAGTAAAGAGTAGCCAAACAAGCTAAACAAAACAACGGCAAGTGTGCTCCCCAAGTGGCTAACACCATATCCATACTTGTAAAAATGGAATTTAAAATGTGGAGAATTATACTATCGCTCCTTTTCACTAGATTTGATATTGTGATAACCTATGATTACTTTTAACGCCATTCACAAGGTTTTTATTTTTTAAAGATAAAATGATTTTTCTTTCATGTAATCAAGTTTTATTTAGAAAGAGGAGAGAAAAAAAGAAAAAGAAGAAATTTAGTTTGTTTTCTCTAATAAATTTGAAAGAAAAAGAATATTGTAAACTATATTTATTTATACGTTAAGGGGTTTTTGTTTAAGCTCATAAGCCCAATGTTTAGTTGTCTTAGCTTATCATAGTTAATCATGTGAATGATCAAAAAGCAAATTAGCATCACCATTTCAAAAATCGGACCGAAGCGATCAGACTAGTATAACGGGGAACTAGCGAGGGCGTCGGGTCAAAACCGGCTAAAACTGGAGAACCGGCAACCAGGTTCCTATTCTTCTTCCATGAGTATGCCACGCCATCGTTGACCCTGGCGGTGGTGTGAACTAGCATATATCAAATAAAAGTATTTGTAGGTGAAGATGGCATATAGACTGAGCCGTGCCATAAGGGGTCATTCTTCAAATGCGACGGGACTAAGCCTTTTAGGAAGATATTTGTATTTTATTAGTGTTTAGGAGAGATATATGTGCAATTCCCCCTATCTAACTCTACTGACTTTGTGTTACTTCATTTGTGAAAGTAAAAGGACAAAGGGTGTGCGTGTAAATTTAGTAAAGTCCAATGGGTATTAATTTGACTTTTAATGGTTTTCTAACCGGATTGAACTGGTTGGATCAGTGAACCGTCTGGGTAACCAGTTTGGTTTTCAAAAACCTTGATGAACATCTAAAATTGTAATTGTTACATAAGTGCGTATCCGTAAAATAAGCTACCATTTGAGCTCATCAAAACAATATAAGGTTATCCAAAATAGCCCTTAAATATGATATAAGAAAAATGTTTAAGCATATTAGAGAAAACGAGAAGGTGGGGCCCCGCATGTTGCAACGGAGCCAATTTGTAATATATATTTTTGGGAACATTTTTGTTTCGGTTTCGTGGTATTTATATTCTTTGCTATATTTTGCATGCTTTTAAGGTATGTTTTGTTCATATATTTAGCTCTTGTCCATTTGTTTTTTTATGTCATTGTATAATTAGAATAAGTACAGTAGTACACAACTATATTGAGCACACATGACAATCAAACTCCCTACGTCAATGGTATCCTGAGTAAAAAAAAGACCCAAGAAGCTACAAAATAAGTTATTCGACTACTTTAACAGGCATAAGACGCAGGTATATTGAAACCGGGCACAACATAGCAACGTATACGTAACAACCATATAGTAATGCACGGGAAAACCGCAAAAACGAAAATTTAAATATGAAAAAAACAAGCGCAAGAACGACACAAAATGGATGCAGCTGTTATTATCAAAATTCATACCGAAGTTGTTAGACGGCGGTGGGCAAATAAACGTAGTGGAGAAGAAGGGGAGTTTCGAGAAAGAAGAAGATATTCCAAATACAAACGTTGATAGACGAAAAGCTCAAAACTAAACAAAAATGTTAAACGAAATTTTAGCCGTCGCTTTAAAACTTAAAACGACAATAAAGGTTAAAACGACACCGTTTTTAGGCCGCCCAAAACGACGTCGTTTGGAACGGCAATTGATAGTATGTATAATGATGAGTATCATCTTATGTTTAATTTGAGCACGATAGTCCATGTTGGAGTTATTGTGAGATAGTAATGCCCATTATTTAGCAGAATCAATAGTCTATTTGAAGAAAAAATCTCACTCACAACTACTAGTATACTTAATATGACTTACCATCTCACACCACGCTTTAGGGTGTGAGTTTGAAAAAACTCATGAATGTGGGTTTATCTAAACCTTATTTGAGAGGCGATTTTCTCTCTTCTATTTTTTCCCCTTCTTTTTCTTGCTTCTATGCCTATCACCGATATGATCACTTTTGCAAACCAAACACTACCTTAGTTATTAAATGAGTAGGGAGTGACTCACTAATACATCAGCGCTAATGAGTACTGATCTACGGGTATCACATAAACACCTGCATGGAGAATATAATACAACAAAGAAGGCATACTTGCTCATGTAAGAAAACAATAATTTATATTTACGATCGCACTAGAATCATGTTCACAAATGAGTAGATGAGCCTACATTGCACACACCAAGAACAATAACTGCAAGTAGATAGAAGGAGCGGAAACAATTAGAAATGACACAATGATCCTTGGGTCATATAACATATCACTACACCTATACCTTCTACAAGAGTGAGATAAGTGACACATAAATGACATAATGATCCTAGGTCCTATTACTATATCACTATATGCCTGTACATACATTTCTATTCTTACAAGAGGATCGAGTGAGATGAGTGCACTGGCGACTGGGATCCCTTAATCTATAATCCATAAAAAAAAAACAAATACATCCAAAATTCAGCAAAAAGAATAAAAATTAGAACCTTATGCTAATCCATATAGCCATCAGAACTTACTGATCTACAAATCTATAGGAAGATATCAAGGTAATAAAAATACAACTTCAGAAATTGAGCACGATAGATTTACCATCCACAGACTTTCGGGTCCATAAAGCATAGAGGCTAAGGAAATAGTAAAACAAAGGCAAGCAATCTAAATCATGACCATCACCACAAGTTGTAGGAACATAAAATGTAGTGAATCTAAAGACGAGGCTTAGGAAACAGAAAGACAATGGAACATAAAACACACATAAACACAATTTTTTTTTATGGAAATTACTTGCAGGAACATGAGTATGTATGTGTGTGTGTGAAGTGTACAAAAAATATGATAGACAACGATCAAGTAGCAGCCTAGTATATACACAATTTAATTTCCTGTAATCAGTTTACAGCATATAACAAGTGCGTGAAAGAACAAAGACCAGTATAATTTTTGCATGAACATATATTCAACCAATAGAACTACATATAGGAATTATAGTACTAGTACCAACATACAAGTTACCAACACTCAACTTCGGAGAAGGAACATATTAACCTTCACTGAAATGATGTAAAATAAGATTTTTCAAAGAGGAGGTGATCATAAAAGTCATGATCCGGATATTTAAGACAAAATTTTGTTTGTAGCATTAACAATTTAAAAACCATTATAGATCATAAACATATGCCATCAGCATTGGTAAAGTTCTACATAACAAGTACTGGGAAAAAAACAGAAACAGAAATGGTAGTTAGAAATGGTAGCCGGGTCTTGCTCGATGACATAAACAAACTGATCGATTCTTCTAAACGCGTCTATAGATTCTTCATGAAGCCCGGCTTTTCCAAGCCTTCTTATAACCGTTGCCATAGTTCTTATCGTGACATAGTTCTAACCCAAATGGGAAGTTCAGGTGATTCAGTTACTTCTACTGGATCATTGTCGCGTTTTGTTGATTCAGTTCAATACGAAATAGCACAAAGATTGTTTCCATTCAGGCTTGCTATTACCGACCTTAGTAAACACGGATTAATCCTTAACATTTTTGGTTTCAAAGCTGCCATTCCTTAATCAATACAGTAGAAACTGTTTCGTCTGCGAATGTAGAAACAAAATATATATATGAATATATACTGTTACAACAAAAATTAGGTTGATAAGTTTAAACTAGAATATTTATAGCACATGTTGTCAAATTTAGCATAGTTATCACAAAATGAACAGCATATAAGTCCATGGCTAGACCCGGCAAAGTCCGGCTATATCCGGCTAGACCTTGCCAAGACCCGGCTATTCCGGCTAAGACCCGGCTATTCCGGTCAAGACCCAGCTAAAACCCGGCTATTCCGGCCAAGACCCGGCAAAGAACCAGATATTCCGGCCAAGACCCGGTAGACCCGGATAAAACCCGGCTATTCCGGCCGAGACCTGGATAGACCCGGCCAATCCTGCAAAGACCCGGCTGTATGTGTAATATTTTAGTTAGAGAGGGTAGTTGTGAATTATGGAGTCAATGTATTGATATGTGTGGGTAGATGATAGTTAGGTACAAATTATAGAGTTTCAGCTGAAATGTCAATAATATGTTGAAGGATATGTACCTAATGGTGGAAATGGCGACGACAGGTGGAGCTGCGGCGGTTACAAGATGGGTTTCTGCACAAAGCAAGTTTGGCCCATATGCTCATCAAAAGCCCATTTCATTCATGTCAAAAGTATGAACCTTACTCCAAAAGTTTAAATCGACAGAAAACCTTAACCCATGCACTTTTTTGAGTGCAGTCCGACTTTTTTAAAGCATCAAGCCTCAGGTAATGAACATCTGTTTCAGTGACTTTTTAGCCAAGAGTTGGGATTGAATTGATGACCTATTTCTCAAAAAGCTTTACTTGACCGGTTAACTTAACGTTTGCGGTGAAAAAATGATACCATTGGAGTATATAAATATTAGACTTGATTAGAGTAAATTTTATTTGACCAGTAAAATTGTGATTTTAGTATTACAACAATATACGCTTCATGAGAATGAGAAACATCCATTTATATACGACTGAAACAAAATATATTGTTTGACATAAAAGAAAATACTCGTGAGTTTTTACATGTGAAATGTCCATACTCTATCATGTTAGGTGATGCTCATAAAAGTTTGAATTTATGTTTTACACGCAATTACTTCGAATATATAGTTATTTATCAAGTTTATCATTATTAGAGCATTCACAATGGAATCGTTGTGTTGGTGTATGTGTCCGAAAGGCACAAAGGTATTGTTTAAGTATTGCAGGTATATGCGTTCGAGCGACGCATGCCGGAAGGGACAAAAATATTCTTTAAAGTACTAAATCATCGGTCTTCAACCGATAATGCAATACTGGGGGGACATGTTGACGTATGTGTCCGGACGGCCTGTCTTGACCGGCCGTCCGGACGACAGGGAGCCATCCGGAAATACCGAAGGGCACTCAACTCATCCGGCCAATACAACTGTAAGTCATAGGACAGGTGGCACCACCTTTTGGACAGATGGCAGCTGCAGACGCCGCCGCCGCCGCCCCGGGATTTACGGGATTATGTCAGCGACATGTTCCCTGAAAACCCGGCGCCGCCAGTTCAGGTATCGAGGCTGGGCACTATAAATACCCAGCTCATTTACTACTCTCAACTAACTAAATTATTAGCATTTACTTCATACTACTGTTCATAACCCCTCGGAATATCAAATACTTACTTTCACGCCGGAGGTGGGTCCTGGGATAACACCCGGGGCGAGCCTAACGCGTGTTGTTGTGTGCAGATACCCGAAGGATCCTTAGTAGCCGGAGGGATCGACACACAAGCCTCTCGGAAGAACCATCAGCTAGTTCAACCGAAAGGTCTCATTTATTTGTCCGAAGTGATTGCAAGAAATTACTTCAACAAATTGGCGCCATCCGTGGGACCTGCCGCTCGATCTACCTGAGGTTCGGAATGACGGGTCCTACACCTATTTTTACCCCTGTCCGGAATGCGGGGGAAGCTGGGGGATCCGGAGGAGACCAAGACTCTCCGGATGTCCGAGCCCTAATCGAGGGTCATCTTTCAGCCTTGAAGGAGTTGTTCAAGCAACCGAGCAATCGCAACCTGATAAGCCCCAGAATGCTGAGGCTCGGCGACGAGTACGAAGATACAGAGGAAGAGGATGTTGAAGGGTCACCATACGGCAAAGGGAAAAAGGTGGACGATGACTTGAGCAAACCGTTTAAGGAAGTGATTAAGTGCCCATTCACGAAAAGGATCATAGAGTTCTTGATGAGGCGAAAAGTGTACCGCTTTTCGGGGGTCATTTAAGCCCTAAATCGTATTTATTTGATCAAATATTGCCCTAAATCATTCCTTTTGTCATTTTAGGTACTTTGGAGAAGAAATCTGGAAAAGGAAGCATTTTGGACGTTTTTGGAGCATAAAAGTGAAGAAAACGACAAAGTCTCAAAAATCGGCTAAAAGTTACTCTTGACGGCGTCACAATTAACTCTGGACGGCGTCATGCTTTGGCAAGAAAAAGTGGACGTGAAATTTACTCATGATAGGCCAGTGAAAATAGCATGTGAATTCTGACGGCGTCACGCTTTAACTTGATCAAAGGCGTCACGGCTTAAATCATAAGGGGACGGCGTCACGTTCAAGGTTCGACGGCGTCAAGCCTTGATAAGCCAGAATGGATTTTTGAAGAGCTAAAGAGGGACGGCGTCAAGAAGGTCATCCGGAAACCCTAGAAGCGGCGAGGTGACGGCGTCACACTCCATAAGGTGACGCCGTCAGATCCAAAAATCTATATATAGTTTTCTAATTTTTTGTCATTAGAGAGAGCTTAGTGTGTGGAATTTTGGGAGAAAACCCTAGGACGAATTTAGCTTCTTTTTCAAGGCTTTTTGCCTTGAGATCTTCCATGCTACATTGAAGATAAGTTATCAATTAATCATTCAATATGTCTATGTGTTGTTTGATTTTATCTTATTCTTGTCTTTTGATTAACATGTTAGGCTAAATTTATCTTGTGTTTGCTTAGATCTAATGAAACCTGGCTATTGATTATTGGTTATTAGTGTGTTGTTAGTTGTATTGGATGATTGTTTATCTATGTTAGACTTAAGAAAACTGGCTAACTTCCTATTCGGTAACTTGCTTGAACGTCTTAAGAAACATGAACCAAATGCGTACTAAAGGTTTTTATGGTTGTATTTAATGCACAAGCGAATTCTAGTGATCCCATGTTAGGAGCTTCCTAGCCGGCTCGACATAGGAGTGAAGTAGGAGCTTGTAGAGTTGGGGAAGTAAGTACGCCACCCCACGAATGGTATTAAGGAATACACCCGTCATCCACGCGACTAATACACACTAATTAACCGGTGAAAGATAGTTAGGGAGTAAGGAAATCTAAGTAAACACATTTCTCTACACATAAGTTTCTCACCACATTTTCATTTTTGTTATTTTACTTTATTTGCATTTGTAGTTATTTGGGTTAGTTGACTAGCAACTAATTCCGCCCACTCCTTCAAAACCGAGATTTTACTTGCTTTCATAAAAATATAAAAACATAAAAAAGAATCTTCCTCAACCCTTAGACCTATTAGAGTAGTCTTTCATACCTAACGAACACTATTCCCTGTGGAGAACGATCAATCCCCCGTACTTACCACTACACTATACTACATCGGTCAGGTACACTGCCTGGTGGGGTTGTAAGCCTCTTGAGATCCCTCGAGAGGTAAAACCTGTTGTAAGGTTACAAAACCACGCATCAAGTTTTTGGCGCCGCTGCCGGGGAATAGTTATTGTTTAGGTTGAATTTTTATTTCTATTAGGTCTACTCACTAGATTCCTTTCTAGTGAGATTTTTATTTTATTTTTTCTAGGTTTTCTTTAGTCTATCTATTTTCTTCGTGTCTTTGTTCGTAACCATACCATCCGACATCATGGAAGATGGTAATATCCTTAACCCCCACAACCCACCACCACAACAACAACCACCACCTCCTAGAGCCCGTACTTTAGGAGAGTATTCCCGTCCTAGCCACCATGGCTATCGAAACACCATTGAGCTCACTCAAGGAGCCAATATCACACCCTTGCGATCCGACACCATCCGGTTGGTGCAAAGCGGATGCGCATTCCATGGACTTCGTTCTGAAGATCCTAATCAACATCTCAAGGACTTTCTTAAAATCATTGATTCTATAGACCTTGATGTTGCCACTCGAGAGACGACCCGATTGCGTCTCTTCCAATTCTCTTTGCGGGACCAAGCTAGTCAGTGGCTAGAACGTCAACCCGCAGGATCCATTACCTCTTGGGATGATCTCACCACTCGTTTCCTTGCTCAGTTTTTCCCACCGGGAAGAACTACCAAGCTAAGGAATGATATCTTGATGTTCCAACAACGTCAAGGCGAAACTCTCTACGAGGCATGGACTCGATTCAAGGACTTACTCCAAAAAGTCCCTCACCATGGCATAGAACTTTGGCTCCAAGTCCAAATCTTCTATGACCATATCAATCTCTCCACGAGGCAAACCATTGACCAATCGGCCGGTGGCAAGCTATGTGATCTAAGTGCGGAACAATCATGGGCTCTCCTAGAGGATCTTGCTCTTTATGACAACGAAAGTTGGAGTGATCCCCGTGATTTGAATAAAACGGTCAAGGCAATATCTTTGCCTTCTAACAATTCAAGCACTTCCGACCGTAGGATCATAGAACTTGAAGACCAAGTCAAGTTTCTCATGAAATCCTACGAGTCTCCTAAACCTCCAAGCCAAGTGAACAAAATCACTTCTTCATGTGAATTATGTAGTGGTCCCCACGACACTCGTGATTGCATGGAACTCCCCGAACAAGCTTTTGTGGACTACGCATCCTCGCGTACCGACGGAGCGGGAGACAAGTGGTACACTTTAAAACCCGAGCCAAACCATTACGGTGATACATACAACCCCTCATGGAAAAATCACCCGAACCTTAGGTGGAAACAAAACCAAAACACGCAACAACCCAATTCTTCCAACTCACCTAATCGTTTCCAATCAAGCGGTTCCAACTCGAACCGTACTTTCAACAACAATCCTTCCGGCAATGGTAGTACCAATAACTTTGAAGGATTGATGTCTCAATTTATGGCATCTCAAGAAGCTCGTTTAGCCAAGTTTGAAGCCGATTTCAAACAAAAACAAAGCGAGATGACCGATAAGATTGACACCTTGTTGAAAGCCCTCAATGACCGAGAAATGGGAGCACTCCCTAGCAACACGGTCAAGAACCCGAAACTAAACGTCAACGCTATTTCATCGGTTTCGTCCCCTAGTTCTTGTCCACAATATTATTCAGTCAATTCCATGAGCACGTGTTTCAAACAAACCCAAGTCGTTCCAAATGACCAAGAAGTTATGACATCCAAATTGGTCAACAACATAGTTGAAACACCTCCCACTCAAAACCTTGACGAAGAATTCAAGGAGCTCCACCTTGAAAGTCCGGTTGTTGATGAGTTGGATGAGAAGAAGCTCAAGTTAGGCGAAAAAGGGACCGCCTTTGTTCATAACAAGCTACCTAAGAAGTTAGATGATCCGGGCTTATTTGTTCTACCTTGCAAGATCGGTAATTCGGAGGCTTATGACACATTAGCCGATCTTGGATCAAGCCTTAACCTACTTCCGTTACCTCTCTACACCTCTCTAAAACTTGGAAAACTTGAAGAAACCGAGGTAATAATAGGCTTAGCGGATGGAAGTGTTGCTTACCCGGTTGGAGTAGTTAAGGACGTGTTAGTGCACATTGGAAAACTAACCATTTTAGCCGATTTCCATGTCCTTGATATGGTTAGCGACCCTACATGCCCCTTGTTGATAGGTAGAGGATTTTTGGCGACCGCTAGTGCTATGATTGATTGTAAGGAATCCAAGATAGCGGTAGGAGAAGGAGATACTTGGTCAGTCTATGATGTAAAGAAACATGCATATGATACTAGTGATGAACCGACACCCCATTGGTTAGAGTTGAATAGGAGACCATCTAGATATGGACCTTGGATAGATAGAGGCTTCATAGGACCCCAACGCCCATTTTACCTAGAAGAGGACTTTGTTAACCGAACGCATTCGGTGGAGCAACTCTTGGCTAGGGACACCGAATTGGATCCATTTGAAGACTCTCTAGTTTTTAGGAAGATGATTGATTTCCTAGGAGTTTTGCCAATTAACCTAGGAATGAATAAGTGGACTTGTGAGGAAGATGATCATAAGTGGAATTGGGATAAACCACCCAAAGACGGAGATGGGTCATGGCATATTAAGATGACATTGTATGACCCGGATGGAGAAAAGTTTGAAAAGATCTATCGTACTAAGCGGACCAATAGGAAACTTCAATCCAAGCTTAACCCTAAAGACGTCCTCGATGACGAGCTTACTTACATAGGGTAGCGTGACTTTGAGTCTAGCTACAAGACTCGTTAATAAAGAAAAGCGCTTCTTGGGAGGCAACCCAAGCTTTATTTGCTTTATTTGTTTGATTGTTTGTTTATTTAATTTTATTTGTTTCCGTATGCATTTCTTATTCTTTTTGTTTACTGTTCATGTCTCAAATATAAATTGTGAAAATGCTTTATTTTGTTTTTAACTTCGTCTTAACTACATATAAAGGTATTTTGCAAAAGATAAGTGTAAGGGAAATCCAAATTTGTTTTTAAGAACAAGATTGAACATGAACGATAACAATGAGATATAAGCATGCATATTAGTATTTGTTTGAGTCAAATGCTTGTATCGAGTCATAATGAAGTTTTGCAGGAATTCCAGGAAGTAAGGTATAGGTTTTTCCAGAAATTTTCCAGAAATTTTCCGGAAACTTAACATGAGAATTCTGTCAGATCATTTCTGACGGCGTCAGGCCTTACAACCTGACGGCGTCAGGTTTTAATTTTCTGAAAATTTTGAAAGTTTTGTTTTTCTACCGGAATCATAAAAAGTTTTTATTAAATCTCTAACTTATAAACTCCAGGAATCTGCAAAACATTCATTCCGCAAGCATTATATCTTTAATTGTTTTATTTCTAAGTCTGGAATTACACCTAGTTGTGAGTTGTCTTTGTTCGCTTTGATGCTTTGGTTTTTCTTGTTTGTTTTCTCAGGATTAACAGGTTATTTTGGACAAGGAGATGTATGTGGAATCAAGCTTTTGGCGATGCATCAGTCTTGAAGCTTCTACATTACCTTGGAAGAAGATCTAACCATGTTACCTCTTTATCCACCGAACGAATCAGGGGAGTATTTGATTTCATTCTTTTACCTTTTCACTTTTACATCTTGTTATTTGAACATTGGGGACAATATTCATCTTAAGTGTAAGGGGGGGTAAAAGTACGATACTTTAGAGAATACAATTACGCTTGATTTTTGTTTGTTTAATGGTAGATGTGTCATAAAACTGAGAGAAATACCTGTTAAGGCAATTTTAGTGCCAAATTTAAAATTTTTTACAACATTTAGGAGTGAAACTTTGATCTTAATGAGCGTCTCACGGATAGGAGTTATATGACTAGCACAAAAACCGTACCACTAAAAAATTTTCCACCCCAAAAAATGTGAGGTTCGCCCCTAGAATTGGTAGGAAAAGCATTTATGCTATGATGTATGTACCGGTAGCACTTAGATTCTAGAACTTGCGTTAGGACCATTCCGAGGCCACAAGTGAGACTATATTCGTGTAGTTAGATTTACTACATGATAAGAGGCATTAGGATTAACCCATTGTTTTACACCTGTGTTTTTGTTTTAATTACATTGGCTACATTGGTCAAGTAATTCTCCCACACCCTTTGCGTTGTACTCATTTTTAGTACACGATACCCCTAGTACACCCCTCAGAGCCTATCTTTTCGTTTCGACCTTTAAGCATTTTACTTAAAGGAAGAATTTGTTACACCCCACTAAAATGTACACCCAAATCGCCTTAGCCTACCTTGTATGCACTCATTTTTAGTGCATTATTGTGACAACATTTGTTTAAACCCTTAGTTAATTATCTAATTGATTACATGGTTGCTAAGTCGAGTCATATCCTTGTACATATTGTTTTGGGACGATTGGGACTCATGGGTAAAGTACTAGTGTAATGGAGTAATGGGGATGAACAACATTATTACCCCCATATGTGCTAAATATTTTTAAAAGTACTCCAAGTGTTTCAATTATCTTAATTCGAGTCATTAGAATAGTTATTTGTAAAGTTATGTAAAAGTTCAAGTGTAAGGGGAATGCAACGCCCCTATGATGTATTATTTTGGATGGTAGGGCAAAAGTGTATGCAAAAAAAAAAAAAAAAAAAAAAAAAGAAAAAAAAATCAAGAAAAATACAAAAAAATGAGAAAAAGAAAAATAGAAAAAACATACGGACTACCATCCCGTTTCATTTTATGTTTGTTTTATGTTTTTGTTATTTTGTTTTTAACTTAAGATTGAGTCGAGTCTTGGCTTAGCAACATTGTATAGTACATGTAATTGATCAAGATCTTTAACTCGCCACCAGTAAAATATCCTTTATCCAACAAAACCGTGTTTTCCTTTTCCCTACACCTAACGTTATAACCCATGTAAAAGCCCTCTTTGATAGTTTATCTTAGGTGCTTACGCCTAGTGGAGGAGGTTTTCGATCCTTTCCCAAGCCTATGGTAATCTATTTGCTATGACAGGTAGTGAGAGATATTATCCGTTTTCATTTATGAGATTTATTTTGATGACACTTGAGAGATGTGAGTATCTAAACACTACTTGTGAGGTGCTAGTGTGTAATCTCCGTGCTTATTATGATTAAAGGGGAACGACTATTTGTTGTAATTACTTTTATATTAGCATTAAATGACCCCTAACTTGTATTTTGATTAGAATAAAAGCGCATTTGCTTGAGGACAAGCAAATCTCAAGTGTAAGGGTATTTGATGAGGCGAAAAGTGTACCACTTTTCGGGGGTCATTTAAGCCCTAAATCGTATTTATTTGATCAAATATTGCCCTAAATCATTTCTTTTGTCATTTTAGGTACTTTGGAGAAGAAATCTGGAAATGGAAGCATTTTGGACGTTTTTGGAGCATAAAAGTGAAGAAAACGACAAAGTCTCAAAAATCGGCTAAAAGTTACTCTTGACGGCGTCACAATTAACTCTGGACGGCGTCATGCTTTGGCAAGAAAAAGTGAACGTGAAATTTACTCATGATAGGCCAGTGAAAATAGCATGTGAATTCTGACGGCGTCACGCTTTAACTTGATCAAGGGCGTCACGGCTTAAATCATAAGGGGACGGCGTCACGTTCAAGGTTCGACGGCGTCAAGCCTTGATAAGCCAGAATGGATTTTTGAAGAGCTAAAGAGGGACGGCGTCAAGAAGGTCATCCGGGAACCCTAGAAGCGGCGAGGTGACGGCGTCACACTCCATAAGGTGACGCCGTCAGATCCAAAAATCTATATATAGTTTTCTAATTTTTTGTCATTAGAGAGAGCTTAGTGTGTGGAATTTTGGGAGAAAACCCTAGGACGAATTTAGCTTCTTTTTCAAGGCTTTTTGCCTTGAGATCTTCCATGCTACATTGAAGATAAGTTATCAATTAATCATTCAATATGTCTATGTGTTGTTTGATTTTATCTTATTCTTGTCTTTTGATTAACATGTTAGGCTAAATTTATCTTGTGTTTGCTTAGATCTAATGAAACCTAGCTATTGATTATTGGTTATTAGTGTGTTGTTAGTTGTATTGGATGATTGTTTATCTATGTTAGGCTTAAGAAAACTGGCTAACTTCCTATTCGGTAACTTGCTTGAACGTCTTAAGAAACATGAACCAAATGCGTACTAAAGGTTTTTATGGTTGTATTTAATGCACAAGCGAATTCTAGTGATCCCATGTTAGGAGCTTCCTAGCCGGCTCGACATAGGAGTGAAGTAGGAGCTTGTAGAGTTGGGGAAGTAAGTACGCCACCCCACGAATGGTATTAAGGAATACACCCGTCATCCACGCGACTAATACACACTAATTAACCGGTGAAAGATAGTTAGGGAGTAAGGAAATCTAAGTAAACACATTTCTCTACACATAAGTTTCTCACCACATTTTCATTTTTGTTATTTTACTTTATTTGCATTTGTAGTTATTTGGGTTAGTTGACTAGCAACTAATTCCGCCCACTCTTTCAAAACCGAGATTTTACTTGCTTTCATAAAAATATAAAAACATAAAAAAGAATCTTCCTCAACCCTTAGACCTATTAGAGTAGTCTTTCATACCTAACGAACACTATTCCCTGTGGAGAACGATCAATCCCCCGTACTTACCACTACACTATACTACATCGGTCAGGTACACTGCCTGGTGGGGTTGTAAGCCTCTTGAGATCCCTCGAGAGGTAAAACCTGTTGTAAGGTTACAAAACCACGCATCAGTTCTCATCTCCCAAGCACAAGATACCGACGAACATAAAACTATACCAAGGAACAACTGACCCGGATGACCACATCAATCGTTTTACCGGAGCAGGAAATCACGAAGAATGGCCCATGCCCGTATGGTGTCGAATGTTCCAACAAACCTTGGACGGGAAAGCCAGGGGATGGTTTGATAAGCTTCCGACAGGAAGCATTGATAGTTGGGATGAGCTTCAGAGGAGGTTTTTGAATAGGTTTAGTATGTTAAGGGTAAGCACTAAGGACCTCACGGAGATCAACAAGATTCACCGGAAGGCTAATGAGAGCCTTCCAGACTTCAAGGAGAGATGGGTGTGCGAGGTCAATTATTTCCCAGACGCTCCAGAAATCATGCAAATCGGTTCGTTTCTGAACGGTCACCACTGCCCGGAATTGGCAAAGAAGTTCTCTGACAAGATCCCTAAGACTGTCGACGAGATGTTGGAAAGAATTGATGATTTCATCCGTGCCGAAGAGGCTTTCCGGACAACAGAACTGCCGAAGGGGGAGAGAGTGGAATCTCGGCCTAACCCATACCACAGCAGAAGTGACCAACAACCAAGGCCCCTTTTCGGAGGAGATCGCCGCCGGAATAACCTCAAGATTGATTTCAAAGGACGCAGGAGTGACTACTATGCTCCTTATGTTCCCCCGAAGCATGACGGCTCTAGCCGGATCGATCCTCGCCGCACTGATAATCGCCGAAATGAGACAAGGCCGATAGATCTGAACGCTCTGACGAAGACACCAAAAGAGATATTGGCAACCGAGCACCAACTGAAGTTACCACAGCCTCCTCCCACGAAGGGGAAAATACAGAAGGACTGTGCGGACCGGTATTGCGACTATCATGGTGAGAAGGGACATTATACCGATGATTGTTGGCAGCTCAAAGAGGAAATAAGAGCCGCATTAAATACAGGGAAGTTAGACCATTTATTGAAAGGTCTCAGAGGAAAAGGAAAAGCCACCCAAGGGGATAACCACCAGGGGAACAAGGGAAAAATCATTAACATGATCCGAAGCTCAGTAGTCTCTCGAGGAGGAGAAAAGACAGACTCAGAAGAGTGGATGAGCCTTCCAATAAGCTTCCCGTCCATCTTTACGGATAAGATGTCGGACGAGCCCCTAGTGATTGAGGCCGAGGTGGAAGGGATGACAATACAGGGAGTCTACGTGGACCCTGGTGCTTCGATGGAGATAATGTACGGACACCAATTTGAACGGTTAAACCCTTCGGCTAAAGCCCGGTTGAAAGAATCCAGCACTACTCTGGTGGGATTCGCAGGGAAGCCCGTTAAGCCGCGGGGATCGGTAGATTTAGAAATCTGCTTCGAAAGTCAAGGCCGATCCCGAAAAGTCTGGATGGAATTCGCTGTGATTGATTCGCCCTCCTCCTACAACATCATATTGAGATGCACCGGGTTAAGGAAATTACGGGCCATCCCCTCGACTATCCACTCGATGGTCAAGTTCCCTACTCCAAGTGGTATAGCAACGCTGATCGCGCGGCCAATAATTCAAGAGCGCCACGGGTAAATAGAGGAACGGATGAAGGAAAAGGAGGTGAGGGGAGAAGCTTGGAGCGCCGAAATAACAAAGGGGTATGCCGGAAGGAATGCCTGGCATTCGGAAGATTTACCGCAGGAACAAGGGAAGGAGTCTGTTGTTGGAAAAACGATCCGATGCTATAACCGAAGGGATCCTTACAGGTTGACCAAGGTAGGAATAACGGTTCAGGTAACTATTAATACAAAATAAACATTTTCATAATGCTATTTCATTCTCGCCAATGTTTGCTTTCATTATAATCTAACGGAAGGAACAAAAATACCTTCGTAACTAAAGACAGGTAGTCTCACATGCCGATGGAACGAAACTAATAGGAGAGCAAGCCAAGAAAAGCATGAACCCGCTGAAGGAATTGAAGTTTATCAAACGGGACCACACGAGCCATGCAAAGACGGAAAGGAAAGCACCATTGACATAACGGACAACCGATTGTTAAAAATGTTCCCATGAATACTTGGTTTATATATCTTATGTAACGCCCGAAAGGGCTTGGTATTAACTATTTAAATGACAAATGCAGTTATCCCACCGTTGAAGGGAGGCAATTTTCTTACAATACATCCCGGCAACACTTGTTACATTCTGAACATAAGTTGAAAGTGACCCCTCCGAGAGGTTCGCGCCCTCCGGAGATTTGTGTGGTCAATGTTCAAAGATGGTACGCCCAAAAAGGGGCCTACCATATAATTTCTGAACATAAGTTGAAAGTGATCCCTCCGCGAGGCTGGCCCCCTCCGGAGATTTTTGTGGTCAATGTTCAAAGATGGGATACCCAAAAAGGGGTTACCATAACGGCACCCAAAAAGGGGTGACCGAGTAATCATTTATTATACTTTGAACATAAGCCGAAAGTGACCCCTCCGAGAGGTTCGCGCCCTCCGAAGATTTTTGTGGTCAATGTTCAAAGAATGGCGTGTGTCGCCCAAAACGTATAAGCTTGTACCTCCGGAACTATGCAAATAGTGAAGGTAATAAAAAACAAGTATTATACGTTCGTAATAAAAATCTAGCTCCAACGTAAGCTTGTACCTCCGGAGCTATGCAAATAGTGAAGGTAATAAAAAACAAGTGGTACGTTCATAACCCGAATGTAGGCCGAATGTCAGCTTGTACCTCCGGAACTGCGCAAGCAGTAACGGTAATAACAAACAAGTGTTCGGCACACGTTCGGGGGTCGAAAACGCAGGCGGAACGAAAGGATAATGGGTGGTCCACAGAAGCTAAAGTTGACCAAGCAATCCGAAACTATCATCTTTGGGAAACTAAGTTGTTACATTTTTTGCTCCACACATGTGATATAAAAAAAAAAAAGAGAAAAGAGGAGGGAGAAAGATCAGATAATCATTGATAATGGCAAGTTTATAAAATCCGATAGTCCAATCCGAGTATTCAAAGGAATACACCATCGCACGAACCAAGATGAAAGCTCCGTAAGATCAAAGCAACACTAAACATCCCGGTTGACGAAGGAGTAAATTACTCCGGAAATAAATAAAAGTGATGCGTAAAATAAGAAACATGGTACAAGCGAATTATGTAAAGCAACCACATGGCTAGATAAACAAATAAACAGAAACATTACACAATTGTACGCTACAAATTATTACAGTCATCCGAATCAAATAAATTTAGTTTTTGGCTCCGAAGGCCTTACATCCACAAATGTTTTTTCAAAGTAACAGTTTAAAACAGCTTCACAAGAAATCCGGAATAATCAGGAGGCCGACTCATCCCCTCCAGCAGAAGAGCCCTGGACGTTAGCAACTTCGGTCTCAGGAACACCGGAAGTTGATCCAGCGGCAGCACCGGCAGGTTGGTCTTCGGCGGAAGTAGATGGAGCAGGGTCAGGAAAGATCTTCAGGATTTCATCAAGAGATTTAAGGTAGGAGCTGCTAATCTTCTTGATGTAGGGATACTCGGCGGTGAATAACCCGTCGTACAATGGGTCGAACTTCTTGCCAGCCTCCACATCCAGGTCATCCGTCTCGGCCACAATTTTAGCCACCTCCTCCGGCTTACGACCTACAACCACGCCCTCCAAAAAACCGGATTGTGAAGACAAACTGAAAGGGCCCGCCAAATTCTCCTTGTATTCATGACTATTCAAGAGACGGCGAACCACCTCCGGGATGACATCCTTCACAACCCTAAACCGATCTGCCTCCGTCCGGCCCAGTCGGGCGATAAGATCCTTCTTCACCTGGTGGAGGGCCAGATTGTCCTTTACCTCTTCGCCCAGCTTGGCCTTGGCTTTTTCCAAATCAGCCTCCAAGGCACTGATCCGTTCCTCCGTGACCAGCCTCTCGTCCTCAACCAACTTCTCCAACTCCTTAACCTGACCCATCAACTCCGATTCTTTCACCATACGGGTGGAATGCTCGGTCCTCAGCTGTTTTAGCTCTCCCCCGTTCTTTCCGAGGTTTCCGCACTGTTGATGGGCACGATACAGCTCATGATGCTCATGAAGAAGATTTTCAAACCGGAGTAACAGGTCCGATTGAGCTACGGCTCCCATACCCAGTAGCTTCCAGGCCCTTTGGGCAGCTTCAGCATCACCCAAGTTCTCCAGGAACGACTCTTCCTTCGGAGTCGGCAGATTCAACATCAAATCCCGACAAACTTCCCAACCATCCAAACGATCATCCTTGCGAACTTTCCACCCCGGAACGTGCAAAGCAGCGGGGTCATCCTCATCAGTTACTTTCTCCTTCCCATGGCCAGAGCCAGCGCCGGAAGAACCCCCTATGTAAAAAGAAAAGAGACAAAAGAGAAGGTAAGAACGAGCAACGATTATTATCAAAAATGAATGCAAGGGCAAAATGCAGGGAGTGACATTTCCGAAAAGCTTACCAGCACCAGCGGCCTCGGACGTGAAGCCCACGCCAATACCTCCTTGGCCCTCCGGCTGTTTTCTTGCGGCCGAAGCATCTAGCTCCACCACATCAGCATCTTCGTTCGGCCTACTTCGCTTGACCGGCCGGAACTCACCACCTCCTTCCACACTGCGCTGAAGGCGGAATCTAGTCCCATGCTGCTGGGACTGGGACGTTTGCCGAGCAGCGTTTTGCTCCTGTTTCTTCCTCTTGGCCTCCAATACCTTATCATCAGGTACTTCGACCCCTGTCAACTCGGCCGTCTTCTCCGGAATGTCGGCATTAGAAGTGGCAGGGGGAGTCACATGCGTCTCGTGAGACTGACCCTCCGGATATTTATCCCCTTGCATCACAGACGCATCCTTTCGGACTTTTGGCTTCTTCAAATACTGAGACATTGTGATAGCTGCAAAAAATAAGAACGTTAAACAGTTAAGAAGTAAGCACATAAAGTATACCAGTCAGGGAAATACGAAACAAAGGCTGCAAGGCTATACCCTTCCCCTCGGCATCCCTTATGGCGGCCCGATAGCCGGGATGTTCCCAATGAGATGTAAGCCCAACGGCATAGAGAAAACCCCGAGGAACCCGGATGAGATCTATCACATCCTGAGCCAGTCGGTCAACATCCGCAACATCGAACTCTCCCCTCGGATACGGATCCGATATATCCGAATCATGATGCCTCCAAGGCATGGCGAACGGTATGGCTCGTCTATCTATCAGAAAGAAGTCGCGTTTCCAACCCTTCAAACCAGTCAAAATTTCCCGAAAGCATACCCTCTTCTCCCGACCGACCCTTTTTTCAAAAGAAAACCAATGGCCCTGCTTACTAAGTTTGTAGAAGGCCCGGAACAGAGGAGTAGTAGGATTGATATGTAAGCTTCGGCAGTACACTTCGAACAAGGTCGCACGATGCATTCCCAGCGGAACCAATTGAGAAATATGAACTTTATAATATTTAATAACACCCAGCAGGAAGGTAGAGAAAGGTACACTAAGGCCACCCTCAATGAAATATTCCAAGTACAAGCCGATAGCATCGTCTGGTAGTTCGTCCATTGTCATACCTTTCGGGGGTAGCCGCGGATGCAGGTCTGTCGGTATACCGTAGTCCATAGTTATCTTGTGCACAGCCTCTTCGTCCAACCGAGAGGTGTACTTTTGAATGTCAAACTTGGGAAGAAATACCTCAACCCCTTGAGTATCCTCGTCATGAGTCGAAGCAAGAGAATCCGACATGGTTTAACCGAGGGAAAGCGGGATATAGCCGAACAGCAAAGTAAATACAAGATATGGGTGGTTCGGAACGTACCTTTGCAGACGAAGGACTAATATGAAAGCCGCTTGGATTGACTCACGATTACTGTTTGGAAAATAGTACCGCAAGGCGTCTCGAAGTAATGTATAAAATTACGGTAATAATGAGTGACACAAATGAGGCTATTTATAGGTAAAAAGGAAGACGTGAAATATCACGCCCAGTCAGGCGCTGACGTGGCAACACCTCTACTCACGCGTTAGACACATGCACACGTGTCAGCATTCTGCGATTGCGATTCTTTTTCAATAATAATAAAATATATATAAAATGACTCTCGGTCAGTTTAAAATGACGCAAGACATGCTCAAACCTAACGGTCCGGGTCGACCGGAAAATGTCAAACATGAATCCATAAATCGTTTAAAGTATCACACCATCGGCAGCCGACAATACAAGATGAAACCCTCTGGGTAAAACAAAAAAGTACATTGACTCACTAGGCAAACATGACAGTTATTCTTTAAAAAAAGCAATAATGATTGTTGACAACCTAGACCCCTCAGAAATGGTAAGAATGGGGCGTACGTGTCTGGACGATGGCCATTAAGTCAATATAAGTAGCAAGGCGTATGTTGTAAATCGCAAAGGATTTAGAAAGTATTGCAATGATAATTTCTGTACATCAAAGTCATCATGTCATGGGTAATGTCAGAATTTTCAAAGTATCACAACATCGGTAAAACCGATACTGTGATACTGGGGGGGACATGTTGGTGTATGTGTCCGAATGATGTTTGCCGAAAGGCACAAAGGTATTATTTAAGTATTGCAGGTATATGCGTCCGAGCGACGTATGCCGGAAGGGACAAAGATATTCTTTAAAGTATTACATCATCGGTCTTCAACCGATAATGCAATACTGGGGGGACATGTTGACGTATGTGTCCGGACGGCCTATCTTGACCGGCCGTCCGGACGACAGGGAGCCATCCGGAAATACCGAAGGGCACTCAACTCATCCGGCCAATACAACTGTAAGTCATAGGACAGGTGGCACCACCTTTTGGACAGATGGCAGCTGCAGACGCCGCCGCCCCGGGATTTACGGGATTATGTCAGCGACATGTTCCCTGAAAACCCGGCGCCGCCAGTTCAGGTATCGAGGCTGGGCACTATAAATACCCAGCTCATTTACTACTCTCAACTAACTAAATTATTAGCATTTACTCCATACTACTGTTCATAACCCCTCGGAATATCCAATACTTACTTTCACGCCGGAGGTGGGTCCTGGGATAACACCCGGGGCGAGCCTAACGCGTGTTGTTGTGTGCAGATACCCGAAGGATCCTTAGTAGCCGGAGGGATCGACACACAAGCCTCTCGGAAGAACCGTCAGCTAGTTCAACCGAAAGGTCTCCTTTATTTGTCCGAAGTGATTTCAAGAAATTACTTCAACACGTTGTTTGCTCAGGATGATATGCATTGGGTCGGCTTCTTTGTGATTGGCAAATTGCTTTTGGGAAAAATGGTTAAGTGAAAAAAGTAGTTATTAGCAACAATAAGATCATAACACGAAAGTGGCTAGATAACTAATTGTACAATCCAATTTCTGAATCAATGTTCACTTCCTAAAGATATGATCCTGGCAAAGTAAAATAAATTTTAATTCAGTTTCATTATTAAAAAGCTACAAACATTTCATTATAGATGTTAAAGTCAAAGCCGAAGAGCTTTAGCTTCTTTCAAAACCGTCACTAATTCACCCGTAACATGTGTCGCTATTAATTTATCCATTCCACCAAACAACTTCCCACCAATATACACCACTGGCAACTCCGCCATCTCCTCACCGGACATCCGCCTTAACTCCGCCACGTCGCCATCATCGATAGTTGAAATAGTAGGGTTAACACCTAACCCTAATAGCAAATGCTTCACAACATGACACATGCAACACCCACGTTGTCCAAACACCATTACTGCATTTTCTGTCACTAGTTTGGTCACTAGGAGCGTATCTTTACCGACACCTGAAGTTTGCATGGTTTAGTTTATTAAAATTAGCTTAGTGAGTGAAGAGTAGTAGTGAGTGTTTATACTTTATAAAGTGACTTTGAGTGACTCAAAGATGAATGTCACTAGCTAGGGAGTGTATGTGACCGTGTGACGAAGTCGTTGCGGAATTTTGGAGTTCCAGTGACCAATCATTATTTTGATTATTTCATTATAATATTTAAAAATAACTGTGAAATATCTTGATGTCTATATACATTGATGATGTTATATATAGAAATTTTTTTGTTGATGATTGTGGTGGTCAACGTGAACATGCCATGGTCTGGTATCATCACTCCAAGAAAAATCTTTTCTAGTGACTAGCTTTAAGTGACAAGGAAAATATCTTGCTATCATCATTCAACAAGTCGTCATTGTCACTGGTTCGTTGCTACCTACAGAGAAAGGGGTGACTAGTACTAAATAGTTGTAACTGAAAAGGCTAAGCATGAATTTTTTTTTTTTCCTTTTTCTTTTGGTCTATTTTAACAACTACTACAAGATTATGGGAAATCAATAGAACTAGTTCTCAGATCTAACATTCATTTCAACAAGTCATATCACCATTGTGGTCATGACTGAGTTCGAACCATTTTATCATATGTAAAGAGTTCACCATTGTGGTACCTAATCTTTTCAACTAGCTCGCAAACTTCTCAGAGAGTGCACCACTTGGTGATAACTAGTCATTTTTTTTACAGCAATGGCCAAAATTTAATAATGACTTGCTTTATGGTGACTAAATGGAATCATATACGCATTGCTGACCGGATTATGGGAAATCAATAGAACTAGTTCTCAGATCTAACATTCATTTCAACAAGTCATATCACCTTCTTTTGTTGCAAAATGTCAATTAAGTTAGAAACATAACATGTAGAAAACATATGGGGTGCAGGGACGCAGGGTGGCCTTTTCTGTGAGCTGATAATCTCGACATTGCTCCGTATGCAAATAACGAAACATGAAGGACCAATGATGTTCGTTTATTAGTTAGTAACCGCCAAGCGGTTAAGTTAGTTATGGCGGTTAGTTAGTTAGTTGGTTATGGTAGTTATTAGTTAGTTATGTCGGTTGGATACAAACCGAAGGGACACAATTATTCGTACCCTATATATACATGTATATGTACACGATTGAAAATAGAGACGAAATAATTATTCAGAAAACTTTGCAACTCATATTCGACTCACACACTGGGACAACAATTGGTATCAGAGCAAGCGTTCATTCACACGCTCGTTGGATACCAAAAACATTGAACGAGAACATCAAGAAAAACGTACGCTGGGAACTTTCTGTTTTCAGTGGGATTAGTGGTGTTTCAAAAGAAACAACGACTGGATAATTAGGAACGCAAGGGAGATAGTGCACGATCAAACTCGTGTGGAGTTGCAAACGTAAACATCAAACGTAATTGGCGGGAGGTTTGTTGTGATTTCTGGAACGCGACAACAAACAAGAGGAAGTATACAATATTGTACAAGAAATTTGTTGGTAACTGCAATAACGCGGCAACAAAGGAAGAAGGAAAACTCTTGACGCTTGGAAGGATAGCGTGGAACGAGAGTGGTTGCTGTTAACGCGACAAGGAAAAGAAAAACACGACGTCTTGTGAAAAAAGACAAGTGGGATAAAACTTTGTGAAACCGGTTATAAATAAACACAAAGGGAAGAAAAGGAACGCGTGATAAACGCGAGGATTAAAGGTTGTTGTGGACACGGTTGGAAGGATACCGAGAAGAACATCAAGGATTATTTGTTGAAAACGTTTTGGAAAGACAAGAACAACAACAACACGAAAAAAAAACAAACAAATCGTTTGTTTTTGGATAAAGAATACCTGAGGTATTCAATGTGTGTTGTGGATACGGTGTAGAATAGAACCGAGAAGAATAAGTGGAGTTCAAGGATAGCTTGTGGAAAACGTTTTGGAGCGACAAAGACAACAACAACAACGAAAGGAAAAACAAACACTCGTTTGTTTTGGTGAAAAATACCGAGAGGGGAATTGTTTTTGTGTGAAAAGTAGACTTAGAATTCGAAAAGAAACAACAACAACGAAAACGTTTGGTTTGGTTGGAAGGATACCGAGAACAAGAAAGTTTCAAGGACACGTTTTGTGGTAAAGGAATTCAAGTCGACACAAAAGAAGATAGCAACGTGAGGAGCAAGTGTGGAATACCGAAAAAAGGAACTTGTTTGGTTTGTTGGGACAGAAACGAATCGACACAAAAATAACAAGGAATACGAATTTTGTTTTGCGAATCGGTTTGAAAAGGAAAAAACAACAACGACGAGGCAACAACAACAATAACGTGGTGAACATCAAAAGAAAAGCGACAAGTTGTTGGGATTCGGTGATATTAACGCAGAGACAAGGGAAATGAAAAGAAGTTGTTGGTATAACATTCAAGTACCAATACACGAGAGGGAATACGTTTGTGTTTAACACAACAACAAGGTCACGATTCAAATTTATGTATTTCTATTATATTAAATAGTATAGAAGTTTATTTTGTACTATTAGGAAATCCCGAGAACTATTTTATTGATCCCATACTATTAGGATTCCCGGAAAACTATTTCTATTCCCGTATTAGTAGGAATACCATACTAGTTAGAAATTCCCATACGATTAGAAAGTGAAGATCATAAGTACGTATAAGATGTCTGGTGACGATAAAACCAACACTACAACACTAAAACCTGTAACACCAATTGCACAATATCAATGCCCAAAATTGAAAACCACAAACTACACAGTTTGGGCTATACAAATTAAGGTTGTATTAGAAGCACATGGTTTATGGGAAGCGATAGAACCAAAGGAAAACATGCAAGTAGATGATAAGAAGGACAAGGCAACGACGACCTTCCTATATCAAGCGTTGACCAAAGATGTGATTTTACAAGTAGCGGGTTGTAAAATGGCAAAGGAATTATGGGAATCATTAAAAAGGAGACACGTTGGAGAAGAGAGAGTGTGGCAAGCACAGTTACAATCATTGATGATTGGGTTTCAAACACTTCAAATGAAGGAAGACGACACGGTGGATGCATTTACGGCTAAACTAAACGGCTACGCCATTAAGGCAAAAGAATTAGGGAAAACTTTAGATGAATCACTTTTAGTACGAAAACTATTAGACTCCACACCAGATAGGTTCATTCAAATAGTAGCATCCATAGAACAAACAAATGATCTCGACGATACTACCTTAGATGAGATCACTGGAAAACTCAAGGCATTTGAAGAAAGGATAAAACTCCGGAAAGGAGGACAAGTTGAAAGCCAGGAAAACTTACTATTTGCACATGGCGAACACTCGAGAAAAGGAAGGCGATTTAGTAAACGCGGAGGTAGATCAAACTTTTCACGAGGAAACTGGCAGAGTGATAGAAACAAATATGACTCAAAGGAAGAAAGCTCAACTCACAAAGGAAAGTCAAATAGGAATAAACGTGAGGGGGATATGAGCAAAGTACGATGTTTCAAGTGTGGAAAACTTGGACATTATAAGAGAAACTGTAGAGGAACATCGACAACTCAGGAACAATCAAACCTTATCTTGGAAGACGATGAACCATCACTATTAATGAAGGACAAATTCAACCCGGAAAATATGCTACAGCAGATGCAAGCATATGGTATTTAGATAATGGTGCAAGTAACCATATGACGGGAACCAAGAGTCATTTTAGGGATATTGACGAAAGCATAACTGGACGCGTTCGTTTTGGAGATGGATCGTATGTGGAGATAAAGGGTAGAGGCTCTATATTGTTAGGTTGTAGGAACCAAGAACAGAAGATAGTTTCAGATGTATACTACATTCCAAACCTCAAGAGCAACATACTAAGTTTAGGACAACTCACGGAGATAGGTTGTAAGATCATTATGGATGGAAACAAACTGACTTTGTATGATAAGAATAAGAAGTTGTTGATGAAGGTTGAAAGATCTAAGAATCGACTTTACAGTATTAGTTTACAAATAGAAGCACCTATATGTCTCTTAGCAAATGTAGATAACCAAGCATGGTTGTGGCACGCTAGATTAGGTCATCTGAACTTTGACGACATCAACAAGATGACAAGAAAAGGTCTAGTGGAAGGAATACCTAGAATAAATCATGCAGGACAGATCTGTGATGCATGTTTATTAGGAAAACACAGCAGAACACCATTTCCAAATCAAGCTAAATTCAGATCAAAGAACCCGTTGGACTTAGTATATGGAGACCTCTGTGGTCCTATAAGTCCAGCCACACACTCTGGAAAGAAACTCATTTTCTTGTTAGTGGACGACTGTACACGTTTCATGTGGGCCTACTTTCTGACGTCGAAAGATCAGGCATTTAGCACTTTCAAGGAATTTAGACAACAGATTGAAACGGAAATGAGAATGAAATTAAGGATGCTAAGAACAGATAGAGGAGGTGAATTTACATCTAATGAATTCACCAAGTACTGTAGGGAAAATGGAATAGCACGACAGTTGACAGCACCTTACTCACCACAACAAAATGGAGTAGTGGAGAGAAGAAATAGAACAGTGTTATCAACTACGAGGAGTATGATGAAAGCGATGAAGTTACCTTTAACTTTTTGGGCGGAAGCAGTGAAACACGCCATTTACATACTCAACAGGGTACCTACAAGAGCCCTGATAGATAAAACTCCATATGAGGCACTCTACAACAGAAAACCGAATCTGGAAAACCTAAGAATATTCGGATGCACAGCTTATGCCAAGATAACAATACCTCACCTGAAGAAGCTGGATGATAGAAGCATACCAATGATTTACTTAGGAGTAGAGGAAGGATCAAAAGCATGTAGGTTATATGATCCAATAGGAAAGAGGAAACACGTAAGCAAGGATGTAAAGTTTATGGAAACAAAACCGTGGGATTGGGATAAAAATGGAGAGGAAACAAGTACACAAGACACATTTTGAGCAAATTTTGTGGAAGAAGGAGTTGACAATGAAAATCCTACACCAGTCAACACAAAAAATGATGATAATACATATCATGAACAGGATCCGTTTCCAGATCCTGACTCACCAATCACCCCACCAGCATACACTTACAACCCAAACTCAGAAGAGGAAGAAGAAACTACTACTAGTTCACTTAGGAACTCAGATCATAGATTTGATGATATACCAGTACGAGGTTTCAAAGACTTAACGAAAATATATGAAAATGCACGTGAAGTTGAAACTGAAAGTTTACTATTTATGGAAGAAGAACCCCGTAACTACAAGGAGGCATCAACAGATAAGAAATGGATTAAGGCCATGGAGGTTGAACTGGATTCAATCAACAAGAATAACACATGGACTCTTACTACATTGCCAACGAATCAGAAGGCAATAGGACTCAAATGGGTTTACAAGACCAAGAGGGATGCAAAAGGGAAGATCATCAAATATAATGCAAGATTAGTAGCAAAAGGATATGTACAAGAACAAGGAATAGACTTCGACGAAGTATTTGCACCAGTTGCTCGGATAGAGACAGTTCGGTTGATATTAGCACTAGCAGCATATCATGGATGGCAAGTACATCACTTAGATGTAAAATCAGCATTTTTACATGGAGATTTGAAGGAAGAAGTCTATGTTACACAACCTGAAGGATTTATTCAACAAGGAAATTCAGGGAAAGTCTACAAGCTCACTAAAGCTTTGTATGGCTTAAGACAAGCACCACGAGCTTGGAATGTGAAACTTGATCAAACCTTGAAGTCATTAGACTTTAAGAAATGTAATCTCGAACAAGCAGTTTACACGAAGAGAAGCAAGACTTCTACACTTATAGTTGGAGTCTGCGTAGATGATTTGATAATCACAGGCACTCCAAGGAAGGAAATAGAACTGTTTAAATCTCAAATGAAAGACAAATTTGAAATGAGCGACTTAGGATTGTTAGCTTATTACCTTGGGATAGAAGTTACTCAGACAGGAGGAGAGATTACAATCAAGCAGACAGGTTATATCAACAAGATCTTGAAGGAAACAAGTATGATGGATAGTAATGATACAAAGATACCAATGGATCCCAGTACTAAGTTGGTCAAGGCGGAAGATGGAAACTCAGTTGACACAACTTATTACAGAAGCTTAATTGGAAGTCTCAGATACTTTCATACTTATTACATACAAGACCAGATCTTAGTTACTCAGTCGGACTACTCAGCAGATTCATGCAAGACCCAAATGAGCATCACCTGAAGGCGATAAAACAAGTAATCCGATACATCAAAGGAACAAAGGAGCATGGCATAATATACAAGAAAGAAGGTGGCTACAAGATTACAGGTTACAACGACAGTAGTTATGGAATCAATACCGATCAAGGAAAATGAACTACTGGGATAGTATTTTATTTTGGAGAATCACCTATTACCTGGTGTACTCAGAAGCAACCAACAGTGGCGCTCTCATCATGTGAATCAGAATTCATAGCGGCCACTGGAGCAGCATGTCAAACCTTATGGTTAAAACGACTACTTAGTAAATTAATTGGTTGGGAAGAGAAAAGGATAACGCTGAAGGTCGACAACATTTCAGCAATAGCACTCGTCAGAAACCCAGTTTTTCATGGAAGAAGCAAGCACATCGACATTCGCTTTCATTTCATTCGTGAATGCGTAGAGAATGGGCACATCAATGTGGAACACGTCAGTGGAGAATTACAAAGAGCAGATATTCTAACAAAAGCTTTACCAAGACTAAAGTTTGCGACTAAGCGACAAATGCTCGGAGTTCAAGACTTAGGACGAAGCAACGATCAAGATTAAGGAGGAGAATGTGAGCTGATAATCTCGACATTGCTCCGTATGCAAATAACGAAACATGAAGGACCAATGATGTTCGTTTATTAGTTAGTAACCGCCAAGCGGTTAAGTTAGTTATGGCGGCTAGTTAGTTAGTTGGTTATGGTAGTTATTAGTTAGTTATGTCGGTTGGATACAAACCGAAGGGACACAATTATTCGTACCCTATATATACATGTATATGTACACGATTGAAAATAGAGACGAAATAATTATTCAGAAAACTTTGCAACTCATATTCGACTCACACACTGGGACAAAGGGTGGCATTTTCCCTTTTCTCTATTAAGAGCAATATTTTATCAGTCCAGTTCTAATGACTGTCTTTCTGATCATTTGACGAACAGTTTATAATTAAGCACATATGTCATACCACATCAAGAGTAAGGTATCTTAGCATCATGAAGTGTTTGGCTTTTGTTCTTCATTTTTGCTGGTTTATAAGCCCATTTCTTATAAAAAGTTACATTTCTCAGTACACTGTTTAAGAAAAATATGATATGATACTTTTGATTAACTACTTAAGCTAATTTTTTCGAAAGAGAAAAACAGATGAAGAGCCATGATACAACCAAAAAGATGCGTCACCTAACTCGGACCTAACTGCTATTGTATTAATCAACCGAGAGTTGGGGGCATGATACATGTTGCGTAACACACGAACTACTTAACTATTTAAGCAAACTAGGGCAGTTAGAAGAAGGGAAGGGTATATTGTGTTCTTCAACTAGCTAATATCATCCAATTAATTCTCTAGAACACAATAAATATATAAAAGAATATATATGCAAAAGACAACATTCCAATATCCAGTAATCATAGAAACACCTCGATCTTATATGGTTGCTAGCTTCTAGTAACAAGTTAAACCCTATTGATAACAAGTCACATCGTCCTGGCTCCTGACCAAGAACCCTCAAATAATCGCTCACATAATTCAAACCGATTATGATATATAAAAACTCAAGTATTAAAAATTTTACATTATTCTGATATGAATTTTGAACCCTGATAATTAGCAGGCCTTTATGATAGTCAACACTTAACATGATTGTATACTAGCTAGACGATTTTAATTAACACTTTGTTATGTAAGCGTTCTTTCTCATTTCTTGCTTGCTCCAGTCGATAGATGAATTATTGACAACGGATCATCTTGTAGAGTAAAACCTGGAATAACGTGAGACGAGATTTCCTTATTCACCTGCCTTCTATCAATGTCATATGATACAAACGGACAATCAACGCTATAATTTTGAGTATAGCCCATTCTCAGAAGTAAGGACCTAAGATAAATTTAGCCAAACGAACAAGTTTCTTAACATGAATCAAGTACAAGACTGATGGGTCTAAGGAAAAACAAAGGCATGGCTCACTTGCATATGGATATTAAGACTGAATTAGAGAGGACATGCCAGCTTGATTGGAAATTATATTTCACCATGCAGAGAATTGACGAGAAATGAAAATTCAATCAACTAAAAACAAGGAATTGCGGAGGAAAGCAAACGAGAAATGCAAATATATTGATCAGATATCAACCAATTTCAGACAGCATTAAGCAAAATAGATTGGATGGACAAAAATATGAATAAAAAAAAAAAAAAAAATGAAGAAGAAACAACAACCAAGTAACTGATCAGGTTACCGTTATACCACCGCTCATGGGTTTCAGAGGAACTGCATTTGAGCAAGTATTTGCATTTTATCACTGTAGCTATTATAGGGAAAAAAATAAAAAATAAATAGACAATCTGACCGCATGCATGCAACTAGCCAACAAACGTCACAAGGACTTATTTCAATGCATGTGACAAATGCAAATAAGAAATAGTCAAGTCTTCCTTAAGAGTAGGAGACTTGGTCTTCTATTGCTCGTATCCATGGTGCCCGTATCATTCCGTCCCTGGTTCCAGGAGGTTAATTAATTAAACAAAGAAGATAAACCCATTTCCCCTTTTTCTCTTTTGACGTTATCTTAATCAATTCCTTATGTAACTGTTTTGTTCTTATTTGTTATAATAAAGCATTGTGACTATGTGATACTTTTCATCATATATGTTCCAGAAAGGCAATTAGAAAACAATTAATAATTGGGGTTAAAGGCAAGGAGCGATCATACCAGAATAAAGTGGGAGATCGAAAAATAAGGACGGGAAATCAACTATATATATATGAAGGAGCAGTCTGTGACTATGAGGGGCAGTCGATCACGATGAGGAGTGGATATCGAACGTGTTAAGAAGTGGAGGTCCATGAGTCGTTGCAGCCGTGCATGCCAAAAAACTCGTTTTGTTAAATTAATTTTTAAAAGACTCTGCTCAACCAAAAAAACTCCCCTGACTAGTGGACTTGTTAGCAAAACTCAAAAAGAGTTGACTTATTATCTTAAAACCTAACCTAAAATACCTCATAATTGTGACTTATTACTTAACTAAATTCTTTTTCAAAAATATCTTTTAAAGACTTTCTGAACGAACGATTAGTAATTGACAAATAAGTAAATTGAACTGAAATTTTATAAACTAATAGGAATGCAAAATCAAAAGTACGTCTTGTCATTTTATGGGACGACCAGGGTCTAAGCTGCAACCATTGCTCCAACTTTCGCATGATAATCAATTGTTCCAGCTGGTTGCTCGTCGTAATTGTTTATGGTCGGTTAGACGGTTATCTCTGTTGCTAAATCAATTAGCTTGGTCTAACACCCTTGGCTTTTGAATAATCCTTTTTGAAGCATTAAAAATTACTGATCCAAGTATCATATTTCCATAATGTTAGCAATATTTTATATGGGCCTAGCCCGGTTATGTATTGACCCATTGTATTCATTATATATTGTCATGTAATCTCTATTTTAAAGTGACACAATCAATATACCAGTTATACCTTTAATATGGTATCAGCAGCCTAGTCGATCCTTTCCAAATACAATTCACCTTTCAAACCCTAAAACCACCCATTCCCTAATAGGCTGCCGCCAAACACCAAACACCACCACCATGACCAACAGTACGCCACCTCCACAACCTCCCACCCTCACCCTCATCGAGAAACTATACGCTGTCAACAACATCAACAACGTTGTCCCTATCAAACTGAATATTGATGAGTTAAATTACTCATCATGGTGTTATTTCTTTAAAATTCATTGCGAGAACTTCGGTGTTCTAAAGCACATCGAAGGAGAAACCGAGGCTGTGACATCTTCTAACCCGCCTACACCAACTGATGAGTGGAAGACTGCCGATTCGATTGTCAAGTCTTGGATATTTCTCACACTTTCTCCTACTCTTCAAAGTAGGTTAATAAAAATCAATCCCAAAACTGCCAAAGACGCCTGGGAACATGTTGAAAAGATTTTTCTCGACAATAAGCGCACACGTACAGTCGCTTTAAAAGGCGAGTTACGCGTCATACAAATGGGTGATCTCACCGCGGATGCTTACTTCCGCAAGATAGAATCAATCGTTACCTTATTGAATGATCTCGGGTCGTCTATGACGGATGACGACGTTGTCACATATGCCATCAATGGCCTAAGCGAAAAGTATGCTAATCTTGCTACTATTATTGCGCACAAAGACCCCTTTCCGGACCTTGACACAATGCGTTCCATGGTGATCACTGAAGAGATGCGACTTAATTCACGCTCGCAGGCTGTTTCTCTCAACACCAGTAGCTCGGCACCTCAGGTTCTCCTTACCGAGACTCCCCATACAAACCGTAACCAAGACAGTCGCAATTCACGCGACACACGTACTAATACACCTCAGGTTTGTCGTAACTTCTCTCGTGGATTTTGTCGATGGGGGAACACTTGTCGTTTCATTCATGACTCCGCTCGTAGTCAAAATAGTACCAGGCAACCTACTGTTAATCGTATCTCATCTGGGAATAACTTTGGTGGGTCGAATACTCACACCCTGGACAGCCCAATCTCGTTGCACTATTGCAGGCTCAACAACAACTGATTGCTCAACTATCTCAGGCCCGCTCCAACACTAATAGTAACATACAGGCTGCGACTTTGGGCCTTGGATCCATTCCACTTGGTTTTGGCCCACAACAGCCCAACTCTTCAAATTCTGGTCATTCAGTAACACAACAAGGGACTTCTACTTTCTCACCGCAACAACATGCTTTGCTCACACAGGCGGTATATGGCTCGGGAAATCAGTCTACTCCACATGGACAGGAAACATTTCTTCCTCAGGCATTCAACACCATGACTCTCCAAGACCCGGCCAATGCAAACTGGAACATGGATACTGGTGCGTCATCTCACCTTAATTCTTCTGCTACTAATCTTAGTACTGTTTTTAATTCTTGCATTTATCCATCTGTCTCTGTAGGTGATGGGAAATCTATTCCCGTCACCAACACGGGTCATAGCACGTTAACCACTCCTTATCGCACTCTTCACTTAAATAATGTTCTCATTACTCCAAACATCGTTAAAAACCTTATATCTGTTCGTCAATTTGTTCGTGAAAATAAATGTACCATTGAATTTGATGAGTTCGGTTTTTCTGTGAAGGACTACTGGACCCGCCAAATCCTCCTCAGATGTGATAGCACTGGGGACCTTTATCCTGTAACTGCCCCGACACCTCCTCAAGCCTTCCTTGTCAGTCAAGACACGTGGCACCAACGACTTGGACATCCAGGAAGTGACGTGTTACGTAGCTTAGTTTCCAATAACTTTATTTCATGTAATAAGACTAAGCCTTCCGTGTTATGTCATGCTTGTCAGCTTGGCAAGCACGTGAGACTTCCTTTTTCGCTTTCTGAAACTATAGTTACTTCACCATTTGATATTATTCATTCTGATTTGTGGACTTCTCCACTCTCGAGTGTTACTGGCATTAAATACTATGTTTTGTTTTTAGATCATTTTTCTCATTATTTATGGGTGTACCCTCTTCGTAACAAGTCTGATATGCTGTCTAAATTTATTCATTTTCGTGCATTTGTTAAGAACCAGTTTAATTGTGATATAAAATCGTTGCAATGTGACCATGGTGGTGAATTTGACAACACCGCCCTACACCAACTATTTGCTTCTAATGGCATCACCATTCGGTTCTCTTGCCCGAGAACCTCTCAACAGAATGGTAAATCCGAGCGAATGATCCGCACCATCAACAATCTAATACGCACCCTTCTATTTCAAGCCCACCTTCCACCCACATTTTGGGTTGAAGCCCTTCACATGGCGGCCTACCTTTTAAACATCTTACCCTCCACTGCCATAAACAATGAAACCCACACCACTCGCCTCTACAAGACTACACCCAACTATGCGGACCTTCGGGTATTTGGTTGTCTTTGCTACCCTCACATAGATACCAACAACAAACTTGGACCTCGTTCGACGCCTTCCATATTTCTTGGGTACCCAACGAATCATCGGGGGTATAGATGTCTAGACCTCCACACCAACAAAATCATTTTATCCCGTCATGTGACCTTTGATGAAACACAATTCCCGTATGGCTCCATGACACCAAACGATTCACCCTCCTACACCTTCCTCGACACATCTCCAAACATTATACAACAACACTTACTTACTAAACACCTTCCCTCACCCTCGCCTACCACTGCTACTCACCCGATCCCCTCGCCCGATCACAGTCCCTCATCCCACAGTCCTATACCTCACCAACCAGACCCAATTACACCCATCAACCTACCCTCACCGCCGGCTCAACCAAATCCCACGTCCGCCCACCAGCCAACTCCCACTACCAATGTCCACCAACCCGTTGATGTTATCCCTCCAGTCCAACAACCACACCCCAATCCCACGTCAACTCACCCTATGGTCACTCGCTATCGTGTTGGTTCTAATCGCCCCACACAACGCTTCACCTTCAATGTGTCTACCATTTCTCCACTTCCAAAGTCGTACACCCATGCGTTTACTGACCCTAATTGGTTTCGTGCTATGCTTGATGAATATAATGCATTAATTAAAAATAATACTTGGATTCTTGTGCCTCGTCCACCAGACGCGAACATTGTTCGTTCTATGTGGCTTTTTCGGCACAAACATAATGCAGACGGTAGTCTTAATCGCTACAAGGCACGTCTTGTGGCGAATGGCAGTACTCAAGTTGCAGGTATTGATGTTGATGAGACTTTCAGCCCCGTTGTTAAACCGGCTACTATTCGTACGGTTCTTAGTCTTGCTATTTCTCGACATTGGCCTGTTCATCAGCTTGATGTCAAGAATGCTTTTTTGCATGGCAATTTGTCTGAGACTGTTTATATGTATCAGCCACCTGGTTTTCGGGACCCGCAGCATCCCGATCATGTTTGTCTCTTGCAGAGATCACTTTATGGGCTTAAACAAGCCCCTCGCGCTTGGTTTCAGAGGTTTGCTGCATATGCTACTCGGGTTGGTTTTCTTCATAGCCGTTGCGACTCTTCACTATTCATTTATCGTCAGGGGACCGATACAGCTTATTTACTCTTATATGTTGATGATATTGTGTTGACTGCATCTTCTACAGCATTTTTGCAGCGGGTTATTACTTCTCTGCACACAGAGTTCTCCATGACTGATCTTGGGCCACTTAATTACTTTTTGGGCATCTCTGTGACTCGTACTACTTCTGGGATGTTTCTCTCTCAGCAGAAGTATGCTACTGAGGTTCTTGAGCGTGCTGGCATGCTTACTTGTAATCCGTGTCGCACTCCTGTCGATACGGATTCCAAGCTTGTTGACGATGGTGATCCTGTTTCCGATCCTACATTATATCGCAGTCTTGCAGGTGCTCTACAGTATCTTACTTTTACTAGACCGGACATCTCTTATGCCGTTCAGCAGGTTTGTCTCTTCATGCATGATCCTCGGGAGCCACATTTTGCTGCTCTCAAGCGGGTTCTACGTTATGTTCGCGGTACATTAGCCTATGGTTTACAGCTTTATTCGTCATCGACCTCATCATTAGTTGCATACTCAGATGCAGATTGGGCTGGTTGTCCGGTAACACGTCGGTCTACCTCAGGGTATTGTGTGTTTCTTGGCAACAATCTTCTATCTTGGTCCTCTAAGCGTCAGGCCACTGTTTCTCGATCCAGTGCTGAAGCAGAATATAGGGGTGTTGCCAATGCTGTTGCTGAGACTTGCTGGATACGCAATCTATTGCGTGAACTTTATACACCGCTTTCGTCTGCTACCATTGTTTATTGTGATAATGTCAGTGCCGTTTATCTATCCTCTAATCCCGTGCAACATCAGCGTACGAAGCATATTGAGATTGACATTCATTTTGTTCGTGATCTAGTCGCTACTGGTCATGTACGTGTTCTTCATGTACCATCCCGCTATCAGTATGCAGATATCTTCACCAAAGGGTTGCCTTCTATTCTATTTAATGAGTTTCGCTCCAGCTTGAGTGTTCGTTCCTCTCCCACTCAAACTGCGGGGGGCTGTTAGCAATATTTTATATGGGCCTAGCCCGGTTATGTATTGACCCATTGTATTCATTATATATTGTCATGTAATCTCTATTCTAAAGGGACACAATCAATATACCAGTTATACCTTTAATACATAAGACTAGTTCAATGTCAACCCTCACCAACAAGTTCTGTTGCATGACGTATAATACCTTATATTATAACATGTTTAGTCCAATCTTGTCGACGTTTGAACTTTGAAAAATGGTTAATAAAAGTATAAAACATTATAAATAATTATTATAATTTATTTAACACGCAAAACATATGATCATATGTCTCGACATATTTTCATAGAAAATTAAGAGAAAAGAAAGAAACAATGGGAGCTAAGTGGTCTAAACAGGTGGAAAGGCAAAAGCAGGTCGCTAATGAAAAGAAAAGTTTAGAAGAGCTGGAGCAGAGTTGTGTCTGTGACTATCCAGGCTCAGATTACCATCCAGTTGACCGCAAAAACTGGATGTCGGGTCTGAACCCGGACAAACTTTATATAAACAGGATCGTGTGGCCGGGGACACATAACTCTGCCACCAACAAGATTGGAATAAAAATGATTACGCGTCCATTTGCTCAATGTCAATCTTTGTCAATTTACGAGCAGCTCGTGTGTGGGGCCCGTCTCTTTGATATTCGTGTCCAAAAAAATCGAAAAATATGTCATGGAATTCTCACGTCCTACAGCATTGATGTCGTTATTAACGACATCAAGAAGTTTATTTCCGAGACCGTGTCAGAAATCATAATTCTCGAGATACGAACCGAGGTAGGACATAACGACCCGCCCGAGTTTGAGAAATACTTAGAGGAACAACTTGAGGAATACTTGATCCATCAAGATGATGATGTGTTTCATAAAACAATATCCCAGGTTTTACCAAAGAGAATTATCTGTCTTTGGAAGCCCAGTAGATCTTACGGGCCTCCACGCGGAAGCCGTTTTGGAATGCAAATTATTTGTATGGTGATTGGATCAATACCGACTTGCCCGCGACAAAGTTTGAGAGTAATCTGAGGCATTTAAGTCAACAATTACCGGTGAGTTACCGTAGATACTTTTATAGGGTGGGGAATACGGTGACACCACGGGCAGATAACCCGGTTTTGTGTGTGAAGCCCGTTACGAACAGGATTCGAAGGTATGCGAGGTTGTTTCTAAGGCAATGTGTTTTGCTAGATATTGTGGATTTGTTGCAAATATTCTCAACTGATTTTATTGATGAGGATTTTGTTGATGCTTGTATTGGGCTTACATGGGCCAGAGTTGAAGGGAAATTATAGTGTTATTTTTGTGTTAAACTTCAAAAGCTATAGTTTCTGTATGATGTGTTACGATTGTTGACATGTTTGTGATATAGTGTTGTTTTGGAAGAATAATTGGGCATGCGTTTTGTTATTTCAAAAAATAAAATAAAAATTAGGCTTGTGTTTTGGTTACATCAAATGATCATTCTATATTGCAAGATTAGAGATCGATTAGACCTAAGTTAAACGTCTTGTTCTAGTCATGTTTATGAAGAAAATTTAAAAAACAAAAGGCTTACAACTATGATATACTACGCGTGAGAAAAGATATTTGATTGCACGTTGCTATTATTTATATTCGCTTTATAATCGAATAGCTTTCATTGCTCACTTGCGTGGATCTTGTTAAGTATATTAAATTGAGTAAATTCCAAAATACATCCATGTGGTTTACACCTTTTGACACTTTACATCCCTGTCAGAAACTATTGGCAATATACATCACTCGTTAGGCAAACGTTTGCCACATTAGATTCTTAGTCCCCACCATCGTTAGTTGTTAGCCCTAACTAACGTTAAGTTGCAAAAATTGAGGGGTATTGAGCATGACAACACAGATTTGGAGACTTATATTTTTGTAACGCCCCTTGACCACTTTGACCAAAAACTTTGAACTTTACACGCGGAAACGCTTGACTTTACTTTACATTCCGTTACTCTTTTGACCATTTATAAAAATCCACATTCATAACCAAGATGAACATTCTGACTAATAAACAAGATGACCATTTCATAACCAATTGACCATTTCATAACCAAGATGACCCTTTTATAACCAAGATGACCATTTTATAACCAAGATGAGCATTAACTGTCCCACCTTAAGGTCTGGATTTCGAACCAAAAGGAGGATCCCAGACAGAACTATTTCATAACCAAGATGACTACCTTGATCCACACTTAGGTCCAGACTTTGAAACCTAAAGGGGGATCCCAGACTGGAATTTGGATCCACACTTAGGACCACAATTTAGAACCAAAAGGGGGATCCAATACTGATCGGTTATGTATAACACTCATTTTGACCCATTTCACTACATACCACCCATACGACTTCCGTTTTACACCAAACTTTCCAGAAATCATTATACTAACATACTAAACATGTTCCAATAACACTTGACCCGTTTGCAACCCAAAATGGGTAAAAACACATACAATCCAAACGCCCCTTTAACTTTTACTAAAAACACTTAAAACACGCTTTGACTCATCGTTAGGCCCCCAAATCGTTATGACCTCTCTAACATACAAATTGACACTCGAATTTACTTTACAAAACACTAAAAGACTCACGGGGGTACAACTTTGACTCGAGCTCGGTATTCTACCTAGCTCTTAAGGTATAATATCTTCCAAATCCACTTCCAAATCCTTTTGCTACAACCCATGAACCTTCCTTCCGTCGCACATAAACCTACAAAACATTAACAACTAAAAGAGTAAGCTTACGCTTAGTAAGTAACCCGACATCAAAAATATCTCATACACATATTTACACATAAGCATCATAATCACATAAAAGCCTCTAGGCTACGTCATACCACTCATATCATACACAACTTCATAACATAATTACATCCATTCATCACAACCATAATCAACAACATACATTAACTAGTCCAAATCCAACAAGCTAACGTACCCTTAGTCAAGATCACTAGCCATCCATCATTAGCTTACAATCATTCTAAATCCAACTCTTATACTCTTATACAACCACAATACATACATGATAAATACACATATAATACATGTTTTAGTGGGAGTTACTTACCTTAGTCTAAGCTAAACAACATCAAAGACATCATCATCACCATTATCATCCATCATCATCATCAATCTCCACAATTAACCATAATCATCAATCTTCTACAACATATCAAGCCTTGTGATGATCATAACTAGGAAGGACTATAGGCACTTGTCTCATCTCATTCTTCTTTATCACATCTCACTTTCTTCTTTTCCATCCTAATCGACTCACACCTCTAGTAGGTGAGTGTAACCTCACCATACTTACGTTTTTCGACCTATCTTTTTCCTTCCTAATTTCCATCTATTGGACCTACAAACACCCTCTAGACGATATAGGTAGGAAGTGTCTAGAAATCCTTAGATTATAATTAGTTAGGTAGCAAGTTGGTCCTTTGGCAAGAATGGCCCTCAAGTCTCTTTCCCCTATTTTAGCCACAACTAACTTATAACACAATTGGCATATGACAACTTAAGCCCTTGAAGTCCATTTCCTATCTATTTGAGGCACATAATACTTCCCATAACTTTATAACACATATTTTGACTATCACTTGACTATCGGGTTTGAATTTCCACGTAACTTTGTTGACCAACCAACCACATTAAACCTTAGCATATTCATCTAGGGTGGGGCCTACTCAAAACCGGATACGGTCTAACAATTCTACCCCCTTATTTAGATTTCATCCCCGAAATCTATCATTCATTACTAACCTACACTTAATCACATAACTCATCTCATTCCTAGCACCTTAATTCCTAGTTTATTTAGTGCAACGATCTAAGTGATCTTGCAACTCCATACATACTATAACATATCACATATCCTTAATCCCCATTACTTCCCGTTTACTTCTATACCATACGACTCTTACTTAGGTATTTACATAATACGAGACATACCCTCCATAACTAGTTATCATTCTAATCCGTTCTATTACCGTTACATCACATTTCCACTTGCTCATTCTATATTCTCTTTCTTGGACTACATGTTACTAGGAAAACCGAACCATTTGACTTTACATAAATACACTTGGCTAATGCTTTCACTTTCTATCAACACTACTTAATCACTTCTTTTACGTCCCTACAATTTCCTCAGTTATTCTACTATTTTCTTTACGCCATTTTCGTTTACCTTCTAAGGCTCATAGAAATATTACACGAATTAGCTTTATAGCATCATACTTTAACATTTGTCGTCACATTACACATGACATTTATCATCAACTATTTCCATTACTCACATTTTGCACCACGGCACAATTTCGTACTATAGCAATTTTTTAGCATTATTATAATTTCTTAATTTCTTCAACTTAAACTTAACACTCAAAATATAGGTTCTCATAAGTCTCACTAAAATACATATTCTACGTTTTAACCCTCCTATCTTAGTTCTTATAACTTCTAACTAACTCTAGACTTCCGCTTTCTACTCCTCAAATCCTACTCGTGCCGTGTCGGTAACACATAAGCCCACTCATTTATACTTCCTCATTTACATGGAGAGGCGTCCCAATCGATGTAAATCAAGAAATATAAACTCATGGTCATGTACTCCCGACATAACACTACTACTCCTATTTCCCAATTTAACTTTTATTCTTTCCTCCTGTTTATACTTCATATTTCCTTTTTAGACTTGGATCCATATCATTAACACATTCATTATGGGGATATTTTTATTTCCAAGGATGTAGGCAACCCCATTTGTCGATGAAGGCAATACGTTTTATCCCGAAGGATCTTTAACATATCCCGAAGGATTCCTTAACATTCATTGACTTGGTCATCCCGAAGGATACCACTTTTAACGTTCACCCCGAAGGATCATTAACATTCATCCCGGAGGATCTTTATCATTCATACTTTATCACTTTCACATTATGTCATTGGATCCAAGCTATTAACGTTTTAACATACACACATTATCTCATCCATTTTATTTAGTAAATGCAAGCTCATAGAGCATATGAACCTGCTTGTTATAATTACACATTTTCTATGTGTTTATTGTCCTACATTCTTAATCCGCATTAATCTTTCTCACATCCTCACCTTACCCTTTAGCCTATCCACCTTTTTCCGTGTTTAAACCTTACATAGGTTTAACTACATTCGTTAGCATCATTCCTTCTTCCTACACATTTTGGTCATTTACACATTTTTATCATGTGTTATATATCAATACTTTCGTTTGAATAAGCACCGCTAATGAGGCACATTAGTCGTGATAATGATAATTTCAGGTCATTACCTTAATTTCATACATACTTATATTATTCTCATTTACGTTCTTAACTCATTGCATTCTTATTCTCACACCTTATCTCATTTCTTAAATTATTTATGTATTTAAGCGATATTATTTCATCTCGCTTTTTACATATATACCCTTCATGGATCATTAACTATAACACACTCATTAGCGTCACCTTTTCTTCACACACTTTCTATTACATAAGCTCGTTACGTTTTCCACACAATATTTCATTACATTCTGGCTTTCGTACTTAACTCGTCTCATTCAATCGTTAACGTTTAAACCACCCCATTTATCTGGTCATTATCTTATTAACGCATCCTATTAAACATCAAGGTACTCATTTAATCTCGCTTTCATTATAATCTACCATAACGTCATTGTCATTATTATACATTTGTGTATGCATTCACTTTTTCTACTTAACCATCTCATCCTCATTTACATTATTAACTTTTTGTAATTACTTTTAGTATTCAAACTTTTTCGTTTAGTTTTCATCCTTTATATACCAACACCCTTTTATCACAACCTCGCGTTTAAACTTAACCTCCAGTACTTTATCTTACCGTTACCCCGTCTCTATACCACTTTAACATTAGTCTTTAGTCACTAAATATAATGAGACTGTATGTTGGTCACATTTTATGCCATCATTTCCTATCGTCGTTCTTTATCCTCCAAGTCATTAAACATTTAATCATTAATTCGCTAGTTTCATCTTCTTTTTTTTTTCTTTTTTTTTCACACTCTACCTTGGTACGCTTAATATCATTACGATTTACGCTTAAAGCGTCATTACTTAATTCATTTGTTAGTCTATCTCTAATACCACTTATCATTCCGACTCATACATCTCTTTAGTATTTTGCAATTATACATTTTAACAATTCGCCTTACCTAAGTGTCTAAATCCATGTCATGTACACATCCTCTTACATCACTTCATTTCCATCCATAACCCCTCACTAATATGACATTCTATTTTCGTCTTTCTATAACAAGCATACTACTTATCTTCTATTACTTCTATAATACACATTCATATAATTATATAACCATCACCGATACAACCTGAGGTGCACGGTAATTCCTATCACTTAAGCACATCAAATCTTTCACCAACATAAATCATATACATATTAGCACATAGAACACATTCACAATTATCATTATTAAACTCATCTAGCAATCACATGGTTCATCTCATAACTCAACATTCACATCCTATAACTTACACAATTATCCGCCCGCATTTCTTAAACTTAAGCTCAACGCGTCTACGAGTGGTTTAAGTCTAGGCAATCCTAAAGAAAACCTAATTCACTTAAACCGAAGCTCTGATACCAAGTTGTAACGCCCCTTGAACACTTTGACCAAAAACTTTGAACTTTACACGCGAAAACGCTTGACTTTACCATTTTATAACCAAGATAAGCATTAACTGTCCTACCTTAAGGTCTGGATTTCGAACCAAAAGGGGGATCCCAGACAGAACTATTTCATAACCAAGATGACTACCTTGATCCACACTTAGGTCCAGACTTTGGAACCTAAAGGGGGATCCCAGACTGGAATCTGGATCCACACTTAGGACCACAATTTAGAACCAAAAGGGGGATCCAATACTGATGGGTTATGCATAACACTCATTTTGACCCATTTCACTACATACCACCCATACGACTTCCGTTTTACACCAAACTTTCCATAAATCATTATACTAACATACTAAACATGTTCCAATAACACTTGACCCGTTTGCAACCCAAAATGGGTAAAAACACATACAATCCAAACGCCCCTTTAACTTTTACTAAAAACACTTAAAACACGCTTTGACTCATCGTTAGGCCCCCAAATCGTTATGACCTATCTAACATAAAAATTGACACTCGACTTTACTTTACAAAACATTAAAAGACTCACGGGGGTACAACTTTGACTCGAGCTCGGTATTCTACCTAGCTCTTAAGGTATAATATCTTCCAAATCTACTTCCAAATCCTTATGCTACAACCCATGAACCTTCCTTCCGTCGCACATAAACCTACAAAACATTAACAACTAAAAGAGTAAGCTTACGCTTAGTAAGTAACCCGACATCAAACATATCTCATACACATATTTTCACATAAGCATCATAATCACATAAAAGCCTCTAGGCTACATCATACCACTCATATCATACACAACTTCATAACATAATTACATCCATTCATCACAACCATAATCAACAACATACCTTAACTAGTCCAAATCCAACTAGCTAACGTACCCTTAGTCAAGATCACTAGCCATCCATCCTTAGCTTACAATCATTCTAAATCCAACTCTTATACTCTTATACAACCACAATACATACATGATAAATACACATATAATACATGTTTTAGTGGGAGTTACTTATCTTAGTCCAAGCTAAACAACATCAAAGACATCATCATCACCATTATCATCCATCATCATCATCAATCTCCACAATTAACCATAATCATCAATCTTCTACAACATATCAAGCCTTGTGATGATCATAACTAGAAAGGACTATAGGCACTTGGTCTTCATCTCCTTCATCTTCTTTAAGTCACCATCTCACTTTTTCCCTCTCTTTTTCCTTCCTAATATCCGGACCTCAAACACCCTCTAGGATAAGGTGGAAGTGTCTAGAAATCCTTAGATATAATTAGTTAGGTAGCAAGTTTGGTCCTTTGGCAAGAATGGCCCCTTAAGTCTCTTTCCCCCTATTTTAGCCACAACTAACTTATAACACAATTGGCATATGACAACTTAAGCCCTTGAAGTCCATTTCCTATCTATTTGAGGCACATAATCCTTCCCATAACTTTATAACACATATTTTGACTATCACTTGACTATCGGGTTTGACTTTCCACGTAACTTTGTTGACCAACCAACCACATTAAACCTTAGTATATTCCATCTAGGGTGGGGCCTACTCAAAACCGGGATACGGGTCTAACATGAAATCCCCTAGATCATTAGTGATTGAGGAACTGCCAGATGAACCAAAGACAGACTTAGTTAAGGAAAGGGCTCCTAAGAAGAGAAATAGGTTACCATTGCTATTTACTATGGAAGATGGGAGTGATGAGGAGGATAATGACGTAGGCAATGCTAATGTAATTGGGCAGGGTAGTGATGTTGGCAGTGATATGTGAAGGCAGGCAATGAATGAAGATTTTGATCCCTTTTTTGGTGAACCAAATGGCCCCAACACACCCCCCACTACATCCCCCATTACATCCCCCATTAGGAATGACAATTATGTGGAGATGGAAGTTAGTAGTGAGTATGATAGTGAAATGGAAGTTAGTAGTGAGTATGATGATGACAGTGATGAGAATGATAGTGACTTTATAGATGATGAGCATGTATTGAATGAAGTAGATGTTGACATGAAAGCTTTTTATGAACATATAGACAAAGAGGTTGAATGGATTGGATGCAGTAATGAGAGTGTTCCAATTCCTGTTGAGCATAATGTTGAAGAAGGTTATTATTTTGATGATTTTGATAGTGCTAGTGATACAGAATTAGAGGGTGCAAGAAACAAAGATTTGAGAAAGTTAAGGAAAGAACATGAGAAACCAGGCTGTGTGGACAACATTGAACCTTTTTATGTGGGTAAGGAGTTTCCTGAGAAAGATAGTATAAGAAATTTGGTTTATGCTCATGCTGTGGCAACAAGAAGACAGTTGTTTATATGGAAGAATGACAAGGAGAGAATTAGGGTTGTATGTAGAGGTAAATGTCCTGTATTTAATCACCCTGATGATGGGCCAAGTCAATCAACAGTCAATGGGCCAAGTGATACAGCTTGTTTGAAGAATGTTGGTGGTAAATGGGTTAAGCATAGTCCAAAGAAAAAAGGGTCCACTAGGGAAACTGCACATGGGGGAGACTTTAATAAAATAGGTGTGAAAACAGGAAATACTATTAAAGTGGGAGGCACAAAAGGACAATACAAATATGCAGACATCACATGTCCATGGGTACTGCACATATCTAAAAGCAAAGATCAAGAAACTTGGAGAGTGAAAACATTGAAAGATGAGCATGATTGTCTCCAAACAAGAAATGTCAACATGCTATCAAATTCATTCTTGATTAAAGATATTCAAGATACTATTAAACCAAATCCAGAGGTGCCAATTAGAGCTCTTAAAGACCAGTTACAAAAGAAGTATAGGTTGGGGATTTCAGACAACAAGCTGTATAGGGCAAAAGCCAAAGCAACAATGAAGGTCAAGGGAGATTACACTGAGCAGTATGCAGTTTTAAGGGACTATGTGTTGGAGTTGCAGAGGACTAATCCTGACACAACAGTCAAGCTAGATGTTGAAAGATGTCATGATCCTTCTGAACCTACTAGGCAATTTAGAAGGATTTACATATGCTTAGGAGCTCTGAAGAATGGGTTTAAAGCAGGAAAGAGAGACTTATTAGGTCTTGATGGGTGTTTCATGAAAGGGATGTACCCAGGGCAACTACTAACTGCTATTGGTGTTGATCCAAACCATGGGACATATCCACTAGCATATGCTATAGTAGAAGCTGAGACATTGAATTCATGGTCATGGTTTCTTACAGCTTTAGGAGATGATCTAGATCTGACAAGGGAATCAAACTTTACATTTATGAGTGACAGGCAAAAGGTACACAACTGTTTTTACATTGTTCATGTTTACACTTTTTTAACTTGTGCAGCTTTAATACTTTTGTCTTTAACTTGTGGAATTTAGGGCATCATCCCAGCAATTGCAAGGGTCTTCCCATGTGCTGAACATAGATTTTGTCTTAGGCACATATATGAAAACATGAAGCTTCAGTGGAAAGGAAGGTTGTTTAAGGACTTGGTATGGAAGTGTGCCTCTGCAACAACTATACCATATTTTGACAAAGCAATGGATGAGTTAAGAAAGGCAGATGTAAAAGCTTATGAATGGCTGAAAAAAATGCCTCCTCAACATTGGTCAAGAGGTCATTTTAGTGGTATACATTCAGATTACTTGTACTGAATACACTTCAAGCATTCAAATCCTTATGTAGTATGATAATCATGTATATGTTTATTTCACTTGCAGGCAGAGCTAAGTGTGATATGTAATTGAACAATCTTTGTGAAGTGTTCAACAGACAGTTGGTGGATGGAAGGGATGTTCCAATATTCACATGTTTAGAGTTTGTTAGAGAGTATTTAATGAAAAAATAGTGAATGTTCAAAAGGTGATTGAAAAGTCAAAGGGTCCTCTAACACCATCTGCAACTGTTTTGTTCACAACCATCAAAGAAGAAGCAAGCTTTTATATGGTAATTACTTAACTGTATTACTTAATTTGTTAAGCAATGTAGCTAGGTACTTAGTATTTCTATCATGTTTTGTGTTAAGGTATTGTGGAATGGTGAAAATCAGTATCAAGTTATGGGTCCATGGGATGACCAGGTAGTAGTGGATATTAGGGAGAGAAGTTGTAGCTGTAGAAAGTGGGAATTAACTGGCATGCCTTGCAAGCATGCTGTGGCAGCATTATGGGACAGGGCTGGACACAAAGATGATGTTGGCATACCAGAAAGTTGGGTCCATCCATCTTATTGGCTTGCTACATGGAAAAAGGTTTACAGTTACAAGATCAACTGTTTAAATGGCCCACACCTTTGGAAGAAACATCCTTGTCCTAATACTCTTATTCCACCAAAGCATCACACACAAATAGGAAGGCCACCCAAAAAAAGGAATAAATCTGCTGATGAGCTGTCTAGCCAGAAAATGACTAGTGGTGGGAAACTGTCTAGGGTTGGCAAGACAGTGACTTGTGATAATTGCAAGAGTCTTGGTCATAATAAAAGATCATGTAAGGTTGGTGTTGGAGGGTCTCAACCCTCCCAACCTTCTGCTGCAACACCAATACCATCACAGAGGTCTGCTGCAACACCAATACCATCACAGAGGTCTGCAAGTACTCCAAAAAGAGCATCACAGAAGTCTTCTGCAACACCTCCAACAAGAGCATCACAGAGGTTGACAAAGTCCAAGGGAAAAGAGAAAATGGTTTAAGTGTTATGGCTATTTTCAAAACAATGTTCTAAATATGTAATCTTTAAGTGGTTATTTTGAAACACTGACTTAGTATAGCCACTATGGCACAATGTAGTTTAAGTGTAATGCAGTTTAAGTGGTAATGCAATTTAAATGTAATGCAGTTTGGTTCAAGTGTTATGCAGTTTACTTTGTCCAGTTTAAGGTTATTGTAGTTAACTCTTGATGTTCACATTTGTTGCAGTTTAAGGTTATTGCATTTTTGTTTAACTTTGTCCAGTGTAAGTGTTATCCACTTTGGTTTAACTTTGCCCAGTTTACTCATGAAACATAAACATTTCATTCATTGATGTTCCAAAATCTTACATTCATGATAAACCACAAACAGTAAACTATAACCATCTTTCTAACCCATACATTTCTAATCCAAACCTTCCTTCTTACCCACAAAAGCTTACTTCTAACCCACAAAAGCTTACTTCTAACCCATACTTCAAATCATAACAAAATACAAAATAAACAAACACCAACTAAAAGCTAATAAGAACTTCATTTTGCGAGCTTGATTTGCATTTTCCCTTGCTGAAGCTCGAAGGTTGTTCATGTTATTCAAAAGTCCAGGAATGATCTCCATGGCTCTTGCACACAGTTGTGGTTCAGCCCACCCAAAATAACCACAGTTTTGTACCTACAAATATCAACACTTACCATTAACTAAACACATTAAAAATCAAGGGAATCAAGACATAATGAAGAACACTTACAGTCCTAGCACAACAATAAAAACGACGACCGGGATTTGCTTGTGTCCATGAAGTACGAATTATTGCTGGAGTGCCACAAAAACAATTTGTTGCTACCATTATTAGAGATTCTTTAATTAGGGTTTTTTTTTGGATTTGGGGATTTTTACTGTGGTGATAAGTGAGTGTAAAAGTGGGTGGTGATTAAAACATGTGAGGGTAAAGGAGTATTTAAAGAGGGATAGGGTAGATGGGAAGAGGGAAGAGCGAAAGGACATTAATACCCCTCAATTTTTGCAACTTAACGTCAGTTAGGACTAACAACTAACGAAGGTGGGGACTAAGGATGTAATGTGGCAAACGTTTGCCTAACGAGTGATGTATATTGCCAATAATTTCTGACAGGAAATGTCAAAAAATGTAAACCACATGGATGTATTTTGCAGTTTACTCTATTAAATATGAAGTACTAATATCTATGTGTACAACTACTTGTAATCAGCTGGTCCAATCAATATATCGTGGATTTTTTAGGAAAAAAATTAACAATGCACATGGGCCTATTTTCCAAAAATTGCTGGATTTTATCCAAATTTCACATGCCAATCTGGCAACCATTTAATTTGTTGCAAAAATTGTTGGATTTTATCCAAACGAGTCGGGCGCCGGTGCGCCGCGTTGCGGCGGGGCGCTGTATTTGGCAAAAAATTTAATTAAGATTTTAAGACAGAATATTGATGTAAGAGGCTGGCTACGAATAACCGCGTTGCGTCAGGGCAGTGATCTTAGCCTTAATTACGTTTAAAAAAAAAAGACCCCTTTTGCAAAGACATGCGAATTTTGAGGTATTTTTTGCAATTTTTTGGAATTTTTTTTGGAAAAGTACTACTTTTGCAAAGAGGTGACAGATTCAGGGGTATTTTTTGCCAATTTTCAAAACTAGATTTTGTGGAAATTTTTTTATTTTAAAAAGGACTACTTTCGCAAGATGCGTCAACTTCAGGGGTATTTTTTGCCAATTTGCGAAACTGAATTTTGGGCTAATGTTAACTGGGCCGGGCCAAATGGCCGTACTGTAGCACTGTAGCAAGCGGTGGTACTGTAGCAACGACCCGACGTCGTTTTTAACGACAATTATATATATATATAATTTCACATGCCAATGTGGCAACCATTTAATTTGTTGATTGGATAGATGGACCAACGACACCTTTCTGTTTGCTGTAGGAACAACGACAGCTCAACTATCAGACCAAGAGTAGTGGGGGCGTTGAAGCCCCACCGTTGCCTTTTCAACGGGCATTGAACCACCCCCAACCACCGTTGAAGCCCGTTGAATCTCTTTAAAAGCAACGAACGTTGATTCAACAACAGGCGTTTCTTTTATTCTTGCTCCTACAGGTGGGACCCCAACTTTCTTTTTTCAACGCCCCTTTTTTCTTCAACCATTACCCCCAACTTTGCTTCAACGCCCTTCTTCTCTCACTGCCAAATGTCACAATTTGCCCTAACCCACACCCAAAAATTACAACACTCACTACTCTTGGTCTCAGTCAAAAACTTAAAATTGGATGTTTAGCAAACAAAGAAAAAAAAATCAAAGTATTTTAGTTTATTTATGTAAAAGCCTGTTACTCCGTATTTAGTAGTTCTGCTTTTATAAACTTGTTAAGTGAGTCATTTTGTATAATTCGTGGTTTTTATTAGGCTATGTGTAATCATAAAGCCTTATCATAGGGCATTTTCTGACATGTGTCAGCCCAGTCAGCAAAGGGGCTTGAGGGCTTTAGGTGTGTAATGGTGGGTGGGGCATTTCGCGACACGTGTCACTCTTTTTTTTATTTTCTTTTTCCTTTTTTTTTTATTCAACCAAACAATACATTTTTATTTAAAACAATTTTATTTAAAACTAAAACACAATTTCATTAAAATAAAATAGAAACATTACATAATTTGACAAAAAAAAAAAAAAAAAAAAAAACGAAAGATTACATAACTTTATTTTTAGAACCCGAAACCATCACATAAATCCATATTTCTTTGCAATGTCTTGTTTGAGCGATTCGACAAGTTGACGTTCCACCCCCGTGAGGTGCGAGATGTCCCGCCCCAATTCCTCCAAGTCTTTTTTCTTTGTGATCGTTGCAAGATTTTCATAGTGTTTTTCTTTTTGCAAACGACGTCGCGCCGCCTCCGCCGCAATTTCTTAGAGTCGACGTTCGCGCCGCCTCCGGCTTTTCGCAACTTTCTTTAGGTCAAGTTGGAAGGGATGTTTTGATTTTTTCGAGGGCCGTCGTTCGAACTCGAGCGGTACTTGATGTCCCACTTTGGATGGCCGTTGTAGGATGCTCCAAACTTTTTCATACCCGAAATCGCGAGCTCGTTGACTTATACTCCTCTTTCGCGGCGGATAATGCCAATTGGCATTTCACCACTTGGAATGTTATTCTTTTTTCGGTTGTATAATGGGGTTGAAAGCATTGACACTTGGTGTTGATGTCGGTCCATTTGCCCGAAATCTATACCGTTGTACGGTAAGTCTCATCAATTCCCCAACCTCCTATAGAACGCTTCTCTAACTCTCGCCGTGCAAACGTTGGTCCCCTTTGATAATCCGCAAAAAAAAAAAAAAAAAAAAAAAAAAAAAAAACAATTAAATATTATATATATAAAAAAAAAACGCTTCTAAATAAAAAAAAAAAATTACGATTCTAAAGAAAAAAAAAAAAAATTACGATTCTAAAAAAAAAAAAGGTTCTAAAAAAAAATATATATACGATTAAAAAAAAAAAAAAAGTATATAGAAAAAAATACCGATGACGGGATCCTCCGCAATTTCTAGCCATGCACGACCTAAAGCCATCGTCTCATCATCGGTCCATAGTCGGATTTCTCTTGTTTTTCTCGGCTCGGTAGTGGCTTTTTTTTTGTGTGACCTTTTTTTTGGTTTAGAGGGTTCGGCCACCGGTTGCTTATCCGGAGGCGTCTCCGGTACCGTCTCGTCTTCTTCAACATTGATAGTTGTCCCCGAGCCTTGAGACGCGATGGGTTGGTTGAAATTGGCAAACCCGTAGTTTTGAAAGGTGGACATGGTTTGCATCGGATGCATCGTTTGCGTTGGTAGCATCGGCGGCATCGTTTGTGAAAGCAAGTTCCAAAGTTGCGCATTTGAGAGTTGGTCTTCGCCTAAATCGTTATTGAGACGAGGTGGTACGAAACCGGGATTGTAGTTGTGTGAAAGGTTTGGACGGTTAGGAAACATATTTGATTTTTTTTTTGTTAAAAGATGTAGAGTGTTTTGTGTGAAAAATGGTAAAAAAACTTTGGTTTATATAGTGATAAAAAAAAAAGGGGGAGCGGTTTTTTTTTTTGGTTGGTTTGAAAACTATCCGTTTGACATTCAATACAAACGGTAATTTTTTTTTTGAAACTACAAATGGGCAAGGCGCTAGCCAGGTCACGCCTTTTGGTTTTTTAGGGCCTTTAGCGCCCCTGTGTAATCGTTTGGGGCATGAAAAGGGCGCGAAAATGGCAAAAATGGGGTGCTAGCGCCCCATTACACATAGCCTTAATATCTATCTCATCAATGTGATAAAACTGATCCCAACAACATTCAGTCATACAAAGACAATAACTAAGGATTCTCCAGCATATTCCTATAACCAATTCATTGCCAGCATGCTTTGATTATCACACATTAACAAGAAAAATTATGGGGCATACTAAAAAAAATGAATTACGAATTCGTTTTCATATAATTATGTGTAACCAAATAACTTGTTATAAAAAACAGATTGCCAATTGTCATTACACGTCGAAATATATGATCGCAGCAAACCTAAATTTTCTTTTGTATATTCATTTAGATAGATATAGATAGATTCAACCAAAAGTTACGATATAAAATTAAAATCCGATTGACTCGAGGATAATTTTATTTGCTAGCCATTCATTAAAGAACACCTCCCCGCCAATAAGGCAATAATTCAATTTCAACACGCCACCCCACCCACCCACAACCACAATTTTTCTTATTCAAATCATTATATATGTTTGTACAAATCATTATGAATAAATGTTTGTACAATTCATTAAAACATAACTATTTCACGTTAAACTTAACTTTTACACCATTAAACATGTTAGAAGCTGTTATAAGTTATAACACGATTATACGAAACGGGTCACCTTTGGAACGAAACATAAACAATTCTATAAATTGTTGTTACGGTACAACTTGTTTAAGACAGAGTACAAGCCTAATTAAAATGATGCTTTTGCCTTTTGCAATCAATAAATAGAACAAAGAAAAAGACAGCTTATAAAACTATATAAAAATGTTATCATATATTTATGTTCCACAAAAAACTTAAACCAATCAAATCCTTGCTTTACCTTTACAGAGAAAAAAAAATGGGAGCTCAATGGTCTAAACAAGTGGAACGCAGGAAACTGATTGCCGACGAGATTAAAGCGTTACAAGACCTCTACGATAGCTGCGGGTGCACTTTTCCGGGTTGTGATCAGCCACCGAGCGATCGGAAAAACTGGATGGCTGGCCTCAACCCGGAAAAGCTTCACCTCAACAAAATTGTGTGGCCAGGAACCCATGATTCCGGAACCAATAAGATTGGAATCAGGATGGTTTCCCGACCATTTGCACAATGTCAATCATTGTCCATTTATCAACAACTTGTTCTCGGGACTCGTTTACTCGATATCCGAGTAAACGAGAACCGAAAAGTATGTCATGGGATTTTAACCACTTATAATATTGACGTGGTTATTAATGACGTCAAAAAGTTTATTTCGGAAACTCAGTCCGAAATAATAATTCTCGAGATCCGTACTGAATTCGGTCACAATGACCCGCCCGAATTCGAGAAGTATTTGGAGGAACAACTTGGGGAATACTTGATCCATCAAGATGATCAAGCATTTAACAAAACAGTGGCTGACATATTACCTAAACGTATTATATGCGTATGGAAGCCTCAAAAATCTGACCCACCTAAAGCGGGTAGCCCGTTTTGGAGGTCGGGCTATTTGAAAGATAACTGGATCGATACTGATTTACCCTCGACAAAATTTGAGAGTAATTTGAAGTTTTTGGGTCAACAACAACCGGTTGGTTCACGAAAATACTTTTATAGGGTGGAGAATACCGTGACACCACAAGCCGATAACCCGATATTATGTGTAAAGCCTGTTACGAACCGGATCCATGGGTACGCGAGGTTGTTCATAACGCAATGTGTTTCAAGAAATATTGCTGATCGGTTGCAAGTGTTTTCGACAGATTTTATTGATGGTGATTTTGTTGATGCTTGTGTTGGTCTTACTTGGGCCAGGGTTGAAGGGAAATGTTAAACTTATTTTTTACCATGTTAAAACGTAAAAATCATCCCTCCGTCCCAGTCAAAGTGTCTTATTTTAAATTTTCAAAGTCTCTTGTTTTAAATTTTGACCTTAAATATATATTTTTTTGTTATATAATACTTGATGAAAAGTATACCCAATGAAAACACATCTAAAACTAAATCAATTCATATAACTTTCATCAAGTATTATATAACACAAACAAAAATATTTACAGTCAAAGTTGAAAAACAAAGACTTTGAAAATTCAAAGTAGGACACTTTTAGTGGGACGGAGGGAAGTTAAACTTATTTTTTACCATGTTAAAACGTAAAAATCATGCATCGCCCATTTAAATTTGTGCATTATAAGTTATATTCTATCCTGTAAACGCTTGTATATTTTGAGGTATAATGTGCTTTGTATGTGTGATTAGTATTTATTGTTATATTTTTGTGTGTATAAAATTCATTTGCATAAGTAGATAACGTTGCTTCGTGCAAATGTTATTAAACTTGAACGTGCAAACTGTTATACCAATGCATTAATCGTATGGTTTTGTCCTTAGATCAAAAGGACGTGCCCGTTGATATTTGGTCAGGGTTTTATTAGCAAAAATAGAAAGGAACTAGAGACAAAAGAAGATTGCAATAGAGTACAAGCATTTTTAGGATCATTGATCCGATCCATCAATTCATGTTGGACTGATTTTCCTACTCCTAATTAAGATCCAAGAATGAGATATTGTTACAACTTATAATCATCTCATGGAGAGTATTCGGTCTTCGGTTCGGTCCGGTTTTACGTATAGCTGACAATTTTGTCTAAGGTTGTAAAAATCGCTAGGCAGTAGCTTGGCGGCCGGGTACCGCTTAGCGATTAATCGGTTGGGCGGAGATTAATCGGACTGGATTTTTTAAATATAAAATTATAAAATTTTGAAGTTATATGTCCGATTTGCCCGATCTAGCTTTTTTTTTTTTTTTCCGATTTGGCTGATTTATGCTTGATTTGACCGATTTCTATCCATAACCGAGTTGGCCGGTTTAACCGATTTTGTCCAATTTGGCCGATTTTTATCCGATTAATCGGTATGTTGACCAATTTTTGACCAAACCAATTAATAAGGCCGATTAGTGAATATCAGTGCGGTTAATCATTAATAAGGCCGATTAGTGAATATCGGTGCGGTTAATCCCCGCCTAGCGATTAATCGGCTACCTAGGCCGATTTTTGCAACACTAATTTTCTTTCTAGGACCGGACCGACCAAAGAAATGGACCGGACCAGACCGACCAGGACCGGACCGAACACATTTGGTCCGGTCCCCGGTCCGTGGTTTTGGGCTAAATCGGTCTCGGTCTGGTCCGGTCCGGGTTTGACCCAATGCTCACCCTAGTTATGATATATGCCTTTTAAATTAAAAAGCAAAAGTGGATGAAGTGGTCAATTAGATATGGGTTAATGGACTCTTAGGTGATTTGGGATCTTCACGATATTTTTGGCCCAAATCTTTCTTAGAGGGAAAAGGTTAAAAATTGTTTGATTTTGGAGAGTGGATTGTCGAGAAGGTTTTGATGATGTTGAATGAAGATGGTGAAGAAAGATATGATAAAGATAATTATAGATGTTGGTCGTGGCAGAGCTATTGTATTGTGGCGGATAAGGTGGCTGGTGGGTAGTGAAGAAAAAACTAGTTAGTTGGGGATTAGATGGAGGGGAAGATAATGTTGGTGTGTGGAAGAGACTAACGGTCGAGAAGAGATGGAAATGGTGAAAGATTTAAGATATAAGGTGTTTTTTTTTTTTTTTTTTTTTTTTTTTTTTTTTTTTTTTTTTTTTTGTATTTGCTCACTTTTATATTTTATTTAGAGTAAACTACACCAATGGTCCTTGTGGTTTGCGTTGACTGGCGGATTCAGTCCTTTGACCAAAAAACTTGCGCCGGTGGTCCTTAAGTCAGAAACGTTATGCACCGTTGGTCCCTCCACTAACTGGGCCCACTAACTCCCAGTAACGCTCGTTAAATATTAGATTTAAAGGGGTAATTTGGTCAATTCACATCTTCATTCATCCACACCATAAAAATAAAAATATATCCTTTATTTGTCAAAACAATCAAAAATAAAAATACATATCCTCTCAATTAATCATCACCCCACCACAATCAAATCTTATCCTATCCCACAATCTGCTATTACACAAACACAAATCTGAAACAAACACAAACACAAATGTGAGAAATAGAAAAAGAAGGATCTGTGTTGGATCTGGAAGTGTTTGATTATATAGAAACCACGATCTGCTATTACACAAACACCACTCTTATCCATCATCTGCTATTACACAAACACCTCTTATCCATCATCATAAAGAAACCACGATCCAGATCTATTTATAAACACAAACAAAACCCACTCTCATCCACCATCACCCCATCACACCGATCAAAAAAAAAAAAAAAAAACAAAAAAAAAACAAAAAACAAACAAAAAACAAGACGGCAGAAATGGTTGTCAGAACCCATAAACCCAAATGGTTGGCAGAAATGATAGTGATATGGGATTATTGTTGTTGAAGGCTGAGATAAAAAAAAATGGGTTGATCAATATTCTTTTTAGGATCTGGTAAAAAAAAAGATAAGAAGGTGTAGTTTAGATCTGGTAAAAAAAAGGGTGTAGTTTAGGTGGGGGTTGGTCATCATGGTGAGTGGGTCACATTCATTTCGATTTGCTATGTCTTGTGTAAATAACAGAGTGTGGTTTTGCTGGGTTTCATTTTGGTTTCCGGATTTATGGTGGCCGGATTTATGGTGGCCTGATGGAAAAGATGTTACACTGAATGGCAATGGGGCAGATGGGGATATGGAAATTGATGGTGAAAAAGAGGAAGTGATTAAATTGGGGGAATTTAAGGATGTTAGTTTATTTGATGATTACGTGAGCCGTGTTAAGCGATTTGAGAATGTTTATACAAGGAAATGAAAGAGGAATGTAGTGACGGATTCGAGTTTGAAAAGTAGTAGTTTTGATGAAAATTGCGTTTCTGATAAGAAGTATGTGAAGTATTATAGGAAGAAGAAGAAGGTTAGAGTTAGTTTAGACACAGGTTTGATTTTGGATGTTTGATTTGGCTTGCCGGAATCTGCTGGTGTTGCCGGAATCTGTTGGTGTTGCCGGAATCTGCTGGTGTTATTTGTTCATCAATAATGGTTTAGGTTGTATTCGTTACTGTTATTGTTGCGCATGTGTATCAATGTTGGCTTTGATTTTATATATGTTTGTGCACTATTGTTAATAGTATGTTTCTTCAAAATTGTTTGAAACTTTTATATATGTTTGTGTGTTAATTTTTTCGGATCTTTGATGGTTTTTTTATTGATAGTGATGGTTTGTTTGTTAGATTCAGAGTAGCAATTGAGGTTTGGATATGGAGAATCCGGTGTGATGGATTTTAAGAGCAGATTTTATGCTCTAGGGTGTGGGTGATGGTTAATTTTCAGATCCGTTTTTTGAGTATGAATCTGTTAGGATTTGGGTGATGGTGGTTGCTGGGTTTATTGATGGTGATGGATGAAGGTGGTGATGATGGTGGTTTAGGATTGCATTTATTTATTGATGGTGATGGATGAAGGTGGTGATGGATGAAGGTAGCATGAAATGACCATTTTGCCCCTTTAGTTATCAAAGAAAACGGGCGTTATCTAATATTTGTGGGGCCCATGGGACTGAGGGACTAACGACGCATAACGTTTCTGACTTAAGGACCACCGGCGCAAGTTTTTTGGTCAAAGGACTGAATCCGCCAGTCAACGCAAACCACAAGGACCATTGGTGTAGTTTACTCACTTTTATATTTTATTTATATATTTATTAGCTTAAACAATTAGAGAATAAAGAGAATGAAAACGACTAATTTACCTTCACGTGCAAGTCATATGAGGATATTTAATGGTAAAAGTTAACATCCGTTAGTGTTAGGGACTTTGAGTGTTATTTTTTGCAATGTTAAGGACGGTGAATGCAATATGAAACTCTCAAGAACAGTAGATGCAATTTTGGACAAACCATAAGGATGATCCATGTAATTTACTATGACGACCTAGTCACTTATGCCGTTAACGGTTTGAGTGACCATTTTGCTCACGTGACCGTCATGATTGCACATTGTGACCCCTTTCCCGACCTTGACACCGTTAGGTCCATGGTCAAAACTGAGAACCTTTGTCTCAAACATAAGGCGAATCCTGCTTTTTCACTTACTAACTCCTCGGCTCCCACATTTTTATTACCCGAGACACATAACCAATCCAACCGTGACAATAGACCTCGTGACTCTTTCCGACCCACTTCGATGAATGTTTGTCGTCATTTTGGTATTACAGGCATGTGTAAATGGGGCATGGGTTGACGTTTTATTCATAATACAAACTCACGAAATAGTGTCGTGTCTAAACACAACCAGGCCCGCCTCGTAGAATTCGGTGGCCCAACTTAAACAAATGCCTTTTAGAAACGCAAAATACAAAATGTGTACTAAAAATTTGATCAATATTGAAACAAATTGTCAAGTATATGTAAAGAAGAAAAACGAGAATGTAAGTAATTTAGTGTTTAAAAAGTGTTATGCTTTTAGCATTTTGTGAATCAAGTTGTTGATTATCTCCCATTAATTTATTTTTTAAAAAACATAATTATGCATAACTGAATATGAATCAACTTAAAATAACGTAAACGAATGCACATATTCCAAATCAACCCGAGTTCAATAATCCACGCCTCAACTAAATAATTCAAAACAACTTCTACCAAGTAGTACGTAATACTAGGGGTGACCATCGAGTCAAACCCGACCCGACTAAACCCGAAACCGAAATTCGCCAAAATCCTAAACCGAGACCGAACTGAAACATACTCGGGTCGGTTTCGGTCTGTTCGGGTCCGTCGGTTTTGTCGGGTTTCGAACCAACCCGACCCAACATGTCCGGAAAAGTGCAACCCGATACAAAACCGAGTTTCATTCGGTCGGGTCGAAATCGGGTCGAATCGGTCGCGTGGTCGAGTCAGGTCCTCGGTCCAAAAGCTCACCCCTACATAAAAATTAAGAAAAAAGATACTAGTACTAAACAGTGAAAGGGCCTCAAATTAAGAATGCAAGGCCATAATTGTGGGCGGTGAAAAGGCCCCTTAAGTAATATATGTATTGGACTTTGAGATAAATTCGGTGCCCCTGAAAAAATTGGGACCTAGACTATGGCCCAGCTTGCCCTTGCGGCTTGCTCATAACAGGCCCTGAACACAACTCTATCTGGTCATCAACTAGCTCTCGTCAACCAAGTGGTAGGGGACAGACTAGCAATAAAATTAGTGGAAACCCATCAGTAGCTAGCAACAATACGGTTGTATGGGACAGGCTCTATTGTGCAGTTAGTTCAAGCCCAACAAAGACTGTTGGCCCAATATAGGCTAGCAGATAATATCACCCAATTGAAGTTTTGACGAGACTAGAGATCTAAATGACTATAATCAACACAAGGACGTTTGCAAAAAATGGTATGCTACCACGGCGACCTTTTTTAAGAAACTCGAACTCTAGTGTAGGATTATGTAATGGCGATAGATTTATTTGTGGAGACATGAAAATAAATGTTATTCAACCAGAGAGCTTTCGGGGATTTCGACGGTGGACAAGTGTTTTTCCATATAATACTCTTGTAACCTCGAAGTGATGAATGATATATACAGTCTCTGCCGTCTCGTGGTTTTCGGTGGCCCTAGGCAATAACAATAAAAATGCCCTATTTCACTTGTAAACAAAATTTTTTTTGCATATAAACTTGAATTATATGACTCATATATGTTAATATTATATATATTTATATGCAAAACTAATAAAAATATGGCCCTTTTTAAGTGGAGGCCCTGTGCGACGGCACCTATTGCACACCCCTCCGAGACCCCTCTTAGTCTCATATATTCAAAATGTTTTGGTTCCCATTTATAAATGAAGCACGGTCAATCACTCGAATCAGTTGGCGTGTGCTTAAAGGAAGTAGTATGTGCCAAAGTTGCATGTTAGTTAAGTTGTATGGTTTGACTCTTACAAATAAAGAGACGAATAAAGAGAGCACATATTGTAGTTATTCGTAATGTTAAGCTCCAAATTTTGATCGGGATATATACACGTTGGATAAAGAAAAAATTAGCCTTTAAAATTGGCTAACGTTATATTTTTTATATCCTGCATTTACATAAACTAATTTGTGTTTCATGAAAAAAATTCAAAAGCTTCGTATGAGTATCATTACCCATGTTTAAAAGATATTCATGTTTATTCAACATAAACTCATAAATATTAGATGCTCCAAGATATACAAAAATCTTTATGTTGTTCATTAAAGAAATACTTGCATTTAAAAATAAACGATCTTCGGTGGTGGAAGAGACATGCGGATGCTTTAATATAATATTTAGAGTAAACTACACCATTCGTCCTTGTAGTATGCGTTGACCGACATATTTCGTCCTTTGACCCAAAAAACTGCACCGTCCGTCCTTAATTGCGAAACGTTATGTGTCGTTCGTCCCTCACTCTAACGGCTCTCATTAACACCCGTTAAGTCTGATAAGGTAAGGGTATTTTTGTCCTTTTACGTCTCTCTTCTTCCACATTCTATATCTTTAATCATTCTACTGTTCCTTTCCAAAATCATTTTCCAGCTTTATTAAAAATCAACATCTATCATCATATTAAAAATGAATCACTCCACCCAAAATCATCTTTAATATTTCTTAAAAATCAACACTCATCATCTTAAAAACCATTACTTCAATGACATCTACGAATACATATCTAAAACTTGAAACCAAAACTTAAGTTAAATGATAGGCATGGGCGAGCTGAGTTGACCAACATCATTTAGAGCGAAAACACATAGAAGCTCACCCAAATCCAAAACCTACCACGGAAAGGAAATTTGTGCATATCAATAAATAAAAAGATGCAGAAGCGCTACTACCTATTTTATAAAACTAAAGATGAAAAATGAACAGTAGCTGCCTTCTTTTTCTCTTCCTCGAGCTGCTGCTCGTCATTCAACCCAGGCTCTATCTCTAAATCTTCTTCTTCCAGATTGATTCCTGCAACTTAGCCTTATTAGTTTCTTCTTCTCAGGCTGGGCAATGAACAAAACCCAATTCACATCAATTATCCCATTTTCAACATAGAACTATAAGTGCTTTATCTCAAACGGGTCAAAGAAAAAAGTTAATTTTAGGGAATAGGCCAAATGAGTTTGTAGAGTAGAGGGTCAATTGAATGGTGGAATATTCCGGTTAAAGAACGGTGGATGTATTTATGTGTTTTGAGATATGTTTTGTTCCACCCAAAATAAATTATTTTTTATGTGATTTCATTTGGTGTACTGTGTTGGCATTGGTTCAATGTTTATGAATTTTATGGATTAGTTTCTATTTTGATACTTTGGTTACTTGAATCTTATTTGGATTTTCGGGGCATTGAACCAATTAAACCGAAAGTTTAATTGGGTGGTTTGTGTTTTGTGTTTGTGGGTTGGATTTTGTGTTTGCGTTTATAAAGATGAGATGTTTGGTTTCTGGGATTTTGAAGGTTGACGGAGGTGGCGGGACTGGTGGTGGATGGTGGTAGTGGTGGGTGAAGAGGTTGTAGATGAAAAGATATATATTAAAGAAGAAGAAAATGATAGGTGGTGGTGGGACCCACCTGAAAATGTCACCTCTAACTGCAATGTATGTTACAGTATTTTATTAAGAGTAAACTGCACCATTCGTCCTTGTGGTGTGGGTGGGAAAAGTCAAAAATACCCTCGAATGGACCTCAACAAACGCCCGTTATGTAAGCCAGTTAGAGTGAGGGACGAACGACGCATAACGTTTCGTAATTAAGGACGGATGGTGCAATTTTTTTGGTCAAAGGACGAAATGTGTCAGTCAACGCATACCACAAGGACGAATGGTGTAGTTTACTCTAATATTTATGTAATTTTCTTATCTCAGACACTTTCTTGTTTAGTTGTACAAAAACTTAATTATATGTTTTTTTTTTACAAGTTGTATATAGGCACAAACTTTTCTTTTATATCAAAAAATGCATTTAATTCTCGTTAAATACAATTACATGTTATCATAATTAAACGTGTGCCCTCGAGGCACAATTTAAAATATCCCATATTAAAATCGGTTGGTCGGAATTTTTTGGTTTTGGTGTTCAGATAGAACTAGAAATTAAAACGAACTGGACCGGCTCTGTCCTAAAGCTACTTAACGGGTGTTTGGGATTGTTTATCAAAAATAGATTATGTGTTTGAAAACGGATAATGAGATAAATCAGCTGTTACAAATTGCGATTCTCAACCATAATGTTTGGATTTGATTATTTTGTTTGATATCGCAATAAAAATCATGTATATATTTAAGTGTTACCATATTTGTTATGTCAAACAAATTTACATTAAAACATTTTGAAACATTAAACTAATAAGATGAACTTCGACATTCGCAATCCCAAGTTAAAAATTTCATGTGCCTAGCACAAGTTAAGAAATGTTTGAAATAGTTTAGTGGGTCTTTCAGGCATCGTGTATTTTGACTTTTCGTTTTTATAGGTTTTTACTTGGATTCGGCCCGATTCATGGTGCTCTGGCCTTTCTGTAACACCGCTACCAATTTATCACTAGTCATTTGAGAATATGCATCTCTCTAATCTATCTATCGATTCTAAAAAAAGTTGAGTTTCATGATATAAATGCAATTCTTTTTGATTTGTGAGTTTTGTCATGATTAATAGATTATATCAATACATAATTATTCTTATTCTAAAAGCTTAGGCACAAACGTTCAGTCACGTCTATTCATCCTAAATCCCAAATAGTCACATAGGTCTTTTGAAGCATCCATATATAAATTCTCTTTATTTTTAATTAATTTTATTTATTGTGATTAAATTTAAATAGATAAGACCATCCATGTCCCCAGAAGGTTACATTTACAACATATTGCGGAATATATATCAGTAGCTTATAGACCTGTGAAATTCACGAGTTTTAAAGAAATGATTCACTAAAAAGTTAAGTGTGTGAATAAAGTAATAAACAACAACGAACGATATAAGTTTTATTTTTAATAAAGAATAATAAATAATTAGTCAACGATCCTATAAGAGTTGCGTTTGTAACTATTAATATAAAAAATGTCCATGAATTGTCGTCTCCAAATTTGATGATCTTCACAAGCAAATCTTGAAAGGAGTTATTCATTAAGGAGTTCGTGTATGAATAAATTAACAAACAATGACGAACGTAAATAAGATCTATTATTTTTTAACAGAATAATAAGTAATATATCAATGATACGATACACAATTTGGTTTGTAACTACAGTATTAAGAAAATAAACGTGCATGTATCATCTTCTCCAAATGATAGATAGTCTTGGAAAGCAAAGCTATGCAGTTAGCGTCAAACACTTGAGTAGTACATATTCATTCCGTGAACACTTAAATATAAAAAAAATGCTACCTCTAAATTACTCTTCCTTCTTTTAGCATGGTACCAAACATATAAAGCAAAACTATGTCATACACAAAATGAGTTGATGATTAAAGACTTGATGAGAGATGCAAATAACTCGTAAGCATTCATAAGATGGATAACTTTACAAATAATTCAAAACACGTCAATTTTGTAACACAAAAATGTATATAATACCTTTTAAGGCCCGTCCGATGAATGGGCTAGCTTTATTACTATTAATGAAGTGCGTGTTTATATTACCTGCGGGCAAAAGAGTAATAGGAACTCATATCTAGCAACGGATCAAAGGTCCATGACAGGCTACCTTTGTTATTATTACAGTTACTTATAAATGGATCAATTTAGGGTTTTTTATTTTTTATTTTTTATATATATTTTGTTTATTTTTTTTTTAATGATTTTATCTTAAAACAGGTCAAATAAAAAAGGATTAGCTAAAAGGGAACGGTCAAATGTGTTGCAACACATTGCATTCAATATTTAGATTCTTATTGCAATAATATTCTTTTTGTAATCTTCGTTATGTATAAAAATAGCTTATATACCCGTGGAATTACAGTAAATTTAAATATATATACATATATATATATATATATATATATATATATATATATATATATATATATATATATATATAAATTTAAATATATATACATATATATATTCATTAAGTAATTAGATACACGAATAAAGTAAGAAATAACAACGAACGTAAACAGTTTTCGCCATTTCGTGAAAAGAATAATAAGTTTAATATTTGAATGAACCCATAAAAAATTTGGTTTATAACTATTAAAATACAGAACGTGCATGTATCGTCTTGTTCAACAGGTAGATAGTCTTGAATACAAAAAGTATAGGGTCGGCGTTAAACATTCGAGTAGCCCATGCTGATTTTGTAAACACCTAAGAGTTTCAGAAAACAAAAGTAAGCGAAAAAATGAAGTTAGGGATAAAATTATATAGATGTACATATTGTTGGAATATTAATATGATGACAAGTATAAATTAAACACATAAAACATCAAAGTAATAGCGGAAGCGTATATGATCAAATAACACGCAAATTAATTAACCAATAATAAAAATATGCGTACCTTAATGATGAGTGTGTAAATACTCATCATTTTACACCCATTAAAGACACAAAAATGACAAAAAACACCCAAATAGATCAAATATATTGCAAATATTCGTTGTTTGTGTTTTTATGTGTTTCAGGTACAAAAGGATTGAAAACAAGGCAAAACGGACAAAAACCGAGCACAAGATTGGAAAGTTGTGAAAAGCCGAGGACGGGGAAGAAATTTACGAGTTTGGACCGGGATATTGCTCAAGTTATCAAAAGTCAACCTCCAAGAATACAAAGTGTCACAAATAATCCTTGGAGATAAATTTCCGATTTGGCAAGAATGGTCCCTGGATTTTCAGAATTTGCAAAATTGATCCCTCAATTCTAAATCCAATTTCATTTCTATCCTATAATAAACCCAGCTACTAAACTAAACCCAACCAAATATCCTAATCCGGCCCACCCTTTTAAATAATAAACCCAAGCCCAAACCATTAAACCCGGATCCCGACCCATCTTTATTTAAACTAAATACCAGAGTTTGACTCAGTCAAACTCACCTTCCTCAAAACCACTACCCGCCTAAACCATACCACCATAGCCTCACCTTATCCCTGACACATCCACCCCCCTCCTAGCTTCCTCTATACTTCTCCTAACAATCCAAAATAATTTGATGCTTCGTTGCCAAATCAAGTTATCAGACCAAGTGGTTTTTACCCACTATCCACTTTTCCCGCCAAAACTGAAGTTAACGGCTGAGATGATATCCAAGCCAAACCAATGGTGGGATTTAATCAGAAGTGATCATAGAAGCTTTTTGGATAGCTATTTAAAGGAATGAAGACACGAAGATAGAGTTGTCCTGCTTTTAGACCAATCGTAGTGTAAATTATGTTTAATGTATGTTTTCTAAAATTATTGTAATCTACATTTCAGTATTAGTTAACTTTTATAAACATTGTACTCTTTTGGTTTTATTGAAATCCTAGTTTAATCTTCATTCAGTTGTCATTCAAGTTTAATGTTAATTCGAATGAGTTGTTACTCAATCTTTATAAGCTCTTGTTTCTGTTCATGTAAGCTCATTTAAGCTTTTACAAGCTTATTTTGAAGATAATGGTTGTTCAATTCTGTCTCAGTCTCAAACAGTCACAATAGTCAACATTAGTCAACTTTGCTTAATGCTTATTCCTTTGCTTATCTGCTGCCCTCATTTACCTTACTTGATTAGGAGTAACTTAGTTTAGCTTATTCATGCCTTGTCTTTTCTTTTAGTGTCTCAAACTAGATTTTCAAAAAAAGGTCTACAAGGCCGATTAATCACCGATTAGGTGCTACAAGGCCACCAACCTTGCCGATTTATGTAACTGGGTCAAACAAATAGGTCAACGGTGGTCAACGGCGATCAACGGCTGTCAATGGTGGTCAAACTTTCCAGAAACCTATTAATCTTGCCGAAATTACCCAAAACTCACTGTAAACTTATTTTGATCACTTATAGTAACTGTTTAAGTCTATTACAAGTTGTTTTTTAGAAAATACCTTTCCGAAAATACATAAAACTCGCCGGAAATACACAAAACTTGCCGGAAATAACTAAAATTTGTCAGTAATGTCAATCCGATTAATCACCGATTAATCCCGCCTAGACCGATTACAAGCTACAAGGTGGTCGACCGCCCGACTACCGATTCGCGATTTTTGCAACCTTGTAGTGTCTCAAAATAGATTTTCAATAGCAAACAGTCCCATAAAGGACTGTTTGGGTTAAGAGTCAAACGGGTCAAAACTAGTGAGCATTGTTCATTTGCTCAGTGGTAATCTTTAATCTTCATTAATTTAGTATGTTTAAGTTGTTTTCAGGAAGTTTTAAGCTAGTTTGAAGTTTTAATAGAATTTGAGTTGGTTAGAATAACTTTAGTGTCTGAACTGCCCTAACAAGTTTTTTATAGGTTCAAGCTTATTCAGTCCTTGTTTGAGGTGATTCTAGGTTCCATTAGGTGCATATAGTTGATCTTGAAGTGTGGGTAATCATTCATTAGGCCTAGGAGAATTTTGGTCCAATTTCTCTCAACTGCTGCACAAATCAGACCTTCATTGATGTCTGCATCAAAATTCCAGGTCAGATTTTAGTGCTTAATAATAATGTTTTGATCCTGATTTTTAGTGTACAAGTAGCTTGCTAGGTGTAGTTATCTATTCCAAAAAATTAATCTCAGTTATTAGCTTATTTGAGCTCATAATCAAGCTCAAAAATTGCCCTTTGTTGACTGATATCCCCTGCACATCAGCTCAGATCAGCAGACTTTTTCTCATTTTTAGTGCTTATTTGCTTATTCCCATAGCTTTTTCTAGTTATCATAACTTATTCCTAGTAATATCAGTCCATAGTAGTTCATTCCTTTCCCTTTTTAGCTTAAAAATCAGCCCATAGCTTATTTTGTTCAATTCTAGTCTTAAATAGCTAAAAAAATTAGACTGTCGAGCTTTACAGCTTATTTCCAGCTTATTTGTGAAGTTTTAAAATTAATTCCTTTACAAAAGTTGTTATTTGATAGCTTATTAATAAGTTTGCAAAAGAAAATCAAAAAAATAAAAAGTTAGCAAAAATGGTGAGCCAGGGATTCGAACCCTGGTCTCTTGCCCCCCCAACGCTTCAAACCACACAAAGATAACCAACTGCCCTTGGGTCTTTGTCTGGTTTATCTTTTCCAAGTTTTCTATTTAACTAGTTTATTTTCTCTTTAGCTTATTTCCTTTGTTCAGCTTATTTCAGCTTATTCCATTAAGCTGTTATGTCCCTTTTATTTTTCCTAGTATCAGAATAGCACTTAGGACTTTCCAATAATTTTTCATAATTTTTCGTTTACACTTAATATTTTTAATCTATTTTTCTTTTTAAATAAGTTTTTAATTCATAATAAAAATATAAAAATCAGAAAAATATAAATCTTTTTTCTAAAATTTTCTTTTGTCATATAGATCCTAGAAAAAATAGATTTGTACCCGTAGAGTTTAAATTTCTAAGATTTGACGTTTTAGGCTCGGGTTTTCCCGGTTTAAGCGCGTTTTTAGATTTTCTTTACGTTTTTGGCCTTAAGTGTTTTAAATTCGTATTTGCCTTAGTTAATTAACTGTTGTTTAGATTATATTTCATATTTTAGTTTATAAAATCCAAAAATTTCTTTGCTTCCACTATTCATCACACGAATCACAATCCCGATCTCGCAAATTCCATTCAAACCTTCATCGGGGATAACGACCCGGGTTACACATACTTCACTTGTGTTTCCTTTGGAGAAAAATATACGTGTTGATTTTAAACGAATCACTTAAGATTCTAGCCAAACAAGAATCTAATTCTAAGCAATCAACTTAAGAACCCTAATTAGGGTTTATGTGGATTATTGGAATTACCCTTTACCTTTTTGTAATTCAATCCAAGAATCAAACAATAGTGTGTTTGATTCACGTTCTTGTACACACGTACTATAACGAATTAAAGTAATGCTATTTTTAGAACACAAAACTAAACCAAACACTTTGTTTTAGCAAACAAAATCGATCGTCCCTTTGTAGAGGGTGTTTGTCGATCGGCCAAGAACAAGAAGAAATAAAAACAAGTTTAGGGTTATATGTGTGTGTACAAGAGATACAAACATTGAACCCTTAACCTTGTTTACATAGTGTGTGAAACTTGGAGCTCAAGTTAGACAAGGAGTAGGAAACCCTATCCCTTGCCGATCGGTCACAAGCCCAAAGAGGGCTTCCGAAACTTTCTTGACTTGCCAATTATTCATACACAATACTTTCCTTTTATTAGTTAACGGTCGTTAGTCATTATTTGTTAAATACTATCGGTCGTTAGACGTTTTGTGTGATTAATAATTAAACATAACCTTTTACATTTAATTATTAAACTTTAACTCTCATACATAAAGTGTGCAATCCCGTGATCTCGAGTTCGATCCTAACATACGACCACTAAAATAATGTCCATAAAACTAACAGCTCCCACTTGGACATATTTTAATAGTATAATCACATTGGTTAGCGTCTAGCAACACTTCGATGCCTCTAGTACAACTCAAGTAGGTCTCCTGGAAAAACCTTTAATGATTCATCATTATTTTTATCCTTTTGTCACTAATACCACGTTAAATAAAGATATGGATTTAAGTCATTCTTTATTCAACTATTCTGTTTCTCGTTGTTTGTGATTGATCAAGATTACAAAATCTTCTGAACATATTCAGGGGAGATCTTGGGCGTGGTCACGTAAACATCTTGTCAACCCTACGAGGGGCCCAGCAGTATTATACTCCAAAATAAATTTTAAGGAACAAATTCTATCTTGACTACAAGCATAACCCATGAATTTTGTAACAATTTCAAAAACAATCCTTATGACTACCAGTTACGTGTAGCGTTAAATTATTCCACAGAATGCACTACATTCATAACAGTTATCTGGTATCTCAAGTCTGAGGATTACTATTCATGATTTACTTAATAACAATATCCATAAAGTAACATCATGTAGTTTGAGATAAGTCATATATTCAATTTATTGAATATCATGTGAATTTGGCATGTTAACACATCAATATACTTTCAAGTATATTATACCAAAACTCAGATTTGTCTTAATTTAATGATATTCCCATATCATTAATTGACAACGGACGATTTAGAATAACTAATTTATTCAATGATTAAACATGCAAATATAGGACAACAATATTAAAGAATGAACATAAACATAACCAATACTTTATTTCATTAAAAATAATAAATGTTTACAATATCCTTTATCCAAATACTAAACACAATCATGCATGAAACTACTAGCTAAACGAAGTCCAATGCCATTGGAAAGTTCAATAAGCTTTTCTTTAGCTAAAGCCTTAGTAAATTGATAAGCTAAGTTGTCATCTGTGTGAACTTTTAAGAGATTGATCTCTCCTATGCTAACTTGTTGTCGAACATAGTGATACTTCCGTTGAAAATGTCTGGTGCCCTTCATGACTCCAGGTTCATTGGCAAATATGATTGCAGCAGAATTGTCACAATACATATTAATAGGCGATTCAATTGAAGGCATAACTCCAAGCCCTGAAATGAATTTCCTAATCCAAACAGCCTCCATAGCAGCTTCTAAAGCAGCTATGTATTCAGCTTCTGTCGCAGACATCGCGATTGTACTCTGCTTCTTGCTCTTCCAGTCTACTGCTCCTTTATTGATAACAAAGACATAACCCGTATGAGACTTCGCATCATCTTTGTCACATTTCCAGGACGCATCACAGTAACCTGTAACATCAAGTTCTGTAGCTGGATTTCCACTATACACAAGAAACATATCTTTCGTATTCCTAAGATACTTTAGAATATGTTTAATAGCAATCCAATGTTTATCACCTGGATTCTGTTGAAATTGACTGGTGATATTCTGAGCGAACGCCACATCTGGCCTTGTGCATCTTACTGCATACATAATAGATCCTACAGCCGAAACATAAGGAACTTTGCTCATGCGTGCCACCTCTGAAGGTGTTGAAGCACATAACTCACTGCTTAAGCCATGTTTCACTTCCATTGGCAAATATCCTTTCTTGGAATTTTGCATATTGAATCTCTTCATTATTTTGTCAATGTAAGCACTTTGACTTAATCCAATTAACCGCCTTGATCTATCTCTGTAGATCTTGATTCCCAGAATGTATACAGCTTCCCCTAAATCTTTCATAGAAAAACACTTTCCAAGATATGCCTTAACTTTTTGCAAACTTGTAATGTTTTTTCCCATAATCAATATGTAATCAACATATAGGATAAGGAAAATTGCATCACTCCCACTAGCTTTGTGATATACACATGGCTCATCAAGATTCTGAGTAAATCCAAACCTTTTGATTTCTTCATCAAATCTTTTATTCCATTTCCTTGATGCTTGCTTCAATCCATAAATGGATCTTTGATGTCTGGATTCACAAACCCCTCAGGTTGCGCCATATAGATGTCTTCATCTAGACGACCATTTAAGAAGGCAGTTTTTACATCCATTTTCCAAATCTCATAGTCATAGTACGCTGCTATAGCTATAAGAATCCTAATAGCCCTAATGTCAGCTACAGGAGAATAGGTCTCCTCGTAGTCAACACCATATGTTTGAGTAAAGCCTTTAGCTACCAAACGAGCTTTATAGGTGTGTACCTTGCCATCCATGTCAGTTTTCTTCTTGAAGAGCCACTTACTTCCAACTACCTTGGCATTGGGAGGAAGGTCTACTTCAATCCAGACATTGCTATCTTTCATGGATTGCATTTCCCCATTCATAGCAACTTGCCATTTTTCCTTTTCAGGACTATTAATGGCAACCCTATAATTAGTAGGTTCATCAAGATCCCCTAATATAGTTTCCTCAACGACTACTATAACACCCCAACCCGAGAAGGGTCAAAATGTAACATTATGGTGTCAATCAGAACATAAACGCAAGCGGAAGACTTTATTAATTACAAGGTTACATAAATTCTTCCGAGGAAAAGATAAAATACTAAGTCTGAAACAGAATAACTTCTAAATGAAACACAATCCCAAAAAAAGTCTAAATGAAAGGTAACTCCAAATCTAATCCAACGCAAGTGGGTAACTATTGTCAGGGTGGTCCACTAAAGTTCCTACTCTCATCACTCAATCCCAACATCCTGCTTGATACCTGCCAGGAAAAAGAAAATGCGGCTGAGCTTAAAAAAACCCAGTGAACAGATATAAACAAACGAAAGGTTATAAGCGTATACGAAATGAATAAGCGAATGAATCCAAGAGAACCTGCTAAACAAGATGTCAAACAGAATATGGAACATATGAAAGGAATCAAAGCATAATAATGAACATAAAGTGGATATCAATATCAAGAAAATGCCCAACAAATCATATAACAAATTGTACATGGAGTAGCTAGCTCGATGTACCACATAGTGAAATGGGGTGTATTGCACACACACAAGTCCATTCACAATCATATATCAAATCATAATTGAACAAATACCTAGGATGCATCTATACGCTCCCTTCAAAACAGAGATACATATGCCTGTTCTAGACTAAACATATATATAATATACACGGGCTAGGTGCGCTATATATAGCAATATAATCAAATGGGAACGCAGTGGACAAAAACCCGCCTCCACTGACAGCGTCATTACCATTGGTGCATCAATGGCACGGTCATGGACTCCCCATCACTGGCTACAAATATGGGCAACATAAATAGGCATAGCACATGCAATATGATGATAAGGGATAATTATAAATTATCCAGCTCAGATAATAGCTATGTAAATAGAATATAGCATGAAACGAATAATCAAACGAATACTAAACACATATGGATCATATCAGACGGAATCATATCAAACAGATCATAGCAAATGGATCATAACATAGCAAACGAATCAAAGTCAAGGATCAAGAAGTCATGAGAACAAAACCCTAACTGAGAAAGGGTAGAATATCTGTACCTTATGCAAAGCAACTCAAACAAAATAGGAAAGCACTCGGAAATAAAGATTACTCCTTCTTCACAGAACCTATACAAATTAATGATCACTTATTACTTATAAGCTCATTTTACAAGTTTACAGCTTATAGTTATTCAGATTCCATATTTAGGGTTTCTTTCTATTTTTAGAAACTTTCCATTTTTAGTAACTTTCCATATTTAGTAACTTTCCATATTTAGTAACTTCTCCGAATTAGTAACTTTCCGAATTAAGCGAGTTTCCCGAATTAAGTAACTTTCCCGAATTAGTAACTTTATCTATTTAGCAAGTTTCCATAAATAGTAAGTTAGTGTCTCATTCATAATTAACCAAACTTAGGGATTTTAGCACTTCCAATTCATATATCACTTAGTTAGGACATATTAGTGAATCTGGACCATATTATTATGATTTTTAAGGCCTGCCAATTAAGCTCCAAAAATTCTGAATTAATTCTCAATGATTTCCATATCAGTTAAGTACCTTCAAATTTTTTTATAGATTTTATTACCCATCAAAAGTACTGTTTAAAAATCATCTTTCCCAGACCTGATCGGAAGGTTAACTGCAGATACACACATAAAGTTTTCCTTTCATTTACCCATTGAGACACTTCAGAAAAATCCATAAAAATTCCAGGGAGTTACACATAACCTAAATATCACTCCTGTAAAAGGAAAGCTCCCAGTTCCTTGTGGTTTGAAAATTAAAATTCATAAATACCGACTAATGTTTAAGTTCCCAAAACTCAGGTTTGACACATGATCCCATAAATTCATAAACATGACCAATACGACTCCAATTGTAATACCCGAAATTTTAAAATATGCTAAATGACCAAATTGCCCTTGAATTTAAATTTTACTTATTAATTATTTAAAATACCAAATAAGTCCCAAACGCTTGGAAACGAATGCCATACGAAGTGAAATAAATCATACTTGAACATTTTGACATTTTAAGTGTTATAAAAATTATTGTAATATTTATTTGACCGGTTTATATATTTTATACTAAACACATATTAATTTCTTATTTAAAATCTAAACTAATTATAAAATAAATACATATTGATGCGCGTGTGCGCATGCTCTAATTTATACCCATGGTATGTCGTTGTTGTTTTAGCAGTATTCAAGTTTTAAATTTATATTTAGCCGACTTATCAATAACACACACACTTTAACGAGCAGTGTACCCGGTCAGTATGAATATAATGGTAAGTAGAGTGTCGATCACTAAGAGTGGAACGTATTATCTAGTTATCCTAATCAGTATTTTAATATCTTAAGTTAGCTATACAACCTAATCTAACGCAAGGGGGTTCAGCCTAAGAGACTGGCACGGTTTTGTTATGATTAAATATAAACTAAACTAATAGGCACGAATCAGCGAATAGCACACACGTACACAGATAAATACTCGAGACAATAAGAAGACCTGTCCTGATAGTTAAGTAGCTTGTCACTTGTTTTATTGCTAGTTTTATATGAAGTGTATAGTTCGATGCAACGCACCGAGATTAAGTCCTTTCTCGTTGGTTCTAATCTTATCGGCGAGTAAACCCTTAATGATTACTTATGACTATCCTATTTATCTTTTCTTCCTACTTTTCTACAGACGATAGAATGCATAGGCGATAAAATAAATAGGCGAGGGCAGAGGCATGGCGACCCGATCAACGCTCAGCTAGACACAGAGGTTATCAATGCACTAATAAAAGTCACCAAAGACATCAACATATAAACTTTAATTAATGGGAAAGCAATATTAAGGGAGTGCAACCTTTCCGTTGTCACATTACACAAGCCACCAATACTGATGAATTAAAGTTTACTAATACAATAAAACAAAACTACTTAATGAATTGAATACATGCAGGACCTTCTTACAGCTCTTGTATCTTCGTTCAAGGTGTGTCTTGTGCTGCTACTTCGTCTGAATTCGTCCTAGGGTTTCTGTCTTCTCGTACTTAGCTAAATGTCGAACTCTTAAATTCGTCTGTCTTTGGGGTATTTATAGTTTCTGTCTGAGGGTTAGATGCGGCGCATTGAACTTTATACTTTCGCGTAGGGTCCAAGATTAATATATTCAGGAATATTCGTACACCGTCAGAAGATGCGGCGTAACTTCATTTATAGATGCGGCGCATGTCCTTGCTGTCTTGGATAATATCTTGTGAAATCTTGATAGTGATGCGCCGTATGTAATAAGTAAGATGCGGCGTATCTGGAGCAGAATGTCTTGATCTTGTACATTTCAGTAGACTCTTAACTTCTTGCTTGTTTTGCTCCATAATTAGTCCAAAATCGCCAAGTTTCACATAATACTTGTTTTTACCTGAGAATTACAAAAGTAAACAATTAAGTATTAATTCTCATACATAATATAATAAAACAAGTCAAATAAATAGGATAAATGATGGTAATAAAATGTACTTATTTGAGTTCATCAAATATCCCCCACTTGAACTTTACTTGTCCCCAAGTAAACCTTAGAATTAATCTTATGAAAATGTATCCTAAAAGAAATTAGGATTTATTTTTATATTTAAGCATGTATTCATTTTTGTCATAATCACACAACCAAACACTTAACGAATTAGAAGTAAAATAAAATATTCTGATAAAAGCAAATCTAATCGTTTAACTGTCCAGTCGTGACGAATATTCTATCATAAGCTTGACAAGTATACACATCTCCCCCACTAAAGCCAAGGAATAACAAGTCTAAAGCGGTAAATAGGGTTTGTTGGTTAAGGGTTAATCATTCTCCTTAATCTCTATCGATCTCAAATTCCAGAAAAGGCGACAAAATCACAAATACATGATCGAATCCACGAATACGATACTTGCAATTGCTCAAATCCTTAACTCGAATAGGCTAAAGATAGGACCAAGTAATCTTCACCAATAATATTATATCAAAAAGGGCGACAAAATCATAAATACATAGCCGAATCCACGACTACGATACTTAAGATTGCTCAAATCCCTAATCTCAATAAATCAAAGGTTTGGATAAAGAATAATATAGGGTATGGATAATATTTGGGATATAAATTGGTGTAAAATGAAAAATAAACAAAACAAATAAATTAAAATCCTAAGTGTGGTTAATCACTATCCCAACCATCCCATGAATAAGACTCATATCATAGAATAACTCACGCTTTAACACTTGAAACACACGCTTTAGGTAGACACGAATTATACTCAACAAGATCTCAATCAAAGAATAACCTTAATTGGCGTTCCCATAACGTTCAACTCCCATTCAATCCATAGATATAATATACAACAACTAGTGGCGATATCGACCACTTGATACAAAACTTTACATAAGTTGGTTAAAACAAACATCCAACTTTTTTTTTTTTTTTTTTCTTTTTCTTTTTTTTCTTTTCGATTTTTTTTTTTTTTTTTTTTTTTTTTTTTTTTTGACATCAAACATAAACATAGATGTGTAAAATTTCACCACATCACTATAACGATAACTCTGGATAATTTTTCTATACTTTTCATGACTTCAGAAATAATTGTAATAGTGAAAGTAGTAAACACACGAAAAACAAGACTCAAAGATATACAATATTTACTTTCACTCCAATTGCATTGTGCAATTTCCCGACCTAACCAATGATAATGAATTACGCACGCGAACACAGGTAATGTAAGGAAACACACTTTGCCTAAAGCAATTAACCAACCACGGATTTTAATCTACAGGGTAGGCTAAGGTGTAAGGGTGTAACGAAACATTATAACAAAGGTGTAAGAAACGAAAGGAATGGCTCTGAGTGTTTTTCTAGGGGTATCTTACTCTAAAAATGAGAGTAACAAAAGGTTTTATACGGGGGTTAACTAAAAAGATGGAAAGATGGAAAGATAACTGAAACCCTTGTAATTTTGTCATCTACTCCTTAGGTTCGAGGAAGGAGTAATCTGATCTCTATCAGTTCTTGTCTTTGTTCTTGCGTGTTAATAAGGTACAGATATTCTGCCCTTCTTGTTAAGGTGCCTTCGTTTTCTCTTGATTTTGTATTTTGTTTCGTTTAGGACTTCCCAAGCCTTTGCTATGTACCCTTGTTTTGTGAACCTTAGATATGATTCCTTTGACTTGAACCTTCGTTTTGAACCCTTGTCTTAACCTTGCCTTGAACCTTTGTCATGAACCCTATTATGAACCTTGCCATTGAACTTTGACTTAAATATGGATATGACCTACTTGAACTAAAGCTTGAATTGAACCCATTGATATATAAACATGAACTTGAAACTTGAACTTGACTTGTACACTTGACCTTGACCTTGACCCACAGTTTGAGACTACGAGCCATACTAGGCATGAGGGTTTCATGTCCTTGTCATTGATGCACCAATGACTTGACTTTTGGGTAGGAAAGTGATGACCTATCCCGTCCCTGCCATGACTTGATATTTGACTTGTACACGTAGATGAAGACATTGTGGCAGCCTACAGGGGCGTATGGATGCATCCTAGATATGTACTTGACTTGACTTGTTGATTATATTACTTGTTATATTAGATGACTGATGGGTGTGTGCGGTACACGTCTTTCATCTCTTGGGAGCTTGCAACTCCAACCCTTGGAGGTATCCCCTCATATTATACTTGGCATACCGAGGTCACCCCTCCGTATACTTGTATACTTGTTTACTTGACTTGATATGATATGTTCTGGGCTCGTAGAGGATTGCTGTTTTACCTTTACCTTTTTTATTAGTTACATTTATCCATTTCCTTATTCCTATGCCTTTATTCTTGATTACCTTTACTACATTTACATTTCGTAAACCTTTATTACTGCTTGTTATCGATATATCTGTTCATTGAGCTCTCGTAGCTCAGCCGCATTTTCTTTTCCTGCGGCAGGTATTTAAGCTAGGAAGCTGGGTTTTGCTTTGGGACGAGAGCAACTTTGAGTGAAGCATGGACCTTAGTACCTTAGTTCTACCATTTAAATTTAGACTTGTTATGCCTTGATTGGCTCTTGAATTGTTAAGTAATTCATTTATTTCTTTTCATTGTCTTGTTGAACTTGATATAAGTCTTGTTGGCTTATTATCTTTTGGTTTAATGCTAAGACTTCCGTTGTTTTATTATTGCTTGTTCTGATGAGAAACCATATTGTTGTGACATCTTTGCCTTTGTCGGGTCGGGGTGTTACACCAATTCACTCCAAACCAATTGAAAAACTTAATTAGGACATTAAACTAGTTTTACAAGCAAAGAAACAGTATTATACACTTATGTAACTCAAGCTATAGTGTTCACATATTCAGCCTTCAAAACTTTTTCGTTCAAAAACCCGTTTAAGACCCTTATATCATATGCTACTCATACCAAACACACCTGAGACCTCTATATTTCCCACAACTTGTATTTTAACATTACTTTAACACATATTCACACACATGTTTCCAGCCCTTGATGATCACACACACACATACATTATACCTACAACCTAAGTTAACGAGCCAAGAAATCACATAAATAACACCAAACCGAGCCCTAATCCCACGAATTGAATGTGTACGCCCCATCATTAATATCTTTAGGGTTTTTCCAAGGTTTTAGGTCATACGATGAGTGGTTTATTAGGGTTAGAAGACCAGGTCTAGGGTTCATATGGCAACAGATTCGAATGGCCAAAAACAGAAACATAATTCTACATAAAGGTTTATGATTTCATGATTTTATGTAGCGTGTATAAACGTGTTATCGCATCACAGATTTAGCGTGGCATATGTGTATCATAACAACATGATTTATGGATTAGTATAACATGTATTAACTTCAGATTATAGATCATATAAGGTGTCGAATGGATTGAGAACAAAAGAGATCAAGAGTTACCCATTTGTCGAATCAAGGAGAGACCAAAAAGGAGAAACAAGAACACTATTGAATCAACAACACAAAACCTTCAAGAGAGCTACAAATCTTCGACCCATAAACCTTGGCTGGAAAAACGAAGGACCAAAGAACATGAATAACACCAATTAACTAGACCCTTAACTGCCAAGATGATCACCCACGACCAGACCATGTATCAATCGATCACTAAGGCTGTTACAAGGAACCATGGTTGCAAAACCCTAATTACAAAGCGATCTAGCATGCAACTCTATCAACCTTCCTGATTCTTGGAGAGGAACAACGAAATGGAATTAATTATTATTTATTATTATTATTATTAGAGTGAAATTATTATTATTATTATTATTATTATTATTATTATTATTATTATTATTATTATTATTATTATTATTATTATTATTATTATTATTATTATTATTATTATTATTTTTTATTTTTTATTTTTTATTTTTTAATTATAAAACATCACTTTATTAGAAAAATATAGGATCTACAAGAAATTAGAGGGGAGCCGAGATACTAACTGGGCTCCCACTCCTCTAGCTATTGCAAAGCTAATCCTACTAAAAATATGAGCAGCAGCACGCGCTCCGATGTCTTGAGTCGTAGAGAACTTTCGGATCCACTTCAGTAGGTCCACCGCATCCTTCCCAAGTTCCCCTAAGGAAGAAAATGAGAAGGGAAGGAACCCATATCCAATATCGGCACACTTGGTCTCATATTTGACGCGTTTGCGATGTGCAACTTCAAACACCACTCGTCCTGGCATAAAATCGACCATGCCAGTTTGCGTCAACGGAGACGACCCTGTCAAATTGACACAAACATCTTGCCCACCGTCCCACGAATAGAGCAACATATCAGCTGGCAGTAAGCTTTTGTCTCTCTCTCCGTAAAGACCGATGTTGACCTCTTTACGAGCAGAGATCCCGAAACGAGAACAAATGTCAGCGAGAGTATCGCGTACCACGTTATGCCGATGCTTAATACCAATAATACCAGCACACGAAACTGCATGGTCCCTATAAATATCCCCTGCAAATATCCTGGAACAAGCTGAGCACGGCATCTGGACAGAGAACAGGGGAACACCTAGGTGGTAACATAAGACACATCTGTAGGTTCTAGCATTCATAGTCTGTCCCAACCCAGATATCGGGACCACCCTGAGCCAATCGGAGGTGCAGTCTTCCTTTTGCGACCTCCAAAGCGCCATCTGTCGAGCAGATAGGCCAAAAGTGGATTCAGCCATTTTAGTAACACGTGTGAAATATATATCTACCAATTTCTTCATAAGTTTGGGGGCAGCGATCTCATTCGGGTTACTTAAAAGGTCGGTCTCCATTTTCGCATTAAAAGTACACAGGGCGTCATCAAAGGAAGATCCAGAAGTTACTATATCAGACTGTCGGAGGAGCTTAGTCTGTAAGCTAGCAGATTGAAGTCTAGACGCAAGGAAAGCATAATTCAAGACATCACCTGCACAGTATACACCAAGCCCCCCAAACTCAAACGGTAGCGTGGCCAGCCTCCATTGCCAATCTCCAAACCCAGGTCCAGAAGCAGTAACAATACGCTCCATAGAGGACCGAAGTGCCGCATCAAAACAAATTTGAGCACACTCAAAGATCCGAGGGGAACATGTGCGCATTGAGAAGTATAACTTGGAAATACCGGCACAAGCACGAAGGAGAAGCAACTCGCATTGAGGATCATTAAGCTTAGCAACGGCATCCATAAGCTCAATGGTTTTAGCAACCCTTTTCATAACAAGCGCACTACTAAACTCAAAGTCAACGCTAGCCGGTCCACCCAGTAATTTAACACCGTGTAAAGGGCGAGCAATGTTAGGTGGGAAGACACCCACAAGCCTGCTCCTGGGGTCTTCGGTTGGCCAAAAAACTTTAGTTTTATCCACATTAAGGTGCAAACCACGACTAGGTCCATCCAACATAATAAGTTCTAGAACCTTCCCCACGGCCAAAGTATCTCCAATAATAGTGCCATCATCCAGGTACCACGCTTGAAGGGAGAGACTAAATGAGTCTATAATCTTGCGCACCAAGGGATGTAACACTAGGGCAAAAAGTAGAGGACCGATTGGGTCGCCTTGTTGCACTCCTTGGTGCGACCATAAGGTGTGTTCCCCGTAATATAGTCTAGCTAGACTGGAGTAACAGAATTCCACCCAGCGTGAAATAGCAGGGCAACGAAGGCGAACCTCCTATAACATGACCTCGCGATCCACCAAATTAAAAGCGTTTTTGAAATCCACCAGCAACATCGAAAGGCCCACCTTATCCCCAGAGTCTTCAAGAAACCGATTCACAGCGTGAAGGAAAGCCTCCCCTCCTCCAGATACCCCAACACCGAACTGTAGATCGTTCAGATAACCATCTAAAGAATGACCAATTAAGGAAGCACCAATTTTGGAAACTAAGCGCCTCGAAATGGTTCCCACAGCAATGGGACGGATACCACCTCCTGGCTTGATTAGCGGTGTGAGAGGAGCACTAGCAATGTATTCGCCCAATGCCCTGGGGCATTGGCCGCCAAGAAATAGATTCATAACTTGTGTGATAGAGGCGATTAACTCATCAGAAACAGCCACAGCAACACCACTCAGACAGTCTAAAAGGTGTTGGGCACGCAATCCGTCCCGACCACAAGATGTACCGCGAGGGAAACTCTTAATCATGTCCAGAGTCGCAGCAGGAGATGCAACCAGGTTATGATGTTCAAGGGGTACATTCGGCAGAGACGGAGCTGACTTGAAGGGGTGCTTAGCCTTAAGGTCCTCAAGAGTAACATCATTATTTTTTTTATCGTTTCGGTTTGAGAGGGAAAAGAGAAAGCCGTGTGTGTTTTGGAGAGGATTATGGAAATACTGAGTCTTTTGGAAAAAAAATATGGGATGACCATTTCTTATCATCTATTTTCAAACTATATTTGGCTATAATATGTTAGGTACAAAATACTAAAATACATTTGGTCCTATACACTCATGTACGTGTGATATATATATATTGATATATAAGTTTGTGTACAATTAAATAAAGAAATCGGACCTCCATAGGACTTAGAATAACGTGTGACATGAAGCTTAGGAGATAGTTTATGTCGAATGTATTTGTACATATAACATAGGTGTGTCGATTTTATATCTTCTTATGTGATAAATTTTGTATCATCTTAGGTTAGTGCATTTATTTAGTAAGCATAAGCATTGAAGTAATTAAAATGTTCAAAACAAAAATTTATAACCTATTGGTATAAACGTTCAAAAGTTATTCGGATTTTCAGGTCGTTATAACTACATTAAGACATAGATGTTCAGGAGCTTTTACATGTTTAGAAGACTTGCGAATGGGAACAACTTCAGGTGGAGGACCCAGACTTTCAGGTTCCACAGGAAGTACGCTAGTGTTTTTAGAAGGTAATGTATCTACATGATCATCTTCCAGATCATAAACTCTCCCACTGAATTCTTGAGATATAAGTTCCTTTTCAAGAAAGTCTCCATATCTAGCAACAATTACTTTGTTTTCAGGTGGGTAGTAAAAGTAGTAACCCATCGTTTCCTTTGGGTATCCTACAAAGATACACTTTACAGATCTCTGTTGGAGTTTATCTACTGAGTCATGTCTGATATACGCCTCGCAACCCCAGACCTTTAAATAAGACAAGTTTGGAGCTTTTCCATTCCATATTTCATATGGTGTCTTATCAACCTTCTTGGTGGGAACCATATTTAAAATGCGAATCGTAGATTCTAAGGCATAATCCCAAAAAGATAAAGGAAGAGTTGTAAGATTAAACATTGATCGTACCATGTCTAACAATGTACGATTTCTTCTCTCAGATACACCATTTTGTTGTGGAGTATATGGAGATGTGAGATTTTGGACAATTCCATTCTCAGCTAAGTAATCTTTAAACTCTTGACTTAGGTATTCGCCACCTCTATCGAATCGAAGAGCTTTAATCTTCTTTCCTAGTTGCAATTATGCTTCTGCTTTGAAAATATTAAATGTTTCAAACACTTCTTGTTTATGTTTAAGCAAGTAAACATAACCATATCTGCTGAAATCATCTGTAAAGGTTAAGAAGTAGCTAGCACCTCTCCTTGACACGTGTCAAAGTGGTCCACACACATTAGTATGTATTAAACCAAGTAAACATAACCATATCTGCTGAAATCATCTGTAAAGGTTTCTTAGTCATCTTTCCAGATATACAAGACTCATATTTATCATATGATTCATCATTGATACTTTTTAAAAGCCCATCACGTTGTAGCTTTTCCATGCGAGTCTTGCATATATGAGCAAGTCTACAGTGCCAAAGGTAAGAAGAATTCAAGTTTGAATTAATTCTGTTACTTATGCTATACATTGAATTATTATTATTGGATACATAATCATTCATGTCAATTTCAAATACGCCATTCACAACAATAGCATTAAAATAAAAAATACCATTTAAAGAAACAAAAATTCCATTACTAGTGATAGAGTGAATAAAACCCAAATCCAACAAACATGAAAAGAAAACAACACCTCTAATAATAGAAGGTGCATAATGACAATTGTTTAATGATAGTACTAAGCCCGGAGGCAAAACTAAATTAAACACTCCTATGGCTTCAACAGCTGCAGGTGCTCCATTTCCCACGTGCAGATATTGCTCCCCATAGGCAAGCTTCCTTTCAACTCTAAACCCCTGCAGCGTATTACAAATGTGAATACCGAATCCAGTATCATATAGCCAGGAATTTATTTTATGATTTAGAGTAAATAATTCAATCATAAATATATTACCTGAAGTGTTGGCGCCCAAGTGCCCAGACTTCTTGTTTTTATTTGTTCGCAACTCTTCCAGATAGAGAGGACAATTCCTCTTCCAGTGACCAACTACATGACAGTAATGGCAACCTTGATCCTTCTTTGGATTATCCTTCTTCTTAGGAGTGTATTTCTTGGGTTCAGGTTGATAGGCTTTAACTTTCTTATCCTTATCAGCCTTTCCCTTTCCTTTACCCTTCTTGTTCACATTTGGCTTGTTAATTCTACCCCCTTGAATAGTAAGTATCTGGGGTGTAGGAGCCTTCTGTGGTAAACCTTTCTCGTAATCAATAAGCAGTGTGTGTAAATCAGTTACTGTCTTCCCCATGCAGTGCATATTGAAATTACGCACAAAACCACTAAATTCCTTATTCAGGGATCTATTGATTAAGTTAATAGCAATATCTTGTTCATAGATCTTGCCAAGTGCTTGTAGTTGATCTATGCAACATTTCATTTTCAACGCATGTGCACTTACAGGTTCACCATCTGCCTGTTTACAACCGTGAAGAGATTCCATCAAATCATAAACCTCAACGGCTTGTAGTTTCTCAAACATTTTTTTGAGTTCGCTGAGCATGTCCATTGGGAAAAAAAAATCTCAAACTGCTTTTGTAAAGCAGGTGTCATCGATCCCAACATCAAATAGGCCACATCATTATGTGTCTTAAACTCAGCTTTCTACAATGCTTTTTCCTCATCAGTTGAAGTTTTAGCAGTAGGTTCAGCAGAACAAGGCTTATATAAGAATTTAAGTTGATCTGTCACTCGCAGGACAATCCTGAGTGAGCAAAACCAGTCATTGAAATTCTGAGAGCCAGTCAATTTTTCTCGTTCAAAGAAAGATTTGAACGCAGAACTCATAGTAGTGTTATTGTTTTGAGCCATTTCTACAGATAAAGAAAGTTCAAATATTAGTATTTTCAATAATACATTTTTCAAGAAAATAAAATATCCAAGGAAATATTTATATAACCATAGAATTTTCTTGAAAACTAGCATAGTTCCAAATTAACATAGTTCCAAATTAACATAGTTTCTTTTCCATGAAGTACGTGAGGTTGTATGGCTCTTCGTTACTTAGGCAATAGAGCATGTGGGCAAGACTCGCCGGGACATGATCCTGGTTGCCCGCAAGACACAGGACGTTTTCTCGCAGAAGGAGTTCCCAACTTTTAAGATCGGGAAGAATCTCTTTGAGGTAGATTCGATTGGGATCGAGGTGAACAATGGAACCATCAAGCTTTTGGTGCGTGTTGGCGACTCGAGGAATTTGGACATGTTGCTTTATGCTTTCATTGTCCGGAATTTCGGTAAGGAGTGAACCTTCACTTTCAAGATTATAGTGAAGTGACTCTAAGGAATGGTCTTCTGTGTAGGCACATTGACAATAGGACGGGACACCTAGAATGTCCCCGAGTTCAGAAATGGATAAAATGATATTTTCATTTTGAATCCAAAAATCAAGATAGACATTACCCTCAAGATCATTGAAGGTACGGACACGACTATAGAATTCGAGAACGAAACGAGGACAAATTTGATCATTTATTTTGTATAAATAATCAAATTGGATTGTAGGAAAACATGCTTGAATGTTATCCAAAAGAACGAAATAAGCATCGACTACACGACCTTCGTGTATATATCGATGTTGGACTCGAAGGAGATAAGCTTTTTGCTCATCGGAGATGTTTGGGTCATTGATTAGGATGGGAATGTAATCTTTGGTATCTTGATAATCCATACGAGGCATTGTTACAATTTATGTTGTAATGATTAAGATTCTTTGATTTCAATGCCTCGATCTTGATTTACAAGAGTGTAGTAGGATTTGGGTGTGGTGTTCGGTTTTGACAGCAGAGGAGAGTGGTTATTTTTGTTTTGAATGAGTGTGCAGAGGGAAAAGGGAAGAAAAACGGGCTTCCTCAGATACACGGTACCACGGTACCACTAATGTTTAGTGGTGCCGTGCCACTTTAGTGGAGCCGTGTATGTCTGAGTTGAGACCCATTTTTGTTCCGTTTTAAGTTTTGACGAGTTAATCTTACTTATTTAGTAAGAATTTTTGACGCGAGGGAAGAGTTTATACCTAATAAACTCTTTTAACGGAAACGATTAGGCGGAATAACAAGAAAAGACCTTAGTATTTCCGAGGAAATAGATAGTCATTGGAGGAATACGAGGGATGACTTAATATTCCTAGTGAAATATTAGGAGTCATGATACAAGGTGTAAGGAATGACTTGATATTTCCAGTGAAATATCTAAAAGTCATGAGGCGAGATAGAAGGAATGACTTGATATTTCGAGTGAAATATCTAAAAGTCATGAGACGAGGCGTAAAGGATGACTTCAATATTTCCTGTGAAATATTTGACAGTCATGAGACGAGACGTAAGGAATGACTTAATATTTCCAGTGAAATATTCAACAGTCACGAGACGAGAAATAAGGAATGACTTTGATATTTCCAGTGAAATATTTAAAAGTCATGAGACGGGATAGAAGAGATGACTTCAATATTTCCAGTGAAATATTCAATTAATCATACGAGGAACGTGAAGGATGACTTAATATTTCCAGTGAAATATTTAAAAGTCATGAGACGAGACGTAAGGAATGACTTAATATATCCAGTGAAATATCTACAAGTCATGAGGCGAGACGTGAGGAATGACTTAATATTTCCAATGAAATATCTAAAAGTCATGAGATAAGATGTAAGGGATGACTTTAATATTGCCAGTGAAATATCTAAATAGTCATGAGAGGGATTTGAAGAAAGTATTGGTTAGGATATCGATGATGTTGTCCTTTGAGGGAAACTTTTCTAAGAAAATGATTCCTCTTTGGACATTATCGCGACGGAGGAGATGACGTACTTCGATGTGTTTCGTGCATGAGCAATCCACGGGGTTCTCGGTCAAGTCTATTTGCACCTTGGTTGTCTCAGTCGATTAGAGCTTGTTTCATCCATAGTGCTTGTTGTCATGCCTTTCCGGCGCTTACGTATTCGGCTTCGGTCGTGGAGATAGCAAGAGTCGTTTGTTTCTTGGAGAACCAAGAAGTTAGACAACAACCTATGAAGGTACAAACATCACTCTTACTTTTTCGATCCACATTATCTCCCACATTATCAGAGTTGGTATAGATACTAGTTTCTACACCAATCTCCTTGAGATATCACAATCTCAAGTGTATAGTGCCTTTAATGCATCGGAAGATACATTTAACCGCTTTAAGGTAAGAAGTTTTGGGATTCTTCTTACAAGCGAGCACAAGGGCAGGCACTAGACATGATATCGGGCCTACTTGCCGTTAGGTAAACTAATTTACCTATCACGCCCCTAACCTAGTACTATACGCGCACTCACCTTCATCGTCTCTTGTGAGATTCGTTTTCGCGGACATAGGCGTTTATATATATATATATATATATATATGTATATATATATATATATATATATATATATATATATATGTATATATATATATATATATGTATATATATATATGTATATATATATATATGTATATATATATAGGGGGACTTTCTTACGAGAACCATTTTATCTGCGAGAACTGAGAGAACCACAAAAAATATACATGCACGCCTTTTAAAATAAAATAAAAATACATGCAAATCATCAATAATCGTAAGTATCCACCTATGTTCTTCAATATCATCATGAACTCATCCTCTTTTTTCACAAAAACCTTACACAAGGCCGCAATATTGTCGTTGCACGCCTTATAAGAACATACATGCACACCTTCAAAGAAAAATGTTGTATTTCCAATTTCTTATCAAATTCTTTAGAACAACTATGTTTTTTTAAAAACATATATGTTGTTTTTAGAACATATGTGCAAAAATACAATTATTGAAGGCGTGCATGTATGTTTTTGGTGGTTCTCTCAGTTCTCGCAGATAAAATGGTTCTCGCAAGAAAGTCTCACTATATATATATATATATATATATATACCCCTAACCTAGTACTATACGCGCACTCACCTTCATCGTCTTTTGTGTGAGATTCGTTTCCGCGGACATAGGCGTTTATATATATATATATATATATATATATATATATATATATATATATATATATATATATATATATATATATATATAGGGAGACTTTCTTGCGAGAACCATCTTATTTGCGAGAACTGACAGAACCATCAAAAACATACATGCACGCCTTTTAAAATAAAATAAAAATACATGCAAATCATCAGTAATCGTAAGTATCCACCTATGTTCTTCAATATCATCATGAACTCATCCTCTTTTTTCACAAAAACCTTACACACGGCCGCAATATTGTCATTGCACGCCTTATAAGAACATATATGCACACCTTCAAAGAAAAATTTTGTATTTCCAATTTCTTATCAAATTCTTTAGAACAACCATGTTTTTTTTAAAACATATATGTTGTTTGTAGAACATATGTGCAAAAATACAATTATTGAAGGCGTGCATGTATGTTTTTGGTGGTTCTGTCAGTTCTCGCAGATAAGATGGTTCTCGCAAGAAAGTCTCACTATATATATATATATATATATATATATATATTATATATATATATATATTATATATATATATATATATATATATAGTCTCACTATATATATATATATATATACACACACACATTTTAGTATACTTAGACTTAAGAAAACACAAATCATCCTGGGATGAGTGACATGGCTGAGTTCCTTCATGGTATTTGTCCGAATAACAAACAAAATGAGCCAACTGAAGGAAATATTGGCGAGACAAGCAACAAGCTAACTCAAGCAACGACACTTCCTCAACGTAACGAGTTTGAAGAGTTAAATAGAGTTGATATTGTTAGGAATTAAATAGAGTTGATATTGACAAAATATGAAAGATGGAGGAAACTATTGAAGACAAAGATAAGGGACTTATTATGTATTATTTAATTGTCTTTGTAACCCTAGTATCTCTATTATATAAATAGATACAGGGAATACGTTTTACACAGGTCTTCCCAATGTAGTCATAAAAAGTGTGTGTGTGTTCTAGGCATCAAGTTCCTACAATGGATGCCTAGGTTTGTAAGTTTGTTAGTTGGTAGAGATGATGACGAGGAAAACCTTGTAGCAATAATAATGAAGTTTTTGTTTATTCCGCTGCGTAATATTGTTCTTAATCATTGTTATTGTTGTTATCCTAGATATGAGGTCTAACAAACCTCGAGCAAATGATCTCCACACTTGCCACTGCCAACGACCCACTATACCCGGGCTGTAATTGGATGTCTTCATTGGACTTTATGGCAAAGTTTATGAACATCAAGGTCAAAGGTAAAATGAGTGACACCACATTTAACGAAACGCTAAAATTTCTCAAGGAATGTTTCCCGCCCGTTCTAGGATACAAAATCCCATCGTCATACTATGAAATAAAGAAGACATATGAAATGATCGGGTTAGGATACGAATCCATACATGCTTGTGTGAATGATTGTTTTTTATATCGGGGGGTGGGTAACGAAGACTTGCAGAATTGTCCCATCTACAATGCAAGTAGATGGAAAGACAAGAACACACTGGGGAAGAAAGTTCCTACCAAGGTATTGTGTTACTTTCCTATCATTCCTAGACTACAACATTTGTACAAGTCTAAACACACTGCAAAACATATGACTTGGCATGCTTCTTGGTAGTCTACGTAGAACGGTAAGATGCAACACCCAGTTGATGGTCAAGCATGGAAGAAATTTGACATGAAGTATTCAAAAGAATTTTCCTATGAAAAAAGAAACGTCCGATTAGGGTTGGCTGCTGATGGTTTCAATCCGTATGGCAACCTTAGTCAGTCTTACAGCATGTGCCCGGTCATATTAACAACATACAATACGCCTCCCTAGATATGTATGAGAAAGACTTCTCTTATGTTGACGTTGTTAATTCCGGGCCCTAAATCACCCGGGAAGGACATAGATATTTACTTGAGGCCTTTGATTGAAGACCTAAAGATTTTATGGAAAGATGGAGTCATGACTATGGATGTTGTCACTGGCACTGAATTCTGTATGAGAGCAGCGCTTTTATGGACTATCAATGACTTTCCCGCTCGAAGTAGTTTGTCTGGGTGGAGTGGGCAAGGTTACAAGGCATGTCCGACATGTAATATAGACACTCCATCTATTCGCGTGTTAAGCAAAATCGCTTATGTTGGTCATAGAAGATTCTTAAACGCGACCAATAAATGGCGGAAAAATAGAAGGGCATTCTATACTCCGGTCGGTGATAGACCACCTCCTAGAAAATTTACCAGTGATGTCATCTGGACTCAACTTAGGAGATTGCCTAAACGTATCCCGGGGAAACATCCAAGTTTTGGGGGTGCGAAGAAAAAACGTGATCCTGATCGCGAATTGAATTGGACCAAAGTATCTAATTTCTACGAGCTAAAGTATTGGTCTTTTCTTAGACTAAAACACAATTTAGATTTCATGCATATCGAAAAAAATGTTTGTGAGAGTGTGTTGGGTACTTTGTTAATGAATGAAAAATCAAAAGACACCAACAAGGCAAGACAAGACTTACAAAATTTGAAAATTCGTGATTAGTTGTGGCTCGTCAACAAAGGATACGGGAAGTGCTCTAAGCCTCATCCCACGTACTCTTTCACAACTGAAAAAAGAATTTTTTTTTGTCAATTCATCAAAGGTACGCGTTTTATTTCAAAATTTGTTTGATCCAATTCAATTAGCGTATTCATTTCGACGACTTATTCTAATATCATGATTGTTTTTGTCAATTCATCAAAGGTGTTAAACTACCTGATGGGTTCGGATCTAACTTCAAGCATAAAGTGACCGACAATGATAGCAACATAACAGGCTTGAAGGCTCATGACTGTCATATAATGATGCAGCGATTACTTCCTGCTGGACTTCAAAATTACTTGAAGGACCAAACCACCGCAACACCAATAATCGAGCTTTGTTCATTCTTCAAACAAATATGCGCTCGAACTTTGATGGTGGATGACATGTTGAAAGCTAAAGAACAACTGATCAATATTTTGTGCAGTTTCGAGCAAATATATCCTCTTGCTTTTTTTTTTTGTCATTATGATTCACTTGGTTATTCATCTACCTGAAGAGGCTATTGAAGGCGGGCCTGTTTACACGACGTGGATGTATCCATTTGAAATATACATGAAAAAGCTCAAAAATTATGTCAGAAATAAAGCTAAGCCTGAAGGTTCAATAGCGGAGGGTTATATTGCTGATGAAGCATTAACTTTCTGTTCGCATTATTTTCGGGGTGTTGAGACGAGATTTAATCGTCCTGACCGGAATGAGGACGGTCCAAGCCCAACAAGTCAATTTCAGGTGTTTTGATCAATCTGTAAAATGAATGGTAGACAATCATTAATTTGGGTTCAACCAGACACAATGCAGAAAGTAGTATGGTACGCGTACATGAACGAGTACAAGAGGTACGCGTTTTATTTCAAAATATGTTTTATGTAAGTTATTATTCGACGACTTATTCTAATATCATGAACATTTACAGGGCATTTCCTGGCAATGATATACAAGAAGGATTTCCTCGCTGGTTTGGGAACAAGGTAGACTTATTGTATGTATTACCCTGTAAAAATAACGACTATTACTCATCTATATCTATTCTTAACTTTTTCATAGATTCGTGAATTAAAAGTAAAGAATGACCCAAGTTGTACTTCCGAGTTATTCGCTTTGGCTTGTGGACCATCATGTACTGCAGTCTCAGTCGACTCTTGCATAGTCAACGGTGTAAAGTTTATCGTACATGACCGTGATTTACATCGTTCAACTCAAAACAGCGGAATTTCAACTCCTAATCCTAGCAGAGGAATGTATTATGGCCAGCTTGAAGAAATTCTCGAGTTTTTGTATATTCCGTTCAAGGTTGTGCTGTTCAAAGTCAAATGGTTCGACACTAATAACGAGGGTCGCATAAAACGTTGTACCTATAGAAATAACATTACACAAATTATGACAGACCGTGTATCGTTTCAAAATGAACCATACATTCTTGCAACACAAGCAACACAAGTCTTTTACCTTGATTTCTCGGGTAAACGTGGTAATTGCAAGGCCGTCCAAGATTCTTATCATCGAAAGATTTGGAACCCGGATATCATCATGGTAGAAGACAATCAAGATTTTGTACATGACAACAACTCATCACATGTCACACTCTCTGCTGAGTTGGATAAGTTGAATTATAACACCATAAATATAGATTTCCAGCCAGCGGAAGTTGAGGCACCACCACCACCAATTATCACTGATGTCGACGATGACGATGATATTGATTATGATGACCACGTTCCTCATGATTTAGCATCTGATGATGAAGACCACGTCGATCGTGAAGATGAAGCTGACACTAATAATGATGATTTTTATCTTAGTGATGTGGGAGATTGATCTCAAATTGTAATTTGTTAAATGACACTTATTTGAATGAAATTGTTATCGAGTTGTTAAATGTGTTTATTTATTTATTTATTTATTATTATCTTTTTTGGTATATATTGTTATTTATTTGAATGTGTGTGTGTGTGTATATATATATATATATATATATATATATATATATATATATATATATATATATATATATATAAGTGTTCCTTCACTAATTTTTATGTTCTTGTACTAGTACGTTTATAGATGGCAGATGTTGTAGCTAGGAGCCACGGTGGCGATGGAGGTAATGAGCCACCCCGTGGTCCCTCGAGGAGGATAGGCACTAACTGTCAGCGTAAGAATTTCTCGATTATTTTAATTAAACTTGATCATTATTTAAAATTGATAACTTGTTATGTTATGTCATCATCACATGAATTTGATTACTTGCAGGGTCTAATTCCAAACCTCCCAAGCCTAATGCCAAAATTGGCAAGGGCGGGAAGGTGGTGCGTGGTCCCACAAAGAACGCGAAACTCCACCAAATGAGGAATGAGACTGGTCGTTCGGTATCAATCAGATTCCGGAAGAACGCGAAAAGGATGTGGGAGCATGTTGGCGATCACTCTTCGTGGTTCTCCAACATGGTCGGGACATTGTTATGGGAATCAAGTCCCATACATTACGATTCGTGTTATAAGGTTCCCGAGACCACGAAGGCCCACATCGATAACCTGCTCCACGTAAGTTTTTTTATCTTTTATTTTTTTAATTATTGTGTTTATTTATTTTAAATGTGTTTATTTATTTAAATTTGTATATTTATTTTAATTATATTTTATTGCAGCATTTCTTTGATCTCGGCGAACACCTTGCCGGTCCGGATGGAGATGATATTGTTAGAAGTATCGAAGCTTACCTCAGAAAGCGATACGATGACAAAAATACAAATTCAAAAGGAAAAATTTTACACGGCAAGGTGGGGTTGAGAAAGTTGAAGAGATCAAGAATAAACGTCCGGCGAACAAGACGCCTGAGGATTGGGAAAAACAGGTAAATTACTAGATCGACACGTTATAATAATAATAATAATAATAATAATAATAATAATAATAATAATAATAATAATAATAATAATAATAATAATAATAATAATAATAATAATAATAATAATAATAATTCATTTATATAATAGTTTTTATTATTTATAATAAGCAGGTGAATCACTGGACAGACCCAAAGAAGTTGAGGATCTGGGCGATCAACAGGCAAAACCGGCTCGCGAGCACGAGTTCTAGCTTTCATGGATCCTGTAATAACCCGAAATTTTCGAGTTATTAACTTTCTGTAAACCCGAAGCAATTGATTATGAATTTTAATCAAGTTATTTTATTCACCTTTGCATTCGAAATATTACTATATATGTATTTTTACTGAGAAATAATTAGTGAGATTTCAAAACGAACCCTGTGACAAAACTCACGTTCCATTTTCACTGGAACCGCACGCGTACCGACACCGTGATAGTATGGCATAAGTTTAATAGATCAAAACGAAGAATGTACAAAACAGATCATCAAAATAAATACGAACTCGGAAATAAAAACAAATAATTTATGACGTCTCTAAAACTCTCAAGCTAGAGATATTTAAACGCACTACTAGAAAAAAGGCCTTTAATGACGCGCATTGCGTGTCATAAAAGGGGTCAGATGACGCGCATTTTGGCGTCATTGATCGACCCGTCATAAAGCTTTATGACACGCATTTCGCGCGTCATGAATTTATGACACGCTTTTATGACACCCTTTTACGACAAACTTTTATGACACTATTTTATGACCCCTTTTTTGCGTGTCATGGTTCAAAATTTTTTCTAAAAAAAAATTTTTATAAAATTAATAATATCCCCACATTAAATAACAGATAATCTCATAATACAAATAAATACACAAATAGCAAAAAAGCGCATTTCATATATATCAAAACAATGCGTTTCATACAACTACAAGTTATTTTCAAATTCTAAAATTGTAGAAACATATGTGGGTGATATACAGGTAAATGTGTAGACACTTGAAAATTTCATCTCCTAATGATCAGCTCCTGCTACGACGGCGCCCATTTCTGAAAAGAACAACCAACCAGATATAGTTAAGCAAATGTAATTACAAGCTTGATAAACCAAATATGCTGTTTTGAAGTCATGATCTACGAAAACTTTACACCAGCATGTGTGGATAAGAGTTGTTTTGTAAATACCAAATTGAAAATTTTACAAGACTTGTGAAAATAAATAAATAAATAAACTGAACAAAAATGAAGGAACTTCACCCGTTTGTATATGGTACCTCCTCCCGTCCACGGTACGGGGGTGACCTGCTGTTATAGTTGCTCCTGCGGGGTGGTGACACACTACGGCGTGGGGGTGAGCGGCCATTCACTTGTGGCCACATTTCAGTAATCTATTCATGAAATTTGTATATCATGGTGAAAAAATGTGGACCAAATAGGACGAATTACTCCTGACATCTATTTATCTACGTAATTAGTTTAGTGGATTCAGACTCCAAGAATATGAGAAGCAAGCTTTATATTTTAACTTTCAAGCAAATGAAGACACTGAGTGAAATACAAAACTGAGTTCTTACTAACGAAAATCAAATAGCAGAATGGTACCTCTTTAGTCATCTGTGGTCTGCTGGATTGCGATTGAGCTGCTGCAGCTTTCTGTAACTGAGCAGCCTCCGCTTGCGTTTTCACACAAAAATGACAAGAGTAAGAAAACATAACGGCTATACAAATCCAAATCAGTATAGCAGTTGCAAAGATGTGAAAGAAATAATGCAACTAATGGTCTGATACGCATTATAGATCAATATATTGTCACTGCCTAACTCAATATATGATGACTTTGTTAACATTTCAAGTACGCATAACAGTTTAAAATGCAATCAAGAATTTTAATTAAATGCTATCTCGGTGCAATTTGATATGGAAAAAGGAATAAACACCTCAGCCTTCTTTTCTCTAGCTTTCTTCAGCTTCTTTTCTCTTTCGCTCTTGCTTTCCTTTTAGCATCTTTCTCTGCCTGAGAAGAAATCAAACAGCGTTCTAATTTAACCACAACTAAGAAGCCAACATCGTTAAACTTATTACACAGCCACCATACATGATTAGATATCATACAAGTTATCCACACATCCACAGACGTGTGCACACATACAAATATGTAAAAAACCTGAATTTACTTACGTTTTAGCAGCCTGCCTGCCTTTTCCAATTGCGGCACCAAAGTATCTCTACAAGAAAATATAAAAGCATCTTTAAAATATACAAAAGGCACAACCAGGTTTCAGATAAACATATACAGAAGTAGCTAAAACAGAATTTGATTTTTTAACTGATTATATAGGGTCACTTTACTTTTCCTTAATGCCATTGTTAACAACCAACTACTAACTAACTCGGATGAAGAATAACTAAAGTAAAAATGATTTATAAACGTTTCAACCGACTCAACTCATCCAACCCATTTCCTCCCACATTTGCCCAATTTTCTCACTCTTTATGCAATCATTAACAGAATAGTATCACATATTTAGATAATAAATATTTGCCAAATGCTGATATAACTCGTAATCTAACAATCGCAGCTTCAACAGTACCCTTGGTCCAGTTACATATCTGTTTTTGATTATTCCATATTATCACATAGTGACTTTCAAAATACAATATCAAACACACCTTCAAAGTATTACTAGCTACTTACAACAAAAAACTATACAATTTTCTATCACATTCTACTTTATTTATTTTTACCTATAGTTCTTATTTGCCATCATCGTCAACTATATATGCTACTATTTTCTTCAACAATGCTTACTAACTCTATATTTTCTCATTAAGGGCTCTTAATATATTCATATAAAATTCAAAGGAGCCAAGAAATCCACAAACCAGAAAATCAAGAAAAGAGCAAAAATAATAAAATGAACCACAAGGGCCACGGGTCGAACCCGTGACCACCAAACCATTATCCTACATGTGTTACAAAGTAACAATAGTCAGTTGTAATTATTTAAACAATAACATAAAAACTTTATTAGTTCAGAATCGTTACTAACCGAAATCCAACCCTTGCACTAACCGAAAACATATAGATCTATAAATAAAATCAATGGATCTACAAATAAAATGAATAGATCTATAAAAAAAAATTATAGATCGACAAAAAAATCTATACATCTACAAAAAAAGAACAAAAAAAATAATGTTCAAAAATATTATAGATCTACAAAAATAATACCTCAAAACTTTAGGGTGGAGAGTTTCGGTGGTGTCGGTGGAGGTGGAGTCCGGTGGTGGTGCGTCGGATGGCGTCGGATGGTGGTGGTGCTGTCGGATTGTGTTTTTTAGGGAGAGAGAGTTATTGTGTGTGTGTGTGTGTTTTAGAGAGTGAAAATGAAATGAGTTGGGTGAGAGTCGAATGGTGGAATCAGCTTTTGTGGTCCGTGTTTTTAAAAAAATTTGAGATATGACACGAATTTTATGACACACAAAAATGCCCGTTGTCTAGCCTTCAGATTTTATAATTTATGACAGTTTTTTTATGACTTACAATTTTGCGTGTCATTATAGTGTGTGTGTCATAAAAAGCATGTCATTAAAGGCCCTTTTTCTAGTAGTGACGAAGCCAGATCCGACAAAATCTAGCGAGACCCGGGTATTTAAAAGCACAATATACACTCTACTAAACTTTTAACAATACTACTACATTTATATATATTTCTTTTCTTCTAGTTTTGTCGGTATCCCCCACCAATTCCAATGCTGCTACTTCTTTGACTCTATCAATATTTCCCAAAACTAATTTTTTTTTTTTTTTTTTTTTTTTTTTACTTTATACATCTGCTGCTACTTTTTCTTCTTTCTTCCTTGTTATAGTCGACACACCACTTTTCCTCTCCATTCCCTCCTTGCTCCGTCGCTATAGCTGTTTCCCCAAAAAGAACCAGAAACCGAAGCAATCGACCCATCTCCATCTCCAATTAATACCGTTGACCTAGGGAACCCTTGTCCCATTCTTAGTCACGAGATTACATAAGAAATAGAAGCATAAGTATAAGGATAACACACCGATTAGGAAGGTTGGTTTTCCCACAACCCGAAAGCTCATATGGAGCTACTCTCCTCAATCCAGCATAAATCCGAGCCTTCCAGGGAGAGATCGAATCACAATATTCATCCACAAACACCACAAAAATCTGAGAAGTTCTCAAGTGAGGATAAAGGTGAAGGTTGTGATTCGGTTTGGAAGCTAGGATTGATCGGGTTGGAGCTTTTGGATTCGGGTTGGGAGAACTTGATTAGTGTTCGAAACATTCCACCAATTTCAGGTTAAACATCTAACCTTGGTTAATATTGTTTTATTTATTTTTTTATTTTTTTTGAGTATTTGATTTATATACATTAGCAGATAAGGTTGAAATAGAACAAGTATGGTTTAGTTGTTGAAAATACAAATAGACTTGTTGAAAAACTAAGAAATAGGTTGTGTAAAGTAAGATTTGGAGTAGTCGTATTATACGGTTTATCGAATGGCATTTTGAGGTTAGAACCACAACTAGCGAGACCGTAGCTTTAACCTTAGTAGTATACGAACCTCGCCGAAGTCTCATTGAGACAGTCTATCTTTCAAAACTGCGAATGGTTGTTTTTGTTTCAAACTGAAAGTACCAGGCAAACCATAGTCATAAAACACAAACCTGCACAATTGATTTTGAGGTAAAAATTGGGTTTAAACTCAATACTGGGCCGAAGCCCAGTAGTCAAATAAAGAGTGAGTTTGTTTGATCATAAAAACAGGCCAAAAGGGAATTGGGCTATATATATTTGAGTTGGGTTGCATTCAAACTCGGGCCACAGCCCACTTGGTTTAAATATAAGATTGTAGGGTGCGTTTGATGTTATAAATAAAAAGGAGAATGTTTCATTTCTTTAAATATGATACCACTTAATAAAACCCGAACTGACAACATGACGAATATTAGTTATTAGAATTGTGACAAAAACGAATAACCGAGACACTAAATTATGCCATACAATCTAGGTCACGCGTTGGAGTTACAACACACTATTTGAATCTATTGCATCACAAGATTTCTACTACTACCAAGGTGAGTTCATAGTCCCACTTTTTCTATGTTTTCAAATCCCGTGGGGAGATACATGCTATAAATCTGAACACAAGTAATTTTCTGTATGCTTCCCTGATTGATACTGCTAAGTAGTATTGCCTAAGTTACCACCCTGCCAATGAAAAGTCCCTTATATCATGAACCATTAATCACTTGCGAGTGAACGCGAATTTTGTGAATAGATCTATTGGGAATTGACAACCCATTTGTACTAGCCGGATAGATAGCCATTGTGTTAGCCGGATTGATAGACAAATGCACTTTATTCGAATTATGAGTATGGCAAAACTCCTACAACAAGGGCATTTATTATTATTACCCCTACAAGTTAAGGTTTGCGTGTCATGAGGCTTAGGGCAATATTTGTTTATATATTACCCCGCATTATCATTGTTTTTCCACTACTATTTAACTTGTGTTCAAACTATTACAACTTAAATACTATGGATTCACTCAACCTTTGTGTTGACCGTTTTAAGCATGTTTTATCTCAGGTATCTAAAGAAGCTCAATGGCATGGAGTGGACTAGGGCTCCATTTTGGACAATTTCCAAAAATTAATGTTTTCATTCATCATAAACTTTCTCATTTTGTACTTTTAAATGTTAAGACCTTGTTGTTGCAAACTCTGATTTTTATTGATGAATGATAACAAATTTTCACAAACGTCTCTTTCGAGCCGTTTTCTATAATCATGACTACGATCTAAGAAGTAATACCCCTAATGAGACTTCCGCTGCTTCAGTATGATTTTGGGGGTGTTACAGATTGGTAGCAGAGCCAGGTTATAAAGAACCAAATGCTTTTTCAAAAAAAAAAACATTAGACTATAACCGTGATTTCTAAAAGGACCATTTTAAACCTTACCACCCTATGCCCTCCGTGCCAACACTTTGCTACACTTTTGCATTGAGATTTGCTTGGCAGATTATGCATGACAAACGAATTTTATCACTATTGAAAATAGCATCGAGATTTGCTTGGCAGATTATGCATGACAAATCAGTTTTATCACCCACGAATGTTATTATGATTAAGTGCATGTTAGTATTATTAATGACTTATATTATTATTATTATTGGGATATTGCAGTACTATGTCACCTCCCATCATCATACTTTCTGACAGTGATGACACACTACCAGCATCACCCTCTGTCCCCACTATCATTTTATCCGACTATGACACCGATAGCACCTTACCTGTTTTACCCACTGTTCCATCTGTTGTCCCATCTGGGGATGTATCTGGAGAGACGGAGCCCTTTGAGGAGGGTGAAGTCGCTTCAACACCAGTTATCACACCTACTATCCCACTTTCATCTTCACTTGCTTATGGTCCTTTGACTCTTGATCAGTACTATGAGTCACAATAGTTTCTAGCTGCTGATGATTGTCCATCACCACCTCCACCCCGAGCTTTGACACCTCACCACCCCTCTGGATCAGAGGCCGATGACGAGTCATCTGACTCGGACTCATCTGATTCAACTGCATCTGTTCCACCACCACCCCCGCCTGCACCGGTCCGCCGGCGCAAGCGAGTTAGAGTCCTCCAGCCTTATGAGCCAGCTCCTTTTAGGAAGAGGTTCAAGTACGGCCCTAACAGTTTCACCTATGTTTACACTGCTCGAAAACGAGTACGTACCCCACCAGCTCTAGTACCACCGCCACCAGCTCTCATAGCTACACTACCACCCAGTTCCCCCGAGCCATCACCATCAGTACCACAGCCCTATCCTTATATGCTCCCGACATCACCACTCTCACCAGAGGATTCACCATCTCCCATGCCACCACCCACTGTGTTCTACACCCAGACCACCACTGTTCCCTTATCATCCCCCATCCCATCTCCTACATCATCACCCATGCGTGCTCAGAGTGTTCCCATACCCTCTTCTGAGAGAGCACACCCCATGAGTCCTTCACCATCAGACCCCTACGTTCAGATTGCTACTGAGGCAGCAGCTTACCCTAGACCACGTAGGAGAGTTGATGCCCGTAGATGGTCATTCCAGTTAGATTGCATTCGTCATTGGAGACTTCAGGAGGGAGCCCCTAGAGCTTCAGAGTTGGGAGAGTGTTCATCAGCTATCCTCCCAGTCACCGGAGAGCCTATCCACCACACCATCCCACTGCTGGCTGCCCGACTAGCCCAACATGAGGATCGTCTTGATGAGTTGCTGAGTTTGATCGACGATATATCTCTCGAGCGAGTCGAGAACATTCAGGAGGAGGTCGAGAACCTCGTGGTGGGCAGGATAGCTATGGAGGAGGTATTTGATCTGTTTGGTACCCAGTTAGAGGAGGTTAGAGAGACCGTTGCTGAGTTTGGATATCGGATGGATACGCAGAGTCATGAGACACAGCAGCTGAGAGATATGGTAGCGATACAGCAGCAGATGATGGAGCATCAGACTGAGGCACTGGCCGTAGCCCACAGTACCATTCACACTCTCAGAGGTACGATTGGAGAGATACAGACTAGAGAGAGAGTCAGAGACCAGAGGCTGGATGAGTTGACTGAGATAGTTAGAGGTTTACAGCACGGACCTGGAGATGCACCCGGCACTTCGTAGATTAGCCACGTATTGTTGTAGTAGTGACATCTTAACTTGCCCTGCGTGGCATTAATAATCTTGTATTGTATTGTTCTTTTGGAAACAATGTATCAAATTATTAAAACTCATGGTTGGTTATGATTACTATGTACCAATATTGATCTATGTTATGGTTGCTTTCTTCATTTATGTGTTGTGATTTTCTTTTATACGTCACCATATTATTCCATGTGTGTTGTGATTGTATTCAGACATGCCGTGATGATTAATTATGATGATTTTGTTTATGAGGATGTTGTATGCTACTATTATGAGGACAATTATGACACCTCACTTGATTATATTAACCGTAAAACCTAAATATATGTTCTTGTGTCATTGTTAGAACATGGCTACCCGCAACAGAACTACAGAAGCAGTCGCCGGATTGATCATGACTCCGGAGGAGATCCGCCGATTGATCACGGAAAGCGTGGCCGCTGCATTAATAGCTCAAGCTGCAGCCACGACTCTTACCGGCAGTGCAACAAGGCCCACTGCCGAGAGTGAGCCAGTTGCAACCCGCAAGTGCATGTACAAGGAGTTCATGAGTTGCAAACCGCCAACCTTTAAAGGTACTGAAGGAGTGACAGAGTTAGCTCGATGGTTTGAGTGTTCAGAGACTGTCTTTACAAGAAGTGGTTGTGCCGAAAATGACAAAGTCGCCTTTGCTACTGGCACTCTAGCAGATGATGCACTGTCGTGGTGGAACGCCACTGCTCATAAAATGGGTAATGATAGAGCTTACCAACTTCCTTGGGCTGAGTTTAAACAGAAGATGTTGAAGAAGTATTGTCCTCGCACCGAAATTCGAAAGATGGAAGATGAGTTTGATCGCTTGGTGGTAAAAGGATATGATCTTAGGGCTTATGATAGGAGATTCCAAGAGCTCTCTATACTATGCCCAACCAAGGTGCCGGATTTCGAGAAGACACTGGAAAGGTATGTTGAAGGATTACCCAGAAGCATAGAAGGAGATGTCATGGTGTCCAAACCACAGACACTGGAGGAAGCCATGGAGACTGCTCAGAAATTACTGGAAAGGGAAATCAGGCGTAATCAGGCTCAGGGAAGCAACGATCACAAAAGAAAATTTGATGATCGTAGAAACAATCACAGCAACCACAACTCTCACCATAACCAAATCCACAACCGCAACAACACACAAGGCTATCAGCAAAACCGGAACCACCATCACAACCAACAGAATCGCCGGCATGAAACTGCCAGGGCTTACATTGCCACACCTACTGGAACTGGGGGCTATGCTGGACCCGCTCCCATGTGCAACCGATGTAAGTTGCACCATCATGGACCCTATTTCGCTAGATGTGGAAAGTGTCAGAAAACCGGCCACAAGACCCAAGACTGCAAGGCCACAGGAGCCAACCTGCAACCAGTGGCCGTAGTATGCCATGAGTGTGGTAAGAAAGGGCACTACAAGAACCAGTGTCCGAATCAGGTTGCCAACCCCGTCAACAATGGTCGCGGGAGAGCATATGTGCTAGGAGATGGAAATGTCGAACAAGATCCCGATGTCGTGACGGGTACGTTTCCCCTTAATAACCACCTTGCTAAAGTTTTATTTGATTCTGGAGCCGACAAAAGTTTTGTATCTTCTTCATTTGCATCTCTACTTGATATTACCCCGACTAAATTAAACACCACCTACGAAATAGAACTAGCTGACGGCAAACTAGTAAAAACTAACACTGTAATCCGAAACTGCACCTTGCTTCTACTAAACCAACCGTTTGACATAGACCTCATGCCCATCCAGCTTGGTAGTTTCGACGTAGTCATCGGCATGGATTGGTTATCCAAGAACCACGCTAGAATAATATGCGACGAGAAAGTTGTTCACATCCCATGTGAAGGAGAAACTTTAGTCGTCCACGGCAAATGGAGTAAGACTCGACTGAGTATCATATCATGCTTCAAAACAATGAAGTATATCAAACGAGGATGTCTTGCATTTCTGGCACAAGTAACCGAGACGAAGTCGGAGGAGAAGCGACTAGAAGATGTACCGATAGTTAGAGATTTTCCCGAAGTATTTCCCGAAGACTTGCCTGGCCTCTCCCGCCAATCTGACAAGTAGAATTTCAGATCGAGCTAGTGCCAGGAGCAGCACCGGTGGCACGAGCACCTTATAGGTTGGCACCATCCGAGATGAAAGAACTGTCAGAGCAATTGCAAGAATTGTCAGATAAAGGATTCATACGCCCGAGTTCTTCGCCATGGGGAGCTTCGGTGCTGTTTGTCAAAAAGAAGGATGGATCCTTCCGAATGTGCATCGATTATCGCGAGTTGAACAAGCTCACCGTGAAGAACCGATACCCACTGCCTAGAATCGACGACCTGTTCGACCAACTGCAAGGATCGAGTGTATACTCGAAGATTGATTTAAGGTCAGGGTACCATCAGCTGAGAGTTAAGGAGGAAGATATACCGAAGACCGCGTTTCGTACACGATACGGGCATTACGAGTTCCAAGTGATGCCATTTGGACTGACGAACGCACCAGCCGTGTTCATGGACCTAATGAACCGAGTGTGCAAGCCATATTTGGACAAGTTCGTAATTGTGTTCATAGATGACATCCTCATCTACTCCCGTAGCAAGGAAGAACATGCGGAGCATTTGAGGACTATCCTAGGACTGCTCAAAGGAGAGAAACTGTATGCCAAATTTTCCAAGTATGATTTTTGGATTGAGAAAGTGCAATTTCTAGGGCATGTCATCGACAACAAAGGTATTCACATGGACCCCGCTAAAAATCGAAGCTGTTAAGAATTGGGCATCTCCTACAAACCCCACGGAGATACGTTAATTTTTAGGTCTTGCTGGGTACTACCGGAGATTCATCAAGGGTTTCTTTAACATCGCCAAACCTTTGACGGAATTGACACAAAAGAAGAAGAAGTTTGACTGGGGAGAAGAGCAAGAGACGTCATTCCAACTGTTGAAACAAAAGCTTTGCGAAGCTCCGATCTTAGCACTACCCGAAGGAAGTGAAGACTTCAAGGCGTATTGCGATGCATCGTGCCAAGGCTTGGGAGCCGTATTAATGCAAAGGAGTAAGGTTATCGCATATGCTTCCCGACAGCTCAAAACCCACGAAAAGAACTACACGACCCATGATCTTGAGTTAGGGGCAGTAGTGTTCGCTCTTAAGATGTGGAGACACTATTTGTATGGCACAAAGTGCAAGGTGTTTACAGATCACAAGAGCCTTCAACATATACTAGATCAGAAGGAGCTGAACATGCGACAACGCCGATGGTTGGAGTTACTCAGTGATTATGATTGTGAGATTGGTTATCATCCCGGAAAGGCAAACGTAGTGGCTGATGCCTTAAGTCGAAAGGAACGAATCAAACCCCTTAGAGTTCGATCTTTGGGAATTACAGTTAGGTCACCACTCCCAGCCAAAATTTTAGAAGCTCAGGCCGGAGCCCTGAAGGAAGATGATGAAGCGAAAAGTGTACCGCTTTTAGGGGGTCATTTAAGCCCTAAATCGTATTTATTTTATCAAATATTGCCCTAAATCGTTCCTTTTGTCATTTTAGGTACTTTGGAGAAGAAATCTGGAAAAGGAAGCATTTTGGACGTTTTTGGAGCATAAAAGTGAAGAAAATGACAAAGTCTCAAATTTATGCTAGAAAGTACCTTTGACGGCGTCAGATATTGGTCCAGACGGCGTCATGGCTTGGCAAAAGTGGTGGATGTGAAAATTACTCATGATAAGCCAGAGAATTTTGCATGAAAAATCTGACGGCGTCACCCTTTGAAGTGATCAAGGCCATCACGACTTAACTTAAAGAGGGACGGCGTCAAGCTCTTTTCTGACGGCGTCACCCCTTGATAGGCCAGAGAGGATTTTGGAGCACTAAAGAGGGACGGCGTCAGGAAGGCCATCCGGGAACCCTAAAAGCGGCGAGGTGACGGCGTCAGGATCTACAACGTGACGCCGTCAGCCCTTAAACTCTATATATAGTTTTGCAATTTTTTTTCATTAGTGTGGAACTTTGTGTGTAACCTTTTGGGAGGAAACCCTAAGACGATTTTAGCAGCTTTTTCAAGGCTTTTTGCCTTGAGATCTTCCATGTTACATTGAAGATAAGTTATCAATTAATCATTCAATATGTCTATGTGTTGTTTGATTCTATCTTGTTCTTATCTTTTGTTTAACATGCTAGGCTAGGTTTTCTTTGTGTTTGCTTAGATCTAATGAAACCTAACTATTGATTATTGATTATTAGTGTGTTATTAGTTGTATTGGATGATTGTTTATCTATGTTAGGCTTAAGAAAACTGGCTAACCTCCTATTCGGTAACTTGCTTGAACGTCTTAAGAAACATGAACCAATGCGTACTAAGGTTTTTATGGTTGTATTTAATGCATGAGCGAATTCTAGTGATCCCATGTTAGGAGCTTCTTAGCCGGCTCGACATAGGAGTGAAGTAGGAGTTCATAGAGTTGGGGAAGTACGTACGCCACCCCACGATTGGTATTAAGGAATACACCCGTCATCCACGCGATTAATACACACTAATCAACCGGTGAAAGATAGTTAGGGAGTAAGGAAATTTAAGTAAACACATTTCTCTCCACATAAGTTTCATCAACCTTTTCATTTTCTGTTATTTTATTTTATTTGCATTCGTAGTAACTTGGGTTAGTTGACTAGCAACTAATTCCGCCCACTCTTTCAAACCCGAGATTTTACTTGCTTTCATAAAAAATATAAAAACATAAAAAGAATCTTCTCTCACCCTTAGACCTATTAGAGTAGTTTTTCAATCCTAACGACACTATTCCCTGTGGAGAACGATCAATCCCCCGTACTTACCACTACACTATACTACATCGGTCAGGTACACTGCCTGGTGGGGTTGTAAGCCTCTTGAGATCCCTCGAGAGGTAAAACCTGTTGTAAGGTTGCAAAACCACGCATCAGAAGAAAACCGACCGAATGAGAAGATTCATAGGATGCCGGAAATCGAGAACGGTTTTGTGAGAAAACAAGATGGGACGTTGTGTTTCGGTGACAGAGCGTGGATTCCACTTCACGGAGGACTGCGCGATCTCATCATGCACGAATCCCATAAGTCGAAATATTCCATTCATCCGGGGGCTGATAAGATGTATCAGGATCTCAAGAAGTTGTATTGGTGGCCAAACATGAAAGCTGACATCGCTGTGTATGTCGAAAAATGTTTGACCTGTGCTAGAGTAAAAGCCGAACACCAAAGGCCGTCTGGAATGTTGACACAGCCCGAAATTCCAACATGGAAGTGGGAAAGGATCACAATGGACTTTATCACCAAGCTACCTAAGACGTCAGGCGGGCTTGACACCATTTGGGTTATTGTTGATCGCCTCACTAAATCCGCACACTTCTTGGCAATAAAAGAAACCGACGACATGAATAGCCTTGCACGGTTATATTTAAAGGAAATAGTCTCACGGCATGGAGTGCCGGTTTCCATCATCTCCGACCGAGATAGTCGTTTTACGTCAAACTTCTGGCGGTCGTTGCAGAAAGCTTTGAATACACAGTTAGATATGAGTAACGCCTACCACCCGCAGACTGATGGTCAGAGTGAGAGAACTATCCAAACCTTGGAAGACATGCTGCGAGCATGTGTGATCGACTTTGGAAAAGGATGGGATAAACACTTACCGTTAGTAGAGTTTTCATACAACAATAGTTATCACGCTAGCATTAAAGCTGCTCCATTCGAAGCACTTTATGGTAGGAAATGTCGTTCACCCATCTGTTGGACCAAAGTTGGGGATGCACAAATCACGGGGCCCGAACTCATTCACGAGACCACCGAAAAGATTGTCCAAATCAAACAACGCTTACAAGCCGCCCGGGACAGACAGAAAATTTATGCCGATGTGAGAAGAAAACCTATGGAGTTTCAAGTTGGGGACAGAGTCATGTTGAAGGTATCTCCTTGGAAAGGAATGATTAGATTTGGGAAGCGTGGTAAGTTGAATCCCAGATACGTCGGACCATTCAAGATCCTAGAAAGGGTTGGTCCAGTGGCATATAAACTTGAACTTCCGGTGGAACTCAGTAGAGTACACAATACCTTTCACGTATCAAACCTGAAGAAGTGTCTATCTGACGAAACCCTTATTATACCATACAAAGAACTTCGAATCGACGAGAAACTCAACTTTATAGAAGAACCGGTAGAAATCATAGACCGGGATGTGAAGCAATTGAAACAAAGCCGCATTCCCATCGTCAAGGTTCGATGGAACTCAAATAGAGGACCAGAGTTCACGTGGGAACGTGAAGACCGAATTCGTGCCAAATATCCACACCTTTTTCTCGAGCCAAAACCAACCACTACCACGGACTAAGAATTCCGGGACGGAATTCAGAGTTAGGAGTAGGTACTGTAATAACCCGAAATTTTCGAGTTATTAACTTTCTGTAAACCCGAAGCAATTGATTATGAATTTTAATCAAGTTATTTTATTCACCTTTGCATTCGAAATATTACTATATATGTATTTTTACTGAGAAATAATTTGTGAGATTTCAAAACGAACCCTGTGACAAAACTCACGTTCCATTTTCACTGGAACCGCACGCGTACCGACACCGTGATAGTATGGCATAAGTTTAATAGATCAAAACGAAGAATGTACAAAACAGATCATAAAAATAAATACGAACTCGGAAATAAAAACAAATAATTTATGACGACTCTAAAACTCTCGAGCTAGAGATATTTAAACGAAGCCAGATCCGACACAGTCTAGCGAGACCCGGGTATTTAAAAGCACAATATACACTCTACTAAACTTTTAACAATACTACTACATTTATATATTTCTTTTCTTCTAGTTTTGTCGGTATCCCCCACCAATTCCAATGCTGCTACTTCTTTGACTCTATCAATATTTCCCAAAACTAATACTCTATTTTTTACTTTATACATCTGCTGCTACTTTTTCTTCTTTCTTCCTTGTTATAGTCGACACACCACTTTTCCTCTCCATTCCCTCCTTGCTCCGTCGCTATAGCTGTTTCCCCAAAAAGAACCAGAAACCGAAGCAATCGACCCATCTCCATCTCCAATTAATACCGTTGACCTAGGGAACCCTTGTCCCATTCTTAGTCACGAGATTACATAAGAAATAGAAGCATAAGTATAAGGATAACACACCGATTAGGAAGGTTGGTTTTCCCACAACCCGAAAGCTCATATGGAGCTACTCTCCTCAATCCAGCATAAATCCGAGCCTTCCAGGGAGAGATCGAATCACAATATTCATCCACAAACACCACAAAAATCTGAGAAGTTCTCAAGTGAGGATAAAGGTGAAGGTTGTGATTCGGTTTGGAAGCTAGGATTGATCGGGTTGGAGCTTTTGGATTCGGGTTGGGAGAACTTGATTAGTGTTCGAAACATTCCACCAATTTCAGGTTAAACATCTAACCTTGGTTAATATTGTTTTATTTATTATTATTTTTTTTTGAGTATTCAATTTATATACATTAGCAGATAAGGTCGAAATAGAACAAGTATGGTTTAGTTGTTGAAAATACAAATAGACTTGTTGAAAAATAAGAAATAGGTTGTGTAAAGTAAGATTTGGAGTAGTCGTATTATACGGTTTGTCGAATGGCATTTTGAGGTTAGAACCACAACTAGCGAGACTGTAGCTTTAACCTTAGTAGTATACGAACCTCGCCGAAGTCTCACTGAGACAGTCTATCTTTCAAAACTGCGAATGGTTGTTTTTGTTTCAAACTGAAAGTACCAGGCAAACCATAGTCATAAAACACAAACCTGCACAATTGATTTTGAGGTAAAAATTGGGTTTAAACTCAATACTGGGCCGAAGCCCAGTAGTCAAATAAAGAGTGAGTTTGTTTGATCATAAAAACAGGCCAAAAGGGAATTGGGCTATACATATTTGAGTTGGGTTGCATTCAAACTCGGGCCACAGCCCACTTGGTTTAAATATAAGATTGTAGGGTGCGTTTGATGTTATAAATAAAAAGGAGAATGTTTCATTTCTTTAAATATGATACCACTTAATAAAACCCGAACTGACAACATGACGAATATTAGTTATTAGAATTGTGACAAAAACGAATAACCGAGACACTAAATTATGCCATACAATCTAGGTCACGCGTTGGAGTTACAACACACTATTTGAATCTATTGCATCACAAGATTTCTACTACTACCAAGGTGAGTTCATAGTCCCACTTTTTCTATGTTTTCAAATCCGTGGGGAGATACATGCTATAAATCTGAACACAAGTAATTTTCTGTATGCTTCCCTGATTGATACTGCTAAGTAGTATTGCCTAAGTTACCACCCTGCCAATGAAAAGTCCCTTATATCATGAACCATTAATCACTTGCGAGTGAACGCGAATTTTGTGAATAGATCTATTGGGAATTGACAACCCATTTGTACTAGCCGGATAGATAGCCATTGTGTTAGCCGGATTGATAGACAAATGCACTTTATTCGAATTATGAGTATGGCAAAACTCCTACGACAAGGGCATTTATTATTATTACCCCTACAAGTTAAGGTTTGCGTGTCATGAGGCTTAGGGTAATATTTGTTTATATATTACCCCGCATTATCATTGTTTTTCCACTACTATTTAACTTGTGTTCAAACTATTACAACTTAAATACTATGGATTCACTCAACCTTTGTGTTGACCGTTTTAAGCATGTTTTATCTCAGGTATCTAAAGAAGCTCAATGAAATGGAGTGGACAAGGGCTCCATTTTGGACAATTTCCAAAAATTAATGTTTTCATTCATCATAAACTTTCTCATTTTGTACTTTTAAATGTTAAGACCTTGTTGTTGCAAACTCTGATTTTTATTGATGAATGATAACAAATTTTCACAAACGTCTCTTTCGAGCCGTTTTCTATAATCATGACTACGATCTAAGAAGTAATACCCCTAATGAGACTTCCACTGCTTCAGTACGATTTTGGGGGTGTTACAGATCCCATTCGTTAGCTGTTATACACGATAAATTCGTAAGACACTTTTTAATATTTTTATTTATATATATAGTGTTGGGTGAGACTTGATTGATTTTTTTTATAAACAGTTGAGCCGCCCCACCGACTCCACGGATGGTAGAGACTTGATCGAGCTTTACAGACACAACCATACGAGAAGCGACGTCTTTGAGTCTCCAGTTCCGAGGCTAGATACGTAAGTATAATTTATTTCCAAAAACTCATCCACATTAATGCAATATAATAAATCACGACTTATATATTACTTTTCTTATTTTTTTGTAACTAAATAGAATGAGATGATACGGATGTGGACAGAGAGCACCTCTTCCGGGACTACTATGACTGACCTGGATATTATGCGCCACGTGATCGGTGGTAATCAGCGCGGTCATGTTCCTGGCGTAGGTCCAGTGTTACCCGACGGTGGTCAGAAGACGACCCTCAGCGCCTCAAGAGCTCGCGAGCAAGCCTCCTCGTCCTCGCTGTAGGAAACCGTGCAGAAACAATCCCAAGAGTTGTCCACGCAAAGGACACAGATTGATATTTTGCTGGATTGGGCCAGGAGTCAGCCGGGTTTTACCGAGCAGCTAGCGAGTGGCTTGCGGGGACATCGGGATCACAAAGTGCTTCACAGGGTGAGTCTCGAGGTACCGGGGAGGGGAGTGGGGTTAGTGGGGATACTGGGGAATAGCGTATGGCTTGTTTGGGTCCGATGGGTCGGTTTATATTTGTTTTGGAGTTATGGACAAAGTTGTGTAGATTTACATCGATTATTATGTGTTTATGTAGTTTATGTGTTAGGATTCCCGCTAAATTGTTCCCCGCGTATAGTTTTGGACCATTTTGCGGATAACTAGCTTATGTATAGTTTTTGGACCATTTTGCAGATAGCTAGCTTATGTATAGTTTTGTAGATGTTCATGTGATCACTGTTTTTGAACCGTTTTTGGCGAATTTGGATACATATGATTATGTTTAGCGAATTTGGATATATATGATATAATGTTTAGCGAATTTGGGTTTGTTGTTGTTGTTGTTGTTGTTGTTGTTGTATGTTTAGCGAATTTGGCGATGTTGTAGCATAAAACAGGTTATGATGTTGTAGATTTTTTCGGGAAAAATTCTGGAAAAATCTGAAAATTACCTATTTTGCATCAATATGCTTCAAAATGGGTCAGAGGCTTTTGGCGGGGAAATGTCCCCGCCAAAGGGTTGAACCAGTTTTATCTGGTTAAGCTTTTTGGCGGGGACATGTCCCCGCTAAAAGAATTTACTGCAACAGTGTAGTACTCTTTTTGGCGGAGAATTTACTGCAACAGTGGATGGCTGTTTTAGCGGGGACACGTCCCCGCCAAAAGACTTAATTAATTAGCATAATCCCTTAATTAAGTGATTTTCTGGTTAATTAACGTACTTTTTGGCTGGGACATGTCCCCACCAAAAGTGATGCCACGCTGGACCAAGTTTGACCAGCTCAATGGCTATGGGACCCACATGTCCCTGCCAAATGTTAACATTTGTCCCCGCCAAAAGTATCAGCGGCGGGCTTGTGGCGCCCCGCTGAAAGCTTTCAGCGGGGACATGTCTCCGCCGAAAGCCTAAAAAAGTCCCCTCCGAAAGGGTCGAATGTTGTAGTGTTAAAGGGTGGGGAATACGGTGACACCACAAGCACAAGATCTGATCGGCTAAAAGCGGGTAGCTCGCTTTCGAGTTCATGTTAAGTAGTTGAAATATAATTCGGCACCGTTTTGGCCACGACTAAATTCAAGAGTAATCTGAAGTTCCTTGGAGAAAACAATTATTAGTTCGTAAAAAAAAAAAAATAATAAATAAAATATATATATATATATATATATATATATATATATATATATATATATATATATATATATATATATATATATATATATATATATATATATATATATATATATATATATATATATATATATATATATATTATAGGGTGGGGAATACGGTGACACCAAAAGCATTTAACGTGATGTGTGTGAAACTGCTTACTAACGGGATTCACGGGTAAGCAATGATTTTCCGGAATTATTGTGTTGGTCTTACTTGGGTGAGTAGGGAAAGAGTTGAAGGACAAGCTTAAGCTTTTTTTTTTTTTTTTTTTTTTTTTAAGGCCTCTTGGCCAAGCGGTATGACCCATCAACTTAGTGGTTGTGGGTTCAAGTCTCAGTGGACACATGTGAGATAGAATTTGTATGATAGGTGGTGTATGTTGTAAAATATTTGTCGTTCTATTAAAATAAATAATAATAAAAAAAAAAAAAAAAAAGACATAGCATCTCGAATCACTGCGTCAGGTCCTAATATCTGCGCATAAGCAATTGTTGTAGGTTTATAAACCTGGAAATCTAGAGAGCGGATTACCGATACTCGAAGACGAACACACACCAACAGTTTGTTATATCGACAAAAAAGTAAACCTTGCACAAGTTAACCCTTAACCAAACGTTTATTGATTAAGTACGAAAAGAATGAGTACAATGACCCTCCCCCCTCACCTCCTTATTGTAGAGATGAGGGGGGAAGAAAACCAACCCTAAAAGAGTTGAACCGGCTGTCACAAAGGAGAAACCGCGACCTGCGAATACTTTCAATGTTAATCACCCTATATATATAACATATATAGTCGGCTATGCATTAAGACCGACTACCCATCATAAATTCCTATTTGACTATATACAATAGCTAATTAACACTAAGACCCCCTATACTTAGTAATACTTGCTAATATGGATACTAAAATATTAACAATTTCCACCTTAGTACCATATTAGCCTACTCCGATACGCAGTAGCTTCAACCAGCACTGGAACCTCGGATAGGGGTGTGCCTTCATCCACATAGTAGTAGCGATAACCGCTACTAACATTAGTTTAGCTCCTGACTCTATCGAGAGTCCCTTTAGCCAAATAGCCTCCTTTGCAGCCTCCGTAAGTGTCATATACGCCGCTTCAGTTGTTGACAAAGCCTCCATGTGCAGCATCAAAGCTTCCTGCACATCCTTGTATCATAAACCCGTACCTTGTGATTGATCTACCCATGACAGTGATCGATCTACCCATAGCGTAGTCAAAATCCACAAAAACCTGTACGTATGTCTGTAATCCACGATCAGACCTATCCAACATACCCACATCTACAGATGCTATGTCAGGTCTCGTGCAGACCATCTGATATTCCCGGCTTCCAACCGCATATGTATATGATCACTTACCATTCTTTTCCACATCACAGTCCCCTGATAGACTACCCTCCAATGACAGTATGGAGTGTCCCTCCAACAAAGTCTGTACCAACTTACCGTTGTGAAACCTGGACTGTGACCCCCTCAGAGTATTACCACTCTGATCCCTGATGATCTCCATACCAAGTATATTTCCTTTTGCTTCAACCAGCAAACCCTTGGTAACCAAGATCTCAGCCTTGCATCCGCAAGAAAATACCATACTATCCATATAGAGAAATAGATGTATGAACATACCTGGTGTATACTCCCAGTAATAGTTGTGTCTGTCGTCACTGCTTTTCCTGCAACCGTTGCTGAGCACACACACATCTGACCGAGTATCCATTTCTTCTTTCAATCCAGTCTTCCACTTGGAAATCACCTCACAAGCAACTGTATTATTGAAAGTCAATGACTCGTGTGCGTATATCTTCTCCACTGCAGCAACTGCAAAAGCAGCCTCATTACTGTTTTCTCTATACCTGTATAGTTCCCGTGCTGAGTGTTGCTCCCTATCACGTGCTGAATGATAGTCTATTAAATCCTGAGTTTGTACTTCCTGTGAACCAGCTACCTGACCGACATTCCCCTGAGGTTCCACCTCAAATGTATGATCCCCAAGCGGTTCCACCTTAAACTCAACTCCCTGCAACACCTGCACTGAACCCGTACCTACACCAAAACCAATGAAAGTTTTCTTGTATTCCCCACTTTCATTGAAATCCATATTCCTGTAAAGCACTCCCTTTGAAGTAACGTCATCTAACCTCCAAAGCTTATTACCCACTATACCTTCACGGTATCCCAGGAATATGCACTTGACCTTAACCGGTTCAAGCATCCCTTGCTTATTACTAGCAAGCCAACCAAAAAACCCTAACATATCTATAGGCGTCTTGAATCCAATCGCTGATGATGGTGACCTATTCATGAGATATGTAGACATGGTTGTATCCTCTACCCAAAAAACCTTGGACAGACCAGACTGAATCAGAAAACAATGTACCTTAGCCAAGAGTGTCATATTCGTCTTCACAACCAATCCAGTCTGCTGCTGTATCCTTGCAACACCCAAATGTTTGGCGACCCCACTCTTCATACATTGTTGTGTAGACCTCTGATTACAAGACACAAGAAAATTACCTTCCTGATCTTCCTTCCAGTCTGAGATTCTACTAACTGCTTCCACTCTTTGAACTTTCCAAATGCTTCGTGTTTGAACCTGAGAATATAAACCCATACCCTCCTGGAATAATCATCAACAATAGATAAGAAATACCTCTTACCTCCCAATGATTCCACCTGAGACGGACCCCATAAGTCTGAATGAACATAGTCTATCACTCCCTGAGTAGTGTGCCTTCCTACACCGAAACTGACTCGATGTGACTTTCCCAGAACACAATTCTCACAAAAATCGAGCTTACCTAGACTCTTCTTTCCAAACAGCTCCTGCTTTTCTAGCACCTGAAGTCCCGCCTCACTGATATGTCCCAGTCTTTTGTGCCAAACCTGCGCAAGACTGTCTTTTTCTTCAACACTAGCATTAAGCTCACTCGCCACTGCATGGCCATCCAAAGAGTATACGCAATTATCCCTTCGGGTTCCAGATAAAATAACCCTGGAACCATTAATCACCTTGATTTTGCCCGACTGCATTTTTACGGTATATCCCTCTTTTTCAAGAGTTCCCAGCGATATCAAGTTTCTTTTCAATTCAGGAATATACCTGACATTGTGTAACACAAAACTTGACCCATCTTTCATCTGTACTTGAACCTTACCCATCCTACGTACACGACATTCCCTGCCATCACCCAGCAGTACATTGCCACCGTCATACTCCTTAAAATCAAACAAGTAATCTCTCCTGTATGTCATATGGTATGAGCCCCCTGAATCCATGATCCAGTCTAATTACTTTTCAACACTCATAGCCATCATAACATCAGCATTGTCAAACCCATCAACTCCATAACCGGATACTTGATCTTTATTCCTGACAAAACCTTGAGATTTCTTGTGATTATACCTGGGACAACCCCTCTTCAAATGCTCCTCAGACCGACATATATAACACTTGAGTCTGCTGCTTCTTCCTTGTGACTTTGACCACGCACTACCTTTACCCTGCTGCATATCACTTTGATCAGACTTCCCCCTCACAAACAACCCTTCACCACCATCAACCTTTGCTCCCGTCATCTTCTGAAGTTCCCTAGAATGAAGTGTCGCGAGCACGTCTTCTAGCTTCAAAGTATCCCGACCATATAGCAAAGTATCCACGAAATTATCGTAAGACGATGGTAAAGATGTGAGTAATAATAATGCCTGATCCTCATCCGATATAGCAGCATCTATAGCCGCTAAGTCACCTACCAGCTTATGAAACTCATCAATATGTTCAGACCGACTCTTACCCGGATGCATGTGAAAAGTATATAGATTCTTCTTCAAGTACAAACGATTAGCTAAAGACTTTGTCATGTATAAAGTCTCTAACTTTTTCCAAATTCCCGCTGCAGTCATCTCCTTGGTGATCTCCCGTAAGACCCGATCACCCAAACACAAGATCCCTTTTGTGAATTTTCTTACACAAAAACCACAATCTAGCAAAGTTACTAGTGTGTGAAAAACTCTTGCTTGATCGATATAACCCTAAGAATAAACCTTCTTAGAAATCGATCAAAGCAAGAAACCCTTCAAAAACAACCCTTTCTTACTCAAATCAAACCATCCAACAAATCGAAAACCCTTGAATCAAGAAAGTACCTAACGATTTTTGAAGTAACCCTTGTCGTACTTTATTTTTGCAAAACAGATTTCTTGTAACCTAAGAAACCTTGCAACCTCGACAAGTCTTCGACTTTCTTTTCTCCAACCCTTTGTTTATTCAGATAACCTTGTGATATAAACCTCACAACACCACCGAATCAAACAAAATACCTTGTGCAATAAAAATACCATTCAAAGTACACTTTTTTTTTTAATAAACCGAATATTTTAAAGCCTTGGACCTTTTCCTTCCAAGAATAAATAACGATTAATCAAACACCCCTTGAAGTTATTACCTTGTTTTTCCAAAAACCAAAAAACAAGAACTAACCTGATGCGTCTTTCTTCTTCGTCAATACCGTGACGAAAACCTGAAACAACATCAGAACTTTTGTTGATCTTCAATAAACAATAACCTGAAAACCAACAACCCTTAAGCTTTCTTTAACCCGTGTCGGTAACCTCGACAACTCGAAAAACTTAAGAAACTTCCAAGTATTCTTTGTCGCAAGAACCTCGACAAACCGAACTTCAAAGAACCCTTTTAAATCGACTTCTGCTGCTCTTGTTATTATCCAAAACCAGAAACAATAATCTTCCTGTTCTTCTTGTTGATCGTTGGAAACCAGAAACAATACCTTGCTTCTTCTTCAACGAAAACCCGAACAGTCGAACCCTTCGATATCGATCCTAGACTTCCAAGAACCATCGACCTGGCTCTTGATACCACTTGTTGTAAAAACCTACAACAAACCTGGAAATCTAGAGAGCGGATTACCGATACTCGAAGACGAACACACACCAACAGTTTGTTATATCGACAAAAAAGTAAACCTTGCACAAGTTAACCCTTAACCAAACGTTTATTGATTAAGTACGAAAAGAATGAGTACAATGACCCTCCCCCCTCACCTCCTTATTGTAGAGATGAGGGGGGAAGAAAACCAACCCTAAAAGAGTTGAACCGGCTGTCACAAAGGAGAAACCGCGACCTGCGAATACTTTCAATGTTAATCACCCTATATATATAACATATATAGTCGGCTATGCATTAAGACCGACTACCCATCATAATTGACTAAATACAATAGCTAATTAACACTAAGACCCCCTATACTTAGTAATACTTGCTAATATGGATACTAAAATATTAACAGCAATTGTATTCTTAGATGTCCAAGCTTGTATCATTCAATGAAATTTCCTCATAAATATGGTACAAAATACTTATGCATTATAAATAAGCTATTATTTTTATGTGTGAAAGATTGTTCATAGTTCATACGTTCGATTTGAAATGAAGTTAAGGTCTTCCACACAGCCCACACCCCTTAGTTGTGTTTATTTAAAATCAGCTGCTTCTAACTAACACCCTAACATACATTTTTTTTTTCTATCATAAATGCCTTATTATTTTATCGATTGACAGATGTTATACGCGATGTATCCTTTTATAATATAATAATTAATAGTCTTATGTGAATACTCATATTAAACATTAACCGCCAGAAAACTCTCGATCCATATAGAAACAAAATAATTAATTTTGATCACAATAAAAAATCTGTCTAAGGTTTGATTAAACGTTGAGTTCCTTTTGAAAGTAAAGTTTTTCTTATTTAGTTTCTGAATGATGTAAAAAGAAAAATAGTGAAAGATTCTTAGTTCTTACCGGCCATTCTCAAAATAGATCAGAAAATACAAAATTAAATAAACACGTTCACCAGATTCTTTTGTGAGGATAAAAGTTTTCTTCAAATACGTATATTGTGAATAAAAGTTTTGTTCAGAAGATGAGCGAATTATAAGTAAGTAGGAACACAAACAAATTGTTTGTTACAAAGAGCAATACTGTTACTTGTTTGGTATGGATAACGTCATTTCGTGACGTCATGATATCGAATGCCATTCACTCACATGATTGACTATTTGAATTTTGAAGCCTATATAAACAAACCACAATACTAATCGGAATACCAACTTCTTACATATTTTAAATCTTCATATAAAAGAGAAATACTTCTTAGAGAAAAAAAGATACGTAGGTAAAAAGGAAAATGGGTTTCTTTGATAATTTAGTGAAGTCAGCAAGCGACGCAGCTGAGGCTGTGGCATGCGAAGCGGCGGAGGCAGTTGAGGCTGTGGCAAATGAAGCGGAAGAGGCTGCGGAGGCAGTCGCAAATGAGGCAGCAGATGCGGCAGAGGCAGTGGCAGATGAGGCGGCAGAGGCAGTGGAGGTGGCGGAGCGTGAGGTGGATGCAGTGGCAATTGAGTTGGAGGCAGTAGAAAGCGAGGCGGATGCACTTGCACTCGAGGTGGAGGCAGCTGCATGCAATGCGGTGGAGGTAGTAGAAAGCGAGGCGGAGGCACTTGCACTCGAGGTAGAGGCAGCTGCATCTGAGACGGGGGAGGCAATTGAAATTGAGGCAGAGGCAGTGGCACACGAGGTGGAGGCAGTGGCATCCGAGGTGGCAGACGCATTGGAAAGCAGGGCGGAGGCAGTCTCATGCGAGAGTTGATCGAGGGCAAAGCTTGTTTAAGTTTTTCACGATGTTGGAATGATGGAATCGTGCATCAGTTATCTTACTATTTGTGTTATAAGTTATATTATACATATTTTCTAATTCTCAACAATGGGTTTTAATCGACTTCATTATTCGGGCAACGGTTGAAGAGAAAAGCGTAAATCATATCTTTTCAATCTTTGTACCGGTCATACTCACGGATGCATTAAAACTTTCGACCGGCCTGTTTGTGTGATCTATTCTCATTTCTTTCATTTCATTGTTTCCTAATTACAACTTTTTTGTGATAAGAGTGTGCTCTGCAAATAAAATGTTCGATCTGTATGTATGATCGATTATTATGTCTTTTAATTTCTTTGCGTTCTTATTTAAAATTTTACAGTATATAATACGAGTGTTTCCTGCAACTGACGTTTTATTATCCATATTCGATCAGTTTTAATTAGCGTAAAAGGAGAAATAGAAGAACCATATTGACGTTTATAGATAACGTTATTAATCTAGTTTGTAAAAATACTGTCGAGGTTAATTTGGTGAAATATGATTTGATATCTAGATAAAAAGTTATTTAACAGTTCTAAACTAATTGTAAAGGTATAATCCAGAGAAAGTTAAAACATTAACATGCTACGTTTTTTGTAACGGACTAACGGCGATTGGATTAAAAACTAGCATAAAGCTAGCTAGAAGCAACTAATTAAAAGTGAGAAGCTAGAAACTATGTGCAATTGACATACTATGTATACAATGGATACGAAGTGTTCATATGTGGCAGTTTATTCTTCTTTTTGCATGGCAAAGAGCTAGAGAAATCAATATATCACGTATATAACATGCACATAGTGCTTAAAGATTCATGATTTATGACACGCAATTAATAAATCTGGTCGGACATTCGAATTTCTGAAACCTACACATGAAACTCACTGGCGTGTAAGTGGCCTGGTTCTGCACTTTTTTTTTTTTACTGTAATAAGGAGAATTTCATTAAAACCTATTAGGAATTTGGGAATTATACAGAAGTTGAGACAGATAGTTTCAGGATACTAGTATAAACTACTCGATTCATTGAATCGGCTCGTTATATGTTAACTAGCAGAGACCTAAATATGTAAATGACACATGTTTAACATTGTTCAATGACAGATAATTCTCTGGCTTTGTCGAGGAGACAATCATCTTGTTTCGATACTTCCAAAGCGTCAAGCAGGTGGATTGAATGGCAACGTCAAGCAGATAAACTGGTTCTGCACTTAAAGTGTCTACTACTCTTTTCTGTAAAAATTTGGATGTAATTTTAATCATATTTGGCTTCCTTCTATGTGCAACAAATACATAAGAGCAATAGGTGCAATGGCAAGCACAAATTACTCGTTCGGGCCCCACGGGGTGCTGTGTCACCATGACATATCTCCCTTTACAACCCTCCTTCCAATAACATACCACAACTTACTCATTTGGGCCCCACCATATATTAAAACACACACACAAACACCCCACTTGTCAGAAAACTTGGCTCGTCGTCTGCACGAGCAAGCTTGCTTCGGCGAGCCAGGGCATGCATGGCCGGTACAATGGCGAGGGACGAGCAGCAAACCACGTAGGCACGGCGAGGGACGAGTTTGATTGCACCGTTTGCTCTAAGCATTGCAACGTTCTTGTCTATTATTCTTAAAGCAATTTCTGCCTTAAAATGTCCCAAATAGTATTATACTATACGCTTTTGCCAAAAATATTGCATCATCAAGGCTATTGATGGATACATTTGTAATTCGCCACCATTTAAGCACATCCTTCCAAATTTGTACAGCAATCTTGCATGATACGAACTCTTGATCTTCCATTTCAATATCTTCATCACACAAAGGGCATCTAATGGAGTCTAAATCAATGCCTCTTCGGTCCAGATTATGACCAGTAGCCATTCTTCTATTCATGACCCTCCAAGTATTTATGTTGATCTTAGAGGGTATGGCATTATTTGAGAATTTATAGAATAGTGATTATAACATGGACATCTAGCTATGTGTGTGATCGATAAACGCATAAGTTGGTTCTTAATGCTCACAATAGCTATCACTTTAAGGAGTTACGTTGTAGTGCTCAGTGTCACAAAAGGTTGTGGATTGTTCAAGAGGTGGATATACAGTAAAGGATGGATGGTTGGGTATATGCCACTACCTATATTGTAAGGAGTGGCATTGTTGTGTTTCACTATAGGTTCTTAATCACACATTAGTTCAAGCTTAAGTCACAAGTCTAGGGAATTTTACGTCATTCTCAAGTTTTTCATATCTGGCTGTTTCCATACTTGGTCATTCACTATTAGCCATTGGAAGTGAAAAGAGGTTGATCTGAGGAGAATTGTAGAGAGAGTAGTTATCGACATCTTCTCACGAGGTATTCCTTATACAGTTACGGGCGTTTATGTTGCTTCCAGTTGATCTAGTTTATGGCATGTACACACATTTATGATGATTCCGAGAGATCGTCATCGTCCTGGAGGGAGAAATGTGTACATGGTGCTTTTATTGAAGAACTTGGAAGCATTCTATATGAGTTGTGATGTTGATATTACACTCCCCAAACAAACCCGTGAAGAATTTACAGATTATCAGTTTATGATCCATTTTCCGCTGTGCATGACAAGACAAGAGACGAAAGACAATTTGGGCAGAATTCAGAGGCACTTATTCTACAAGTATCAAGGTTATATCAAACGGGTTGTCAATTTGGGAGGGAGCATGTAAAATAAAAGGGCTTACTAATTGGGAGGGAGTAAAAACCCAATTAGATTAGTAAGTGGTTCGTCTGCAAGTAAAAAAAGATTGTTAGGGATATTTATGAAGATAAAGAGCTATGAAGTCTTCCTCAGCATTGCTGCGCTTACTTTGATTGTTGTATTTTACTTGTAGGGATCATTGTAACCATTCACGTGTGACGCCATCTTGGAGGGGGATTGTTAGCTTTTCTATTTTGTGAATCTGGCGTCTTACACGTGAATTGGACTATAAACGTAGCTAGCTAGACACGTAGGGGCTATAGTTGTAAATGTGTAATAGTTATGTTATGTTTGGCCTATAAATACCCCTCAAGTCTCCACTTGAGGGTGTGAGTGTGTAACCATTTTTCATTAATAATACATCTTTTGTTTTCACCTCATCATCTCTTTACTTTCTCTCTCTAGAAACTATCATGGATTTCATATACTTTGATCAACCTAGACCTCCCGAACCACATAAATAATCAATCTTTTTGGTCCTACACTTTTAATATGTCTCTTTTATTGAAATGGAGATGGCGTCTTTTCCAAAACCCGAATGCTTTATTGGTTCACGTGGTTAAGGCTATTCATGGCGACGAAACATGTATTGATCTTACTGGTTGCAATACTAATGGGGTTTGGGGTGGTATTGTTGGTTCGATAAATCACTTATACTCAAGTGGTATTGTTCCTCTAAACTCCAGTAGATTCAAGGTTGCTGATGGCTCCTCCGTTCGTTTTTGGAAGACACCTGGTTAGGCGACACACCCCTCGACATTAGATATACCATATTGTATCAACTGGATAATAATAAAGATTGCTCGATTCAACATCGCGTTGCTAATGGTTCTTGGACTTGGGATTGGAGTAGGTCGGTTAACGCGTGTAGAACAAAAGCTGAGTTCGATGATCTTTTTTTTGATATTGCTAGTATAGAGTTTGATAATCTTGGTGTTTCTGATTCTTGCATTTGGAGTCTTTCCCATGAAGACTCTTTTTCGGTGAATGCGGTTAGGAAGCACATAGATGAGCTCACTCTCTCTACCTTATCACCTAGCACTCGGTGGTGTAAGGCTATTCCTGGAAAGGTGAATATCTTTATGTGGCTGATGTTTTTAAATCGGCTTCCAATTCGGTTAAACTTTTCTTTCAAAGGTTTAGAAGTTGACTTAATTACATGCCCGGTTTGCAACGTTTCTGTGGAATGATTGGTTGCAATCGCCTTTGTAATTTTATAACGCCTTGCTAGTTCTTTTTAATAATATATCGCCGTTCAAAAAGAAAAAATAGGAAAGCTAAGCTATCAACAAATAAACAATTTAGTTAGTGTGCATAGCACATGCCAGCTGAATGTGAATAGGCACCTCAATATATCAAAATAATTTAATTAAGAGTAAATTACAAAGATGGTCCCTGTGGTTTGGGTTGACAAACACTCTTGGTCCTTTGACTTTTTTTTTTGCACATGTAGTCCCCAACTTTGAAACCCTTAACACTCATAGTCCCTTGACCAAACAGACGTCAAGTTTGACCGTTAAAGCCACTCATGTGACTTATACATGAGGGCAAAATAGTCTTTTAATGTCTAACCACATGGACCATATGTGTAAACCACCACCATCTCCGGTCACACCACCTCCGATCTATGCTCTGTTCCAACCTTTTGGACCATGCTCTTTTCCATAAAGCAAATAAGCAAAACACAATAAACATCATATAAGCAATTTGGTCAAAAGTACTTATTTCACTCCCAAATAATCAAATAAGCAGTTTCCATAACACCTCCAAATCAGCTCATCTACTGCAAAACACTATAAGGAGATAACCAAACATACCTGAAATGATAATGCCTAATCCCATGCTTCACACCGCTTTTAAACTCACCAAAATACTTACTACCATCTGCACAAGTATGCACCCCAACACCATGACATTAATTGCCCCTTAAACCACTCACCAGCAAACATATCACCAACATAAAACCTATAAACACCATAACCATGCCTTAACCCCTGCCTATACTGCCCTCTATATCTACTCCCTTTCACCCATGTTTCGACACCATAATCATCATACTTTTGATCAACCCAATCACCTTCATATCTACCATTCAAATTATAATAATAAACACGACTTCCTGAACACTTTCCTTTATAAAACTCACATTCATAAACATCACCATTACTATAAACTTTAACTAATAACCCATTAACACTACTATCTTCTAATCTCTTTTTTGACCCAATTGACCACACTACTGGTTCACCAACCTTTTGGATCATGCTCTTTTCCAATAACAGATTTTATCAAATGGGTCAAAATGTCAATGTAAAAAACGGATGAAATAAATTCGAAGTCCACAATTTTTTAGTACAACAAAAAACAACGATCCCATCTCCAAACTAACAAGACTCGAAACAGAAACATAACAACACAAGACCTCAGATTCGTTCAAAGATCTTTAAAGATCTTAAGTGATTGAACAAAAACCCATCATAGATCTTGAACAAGAAACGAAAACAAATGCAAATACCTTACCCGAGACCTTGTTTAAAGATCTTGAAGCCTTTTAATAAGAAAGAAACCAAAAGAGGTTTAGTGTTTTATTGATTGTGAGATTCGGCCTTGGAAGAAACTGTGTTTCGATTGAGATTTAAAGAAAAAAGAGGAGATATGTTGGTGTCTGTGATTTCAATAAGGAAAAGATGTTTTTGTTAGCGTGGGTGAGTGGGTGAGTGTGTGATTGGTGGGGTGGTGGAGGGTGGGGATACGGTGGTTTTGGTAGGGTTTAGTGGTGGTTAAAGTGGGTGGGGTGGAGGAAGCCATGGTGGCCGGAGATAGGGTTTGGTGATGATGGTGATGATGATATCAAGAAGATTACACACAGTGAGTGTGTTTTAGTGTGTGTTTGTGTTATCTAGTACACAATAATAAGCTGAAGAAGAATGAGGGTGGTTTTCACATATGGTCCCTGTGGTTAGACATTAAAATGACCATAATACCCTCATGTGCAAGTCACATGAGTGGCTTTAACGGTCAAACTTGACGTCTGTTTGGTCAAGGGACTATGAGTGTTAAGGATTTCAGAGTTGGAGACTATATATGCAAAAAAAAAGTCAAGGGACCAAGAGTGTTAGTCAACCCAAACCACAAGAACCATCTTTGTAATTTATTCTTTAATTAAATAACAATAATTGACAGATTCAAGTGTATATATCCCAAACATTGGTTTTTATGTCAACAATGAGGTTAATGGTTATATTAACATACACGTTGAAAGATGCATTATATTATCTTTGATTATTTATTATAGTATAACAAAACCAAATTTCCTTATAAAAATTCGATTTTTCTGAATATTTGAAGTTGAAATTTTGATTACAAGATGCAATTTGTGACTTAAAGTGCTAACATGTTAAAATTTAATTCCAAAATACCTTTAGCGTCACTATAAAATTTGAAAGGAGCTAAGATGATTTACACCTCTCGTTAACCATTTGGCGTCACCTATAAAATGGATTTTATGGGACTCCCATCGATAAATCTTCTTGGTTCGCGAGGCCACTTGATTTATACATGTTTCTTTGCACAACATCTCTGTACTTTTTCTCATCTTATGTCGTTTTATTAAAATTGTGATACTTAGAATAGAATAATTTGAGATTTCAGATTCGGGGGAAGAAAATGGTTAGAAATTCTAGGGATATAATATATAATCAAAACACATGTCGAATATCAAGTCAGGATTGATCCAAGCCAAGATACAAAGACTAATGACTGGAAATTAATTAAGCTGTGAAACACCCACGTCCTCTTTTGTGTCACACTCGGCTTGTTTGAGTGAATAAATGCAAGACAAATCATGTGCCGGATGGGTGGCCTCATACCGTCATGAGCGTCACAAAAATGCCAGACATGTCGTGCACCCTCGCTTCACCTATAAATTGACCTCTCCTTTAAACACCAATTTGAAGAACAAAAACCTCAAGAATTCAACACAAGAGTTTGGGATAGTGCTATCATCCTAGAATGTTGGTTATCTGGGAGATTCCATAATTTGCAACTCTTGATAAAGTCGTGGATGATTGAATCGACAGCCCAACAAATCAAATGGCTTGTGTTCTGACAATACTAATTGATGATACTTGTTAGAATTTGGGTATACGTGTAAATGGTAATAATCAAAACAATATATAGAAAGTTGTTATGTATGTTATGTTTGGAAGAGATCAATTTTGTCATTTAAAACACCACTAAAAGTTAGTTAAATTCGGCTAAAATTGGTTGGTGAAAAGAGTCACAGCTGTTTGGAAAAGCTGTGTCTTTTGGTGGAAAAATCGGTTGGAGGACAAAACGAGTAATACCCGAATCCCAAACACGGGGCGCTACCCCTTGACCCTGCAAGGTGGAACAACACTCTTGACACCGCACTTAGTTGCAGTGGCATCAAGCTAGCTAGAACGAGTGTGCACACCGAACTTCCTGATTCGACTAAAAACTAAACCTGACTAAACCTTTGATATCAAGTAAATCACAATTACACAAAATATAAGTGATGACACTAAAGTCACAACAATACCTTTGCTATGTGAAAAGTTCTTTAACCAAATGGCTGTTCATGTATCACTCAGATATGTGAGATTGATTTATCGTGCTTTATCTAAAATAATTTTATTTTCATGATTTCACTTTTTCTTTTCAACATAAACATTACCAATGATATTAGTAAGAAAAGAAAGATGGCAAAATTATACGTATAAAGCTAATAAAGCTTCACCATATATCATTTTAATAGAGTTTCTGTAAATGTGGTAACAAAAGTTCAAAAAATGCATTGAGAAAGATGGTTTATACATTCTGAAATGCATTATAAAAACCTGTACAATCTAATACCCTAAAATACATTTATTTCCCATAAAAAATGAATGAGTTATTATTTTATGTGTGAAAGATTGCGTTCCTACATACAGGATGCGATTTTTCCTAACCCTTTTGCTGTATTATTTGCTTTTTTAAGCTAAGGAGTCTTTCAAATAGTTACACCCTAATATATATATATATATATATATATATATATATATATATATATATATATAATGAGACTTTCTTGCGAGAACCATTTTATCTGCGAGAACTGAGAGAACCACCAAAAACATACATGCACGCCTTCAATAATTGTATTTTTGCACATATGTTCTAAAAACAACATATATGTTTTTAAAAAAACATAGTTGTTCTAAAGAATTTGATAAGAAATTGGAAATACAACAATCTAAATCTTCGCCTTGCAAAAAAATAAAAAAGCAATCTGAATCTTTAAATAAAGCAATTTAAAACATTGTATATCCACTGAAAGTCAGAAAAACAATTTGGGCAAATTTCAACCCGTTTAACTAATTTGACCCATTCCCTATCCCTTTTTAGTCTATCTTTATATTTGACCTATATGACATTAAAAATAACTAAACTTGAACCATTATGCCCATTCATAATTGGATCAAAACAGTTATGTATCAAAACACCCATGTTTCAAAACACCAACTTCATACTTGAAACATTAATGTTCAATATCTACCAAACACTATAAACATTTACGTATCAAAACACTTATGTATCAAACCAGCAATGATATATTCACCACACTTATGTATCTACACATGAAAAACAGCCATGTTCAATGTAAAAAACAAGTATCTTTGCAAAACATATATGTTTTATAATCCAAACACAAAACATAAATGTTTTTTTATACTTACTCATATACCAGTTGCATCACTAAAACACTCATATACCAATTTTCACCCATTTACTCCAATCAATAGTCCGTATGTAATTCAATAACAGTTGTTCAATACAAGTTTTTAAATGAAACCTCATAACAGTTGCTACAAGAGGACCACTATAAATAATAATTTCACATTCGTAAATACTAACCGCAAGAGTAACAAACCACGAGTGTTAATCAATCCCTTTAACATATCGAATCAAAGAACAAAATAAATAAAACAATTTAAAAAGTAACAACAGATTTACCGGCAAGAAAAGCAACTTCAGTGGCGGTGGCGACGGCGGAACATATTCCGGCAACGGTGGATACCGGCGGCAGATTTTTCGGCAACACAAGCAGATCTGAAAAAAACGATTAACAATATTTAAATTCTGAAAAAGTTCAATAAACTCAGATCTAAAAAAAAAATTGATAAATCTAAAAAAAAAAAAATAAAAAAGTGAAAAGAAGAAAGTAAAAATACCAATAACTTTCCAAGGAGAACCATCGACCTCAAGGTTGGAGCCGACTTTAATGTCATTACTTGAAAACGCATATATCCTAATCCCCCTGCTTAATTAACCATGGAGTATTAATTAATTATTTAAGAAAATAACATATATATAAATATAAAAAAGAAAGAATGGAGTACATGGAAATAAACAAGGGGGACAGCGTTGGGGGTAGTTGGAAGAAAGGTCTATTTCTTTGAATTTGAATAATATTGCTACGACAATGAGAAAGATCAAGGATTTAATACCGCTGCTGTTTAGAGAGAGGTGGGAGAAGGAAAAAAAATGGAGAGGCAGTTTGTGAGAGAAGAGTGTTAATTAGGTCAATTAATTATCCCCTAAATTTAGGACGGTTTTCAAAAGTGTTAGACATAAAATTCCTATATTGCCCTTCCAGCCAAAAAGGAAAATATTTGTACTTTTAATTAATTACATTAATGGCACAATCAATTATAGCCATTGATCAAACTCATCTAACGGTGTAAAGTGAGTTCTCGCAGTTCCCGCACTTAACAGGGTTCTGAAAATAAAGTTACACTATATATATATATATATATATATATATATATTATTTTTTTTTTACTAGACCATCATCTTTCTTTTTCATCGACTGACAGATGTTATAAGCAATGTAAAAAAATAAATAACTAAGAAAGATAATATATAATTAATCTTTTGTACAATACATAACTATTGAACAAAAAATATTTGATATATACTATTACATTGATACATATAATAAATAACATAATTAATAATTTCGATCCAAATAAAATATTATATTCTAACGTTATTAATATTAGATTTATAGTTGATTCACTTGTATTAATCATCAAATCAATATACCAATGGAAAGTCAGTTGGATCAAGACATGTCCTTAAGCTACTAATGATCCTAATTATGTGTCGTAAAAATCTTACTAAATTAACAATCAGTTGGAAAGATCAATACCTCGACTCTGCATTCTTTAAAATCGTTATACAATCACAATCGTTATTGAAGACAATATGATTGCAACTTTGATACGAACAATCCCAAGATGCTAAACATATGAAAAAGTTTGTGACTAATTATAATTTTAAAATGTGTGAGATATATTGTAAGTTCAATTCCTAATAGATGCAAAGAACTCTAAAGTTGGCATGCTAACTTTCTAAAAAGGGAAAACTTTATCCAGTTTGACTCTGTGTGTCGATAGATTCAAACACAATAAATTAATCGGTTAAAAGGTGACAAACCATGGTTAAAAAAACATGCATGGTTAGCAAAGAGATAAAAGGGTAAACTAAAAGAAAAAAAAAGAACCAACACACGTGTCATCAAAAGAAAAGCTAAGTGTATTTTTGTCATGCACATTATAGTAAAACCTAGAATTGCTTCAAAGATTTTTTTGGGTAAAAAGTTTTTTGGGTAAATGTATTACTCAAAAAAAAATGTTTAAGTACAACGGATGTGGGTACATCCCACAATTCAGCCCGTTACATAGGCGATAAGACTTGCATAAAAAAATATATATATATATATAGGGAGACTTTCTTGCGAGAACCATCTTATCTGCGAGAACTGACAGAACCACCAAAAACATACATGCACGCCTTTTAAAATAAAATAAAAATACATTCAAATCATCAATAATCGTAAGTATCCACCTATGTTCTTCAATATCATCATGAACTCATCCTCTTTTTTCACAAAAACCTTACACACGGCCGCAATATTGTCATTGCACGCCTTATAAGAACATACATGCACACCTTCAAAGAAAAATTTTGTATTTCCAATTTCTTATCAAATTCTTTAAAACAACCATGTTTTTTTAAAAACATATATGTTGTTTTTAGAACATATGTGCAAAAATACAATTATTGAAGGCGTGCATGTATGTTTTTGGTGGTTCTGTCAGTTCTCGCACATAAGATGGTTCTCGCAAGAAAGTCTCACTTTATATATATATATATATAATATATATATATATATATATATATATAACGTGAAAACAACTATAACTAGATTACAATTGACTCGACATAACATAAAAGTTAATCTACTGCTTCATCCTACCGCAAACCTTGATATCCCAAACATCACAGAAAGCCTGCTGGTCATGAGAGATACCCTGATCCTCGTACAAGTCATCATCATATGGATCATAGTCAGCACCCACTGTTTCCTTCCATTTCTCATACAAACTCTTTGTACCGTATCCACTTCCACTTCCTAATGCTATAAAATTATTAGTTTCATTATCCACTTTCTCCACCTCACCTTCGCTATCATCACCAGTTTTCACGACTTCTAGCACGTTGGACGCACTAGTTACCTTACCAGTAGCTTTTTTCTCCTAAATAATAGCGCCACTCTCCCAATTAATTTGTTTCAAACTAGGCGCACTACCATTTTCTGTATACTCAGAATTCGGTTTGTCATCAAACCCACCAGCCTTTCTACTTGTACCAGTAGTATTACTATTAGTTCCAGTAACATTTTCAGCCTCATTGCACTACTCAAATACCGTGTCAAGCTCATTAGATAAGATGTCATATTTATCTGACGTACTAACCACAGTTTTAGAGGATGAAACAATATTTTTCTTACCATCTTGTGATATATTCGACCCAACTGTACCTTTTCCTCCCTTAGAACTTAGAGGATTTAGAAGAACTAGTATTAGCTTTTGGTTGATATCGAAATTTTGCACCAACACTTTGACTAGTCTTCGAGCCTGTTTCTGCACTATTGTTATTTCCCTTTAAACGTTTAATAACAACCGTCTGAAATCCATCACATGACAACTCAACAACTAGGGAAGAAACGACAACATTTTTTGGACATTGGTCAATAGTATGACCAAATATATTACATGAACTACATCGTGGTGGCTTCCACTCATACTCTACTTGAACAGTTTCTTTCATAAACCCTAACCCATCAGGTAACGATATGGCAATTATCAAGCTATATTTTAGCTCATCTTCAGCTAGGACCTTAATCAAAGAATGAGCAAAACTACTCCTACCCCATGATTCTACACACATGGTGCTTGTATGCGCGTCAAGTGTTACACCCCGTGCCCGCTTGGACAAAAAACTTTGTCTTTCACGCACAAACAACTTCACTTTAATGAACACTCTATTACTCTTTTGAACATTAACAAAAATCTATAAACTTTCAGACCTTGGAACTATTTTTAAATGAAAATGGACTCAGTTACCTTCGAAACGCTGGGTGGCATGACGGACGACGACTTACGGTTTAAAAGATATGATTTTTCAAAAATCGACGAAATATGAAAATACCTCCCAACCGCCGGTTGGGGACTTATTTCTGAACAGAAAGTTCCAACCGCCGGCTGGAGGGCTGCAGGCCCTTTTTCTTGCATTTTGACCCGTTTTCACGTCATGCGACTCATACTTCATCCGTATTACATCAAACTTTCCAGAAATCAATATACTAACATAATAAAATGTTTCCATATTCATTTGACCCATTACAACCCAAAATGGGTATAAATACCCGTTATGCCAAACACCCCCTTTAACTTTGCCAAAACGCTTAAACATACATTTATCATACTATTTGACTACCAATTCATTACACCAACCTTGACACACGTTTTGACACTTTGACTACACGTTATAAACCACTAAATGACACTCGGGGGTACCATCTTGAATGAGCTCGGTATTCTACCTAGCTCCTACACATATCAAACCTTCTAATCATGCACTTCCTTCACTAAGCCATAATCCAACCATTACCTCCTTAGCACATAACCTACAAAACATTAAACACTTAAACCGTAAGTAAGAATGCTCAGTAAGTAAAGCGGGTATAACACAACATCATAATTCATTCCCACATTACACATTATAACAACCATTAATCCAATACAACATTAACCATAAACACATACCTTAACCACTTAAAGCCATAACCTTCTTTTTTCCTTAATCAACTCTTGTCTATCACATAACTAGCCTTATACTTACTTCTTTATACACACAATTATCCAAACCATACATTAACCTTAACATAACAATCCACATAACATATAATGCATAGAATTCATTATAACTTTACATTATAACCGGTTAACTAACCTTGAATCCAAGCTAAGACTATCATCATCATTCATCATCATTCATCATCCTTATCACCATTATCATCAATCATCATCATCATCATCATCATCATCAATCATCATCATCATCATCATCATCATCATCATCAATCATCATCATCATCATCATTCATCTTTACCATTAAATCAAGGCCTAAAATCACATTTAAGCAATACCATAAATAAGGGTTTACATAACCCATTTAAACTTACCCCTCTTCCATTAGAGATCATCATATGATCATACTTTGATCATATGATGACTTCCCACTTTAGTCACAAACTTTAACCTCATATAATCAAGATAGGAGATTACTTACTTGGGAAAGTGATAGCATCAAAGAAAAGTGGCGGTCATTCTAGTCATAGAAACCTTGTAAACGTGTTATAGAAAATATAGTAGAATAGTCAAAGGGCTTGTTGATTGGATTAATCTAATAGGTTAGTATTTATATATAAGTTAGTCTCTTTTGTAAAGTCCAATCCAAGCCCATAACCAAGCCCTTTATGGCGACTCTTTCCAAGTATAAAAACATACCAAAGCCTCATTTGAGGGGTGTGATTGTGTGTGTTTTTATATATGAAATTCTCTCTTCATCTCTCTACTTTCTCTCTCTAGCTTGACACATACATACTTCTCTCAAGTCACCATACGTGCTTAATATTGTGTGATAACGTTGATAGATCTAAGGTCCTACTGGTGGTATCAATCGTCTAACAATGATTTAGGAGTGTTTGTGTTTCATTTTTTTGTTAAAGTTTTGCAAAAGTTGCGTTTTTCTTTATAAAAACGTTAGCTTTTCTTCCAAAAGCTTTGATTTTTACGTTTTCTAGGTTAAAGTTGTTGTCTTTCTTATAGTTCTACTACTTATTAGTGAGTTTTGGCAAAAAATTCACATCAAAAACATCAAAAAACTTGTTTCGTATTGATCTAGAAAGTTTTGGCTACTTATCGAATTTCTTCAAATTTGGTTATAAACATTAAAGGTCTCAACTTTATTGTTATTTAAGTGTTTTTGAAGGTTTTGGTCGATAGAAACTGTTTAGAAGTTTGTTTTTAGTCGTAATATTGAACCATAAAAAATCAGTTCGTCCATCGGAATTGCATTTTTAAGGGTTTATCGGAATTGCATTTTTAAGGTTCATCGGAATTGGATTCATCGAAATTGGGTTCATAGGAATTGCAGCTTAAGGGCTCATCACAATTGGTTATCGAAATTAATCAAGGACAAGTTTACTTCACGATCCAACGATTACTCAGTATTCCCTTGCTTGTATACGTTTGTGGAATACTTCGACTAAGGAAAAATCTTCTAATTTGTACAAATTAGATAGATATTATCGCAATTGCCTAAGGGTTCATCGAAATTGCATTGTTCATCGAAATTGCATTTTTCATCGAAATTGCATTTTTCATCGGAATTGCATTTTTCATCGAAATTGCATTTTTCATCGAAATTGCAGTTTTCATCGAAATTGGACCAAAGTCATTGGAATTAAATCTAAGTCATCGGAATTGGACTAAAGTCATCGAAATTGAACCAAAGCCATCAGAATTGGACCAAAGTCATCGGAATTGAACCAAAGTCATCGGAATTGGACCAAATTCATCGGAATTGAATCAAAGTCATCGGAATTGAACCTTCAAAGTTGACTTTTGTTTGACTTTTTACGACAAAACTTCAAACGGCTATAACTTTTGAACCGTAACTCCGTTTTCAGCGAAGCACCTGTCAAAACGACCGGAACAGCTTCAATATTGTGTGGTTACCCCACTATGTCGGGTAACGAAAATTTTCAAGCCTGAAATCGCTCTAGAAAGAAGTTATCGACGATTTTAAGTTTTAAGACAAAATTTTCACTACAACAGCTAAACTTAACTTTCACCAAACACAACTCCTACATCGTTGAACCGATCCAAGATCAACTTTATCATACATACCTTCATCAATGGAAACTCAGTAAGACATTCATGCAGCCGGTGCGAAAAACCGTCCTCCTATGCTTGAAAAAGGTGGGTATCTTCCATGGACAAGCCGCATGCTTCGTTACATCAAAACCAAGCCTGATGGTAAACTCCTGCTCCAATATATTAAGAATGGACCCTTCAAGCCTCGACAAATTCAAGACCCTGGAGATCCAAATGGAACACCTCCTGTTCTACCATTCTTTCGTGAACAAACAGAAGCAGAATACACAAAAGAAGACAAGAAGCAGATCGACGCTGATGATATGGCAATGCACTTAATCAAACTAGGATTACCACGAGAGATATTTGCTGCTGTCGATAGCTGTGAAACTGCCTATGACATGTGGGAACGAGTTAGAAGGCTATGTCATGGAACAGAAATTGGGAAACAAGATGTAGAAAACAAGCTACTAACTGAATGGGAGAAGTTTACATCCACTCCTGGAGAATCCATTGAATCCTACTATACCAGGTTTTGCACTTTAATGAATGAGCTAATCAAAAACAGGTTGACACCAAGACCAATCACGAGCAACATCAAGTTCATAAACAATCTTCAAGAAGAATGGGGACGATATGTCACTATTGTCAACCAAACCAAGGATCTACATCAGGTGAATTATGATCAGCTTTACGATTTTCTGAAGCAAAACCAAGCTGAGGCTAATGAAGTTAGGAAAGAAAGATTGGCAAAGAATCATGATCCTCTTGCATTCATTGCTCAAACACCAACATCTTTACCAGTGAACACACAACATCAACCATCATCATCTTCCACTCACAACTACATGCAACAACAATACATTCCACAACAACAAACTACTGTAATCCCACAACAACAATTCTACCCACAACAACAACATGTTATTCTACAACAACAATATCCACAATTCTAAGAACCAGAGTTCACTGACAATGATGAGTCTACTGCTGCTTTGACACAAGCATTTGTTTATTTGACAAAGGCATTCCAAGGACGCTATTCTACACCAACCAACAACAACCAAAGAATTTCATCGAATACTCGTAATAGGGAGATTGCACAGCCGAGTTTCAATATGGGTCAAGGAGGACAAATGGTTGAAGTTATTGGGAATCAGCAGGGATATGCTACTAGATTTCAGATGGGTAATCAGAATATGCAGAATGCAAGGCAGTATGCAGAAAATCAGTTGGGTCAGTATGCAGGGAATCAGATGGGTCAATTTGTTGGAAATCAGAGGGGTCAGAATGTTGGAAATCAGACAGTGGGTAATCAGATTGAGAATGTTGCAGCTCTAGTTACTGGGAATTATGGAAATATGAATCAGGGAAATCCGATAAAGTGTTTCAACTGTCAGGGTGTAGGTCATATGGCAAGGAACTGTCCTACTAAGCCGAAAAAGAAAGATCCAGCTTATCTGTAGAAAGCATTGCTGTTGGCACAGAAGGAAGAAGCAGGGTTTCAGTTGAATGCTGAGGAAAATGACTTTATGGCTCTCATGGATGACATGGAAGACCGAGAGGACATCGATGCAAACTGCATATTTATGGCAAATCTTCAGAAGGCTAAGTACGACACGGATTCTGACACACCTCCTGTTTATGACACCAATTCAGTATCTGAGGTACCATTATTCAATACATGCCACAATAATGATATATTTGATATGTCTCCTTTTGAGGAACAACATTCTGAGACTCCAGCACCCACTTATGATACATACTTGGACACGTCGAGTAGTAGCAATATTGATTTGGCAACTCCAGATATGAATCATCGTGGAGGCTTAGTTTCACAGCATGCTGAGCATGATGAGGAAACGCACGCTCTCTTTGAATCATTATTGAATAATTGTAGCATTGAAATTGAGAAAGTAAAAAAGGTCAATCGCGATGTTAAGGCCGTGAATGAGAAAATGACCGCTGAGCTTGAGAGGTATAAGGAAAACGAAAAAGCTTTTGAGTTTCATAAAAAATGACAGTCAGACTTAGAAACTGGTTATCAAAATTCCGTTTCAAGGGAAAAACAATTACAAATCAAGTTTGACACACTTGATGTTAATTCACACATGAAAATAAATCCTTAAACACGGAAATTTCTGATTTGAAAAACCTACTTTCTAAACAAAAATCAACTTGTTTTGATTTTGAATAAGAAAAGAAACAGTTGAAAGCAGATTTTTCAAAACGAGAAAATGATCTTCTTGATGAAATCATTGAGAAACAAGAAACAATCAAAAAGTTGGAAGATTTGCTTGTGAAAACGGGTCATTCAAGTCAAACCATTCATATGCTTATTAAAGATCCAAATCCGTTTTTACATACAATGAAGAAAATGGCTATCGGTTGTGAAATCCTTATACTCTCAAGAAAGCTCAGAAAGAACAGAATGTTTTGTACAATGGAAATATAATATATGCTAAACATGATCCTCCTACTGTTCGGGATACTGACGAAATGATTGAGCTTGTTGAAGAGAGTCGAATTAAAATGAAACAAAAGAACCCAGAGATAAAACCAATTGATTACAATAAACTTAACAAACTTTCTGGAATTCCTTTTGTTCCACAAAGACAAACACCAAAGTTTTCCAAAAAACCAGTTGTTACGACACCAGTTGCAAAACAAAAAGTTGTTTCTAAAATTCTTTCAAACTTGGAGCAAATGTCCTCAAACAATCCTTTTAACACAAGTGCTACTAGAGGATTTTTAGATGATGTTAAAACGAGAATTGAAACACTTCAAAAAATTGTTGCATCCAAAACTACTATCAGTGTTAACAACTGGCATTCAAGCTTTCATGCAGAAATGAAAAAGGTGTTTGAAACATAAATTACTACTCCACTGAATAACATCCATGCGAGAGTAATTCATTTTGAACAAGCATTTTTGAAAGAAACAACCGACTTTGTCAAGGACCACAAATCCCTGGTGAAGGAAGCTAATGAAAATATTGAAATCATCAAAGTTTTGGAAAACCTAAATGACTGTCTCTTCGAAGCAGTTATGTCGACCGATATTATGTCCATCATTTTACAAACATATTCTGTTAAAGACGATGAAAGACTGCGAGTCGAGACCTCTGCAATTGTTTCAAAATATGAAAATGCTCTTATTAAACTTGAAAAAGAAAACGTGTCATATTTTAAACAACTTGATCGAAAAACCGAGGAATGCAAGTATGACAAACTGTCGTATGAGCGTGCCTACAAGGACATAAAAGAGCAAAATGATCTCTTAAGGGCTCAGCTGGAAAGTCAAAATGGGAAGGGAGTGGATACTAAGTTTGTAAAACCATCAACTTCACACAAACCAAATACTTCAAAACCGGTTGTTAAACCAAAAATGTCGATTTCTCAATTTGTTCCAAAAGTCGATGTGAAAAATGATTTAACAAAACCAGTCACTCCAACACCCTTGCCCAAGCAAAATGAAAAAGAAAATATTGTTGATAAAGGAAAAGCGGTTGTCAAAACACCAAAAGTGATAGCACCTGGCCTTTATAGGATTAGTCCCACTATTGCGTCTGCCTCCACATCTAAAACATATGGGACAAACGACAAGAGCGTAAAAGATAATCCAAAAGAGTCTAGGAATGCTAAAACAACTTCTAAGGACAACAATATAAATCCTAATGCGTGTGTCTTACCTTCTACAGGATTAGAAAGCACCTCTAGGAGCAGCAGACTACAGCCTAGGAGCAATACAAGGAACAATAGAGTCTCGCCTGTCTCTAAGAGTAGATGCCAGAATAAAGTTGAAGAAGTAGAAGAACACCCTAGGAAGTTATCGCTTTGTAATAAGAGACATATGTCATCTAAATGTAATGTCAAAAGTACTGTTTCTAATACATGTAATGACTCTGTTTGTTTAATGTGCAAGAAATGTTTATCTAATGATGTTTGTGATGATTATCTTTCTAAAAATGTGAATGTTACGCCTGAACAGAAGAACATTCCAAAAGGAACTAGTGCTTGATCTAGATCTATAGAAAGACTAATTGCATGATTTAGGTCAACCACTAGTAGTCAAATGCCTAGGAACTATCTTAAGTATTGTGTATGGAAACCAACGGGTAGAGAATTCATACTCCAGAATGGAAAATTGAAAGCTGTTCAAATTAAAAAGTAGAAACCTTCTATGAGTGTGATCCTGATTTTACCCCTAACCCCATGGAACCAAATTTTAAACGGTTTTCAAATACAAACTCTTCTGTTCGTCGCAGGTTATCGAAATATGTCTTTGGATCGTCGACTCGGGTTGCTCCAAGCATATGACCGGGAATCTGAAGCTGCTGATCAATTTCTTCTGGAAATTCATAGGAACTGTATGCTTTGGAAATGATCATGTAGCAGCTATTCTGGGTTATGGAGATCTTCAATTTGAGAATTATTTAATCACTCGAGTTTACCATGTCGAAGGGTTGGGACACGAATTGTTTTTAGTTGGGCAGTTTTGTGATGCAGATTTAGAGGTTGCATTTACGAGAAACACGTGGTTTGTTAGAAATTTGGTTGGAGATGATCTCTTAACTGGGAATCGTGGCACCAACCTATATGCTATCGACATCAACCAAATGACCTCTTCATCACCAATTTATCTGATGACAAGAGCATGCGGAACAAAGTCCTGGCTGTGGCATAGAAGATTATCCTATCTCAATTTCGACACCATTAACAAATTAGCCAAAGACAACATCGTCAACGGACTTCCTAAGTTCAAATACACCAAGGATCACTTATGTCCATCATGCGAACAAGGAAAAAGCAAAAGGGCATCATATAAACCTAAAACCGTACCTAGTTCGGAAGCAAAGTTACATATGTTGCACATGGACTTATGTGGCCCAATGAGAGTTGAAAGCATAAGTGGGAAGAAGTATTTTCTTGTTATCGTCGATGACTATTCAAGATATACATGGGTAAAGTTTCTGAGATAAAAAAAGAAGCACCAGGCATCATCATCGCCATTCTGAAGCGTATTCAAGTCCTACTTCAAGCTCCAGTAAGGATTGTAAGAACAGACAACAACACAAAATTCACAAATCAGGAGTTGAGTACTTATTTTGAAGATGCTGGAATCACACATCAGACATCTGTTGTTAGAACTCCACAGTAGAATGGGGTAGTTGAAAGAAGAAATAGAACTCTTGTGGAAGTTGCTCGCACAATGCTGATTTATTCTAGTGCACCGTTATTCTTATGGGCTGATGCTGTTGCCACTGCTTGTTTCACTCAGAACCGTTCCCTAATCCACACAAGATTCAATAAAACACCATATGAACAAGTGAACAACAGAAAACCTGATATCTCTTACCTTAACGTGTTTGGCGCTTTGTGCTATCCAACGAACGACTGAGAAGATCTAGGGTAGCTGAAAGCTAAGGGTGATATTGGAATCTTCATTGGATACTCAGAAAACTCGAGGGAATTCAGGGTGTATAATAGAAGGAAAAAAAAGGATAATGGAGACGATGAATGTGAAGTTTGACGAAATTTCACAAATGGCTTCTGAGAGACTCGCTCTAGAACCCGCGCTTAATCCAATGGCTTCTAATCAAAACAGATTAGGACCCGCACCAAACCTGCAGACTTCTGGACACATTAGTTCAGGACTCGTACCTCAAGGATCTCAATCAACAACCACTGACAAACCTTCAGAACAAGAACTGGAAAATTTATTCGAGTTAATGTTTGATGAATACTATGGTGGAACTTTGAAAAATGCATCACAACAACATTCCGTTGCACCCGCTCAAAACCATCAACCACAACCACCACCACAAGATGCTTCTACTACAATCGAAGCTGACGCACCAACTCCCTCAACATCATCTACATCTACTCCAGGAACTCCAGTATTTGAAATTGTTCTACTAAGAGTTGATGAGCAAAACGAAAGTACACCATTTCCAGAAGAACAAACACAGAACCAAAACGATGCTGCATTAGAAGAAGAAGTGTTCGAAAACCCGTTTGCAACGGACTCAGCTGAATCATCTTCAAGGTTACAAGAACCATCTAACACGCATACGTTAAACCCAAGGTACCCTTCTACACTCCAATGGACAAAAGACCATCCAATTGAACAAGTTATTGGTGAACCTTCCAGGCCAGTTCAGACGAGAAGACAACTCGCCACCGACCCCAAAATGTGCATCTACATTTTCTCAATAAGCCTAAAAGAACCAAAGAATATTCGGGAGGCGATGGCAGAAAATGCATGGATAGAAGCGATGCAGGAAGAACTTCTTCAATATCAGCTACATGATAGTTGGGAATTAGTTCCAAGACCAATTGACAAATTTGTTATTGATCTCAAATAATGGTTATGGAAGAACAAAAAGGATGAAGAAATGACTGTAATTCGCAACAAAGCTCATCTCGTGACTAAAGGATTCCGACAGGAAGAAGGGATAGATTTCGAAGAATCATTCACGCCAGTAGCACGACTTGAAGCAGTCCGGATTTCCTTAGCCTATGCAGCTCACAAAAACATCACTGTATATCAGATGGACATCAAGACGGCATTCTTGAATGGAACTCTGAAAGAAGAAGTGTATGTGATTCATCCAGAAGGATTCATTGACAAAGAACATCTAGAATATGTCTACAAGCTAAAGAAAGCCATTTATGGTTTAAAACAAGCTCCAAGAGCGTGGTATGACGAACTATCATCTTTCCTAATCAAAAATAATTTCACCAAAGGAACTGTTGATCCTACCTTGTTCACAAGAAAATACAAATATGACATTTTGATTGTTCAGATTTACGTGAATGACATTATCTTTGGGTCCACTAATCCAAATCATTCAAAACATTTTGAAAATCTCATGAAAAGCAAATTTGAAATGTCCATGTTGGGGGAACTTAAATACTTTCTTGGTTTACAAATACACCAATCCCCTCGTGGTAATTTTATTAATCAAGCTAAATATACAATTGAGATTTTGAAAAAAACATGGTATGGAAAACTGTGATTCTGTTGGTACACCAATGGTCACTTCACCAAAAATCGGTGCTGATTTATTTAGGAAACCCATCGATCCGAAGAAATATCGGAGCATGATTGGTTCTCTCATGTACCTTACTGCTAGTCGACCCGATATTCATTTTGTTGTTTGCTTATTAGCACCGTTTCAGGCAAGGCCCACCGAACTTCACCTCCAAGAGGTCAAACGGATCTTTCGGTACCTACAAAGAACCATTAACATGGGACTTTGGTATCCGAAGGATTCCGAGTTTAAACTAACAGCATTTTCAGATGCCAACCATGCAGGGTGTCAAGTTACAGCAAAAAGCACATCAGGAGGAGCACAATTTTTGTGTGAAAAAGCTAGTATCAACAGCAGAAGCTGGGTATGTGTCTCTATTTGCGTGTTGTGCCCAAGTTCTATGGATGAGGACATAACTCACAGATTATGGCTTTACTTTCGACAAAATACATTTGTATTGCGACTCAAAAAGTGCCATAGCCATCTCGTGCAATCCTATACAACACTCAAAGACCAAGTATATTAGAGTCCGCTATCACTTCATCAAAGAGCACGTAGAAGAGGGTACTGTTGAATTATTTTTCGTGAAGACAGAATACCAACTCGCCGATCTATTTACTAAAGCCCTTCCAAAAGAAAGGTTTGACGATTTAGTTCGATGAATTGGCATGCGAAGCCTAACTCCTAAGGAGCTAGAACGTCTTCTCGAATCTTCTTGAAAATATTTTCAAAATAGCTTCGCTGTAAATATTTTTGAAAAACCAAATACAAAATTTGAAAAACCAACAAAAACAAAATACAAAAATATAAATTTCAAAAATCCAAAAACATTAAAAAATTTCGAAAATACAAAAATAATATATATAAAAAAAACCAAAAATATTCTTCTCACGACATGTCTCTCGTATAATCGATATTCTGTAAGTTTCTAGAAATGTCATTCAACAATGATATGGATATGTACAGATGCTTGAGCGAGAGTTTTCTAAAATGTTTTCTAAAACATGTTGTTTTTCAAATCTTCTCAAAAGATGGATTTCGTATACTTCAGTACGAAACCCAGACATAAATGATGACTTCTGATTTTTTCAGATCAGGACTCGTAATTTCAAAGATGAAATCATTTTCAAAAAGTTCGAGTCTAAACAATCGAAAAGATTTCAAACAAAAACAAGTTTTCCAAAAAAGACTTGTGTACATTTCAGTACATAACTCGCATTTCAAAAAGTTAACTCCCTCCAAACCCTTAATTGATCTTAAAATTCCTGTATGAAATATGCTTTTCATTAAGGGGGAGTATAAAAACAAAAAATATTCCGATCTCATGCAAAAAGAATCCGTCTATATCTCCAAAAGCTTTTCTATTAATCGGTTGATATAAAAATATCATGAATATGCTATTTTTTAGGGGGAGAAAACTGATTAAAATGTGATAAAAAATATTTAAAGATCGTGGTTGAATCTTAAATGAGCTCGACTCAGATATAACCAACGAATTGACGAAGCTTAATTGTTAGTAGTCGAAAAGACTTGTCCTGGATGGGTAATAACTTCAAGCTGGTTTAACCAGTGATGTAAGCGTGTCTCGAATAGGACTTGTCTAAGTAGAATGTACCGTCTCGAGAGACTTTCTTTGAACTTGACCAGGACGGGTAATAATTTCAAGCTAGTCTAACTAGTGATGTAAGCGTGTCTCAAATCGGTCATGTTCACTGAAAATCATTCAATTCAAAAGTACAAACTCTACCCAACATGTGTAAATCTATCTTAAATCTTATGAGCACATGTGAAGGGGGAGTATTTCAGAAAATCCAAAACTCTCGAAGTGTTAACAAAAATGTGTTTTTATAATCGCAAACACTTTGAGAGATTTTCACAAAAGGTTTTATGGCATGTGATCAATGAACCTAGGATAATCATGGAGTAATAAGGAGATTATGGTTAGGTTTATGTCCTATGATCCGCCAGAACAGGAGGGATCTACCCAAGGACAATTCCAATAGATTAGAATTAGAAGTCCTTAGGTATGATTGAAAAAATGAGTAAATGAGAAAGGAGAAAGGAGAAAGAAGGGGTTGAAGAATTAAAAAGAAAAGTTTATGAAAGGGTGAAAAGAAATTGCCCTCCATGAAAATTTTGGGTAGAAACCGGGTCAATACATCTGCTATCGGTTATCACAAAGATGATACCGGTATTGAAGACAAGACATCATGGACCCAGTGACGCGCTGCACAACCCCTCCTAGCCACTCAGGTATCTCTTAAAAGATATTTGTTTCATTTCTCACAAAGAACCTTGCATAATCTATCGGCCTCTCACTCCGAGACGTGTTGATATTGAAAAGGTGGCACTCTGCTCCATGCCTCCGACGACTAAAACCAAAATGCATATAATCGAGTCTAGAGCCATGAGATTCATTAAAAGATCTCTTAGGATACACTTCCAATATAATACACTTGTGTTCGCCAAAAAGGACACAAGGTGTATAAGAGTCTTTATAAGATCTACGGATCTTGCCTTATCTATCGTGATGGTTACTTGTTTCAAACGGTCTACAGTCGTGGAGTGATACTCCGGTATACTTCAGCGGCTCACCTGAATTGTAGGTATACTTCGGTATATCTTTTGTAAGCCTTCTTGAGGGTATCCAATTCAGGAACAGCCTTTGTAAGGATTAGAGAGGGTTTTCACACTATGCTATTAATTCTCTTGAAGTCTGAGCCTGTAAGTGCTGGAAATACCGCCAAGGAGATTCCTTTCACGAATTGAGTCCTTAAGACGTGGGTCTCTACTTGGATTTATCCATATAGTATTGATAATTTTCCCTCAACGGGATTAGGACGGCTGATGCGCCCGACCAAGGTGAATGGAATCAAGACATTCATCAGCAAAACAATCGTAGTGATCTATTCTCTAAGAAAAGTTCACCGTGGTCGATTGGTAATTTCACCTAACAATATCTATGCAGGTACTGATGTAAGTCCCCTTGGAGAAAGACTGTACACCATCATATACATCAACATCTTCATCTCCACATACTCATACTTATGAAGTTCATCCTCAACAAGCTCAAATCAAAGATTGTTCAAAGACAAAAGATCAAGTTAAGACAATGAGTTACGCCAAAGTCAAAGAGCTAATTAAGAATGTCAAGAACAAGTTCATGTATCAAGTGAGGAAGACATAAGTATGAAGTTTAAAGTCTTATCAAGAAGTATGAGTATGTTGGAAATGACAACACTGCAAACCTGTGAAGATGTTGATCAAAGGCAAGAAAGATAAAAAGACGTTACCTCAAAGATCACAAAGCATGAAGGAACAAAGAATCAAGACTATTCTACAACGACACACAAAGTTCAAGACAAAGAAGACCGAAGACCTAATCACGTGGTGTAAAACCCCAAAATTTACATAATATGAAATGACAAAAATGCCCCTAATTTGAAATTTTGAGAACTTATGAAAATCACATAGATAATAATCATGATGCTTAACCTACGTTGATTGTATCCTAAGTTGTGTAACGAATTGAGCTCCAAATAAGAACAATACATTTTAAGTGAATCACAAAATAAAATCCTACACATTAAGCCTTAACTAGGCGATCTATATGATGAGTCCAACACCAAGTTTCGGCCCAAAAGGATTAGAAGAGATAATTTAGATTTAATTAGCCCATTAAGGAGTTTGATTCACTCCCTAAATACACAAAAAAAATAATATACGGTTCACATATTTTCCAAAATACCGAAAATTTTCCCCAACCCTAAACTCTCCCTCTCTAAAACAATCGGTTTTCCCTCTCCCTCTCATCCCATTCGATCCAAGAAGGCCACAAAGGAAGTTTTGGTGATATTGATTCTTGTATTCGTGTTCAATTCGTATCAAGGTAATCTTAAGTACATAATTTAATTCAATTGAAATTCGTGAATAAACTCTAATCGACCCTTGGTTGATTCTTGTGTTCGATCCAAACAAAGAAAAGAAGGAAGGAAGATTTGTGGCGATTTGATCTCGTGTTGTGTCTTGTTCTTCGTTTGATCTTCAAGGGTATTGTATCATTCATCTTTGTTTAATCCTTGTTCATGTTTTTTTTTGTCATGTTCTAATCATATAAGGTCACATAAAATGTCACATAAAATCATGAATCAAAACCCTAAAATTTTATGTGAATCGGACCAGGAGTATACGGGTTGGAATTATTCGTTTTGATTACATTAAGACCCATGATGTTTGACCTAAATATGTTATGGACTCACCTAAAATCGTTGGTGTCAAGAACTAATGAATAGAATGACTAAAACCCTAAATTACACATATTTCTGTGATGACTGCTTCTGAGCTGGATTTTTATTCGTCTTTAACCGGCTATAACTAAATGATGTGAACGTATATTTTGATGTTTTAAGAGTCTAAAACTAAGTTCAATGAAATGGCTACCTGGGAAAATTTAGTTTGTAATTTTTAGAGGCCTGGAAGGTTACTTTTTGATTTTTAGAAAATTATGTGTCTGATCGGATTTGTGAGTCTGGAAAATCAGTCCGGGTTTTTGAATTTTAATTTCCAAACCGTGTCGAATTAAGAGGTTTCCTTTGAACTGAGTAATATTTAGGATGTCTATTACTTCCTGGAATTTTTGTAGATTTTTGTGAATTTTTCTTAAAAGGTTTCTAATTAATAACTTTTCGTATAGTAAAATCTATCAGAAATCTGGACAAGTTATATTAGGTGAATTTTAGTCCATAGTGGTGCTACTTAATAAAATCTGGAAAAATTAGATAAAATACTTAAGACATTAGAGTATCTCTGGGAATTTTTGGGGAATTTATTTCTGAGTTCTTATATAATTTTCTACTTATAGAAAACCTAAAAATTTCAAGCTTAAAACTGTTAGAACCTGATGAAAAGTATAAAAAGGGTTTTGAAAGGTGTTTAGTGTTGTTTTAAAAACTAAAGGGACTAAATGTGTAATTTTATGAAACTTGGGGGTTTGATTCGTGCCACCCTTATATTTGAGAGTATAATCGGTAATTTAGTAAATATGAGGGTTAGTTGTGTAATGATGAACATAATAAAGGTTGAAGTGTAATTTGTATAATTATAAGGTTTATTTTGTGATTTTGGTAAATCAAGGGTGTAATGTGTAAACTATGAAACTTAAAGGACGGGAGATGTGATTCTGAATAAATGATGTACTTAAATTAGTAGTTTGCAATATTCTCATTCAAGACCCTTAACTTTGGGATGTTGTAATTAAAAACCCTAACTTATGGAAACGTGTCATATTTAACCTTGAACTTATGGAAAAGGCATTATGAACCTTAACCTACTAACATGGTCATCTTTAATAAGTTGATAAACAGGAATGATAATAACTAAAGTTACTGAATGTGTAAAGTTACCTAAGATGGAGAGAAACTAAAATGAAACCTTATGATTAAGAAACTATGAAATCAAAAAGCTATGAAACTTATAAGTACAATTATAATTCATGTAGATTCACTGAAGCGGGAGTAATCCGGTGTTTTGTGATCTGCCTTTGGTTTGTTTTGCTATCGGATAAGGTACAGATACTCTGCCTTTTTCAGTAAGGGTTCTTATATTCTATACATTGATTTTGAGTTATGATTCAGTTAAGATTTCCCAAGCCATTGCTATGTTCCCTTTGAGTGAACCTTTGATATTCCTCTTGATTATGATCTGAGCTTCGTTTATCTGACCTATGCCTTTGCCAAGTTGCTCTAAAGTTCTGAACTATCCTTGTGAGAAACTAAGATTTTGAAATGGTTTACTAAACTAAGGTTTTGAACTACTTGTTTTGAACTATCTTTTACGAAGACTATTTTAATGATTATCTTTATGAAACCAATTTAAAGACCATTTTAATTAAATACCTTGATTAAGCTTTCTAAAATGAATCTGTTGAATAAAGACTTTGAAGATGGACCCTTTGATACAGACTTTGAACTTTAATTATGATTCCCTTTGTTTTTAAAACTATGATATGAACTTTGGAAGACCTTGGTGAACCACTCTATTATGAACTATTCGATATGAACCTTTTTCTATGGACCTTGTGATATGACTTTGAGATGCACCTTTTGATATATGATCTTTTGTGATGACTTTGAGACCTGACTCTTAGTTTGATACCCGAGCCATTTTATGTTACCTAGCCAGGAAGGTAACCTGGCCATGTCCGTGATGCACCACTGGCATGACTCCCGTGTGGGGGAGTGATTTCTCACACCGTCCCTTTTATGATTATCTGCCATGGCTACTATGATTCTGGGATGACTTTGAGTTTGGGGGCGTATGGGTTGCAATCCTAGACATGTTTTGTTTAGTGGATTTAACTATGACTTTGAGTATGACTTTGAGGTGACTGGTGCTGTGTACAATGCACGCCTTTCACACCCCTGGGAGCTGATCACTCCACTATTATGATACATGAGGACACCCCTCATATTATCTGGTTGCCTGAGAGGTATCCCCTCTGATTGTGAGATTATGATTGTGAGATTATGATGTTGAGATTATGACTTTGAGTTCTGGGCTTGTGGTAGATGACTATCCTATATTTTTTCCTTCTATTCTTTTGCTTTGATTATGCCTTATGATATTTCCAGTGCTTCATTATATTTCTGTTTCGTTATTCTTTGCTTTGTATATGTATCCGTTCACTGAGCTTTTTAAGCTCAGCCGCACGTTTTCTTTTCGTGTGCGGCAGGTAATAAGCAGGACGACGGGCTTTGGGTATGAGTGAAGAGACTTTTGGACTTAGAAGACTTTGATAGTTATTCTGAAGTAGAGACCATTAGATGGAGTTGCTTTTGCAGACTTAGTAATTAGCTTTTGTTTTCCTTTGTATCCTTTTGTATTCAGTATTTCATTGTAACCTTTGAGAATCTTTGTATTACTATTGAATGTATGTTTTGTTTGATCTGATATGAAGCCATTAATGTGATACTTCTACCCTTGCTGGGTTGGGGTGTTAATCACGTGGAGCATCATTTGAATGACCACCCCTTAGGGGGAGATTGTTAGCATTAAAGAAAACTGGCGGTCATTCTAGTCATAGGAACTTTGTAAATGTGTTATAGAAAATATAGTAGAATAGTCAAAGGGCTTGTGGATTGGATTAATATAATAGGCTAGTATTTATATATAAGTTAGTCTCTTATATAAAGTCCAATCCAACCCAATCCAAGCCCATAACCATGCCCTTTAGGGCATCTCTTTCTAAGTATAAAAGCACACCAAAGCCTCATTTGAGGGGTGTGCCTGAGTGTGTAAGTTGTATTTTTATATATAAAATTCTCTCTTCATCTCTCTACTTTCTCTCTAGCTCAACACTTACATACTTCTGTCAAGTCACCACACGTGCTTAATATTGTGTGATAACGTTGATAGATCTAAGGACCTACAGAAATATCATAGCTAATGCTTAACCCTTGACAAGGAACACTTAAACTCTTCATTCCCTTCATCCTCCAATCTCTCTTCTTCCCTCTTTTTTCTCTCTAAAAACCGAACACACAAACACACTACACACTTCTCCTTTTCTCTAGAAACTTATAGATAACTAGGATATTTATCTTAGTTACTTGGAAGTTTGCCTAATTGGAAACTTTAGTCCCTTAAGTCCTTTTCCTTCTATTTTGGCCACACTACATAATGTAACACTTTAGTTCTTGGAAAATTAGATCCTTGAAGTCTATTTCCTTTCTAGTTGTGACACATAATACTTTCTATAACCATAATACACATTCCTTGACTATCAGATTTGACTACAATGTAACATTCATTGACTGACCAATCCCATTAAACCTCAGTCAATTTCATCTAGGGTGGGGCCTATTTGTATCCGGATAACAAGTGTTACATCACATATTTTAGGGGTACCGAGTTTAGTTGCGATCAAGCTCAACCCATCCTTCGAGAAGGCAGCCAATGGGACGCTATGTAGTTTAACCCATACCGGGATGTGAGTTAAGTCTTCCTTTAACAAGTTAGTATTCATAGTCCATTGTTTAAGAATGATAGGAATATTTCTAATTATCCGAGGTCCACCTTAAAAAACATCTTCGAAACCTTTTCTCGAGTCAAACTTGAAAAAGAAAAATCCCTTGCAATTCATCATTACCCTTGTAATCCTAAACTTAGCCCAAAAATTACGTACATAATACTCAACGTCTGGGACCGCAATTCTTCTACCATTGAAATAGCCATACAAAGTATTCTCAAAGTTATAGATTTAAAGATGGATATTTATAAGGGTTTTTATAAAATGTGTAGTTAAACACATATTAAGTTATGTTTATTAAACACGTATTTTCTTTTTATATAAGAAAACACTTTTAATTCTCATTGAATTCACTCATAAATTATCATAAATAAATGTAATTTTGAAATGTAATAATCTCTAACTTTACTTTTATACAAACTCATATGTGTGCCCTCAGGGCATATATAAAAAAATTCCTATTTATAGTAACATGTATTTTTTTTCATTAAATGTTGTAACATAAATCTTTTGATTAAAAGATAATTCAAAGAAAACGCACGACTGAATATGTTAGTGAGGTGTCAAGTTAGGTTAATATAAATCTTCCAGTAAAAAGAACAAGCTCATTTTATACCATTAGTATGAGCTAACAAATGATGAATTTTATAAGAATGTTAATTTTTTCTTTTAAAGATTTTGCATGATATAAAGGATAAGGTAGAAAGATAAAAGTAGTTTTACTTCTAAAAGGTTTTGCCAAAACCGAATATCTCTATTTTCTACTATATAAGAAAACTCATTTTGTATGAACGGAAGACTCACAAAAAAGAGAAAATCGAGCATTTATTCAACAGAAAATCCCTATGTTTCTCATAAATATTTTGTAGAATATAAAGAAAATAGAAAATGCGTTAAAATAGTTTTACTTCTAAAAGGTCTTGCCAAAACTGAAAATCTCTATTTTCTACTATATAAGAAAACTTATAAAACATATTTTGATGTTTTTTCTTGTAACGCAAAAAACTCCTACCTTTTTCTAAAACAGAATATACAAAATTAGAAAACACGTCCTGTAGATTCTTTTGTGCATGATAATTGGAATGACTACTGTCCATTGATGACTCATGTGACGAATAGAGTGGTGACGAAAGTGGGTTTTAATCGACAAAAGAAAGTTGCTAATACGGTCTCTAATGGATCGTGGACCTGGCCAGTTGCATGGTACAATTTATTTTCAATATTTAATCATGATTGTGTTTCTCTACTAGCTAATTAATGAGCAGGAAGATAAACTTATATGGATAACTCACGATGGCATTGTTCAAGACTTTTCTAACCGAAATGTATGGCATACTATACGTGAGCATGGAGAGGAAATGGATTGGTTTTACTTGGTTTGGTCGAGTTAGTGCATTCCGAGACTCATTTGTAGCTAGTGTTAGTTTAATAAGGCCCATTGGCTCATAGCCATTTATCAGAGCTATAAAAGAAAAAGAAAAAAAAAAGATTTTTTTGTTTGTTTGTTCGTAGTTGGATCTTCGCTTGCGAAATCATTGATTGCCGCTATATGCTTATTGTCGATTAAAAAGAAGAAGAAGAAAAAGTCTGTAAAACCCCAAAATGCGGATTCCACATTTTCTAGTTAATATGAATCCTAACCTAAGTTTTGATATAATTTAAAACATTACCTAATCTATATGTTATGTTATAAAATACATTTAATAAAAGTTAACCTAAGGTATCTACATAATATAAGCTTGTAACAAATTAAAACCTTCCTAAACCTATACAAGACGTAGTACACATTTTCTTTTGGTCCATCTTATCACACGTTTTATTGAGGTCTAATAAAACATACGACTCACACATTTGCAAGAGATAAGAATTCCCTCTCAGCCTATAATCATGCGAACATCTGTGTACACAATATCAATCACATTTAATTGTAATCGTTTCATAATTAAAACATATGCTCCCCTCCCCTTTTTCTATAATACGGTCTTTTCTTCTTTCTTTCTTCTTCATACGACAACCAAAAACAAACACACAAAGTTCCTCTTACTTTATCTTTTTTCAAGATCCAAGGAGAGATCAAGGGTGGTTGCTGTGGTCTTCGATCGTACCAAGGTTTCAGATTGGGTATTGTGATTCGTGGTGTAGTTTCTTGTGTTCTTTCTCTTTGTCTCGTATTCCAGTTCAAGGTATAACACCATCACAACTCTTGTTTTCTTTTAATCGAGTCGACATACCTAAACATGTATGATCTGAATATAACAACATCTAAACCTAAACGTTTACATGCTAAGCCTATTCGTATAATCCGTTTAATTTGCTGCTATTCGTTAGTATATAATAACTATAAGAAAACGCCACATGAGATCATAAAATAAAATGCTAAAAGCTTTGTGTATTCGATCTGTTATTTACTGGTTTAATCGTCCCATGTTTGCTGTGATTCGACCCATAATTATTCAACCTAATCTGATCCCTACAACCCTAATCTGATCTTTAACATGCTTCTAAATCTGTATTAAAACCCTAGAAAATGAAGATGGGGCGTACACTTAATTAATGAGACGAGTAAGGGCTTATTTTGTGTCATTTTATGTGGCTGTTTGGTGTCGGTTTTGTGGACTGTTTTCATGTCACCTTAACAGCCCTATGTCGACCTGTATACAACCATAAAAAAGCCCTAAAAATCTTTCATAATTGATCATTAATTGGCGCACAAGAATAGAAACCCTAGGCTGAAATTGTTATTGAGAATACTATAATTTTATGTGAGGGTTTTCGTGATGTTTTGACTCGTTAAATCTTGCGTGTGTGGGCTGTTTTTGCATGATGTTCGCATGAGTCTATAAACCTGTTAAACATGTGTGTTATGTGTTGAATTGAGCTTATAAACATGTGTACTAATCGGACTTGTAGGTACAAGGTTTAGGGTTGTGTTGAATCTGTCTCACTTGTATGCTGTCCAGATTTTGGGTCGTATTGCAAGGGTAATAAGTTAATGATACAAATGTGTTTTTGAAAGATTTTTGACTCTAAAACTAAATTCAGGATGTGTGCTATCTGGATATCAAATTTCATAATTTTTGGAGGTCGGGTAGGTAACTTTCTGATTTTTAGAACATTGGATGTCAATCCTGAGTTTAGGAGTCTGAAAATTCAGCTGGTGTTTTTTACTTTTAGCTTCCAAACAGTGAGGAATTAAGGGGTCTCATATGAAAGGGAGGATTTTTAAGAAGTATATGACTTACTGGAATTTTTGTGGATTTTTCTGAAAGGGTGAAATGGGTTAGTCAGATACAAACTTTCGGGGTATACCTACAGTGCACTTTTTGGACAGGTCTGGGAAAATGATTTTTGTTTGGATACTTGCATTTTGAAATAAAATTAGGAAAAACTACAGTAGTTACCTAACATGTATAAGTATATATGTGATTCATAAACAAAGGGGCTTGAACGTGATAAAATCAGAAAAATGTTATAAGTTACGGTTTTGGTGTAACCTAATCTCATTAAATATGTTTTGATGCTAAATTCATTTGTAAATCACTAAGTTGGCTAATTAATGGATTTTACTCTAAAGTTACTAAATATGGAAACTTACTAATTATGGATGGTTACAATAAATAGAAAGAAACCCTAATATGGATAACTATACGCACTAAACTTATAAGATGAGCTTATAAGTAATTTATGATCATTAACTTGTGTAGATTTCGTGAAGAAGGAGTGACTCATCTTCTTGTAATCCTTTTTCTCATTTTCTTGCTTTTCATAAGGTACAGATATTCCATCCCTTTTAAGTAGGGATTTCTCATGACTTTGCGATCCTTGACTTTGATTCGTTTGCTTTATTATGATTCCGTTGATATGAGCCTTTGCTATGATTCCTTGACATAATCCTTTGGCTTGATATTCGTTTTACTATTTGTTGATATGAGATTCGTTTGCTATCCATTTGCTATGATATATTCCGTTCAGTTTGATATGCTCTGATTAGTTATAATTTGATGATTTGATATGATATGTTTTGTTCTGTTGCCCAAGCTATTTTTGTACTAGTCATGGAGGTACCATGGCCATGTCATTGAGACACCAGTGGCATGACACTTTCCATGGAGGTGTGATGGATCCACGGCGTTCCCTTTCTGTTCTGGTCTGTTCTGTTCTGTTATGATATAATATGATATATGAAGATTGTGCACATGGCCATTATGTATAAGTATGTACAGTCTAGTACTGGCATATGTATTTTATTTTGCAGGGAGCGTATTGATGCATCCTAGGTATATGTTTGGATATGATTATGATATGATTTGGTGACTGGTTTGTGCGTGCCATGCACCCCATCACCCTTCTAGTACTTGAGAGGTCTCCCCTCCTTGTACATTTATGCTATGACATGATTATGTAACTAAGCATGTGGCAGGCTTTTGAGCTCGTGGGCATTTCTGTTCTGTTATATGATTATATATCTCTGTTTGATTCCTTGACCTCTTTATGATCTCCTTACGGTTCACTATGCTTTGCTTCTTATGATATTTGATACTTTGTTCAGCAGATCCCTTTGATTCAGTTTTGTATATTCAGCTGATTCAGTTTATTGTTTCGTTATATCTATTCACTAGGCTTTTTAAGCTCAGCCGCGTTTCTTTTCCATGCGGCAGGTAATAAGAGGGATGCTGGGCTTTGATTGGGCTGAGAGTAGGAGCTTATGAGTGGACCAACCATACCTAGTTTCCTATCATTCTGGACTTAGTTTGGAGAACGTTTGTTTTGGATATTTTATTTTGTTGGACATGTCGGATTATGTATTTCCTTTTGAAGTCATTTGGTTTATATGGTATCAGAGCTTAGGCTTCACCCTGTAGAGCTTAGGCTATGACCTGTGAGGATTGGGTAGACATTAGGTTTCACTTTCGTTATGATCTCTTCCTTTCGTATTTTGATCCTTTATTTTGATTTGTCTTCGCTGATCCGTTTATGATCTTTCAGATAGTTAACACTCGTAATGCCAAAGATTTCAGTTCAAACCATGCGTTTGCTGCAGCAGTCCAGCGGGCCATTGATGCACTGTTACCCGGCCTTACCGACCGAATCACGACTGAGGTTCGTCAGAATATGGCTAGTGGTAGTGGGGGTACTGGTGGTAGTGCTCCACCTGTGACTATTCACACTTGGTTAGAGAGGTTTTGTAAACAAAATCCTCAATCTTTCTGCTCTGCGACTACTCCGGCTGAGGCGGAGGATTGGATCGCGCATATGGAGAAATTTTTTGAAGTCTTGGGGGTGTGATGACGTGTTCAAAGCTCGGCTTGCTAGCTATAAGTTCGAGGGTGACGCCTTCAATTGGTTGAAGGCGTACAAGCTAGCTAAAGGTGGAGATAATTTTATTGCTACCTTGTTATGGAATGATTTCCGTGATACGTTCTTCCTCTGGTATTTCCCAAGATCCGAGCAGCAGAAAATTGAGAGAGAGTATCATTCTATCAGACAGATGGAGAGGGAGTTGAGCACTGATTTTATGAAGAGGTTCCTTCATTTGGCTGGTTTCTTGGGTGCTAGGGCGGGTACTCAGGAAGAGCAAGCGAAAATTTTTAAGTGGGGTTTGAATCACTGGATCTTGGATAGAATTGTGAACACTGAGTTCACAGTTGTGGCACAAGTTGTCAACGCTGCTCGCAACATCGAGATCTTGCGAGAAAGAGAGGGGCAGAGTAATAAGAGAAATCGTGAGGGTGGCCGTATTCATTCGGCGGCTCAGGGTAGTAATCACAGGGGTTTTGATCAGAGAGGTTACAACAACAGGGGTTATAATAGGCGTGGTAATGATAGGCGGGGAAACGACAACCAAAGGTCATGGTGGGACAGCGATCAGCAGTCTCGTAGTTTTCAGCAGCATCATTATTCGGGTTCATCTAATCAGAGGGGTAACACAGATCGTGCTTTGACTACTGCTTGTGATAAGTGTGGAAAGTTGAATCCTGGAAATATTTGTCACAGGGCTACGGGCGCATGTTTCTCGTGTGGTTCGACTGAGCATATTAGGAGGGATTGTCCTAAGTACAGTGGTAACTACAACAACAACAACAACAGGGGTGCCAGGGACAACAAACCAACTGCTACTAGAGGTCGCGTTTTTTCTCTAACCAGAGATCAGGCGGCAAACACTTCATATACTATTTGTATATTTGATACCGGCGCAACGCATTCCTTGGTTTCTACTACACTTACTAAATATATTGATATCTGCCCTACACGTTTAGACTATTCGTTATCTATTTCAACCCCTATGAAAAATCTGGTGATCATTAATCACGAATATCTGAATTGTCCTCTATGTTTTGGTGACAAAATTCGTGCTGCGAATCTGTTCAATCTAGACATGCGTGACTTTGACATTATTTTGGGTATGGATTGGCTGGCCGAACATCGGGCTACCATTGACTGCCATACCAAGCGTGTGATTTTTGGCGATTTGAACAATCCGGAATTTGTTTACCATGGTGCTCAGCCTGGTAAGTCTGCTAAGATCATTTCGGCTATGAAAGCTCGTGCGTTACTGTCACATGGTTGTGAAGGATTTTTGGCTTCAATTAAAGATACTTCCTTGGATGGTCCTCATATCGAGAGTCATCCAGTTGTTTGTGATTTTCCTGATGTGTTTCCTGATGAACTTCCGGGTATGCCTGCTGCGCGTGAAGTTGAATTTAGTATTGATTTGATTCCGGGTGCCGAACCCATTTCCAAAGCTCCATACCGTATGGCACCAGTTGAACTAAAGGAACTGAAGGAGCAGCTTCAGGAACTTTTAGAGTGTGGTTTCATCCGTCCAAGTGTATCCCCGTGGGGTGCACCAGTTCTGTTTGTGAAGAAGAAAGATGGCAGTATGAGGTTATGTATCGATTATCGTGAGTTGAACCGTATCACTGTTAGAAACCGTTATCCGCTTTGATGAAGCGAAAAGTGTACCGCTTTTAGGGGTCATTTAAGCCCTAAATCGTATTTATTTGATCAAATATTGCCCTAAATCGTTCCTTTTGTCATTTTAGGTACTTTTGAGGAGAAATCTGGAAAAGGAGGCATTTTGGACGTTTTTGGAGCATTAAAGTGAAGAAAACGGCAAAGTCTCAAAAATCGGCTAAAAGTTACTCTTGACGGCGTCACAATTTACTCTGGACGGCGTCATGCTTTGGCAAGAAAAGTTGGACGTGAAATTTACTCATGATAAGCCAGTGAAAATAGCATGTGAATTCTGACGGCGTCACGCTTTAACTTGATCAAGGGCGTCACGGCTTAAATCATAAGGGGACGGCGTCACGTTCATGGTTCGACGGCGTCAAGCCTTGATAAGCCAGAATGGATTTTTGAAGAGCTAAAGAGGGACGGCGTCAAGAAGGTCATCCGGGAACCCTAAAAGCGGCGAGGTGACGGCGTCACACTCCATAAGGTGACGCCGTCAGATCCAAAAATCTATATATAGTTTTCTAATTTTTTGTCATTAGAGAGAGCTTAGTGTGTGGAATTTTGGGATAAAACCCTAAGACGATTTTAGCTACTTTTTCAGGGCTTTTTGTCTTGAGATCTTCCATGTTTCATTGAAAGATAAGTTATCAATTAATCATTCAATATGTCTATGTGTTGTTTGATTCTATCTTATTCTTGTCTTTTGTTTAACATGTTAGGCTAAATTTATCTTGTGTTTGCTTAGATCTAATGAAACTTAGCTATTGATTATTGGTTGTTAGTGTGTTGTTAGTTGTATTGGATGATTGTTTATCTATGTTAGGCTTAAGAAAACTGGCTAACTTCCTATTCGGTAACTTGCTTGAACGTCTTAAGAAACATGAACCAAACGCGTACTAAAGGTTTTTATGGTTGTATTTAATGCACAAGCGAATTCTAGTGATCCCATGTTAGGAGCTTCCTAGCCGGCTCGACATAGGAGTGAAGTAGGAGCTTGTAGAGTTGGGGAAGTAAGTACGCCACCCCACGAATGGTATTAAGGAATACACCCGTCATCCACGCGACTAATACACACTAATTAACCGGTAAAAGATAGTTAGGGAGTAAGGAAATCTAAGTAAACACATTTCTCTACACATAAGTTTCTCACCACATTTCATTTTTGTTATTTTATTTTATTTGCATCCGTAGTAATTTTGGGTTAGTTGACTAGCAACTAATTCCGCCCACTCCTTCAAACCCGAGATTTTACTTGCTTTCATAAAAACTATAAAAACATAAAAAAGAATCTTCCTCAACCCTTAGACCTAATTAGAGTAGCCTTTCATACCTAACGAACACTATTCCCTGTGGAGAACGATCAATCCCCCGTACTTACCACTACACTATACTACATCGGTCAGGTACACTGCCTGGTGGGGTTGTAAGCCTCTTGAGATCCCTCGAGAGGTAAAACCTGTTGTAAGGTTACAAAACCACGCAATCAAGTTTTTGGCGCCGCTGCCGGGGAATAGTTATTGTTTAGGTTGAATTTTTATTTCTATTAGGTCTACTCACTAGATTCCTTTCTAGTGAGATTTTTATTTTTATTTTTTTTCTAGATTTTCTTTAGTCTATCTATTTTCTTCGTGTCTTTGTTCGTAACCATACCATCCGACATCATGGAAGATGGTAATATCCTTAACCCACACAACCCACCACCACAACAACCACAACCACCTCCTAGAGCCCATACTTTAGGAGAGTATTCCCGTCCTAGCCACCATGGCTATCGAAACACCATTGAGCTCACTCAAGGAGCCAATATCACACCCTTGCGATCCGACACCATCCGGTTGGTGCAAAGTGGATGCGCATTCCATGGACTTCGTTCTGAAGATCCTAATCAACATCTCAAGGACTTTCTTAAAATCGTTGATTCTATAGACCTTGATGTTGCCACTCGAGAGACGACCCGATTGCGTCTCTTCCAATTCTCTTTGCGGGACCAAGCTAGTCAGTGGCTAGAACGTCAACCCGCAGGATCCATTACCTCTTGGGATGATCTCACCACTCGTTTCCTTGCTCAGTTTTTCCCACCGGGAAGAACTACCAAGCTAAGGAATGATATCTTGATGTTCCAACAACGTCAAGGCGAAACTCTCTACGAGGCATGGACTCGATTCAAGGACTTACTCCAAAAAGTCCCTCACCATGGCATAGAACTTTGGCTCCAAGTCCAAATCTTCTATGATCATATCAATCTCTCCACGAGGCAAACCATTGACCAATCGGCCGGTGGCAAGCTACGTGATCTAAGTGCGGAACAATCATGGGCTCTCCTAGAGGATCTTGCTCTTTATGACAACGAAAGTTGGAGTGACCCCCGTGATTTGAATAAAACGGTCAAGGCAATATCTTTGCCTTCGAACAATTCAAGCACTTCTGACCGTAGGATCATAGAACTTGAAGACCAAGTCAAGTTTCTCATGAAATCCTACGAGGCTCCTAAACCTTCAAGCCAAGTGAACAAAATCACTTCTTCGTGTAAATTATGTAGTGGTCCCCACGACACTCATGACTGCATGGAACTTCCCAAACAGGCTTTCAAAGAATTCGCATCCTCACGAATCGATAAGGCGGGAGATAAGTGGCTCGCCACTAATTATGGGCCCAAAAAATTCCGAAGATGGGTATGAGGCATGGAAGAATAAGCCAAATTTTAGTTGGAACCAAACTCGTAGCATATCATTCAATGACTCTACCCCGCTCACCTGGTCTGAACATTATCCTCAGCGACACACGCATAAACAACAAAATCGCGAGGAATCACTGCAAAAAATTCATTCTCTCTCAAGAAACACAGCTTTCCAAACTTGAGAATCAATTCAGACAACAGCAAGTTGATATGAACAACAAGGTTGATAACCTGTTAAAGGTTATCAATGATCGCCTTGCTGGCGAGTCAACTTGTGAGTTGGCACGAGTTAATGAGATCAAATCTGTTACAGTAACCCACCAAACACCCCCTCCTGTAAAAATCAAGCACCCTAGTAAACTCTTCAAATACATATCACAAAACGAAAAAAAAAACAGGAGATACTCATACCCCTTCGAAACCTCTCCACTTCGTGAACACCATTACAACAATACCTGTTCCTAAACCAAATTTGGACCAACAGACAGCCAAGAATGTGGACAATGAAATGGAGGGTGAAGTTCCCGAAAAGAAACCCGAGGCGCCCGACGACTATCTAGACTCACCAAAGAACTCGAGTACAATAGAGGTGAGTGATGAGGAGGGCTCGGAAGAGAAATCCGAAAGGCCTCATGGGCTCGCAGGACTGCTAGACCGCCCCCTGGTAGAGGAACTTGAGAGGGGCACGGCAAGGTCGCCTATGGGATTCGGAGAGAGAATAGAGGATGGCGCTCCTAGGGTCTTTAAGATTTCTTGCACCACTAGGAAAAAGTTTATAAAAGATGCCTACATAAACCCCAACTCTTCTATAAGCGCAATATCCCTTTCTCTATATAATGAAGCCTTCATTGAACAAGTCAAATATGAAGGGTCTAATATCATCGGGTTAATAAGGAGGTTACCAATTGTGATAGAAAAGTTCCTCTTTCATATCGAGTTAACTGTAATTAATAGCATGAATTCTATCATCAGCCCATCCTTAACTGGCCTTGTTCTAGGCAAACCATTCATAAAAGCAACGGGAGTGATACTCGATGAGGATGATAGGAGTGCATTATTTACCGATGGTGTCAGGAAAGTGATTTTTCGGGATGGCTGTGAAGAAGTGTATGAGTATCAACCATCAACAAGTGGCAACACATGGGGGTTACACGGTAGAAGGCCTGGCCGAATTAAGCAACATGATCCAAATAATCTCAAAATACCTTGCATGATTGGTCACCAGCAATTTTATAATGTTTACATTGACACATGTTTACCCAAAAATGTGATGTCCTTGTTTCATTATAACAACATTTGCAGATGGGGGATGATTCATAAAGGGAAGGACGACATCGGCATAGATGATGATATACAGGTGTTTGTAGGAAATATGACATTCACTATGAGCTTCGCAATCGTCGATAATATCGAAGAGTACATCGATCCCAGGTTATCACAAGTTGTTTTTGGGGCACCTTTTTGCCAGGCCACAAGCTTGGTTGTGGACGAGCTCAATGGGATCATGACTTTCACCGATGGGATTAGGGAAATCTCATACCAAACGCCTTACAAGATGAGAGAATTCAAGGAGATTGATTATAAAGGGCTCGATGGGTTAAGTTCCCAACTCGTGTTATGTGATGATGATGTGAGAAGGGGATGTAAGGACACTTTTGACCTGTCAAGCGGATTCTTTAAGCACGATAAGGAACTTAGTTCTAAATACCGAAACAATCCTTTTGATCACGTGGACCCGAAATACCTTTACTATGAAAGTGATTCTAATAGAGGATCAAAAAAGAATGGCCTAGGAACCGTGACCGATGATGGAGTCACGTAATGTACGTGACTTTGAGTCTAGCTACAAGACTCGTTAATAAAGAAAAGCGCTTCTTGGGAGGCAACCCAAGCTTTATTTGCTTTATTTGCTTTGTGTGTTTATTTATTTGTTTGTTTGTTTTTATTTGTTTCCGTATGTGTGTTTAATTTTTATTAGTATTGATTCATGTTAAAAACTAATTTGTGAAAATGCTTTATGTTGTTTTTAACTTCGTCTTAACTACATATAAAGGTATTTTGCAAAAGATAAGTGTAAGGGAAATCTAAATCGGTTTATTAGAACACAAATTAACATGAATCGTAATAATAATAAATTAGCATACATATTAGTGTTTGTTTGAGTCAAATGCTTGTATCGAGTCATAATGATGTTTTGCAGGATTTCCAGGAAGTAAGGTAAAGGTTTTTCCAGAAATTTTCCGGAAACTAAAAATGAAAATTTTTGTCAGGTCATTTCTGACGGCGTCAGGGGTTATAACCTGACGGCGTCAGATTTAATTTCCAGAAATTTTTGAAAGTTTTGTTTTCATAAAAAGTTTTATTAAAATCTCCAACTTATAATCTCCAGGAATCTGCAAAATTATCATTCCACAAGCATTATATCCTTATATATAGATTTTTCCCGCCGATGTTATGCAGGTTTTCGTGTTTGTTTTCTCAGGTTTAACAGGTTATTTTGGACAAGGAGATGTTTTTGGATCAAGCTTGTGGCGATGCATTAGTCATGGAGCTTCAACATTCTCTTTGGAGGAAGATCTAACCGTGTAATTTCATTATCCACCGAGCGAATCAGGGGAGTATTTGATTTCATTCTTTTACTTTTTGCTTTTACATCTTATTATTTGAACATTGGGGACAATGTTCATCTTAAGTGTAAGGGGAGGGTAAAAGTACGATTTTAGAGAATACAATTGCGCTTGATTTTTGTTTGTTTGATGGTAGATGTGTAATAAAACTGAGAGAAATACTTGTTAAGGTAATTTTAGTGCCAAATTTAAAATTTTTTTACAACATATAGGAGTGAAACTTTAGTTCTAATAAGCGTCTCACGGATAGGAGTTATATGACTAGCACAAAAACCGTACCACTAAAAAATTTTCCACCCCAAATATGTGAGGTTCGCCCCTAGAATTGGTAGGAAAAGCATTTATGCTATGATGTGTGTACCGGTAGCACTTAGATTCTAGAACTTGCGTTAGGACCATTCCAAGGCCACAAGTGAGACTACATTCGTGTAGTTAGATTTACTACATGATAAGAGGCATTAGGATTAACCCATTGTTTTACACCTGTGTTTTTGTTATAATTACGTTGGCTACATTGGTCAAGTAATTCTCCCACACCCTTTGCGTTGTACTCATTTTTAGTACACGATACCCCTAGTACACCCCTCAGAGCCTATCTTTTCGTTTCGACCTTTAAGCATTTTACTTAAAGGAAGAATTTGTTACACCCCACTTAAATGTACACCCAAATCGCCTTAGCCTACCTTGTATGCACTCATCTTTAGTGCATTATTGTTACAACATTTGTTTAAACCCAAGTTAATTATCTAATTGATTACATGGTTGCTAAGTCGAGTCATATCCTTGTACATATTGTTTTGGGACGATTGGGACTCATGGGTAAAGTACTAGTATAATGGAGTAACGGGGAAGAACATCATTTATTACCCCCATATGTGCTAAATATTTTAAAAGTACTCCAAGTTTTTCAATTATCTTAATTCGAGTCATTAGATTAGTATTTGTAAAGTTATGTAAAAATTCAAGTGTAAGGGGGATGCAATGCCCCTATGATGTATTATTTTGGATGGTAGGGTAAAAAGTGTAGGCAAAAAAAAAAAAAAAAAAAAAAAAAAAAAAAAAAAATCAAGAAAAACACAAAAAAAATGAGAAAATGAAAAATAGAAAAAAACATACGGACTACCATCCCGTTTTATTTTATGTTTATTTTATGTTTTTGTTATTTTATCATTAGCTTAAGATCGAGTCTAGTCTTGGCTTAGCAACATTGTATAGTACATGTAATTGATCAAGATTTTTAACTCGCCACCAGTAAAATATCCCGTATCCAACAAAACCGTGTTTTCCTTTTCCCTACACCTAACGTTATAACCCATTTAAAAGCCCTCTTTGATAGTTTATCTTAGGTGCTTACGCCTAGTGGAGGAGGTTTTCGATCCTTTCCCAAGCCTATGGTAATCTATTTGCTATGACAGGTAGTGAGAGATATTATCCGTTTTCATTTATGAGATTTATTTTGATGACACTTGAGAGATGTGAGTATCTAAACACTACTTGTGAGGTGCTAGTTTATAATCTCCGTGCTTATTATGATTGAAGTGGAACGATTATTTGTTGTAATTACTTTTATGTTTGCATTAAATGACCCCTAACTTGTATTTTGATTAGAATAAAAGCGCATTTGCTTGAGGACAAGCAAATCTCAAGTGTAAGGGTATTTGATGAAGCGAAAAGTGTACCGCTTTTAGGGGGTCATTTAAGCCCTAAATCGTATTTATTTGATCAAATATTGCCCTAAATCGTTCCTTTTGTCATTTTAGGTACTTTTGAGGAGAAATCTGGAAAAGGAGGCATTTTGGACGTTTTTGGAGCATTAAAGTGAAGAAAACGGCAAAGTCTCAAAAATCGGCTAAAAGTTACTCTTGACGGCGTCACAATTTACTCTGGACGGCGTCATGCTTTGGCAAGAAAAGTTGGACGTGAAATTTACTCATGATAAGCCAGTGAAAATAGCATGTGAATTATGACGGCGTCACGCTTTAACTTGATCAAGGGCGTCACGGCTTAAATCATAAGGGGACGGCGTCACGTTCATGGTTCGACGGCGTCAAGCCTTGATAAGCCAGAATGGATTTTTGAAGAGCTAAAGAGGGACGGCGTCAAGAAGGTCATCCGGGAACCCTAGAAGCGGCGAGGTGACGGCGTCACACTCCATAAGGTGACGCCGTCAGATCCAAAAATCTATATATATTTTTCTAATCTTTTGTCATTAAGGAGAGCTTAGTGTGTGGAGTTTTGGGAGAAAACCCTAGGACGATTTTAGCTACTTTTTCAGGGCTTTTTGCCTTGAGATCTTCCATGTTTCATTGAAAGATAAGTTATCAATTAATCATTCAATATGTCTATGTGTTGTTTGATTCTATCTTATTCTTGTCTTTTGTTTAACATGTTAGGCTAAATTTATCTTGTGTTTGCTTAGATCTAATGAAACTTAGCTATTGATTATTGGTTGTTAGTGTGTTGTTAGTTGTATTGGATGATTGTTTATCTATGTTAGGCTTAAGAAAACTGGCTAACTTCCTATTCGGTAACTTGCTTGAACGTCTTAAGAAACATGAACCAAACGCGTACTAAAGGTTTTTATGGTTGTATTTAATGCACAAGCGAATTCTAGTGATCCCATGTTAGGAGCTTCCTAGCCGGCTCGACATAGGAGTGAAGTAGGAGCTTGTAGAGTTGGGGAAGTAAGTACGCCACCCCACGAATGGTATTAAGGAATACACCCGTCATCCACGCGACTAATACACACTAATTAACCGGTAAAAGATAGTTAGGGAGTAAGGAAATCTAAGTAAACACATTTCTCTACACATAAGTTTCTCACCACATTTCATTTTTGTTATTTTATTTTATTTGCATCCGTAGTAATTTTGGGTTAGTTGACTAGCAACTAATTCCGCCCACTCCTTCAAACCCGAGATTTTACTTACTTTCATAAAAACTATAAAAACATAAAAAAGAATCTTCCTCAACCCTTAGACCTAATTAGAGTAGCCTTTCATACCTAACGAACACTATTCCCTGTGGAGAACGATCAATCCCCCGTACTTACCACTACACTATACTACATCGGTCAGGTACACTGCCTGGTGGGGTTGTAAGCCTCTTGAGATCCCTCGAGAGGTAAAACCTGTTGTAAGGTTACAAAACCACGCAATCACGCTTCCCCGTATCGACGACTTATTTGATCAGCTTCAGGGGGCAAAATTCTTTTCCAAAATTGATTTGAGGTCCGGCTATCATCGGTTGCGTGTGAAGGAACATGATGTTCCTAAAACCACTTTCCATACTCGTTATGGTCATTACGAGTTCCTAGTGATGCTATTTGGTTTGACTAATGCACTAGCCGTCTTTATGGATTTGATGAACCTTGTATTCCATGAGTATCTGGATAAATTTGTCATTGTTTTTATTGATGACATCATGATATATTCTAAGATGAAGAAGGAGCACGAAGAGCATCTTCGTATCGTACTGGAGATTCTACGACATAAGAAGTTGTATGCTAAGTTTTCTAAATGTGAATTCTGGTTGGAGCAATTAGCGTTCTTGGGTCATGTTGTATCGGCTAATGGGATTAAAATAGATCTGGCAAAGGTTGAGGCTATCACTAAATGGACAAGACCGATGACGGTGACTGAAGTGAGAAGCTTTTTGGGACTTGTTGGTCATTATCGAAGATTTGTTGAAGGATTCTCACGTTTAGCTTCGTCGTTGACAAAACTGATGCGGAAGGGTGAGAAGTTTGAGTGGAACAAGGAAAGGGAGAAAAGTTTTGAGGAGTTGAAGAAGAGACTAGTCTCCGTACCTATACTTACTCTTTCGTCGGGTACTGGTGTCTATCAGATTTACTGCGATGCTTCGAAGAAAGATCTAGGATGTGTTCTTATGCAGCATGGTAAGGTTATCGCCTACGCATCTAGACAGTTGAAACCGTACGAGGAAAATTATCCGACGCACGATTTTCAGTTAGCAGCTGTAGTTTTTGCACTAAAGATATGGAGACATTACTTATATGGTGATACTTGTGATATCTTCACTGATCACAAAAGCCTAAAGTATATCTTCACGCAGAAGGAGTTGAATATGAGACAACATCGTTGGTTAGAACTTCTGAAGGACTACGATGCAAACATTCAGTACCACCCAGGTAAGGCGAATGTAGTAGCAGATGCTCTTAGTAGGAAGTTATAGAGACCAAGATCACGTTCAGGAGGTCGGGGAAACTCGTGATAAAGTTTAAACATGGTATAATCGGTTTATTGGATGTCGAGGTATGTATGTTTTCTAGAGAGAAGTAAAGAAAACACACACACCTCAAGTGTTACAATAAGAATCCCAACCCTCCTAGTTGTGACTAGGAGGGTATTTATTACAAGAATACAATCCTCACTTAGTACTAATGACTAAACTAGTCCTTGTATTTAAATGCTATTGCAATTCCCGACTATAACAAAACTTTAAAGCTAACAGAAGCCGAGGATTATTGCTAGCCTTGAGATTGAGCCTAGGATACTCAACGAGTTGGAACTGATGGAGGTGGAGTTGTGTGTTCGTGGATATGATGGTTACTGGTTTAGTTTGAAGGTCGAGTCTAACCTTATGTTACGAATTAAAAAAGCTCAGAAAGACGATGGTGAGTTGTGGTCTATTATTCAGAATTTGGAAGCCGGAAGGCAGACGGAGTTTCATGTTAACGATGATGGGATTGTATGGTATGGTGATCGGTTGTGTATTCCTAGTGATCCTTCTATTCGAGAAGCTGTGTTGTCAGAAGCACACAGTTCTCCTTTCACTATTGTAAAACCCAAAATTTGAAATCATGCAAAATGACCAAATGGCCCCTGTGACTTTAAAATTTAATTAAAACATATACAAAGCACCAAATAAATTACAAACTCTTGGTAATGAGCAATATATGAAATAAAGTAAATTTTTGTGGCTACATCTTAATATTCTACAATGTACAAAAAAATACATATCACCTACAAAATACATTATGCATACCGAAATTTATTTTTAAATATATATATATTTTGTATTTTAAACCTTTTAAAAGTAAGATAATCACGAATTCAAATATGGAAGCCACACAAATTCAGGAAAGTTGATCTCCCATTATTTTGGCCGAGTATATCTCTTCCCCCCCCCAATATCACACGGCTCCCATTTATTTTCTTTTACTAATTTCACCGAAACCCTAAAATCACAAACACAAAACTCTCTCTAATCCATACGAAATTTTGGAAGCTTTTGGGTATTTTTCTGGTGTTCCTCTAAGTCCAAAGAAGGTAGGAAAAATAGCTTGGAGGTCGTTGGATCGTTTGTTTGATTCGTGGGAGTTTTTCTTGTTGTCGAGTTTTTAAGCCGAGAAAACCAAAAATCATACGCCTTCATCCGATCGTCTAAAAACACATCTGGTATTTTTCTTGTGTTCCTTACATCACATATGATTCATATAAAATAGTCACATTGATCCATGCACGTTAGTTTGATCGTGATAATTATAAGTAACAAAAATGCAAATAAAATCTACAACTGTTCATACGATTTTTCTGGGTTGAATACATATTTTATTTGAGTCCTATATGCATCATATAACTCTGGAAAAATTATTATTGGATTTGTTAGAGCCTAAATCATCCTTGTGGAGTTTTTGTGTTCAATCGGGTTTAAAGAAAATAAAGAAAAAAAACGCAAAACCTAATCGAATTGATTTAGGGTTAGGGTTTTTGTGATTAGATCTGATTAATTAATGTGTTGTAATGATGTTTTGATGATTTGATAATGATTGGGTAAATTAGGGCTAAGGTTTTGTTAATTAAAAGTGATACCGATTGGATTTTGGAAACTTAAGGGTGTGTTTTGTAATTATTTAAAGTTGTGGGTTATTTTTGTAAGTCACTTTAGATCAGGGGTAAAATGTATAAAATATAATATGGGGGTATCTTGTGTAAAATTTGTAAGTAGAAGGTTTATTTGGTAAATCATGATTCGAATAGGGATTTTTATAAATTAAAGGACTTGTTTTGTAATTTACGAAAGTTGAAGGGTGTACTCGTATAAATATTAATGTGATGGGTGTATTGTGTAATTTTGGAAAATAAAGGGCTTGTGGAAAACTAGAAGGGGGGGGGGGGTTGAATAGTTTTCCATCTTTTTAATTTTTTTTTTATGAAAACATTTGTTTATTTTTAAAACATTTAGATTCAAGTTTGTATGAAAAATAAAACTTGAACCTTATTATTAGTTATATATGTATTCTTTTAAATTGATTGTAAAAGTTTTGGTTTCTTGAATGGAGTTTCAATTTGATCTATATGTGAAGTCAACTTCTAATTATTACTAACAATTATATATGCCTATATGTTATAAAAGTAATGACGATATAAATAAAGATGTAAGTAAGAGATGGAAAGATCTAACCGAGACACGAGGGATTTATAGTGGTTCGGCTACAAGGACACCTTCCTTGCCCTACTCCACTCCCCGAGCACCAAGCTCGAGAGTTTTCTTCACAACTTCAATAAGCTCCTTTATGGCGGAGAAAACCGTACACAACTTTGGCTTACACGGGTTTAACGACACAAAGCTAAATGTCGAGTTCTAATCGTAGCTAGAACCAATCTCACAACTTCACAACACAACTTCTTCACAACTTATTCACGACTACTTCACAACGGCTTCACGACTGCTTCACGACTTCTTCACGACTTCAACACGACTGCTACACAACCTCTATGCTGCGGCTTCACGACTTCAACATTATGTCTTCACGACTAAGACTTCACGACTTCAACACGACCGCTACACAACCTCTATGCTACGGCTTCACGACTTCAACACTAGGACTTCACGACTAGGACTTCATGGCTTCAACACGACCGCTACACAACCTCTATGCTACGGCTTCATGACTTCAACACTAGGACTTCACGACTAGGACTTCATGGCTTCAATACGACCGCTACACAACCTCTATGCTACGGCTTCACGACTTCTAGGCTATGGCTTCACAACGGCTTCAAGACTTCTCTACTTCACAACTTTACAAGGCTTCTACTCTACTTCTTTACTCCACAACTACTTATCCACCTTCTTCACTACTTACACACTACTCTAGCCTAATCACTTATGTTTACAACATATATACACACTTTACACAAATGAATGAAAGATTTACAAAGTATACAAAACAAACAACTTGAGTAACAAGATGCTACTAAGTTGTAATACTTCTAGTCTTGATTAATAGAAGTATTCTTCTTTTGCACTTGATGGTGGAAGCTTGGATCACTTGGAAACCAATGCTTAAGATTACATGATCAAAGGTTTTTTTGAAGATATGAAATGAGATTTACAACAGAAAGTTTTAGTGCAAAAGGGTAAGTAAAAATCCAGGGGAAGGCTGGTATTTATAGGAGAAAAATCTGGACAGCTGGACCCTACTGGAGCGTGGCCGGCCCCCTTAAATAGGGGGCGGTCCCCTTAATTTTAAGGGGGCCGCCTAGTAAAATTAAGGTGGCCGCCCCTGCTGAACGTTGGCCAGTTTTGTCCTTTTGTGGGGAAGGTTTTTCTGGAACATTTTAACTGATTTTGTTTAAAAATTTGAATTCATATTTTTATAAAAGATTAAACATTTTTATTTAATACCAAAAATGTTTTTCAAAAATATATAAAATGTTTTTGATGTTTTATAAAAAATCTAGTTATTTAGAAAATGTTCCTTTGATCATATAATGCATTAAGCATTAGTTCATTCATACCTTAAGTGATTTTAGTTGTAGAAGTGAATATTTACAACTAAGTACTTGTTTAATTTATAAGTTTATGTTTTAATGAGTTTACATTTTGTGATCATCAAAACATAGAGATATGATAAATATTGATAATATTTTTAGGCATTTATTTATGTCAACAATCTCCCCCTTTTTGATGATTACAAAACCTAAACTCATTAAACCAAAAAGTTTATTTTTGGACAAGTATTTAGTGAGTTTACATTCACTTCTCCCCCTTTTTGTAGAATCAAAAAGGTTAAGCCGACAAAATTCAAACGTGAAATTTGTCGGGATGAAAACTCCCCCTTGATGTGTACTCCCCCTCGTTTGGGGGCACCAAGGATCGATATATGGAATACTTGCAAGAAAAATATTAAAAGCACAAGCATATATATAGCAAAAATAAGCATGCATATAAAGACATTCATTAAAAATGTTGTGTATCAATACACAACCATCCAAGATTATATTCAATCCTACATTAGCTAGTAAGTAATGCAATCTACATAATCATTCTAGGAGTAAATGATCTTCCATGGGGCTTGCACACAAAATGGTTTGAAAAATTATTTTTGATTAAGCATTGCATATGCTTAATTTGGTGAGAATGAAGGTGGTGGTAGTGTAGTGGGTGAAAATGATGGAGGTTGTGGTAGAGGTTGGTTGTTAAGCATGTGTTCAAGGGATGAAAACATGTAGTGTACCTCATCTCTAAGACCAAAGATGATGGTTCGTTTGTGGGTGTGGTGGTATTGGTGATGATGAGAAATGAGCATCAAGAGGTGTTATTGGTGATATGGAAATGACAAGTTGGGTGAATGGAGGTTCTTGAGTAGGAGGTGGAGTTGATGCTCTTGATGGTGGTGATGAAAGGTGTGAGTTGATGTAGTTATTGATGGATGAAGTGGAAGGTATGGATGAAGATGTTGTGCCATGAGTGAAGGGTGTTTTTGATGGTGCATTTGGTGCACTTGGGGATTAACATTGAGGTGGTGGTGATGGAGTTTTGGTGTCTTAGAGATGATTTTGGTGATAGCATGGTGAATGAAAATGGGTGTTTGATGGAGGTGATGGTTGATTTAGGTAAGGTTTAGGCTAGATAAAAGGGGTCGCAAGATGCAAAAGGAAACAGTAAATTTTACTGCCCAGATGGCTGGTCCCCTTAATTGTAGGCCGGCCCCTTAAAATTAAGGGGACCGCCTAGGGAATTAAGGGGGCCGCCCATCTGGTGTTTTCCCATGCGACCAAATTTGAAAAATTTCCAGAAAAGGGTCATTTTTAGGGTGTTTTTGCAGCAAGCTCCATTTGAATCATGTACATCAAGAATGATTAAATAGTGGCATAAACATGTTAAATACGCACTTAAACATGTACATCAAGAAAAGGGTCATTTAAAACATATTATGGAATAAGCATGTTATTAATCATCAAGCATGTATATATATATCATGATATCAAGTATACAAGCAATAAGCATAACAATCATATATTAAAGACAAGAAATAAAGCATTCATTAGTTGAAAATAATTATGTTAAAATCATAATTATTGATACAACACATATTTTGCTTATAGCATACAATAAGTAGAAAATTTTAAATTGCCTAAGAGATCCATTTGACTTGCTTGAGACATGAAAAACTTGAATTATTTTAGATAGATGATGGTAAAGAGGGGGTAAAAAAAATTGGTTTAATGGGGTTGGAAGTTTGGGTGTATGGATGTTGGAGAGAGTGTTGATGGAGGAATTGGAGGTGGAGAGCTTGGACTTGACCATGTTTAATGAGGGTTTTGATGTTGTTCAAGTGGTGGTGTTGGATTAGATCTAGTGAGAAGATACTCAATCCAAGTGAGACGCTCATTTAAGGCGATGGTTTGATTTTGGAGAAAGATGCAACAAGGACAATTGTTGACATGTTTCTCAATTTGACTCAAGTGATGTGGTGATGATGGTAATGATGGTGAGATGGATGGTGATGGGTTTAAGTTGCTTTGAGTAAGGTGCAAAGCAAGGAGAGCATTAAGCTCATGGGCTTCCTTGAGTTCTTCAATGAACTTCAAGTGTTGAGTGGAAGGTGATAATAATGGAGAGTGGTTGTTATTTGGTGGAAGTGTTGGTGACACTTTTGGTGGTGGAGACATTTGTGAACTTGGGTAATTATGAGTGAATGAAGGTGGACATATGGATGATTGGTTATGTGTGTGAAAGGGTTCATTAGGATGAGGTTTAGGTGTTGGTTGAGTTTGAACAACATCATTTGTTGGGTTATGGCAAATGTCAAGCTTCCTCCTCCAAATGGGTATTTATGGTGTAGTGATGATGTGATTGTGGAAGGTAAATTTTGGAGGGTGGTTTGTGACAAAATGTGTTTGTGAATTTTGGGAAGTATAGGATAAAATGGGCTTAAAAATAGAAAAAGGGAGCAGCACCTTCGACCATCAGATGGCCGGTCCCCTTAAATATTAAGGGGGCCGCCCATCTGCTGATTTCCAGGTTACTGGAAATGGGTTTTTGGCAGAAAATTGTTGAAAGGGTTGTGTTTTTGGGTTTAGTTTCAAGCAAGTCCAACTTCTTTTGAGGCAATTTAGGATTTAATAACTTATGTATGCTAAGCATATTCATTAGACATTATTATCTAGCATGCAAACAACTCATTTAGCATGTAACATATATATGTTAGACAAGAAAACACTACATAGCACCAAGTAATTCATAGTATCATATTTAGGAAGATTAATAAGCTAGTTAAATAATCCTAATGAATATCTATGTGCATGGGAATGTAGAGTTATGATAGCATGGACTTCTAGACTTGTACCAAGTGAGGTCTTAGTGAATAAATTATGGTTATTATCAAATTTAGTTCACTTATAAATGTCACATACATAAATATAGATGACAGATATGAGATCACCATGCATGATTTAAAGAAATGTTTTTTGGCATTATTCAACAATGTTTGAAAGTAGGTTTTATGTGGATGTGAAAAATATATTAATGAAATAGTTTTGGCTTTATTTCAAAATGTTTTTATGAGGAAAGAAAACATATTTTTCCAATCTTTGGTTTTTGATAAACACGTAATTATGGACACAAGTTTGGAAGAAAGGTAGGATGGTGAAACATGTTTAATAGAAATGTGTCATAATCTTTTGATAAATCATTTTTCCAAAATGTGAAGTTTTTGCAAATTTAAAAATAAGTCCCATTAATTATAGGTTTAAAAATAGTGGTTTATAAAAGATCTCATGCTCAAGGGCATTGGTTAAGTCTATTGTCACATGCTACCTCTTTCTACATATCCTATGGCATTTAAGCATGTATTATGACTAAATACAAAAATACATCATGTCAGAGTAGTTAGAGAAAAACAAAAGCTATTATAATGACAATGCATTCAACAACTAAACAAATAATTACGAATGCATGCAGTCAAATCACATAGGAGCAAGTAAACATCTAGAAATTTTATATACGCAAGATGACATAAATCTAGGAATGAAAAGCTCTAGTGAAAAGCAAAGTTCATAACAGTAAACTATCGTTAGGTATATTTAGGAAGAATAATGTATTCAAGTTGGAGAATGAGTATGAGACTATTACTAGTGGTGCTCAATTCAGGCTAAACACAACCGTTTTTACGGGTTACACACACCCAACTTCTCACATAGAAGCAATTCAACCGTTAGGTCAAATTGAGTTTCTAGTCAATAGATTCTCCAGTAGTCATTCTCTTTTAAGAAGAAATTAAGTTCCTAAATTTACCTATCAAAGAGTACCAAATATGAAGATTGCTTGGTTTACTAATACTTAGGGGGGCTAAGTAAAGGGTTTCTAGTTCATTAAGCCACAGAACGAATATAACTAAAGTGTAAAGGCAAAACAACCTATCAGACTAAGCGTATCCTAAGGCATTAATAAGATTATATGCATGAAATAATTACTTATGAAATTTTAAATAGAGAACTTACCTCACGTCCTAGCTTTTCTTCGTAATGTCTCAGATGATGATCGACGTGTGAATGATAGGTGAGTCTTCAAGATACACAAGGTGTGAAAGTATATCATGGCAAGCTTCTAACACCTTATTTAATCCGAAGTGGCTTGACCCGAACATGTCTTGTACGGATCATGATCTTCTCCTTCGTCTGTGTCACTCCATGATTTTGGATTGAGTTCACTTTGGAGTTGATTCATGTAGAACATCCTCAGCTATTCCCATCGGATGAGTTACAGTACGGTCCGCTAGCTCGAGTGTCTTCGTCGTTAATACCTACATTAACAACATTTGAACTAGTAGCACATGTATCTATTTTATCTAAATGTTTATCTATTAAAATTTCTAAGATAACTAATTCATGTACAAGATCAAAATCCTCATCTTTGGCTTGACATTTTTCTTGATGAAAGTTTAAGAGATTTTTCCAAATATCATTTTCCGTTTTACAGAAAAATATTCTTTCGTATTCAACTTTCGGCAAGGTTTTGTAAATAATTATTTTAGCTTCATTATTTTTGTTATTCTTTGTTTTTAAATAATCATTTTGAGTTTCAAAATCTGTTTTTGTTTGACTTTCAAAATCCATTTTTGTTGGTTGAAAATCACCAATCGAAATGACATGCCAAAGATCTAGATCAATTGATTTCACATAAGTTTCAAATTTATTTTTCTATTCAAGAAAAGTATAGTTTTCAAATAGTGGTGGTTTTAGCAAAGATTCCCCTTCTAGATATTTTTCGAATTCCATAGATCGATTCAAGTTTTAAAATACAGTATATTTTAAAGATCTTGATTGACCTGGCTCTGATACCAATTGTGAAAAACTAGAGGGGGGGGGGGTTGAATAGTTTTCCGTCTTTTTAATTTTTTTATTTTATTAAAACCTTTGTTTATTTTTAAAACACTTAGATTCAAGTTTGTATGAAAAATAAAACTTGAACCTTATTATTAGTTATATATGTATTCTTTTAAATTGATTGTAAAAGTTTTGGTTTCTTGAATGGAGTTTCAATTTGATCTATATGTGAAGTCAACTTCTAATTATTACTAACAATTATATATGCCTATATGTTATAAAAGTAATGACGATATAAATAAAGATGTAAGTAAGAGATGGAAAGATCTAACCGAGACACGAGGGATTTATAGTGGTTCGGCTACAAGGACACCTTCCTTGCCCTACTCCACTCCCCGAGCACCAAGCTCGAGAGTTTTCTTCACAACTTCAATAAGCTCCTTTATGGCGGAGAAAACCGTACACAACTTTGGCTTACACGGGTTTAACGACACAAAGCTAAATGTCGAGTTCTAATCGTAGCTAGAACCAATCTCACAACTTCACAACACAACTTCTTCACAACTTATTCACGACTACTTCACAACGGCTTCACGACTTCTTCACGACTTCAACACGACTGCTACACAACCTCTATGCTGCGGCTTCACGACTTCAACACTATGTCTTCACGACTTCAACACGACCGCTACACAACCTCTATGCTACGGCTTCACGACTTCAACACTAGGACTTCACGACTAGGACTTCACGGCTTCAACACGACCGCTACACAACCTCTATGCTACGGCTTCATGACTTCAACACTAGGACTTCACGACTAGGACTTCATGGCTTCAACACGACCGCTACACAACCTCTATGCTACGGCTTCACGACTTCTAGGCTATGGCTTCACAACGGCTTCAAGACTTCTCTACTTCACAACTTTACAAGGCTTCTACTCTACTTCTTTACTCCACAACTACTTATCCACCTTCTTCACTACTTACACACTACTCTAGCCTAATCACTTATGTTTACAACATATATACACACTTTACACAAATGAATGAAAGATTTACAAAGTATACAAAACAAATAACTTGAGTAACAAGATGCTACTAAGTTGTAATACTTCTAGTCTTGATTAATAGAAGTATTCTTCTTTTGCACTTGGATGGTGGAAGCTTGGATCACTTGGAAACCAATGCTTAAGATTACATGATCAAAGGTTTTTTTGAAGATATGAAATGAGATTTACAACAGAAAGTTTTAGTGCAAAAGGGTAAGTAAAAATCCAGGGGAAGGCTGGTATTTATAAGAGAAAAATCTGGACAGCTGGACCCTACTGGAGTGTGGCCGGCCCCCTTAAATAGGGGGCGGTCCCCTTAATTTTAAGGGGGCCGCCTAGTAAAATTAAGGGGGCCGCCCCTGCTGAACGTTGGCCAGTTTTGTCCTTTTGTGGGGAAGGTTTTTCTGGAACATTTTAACTGATTTTGGTTAAAAATTTGAATTCATATTTGTAGGATCGAGTACTTCGAGCTTGATTGAGCTTGGTTAAACAAGAACCTCTGTATGGAATACAAGTGTTTATGCGGAAACTAAACAACAAGTATGATAAAGAAGAAAAGACAATGATCCTCTATGGATCAGACTATGAACTAAGAATAATGTTATTGATAAATGTTTTTCAAGTGTTGAAGTCCTTACAAACATATTGGCTGTATGTTTCTTATATAGATAAGAAACCCTAATTCCTAATACAGCCTGTTACAAATAAAACGTGTAAAGAGATAAACATCAATCTCTTCTAAAAATAAATCAAACAAACACTCTAAACTTACGGGATAACAATAACTAATACCCGCAGTAATAACACTAACAGCAGAAACAAAACAATAATACTATCGGCAGGAACCAACCGCAGCAGTAATGAAACACTATCGGCAGGAACCAGCTTCACTATCGGCAGCAATGAGAAATTCGTTATTTCTCAGAGATCCCAACAATCCTCCCAGCACTCAACAATCCTCCCATCACTGAGAAACCCTTATTTCCCAGAGATCCTAACAATCCTCCCCTAATCTTGAGGTTGACTAGGTTAACCTGCAAGATTCCAATGTGATAGAGCTTTAACTTCTCAGGCTTCAGGATTGCGACTTAGCAACAGCAATAAGTAGTAACCAGCAGCAACATCCATAACTTGCAAGATTTCAACCTCTATAGCATGCAGCAGCAACTTCAATAGTTCAGCAGCAATAGGAAATCTTCTTCAAAACATGTAAACTGGTCACCATGACATTCCCTTGAGCTTGACTGCTACTATGACAATATGTACATGAAATCACTTTAAGTTTCATACTATTCTCATCACATCCAGGTGTGTTAACTCCTGTGAGAGGTGAATCATTGAAAATTAATGGATTTGATGTCTCTTTACCAATAGCCATCACTACTGGAGTAGCCAATATTTAGATGTGTTAGACCATGGTACATTGATAACCATCCAATTTATTAGCAAATCAGCAACTATAAACGGATTTGACTTGTCTTTACCTGTAGCCGTTTGCTCAGGACTAGCCAATTCTTTGGTTTCAACTGAACCTTGGTGAAGTGAATACCAAATATGGATACCAATTGTCTTTACCACAAACCATACTTTTGTGGACTAGCCAATTCTTTGGATCCCATAATGGGTTACATCCATGGTGAATTGATAACCATTTTCAACTCTCAGAACTGAATCATGGGTGAGTTGAAATACCCTATAGCTTTGAGCAAGCTATTACAGCTATCAACGGATTTGATTATCACACCAGAGCCGTACCCTCATGGTGAGCCAACTCTTTATTGTCTGCAAGACATGGTGAGTTGAGCACCACATATTGTGCAGGTGTAAACACCAACACTGTACCTGCAAGGTGTTGCTCAAAACCAACTTATTAGCACACAAAATATACATAATTTTTATTTTATTATTTTTTTTATATTTTATTATTTTTTTTATTATTATTTATTTTTTTTTTTTATTTTTTTTATTTATTTTTTTACTAAAGAAATAAAAAAGAAAAGAAAACAAAATAACTAGAAAAGAAAAGAAAGAAAATATAGATTTTTTTTTAAAACTAAAAGAAAGAAAATAAACGAAACATATAAGAAAAACAAAATAAGAACAGATTTTTTTTTTTTTTTTTTTTTTAATAGCAGCAGAATCTGAGCAGCAGGAACAAAAATACCAGCAGAAATGGTGTTCAGCAGGAACTGATACACTACCAGCAGGAACCGAAGCATTATCAGCAGAAACAGTTCAAGCTCGGCAGCAATGAATGGAGCAGCAGAATCAAAATAATGCAGCAGCATGTACTAATCTGCTTAAATCTTTGACCAATATATAGCCCCACACAATTCACCAATCAAAATCTGTATCCAATAAATGCAATGAACCAAAACCATTTACTACTGATACAAGAAAACTCACGTGAATAAATCTGTCCCCATTCACATTAGTTCACTTGAGTATATGACAGATCGTAGAAACCAACCATCCATAAGCGACACGCAATTCATAGTACAATACTCAATATTATGAAATCCATAGCAGCATGTGACAAACAGTAGACAACAGTCCAAGGAATTGACCATAGCCCCACAACCGAAAAATTAATCAAATGATTAATTCTCTTCCATCCATATGTATGACAGTAAGTGACCACATGCAGTAGCCACCAAACCAATTAATTCATCAAAACCCTTTGCCGACAAACCATTTGACCACTTTAATTCGATCACTCTTCAACTCTTCAAGCCTCACGTGACATTAGAGAGCAATATAAGTTTGACCGAGTAATTGAATAAAAAATCAAGTAGCCCCACAATCAATTAGCTCACGCCACAATAAATGTAATCCCATATCACAAACCAATATCAGTACCATGAAATGCTACACGTATTAACCAAATCGGGGTCAATTAATACACCATCAGACCTTGAAATACTGGTGACAAGCATCATTAATATGCGACTACCAACACCATGACCAATCCCAATCCACAACCGTATTAATAATTGATTCATGTGCTGCACCTTACGTTGACCAATGTAATTCACTTCATATTCGAATAATAATCATAGCCCCATGTAATTCCAGTTGACTAAAACCAATTTGCTTCACTTCATCGATCACCCACGTCTGACCACACAAATAAAATAAAAGCCAACTAGTATGCGGTCACATGACTAGCCATTAATGTCCAATCAGTTCCCACAAAGATCAATAATAGACCAATCTTTGCAACAACAGAAACCACTCACTCAATAATAGAATAGGAAGTGACAAATTCAATAGCTGCATTATTTTAGTTAGAGAACACAAAACAAACTAAACAAAAAGGTTAGTTAGCACAAAATATACAACAATAAGCCTCCCCTTAGGCTTATGCCTCCCCTTAATCAGTGCACCTGACAAAGACTATTGTTCTTGGGTACCCAGAATGAATCTTTCCTTTTATTTGTCCAAGAACAACCTGTTGAGGGCTTAACACCAGTATCCCATCTTGTTCCCCCCATATACCTTGGGTCATAATAACCAGGCCAAAAACCATTCCGAAAGTAAGTGCTAATAGGTATGTAGAATGGTCTAGCAACATTCCTTTTCCAACCAGTAGACTTGGTTTGACCAGCTGGAACTGGCTTACCAGAAGGAACATGTGCGGGTCTAAAAGACTTACCAGCAGGAACAGGTGCTGGTCGTTTTGCATTACCAGAAGGAAATGCATTTGCTCTAGGGAAAAATGGGGGAATGTTCTCTACATTTTTCCATACTGACCTAGGTTTTTGTTGTTCAGCACACACACCCATTTTACTCTCATAATAATTACAATCCTTAATGAGATGAGAATAACTTCTACAAACAAAGCAAGATTTCTTTTTAATCTTTTTGTTCTTAACCTGACTTTTCTTATCATGACCTTGCATATCACATAAAGACTTCTCACAAACAGAATCAGAAACAAAATTGTTCCTAATAGGACTAAAAGTAGCTGTCTTTAAATTGGATTCCACACTAGCTACTTTTGGTGTGAAGTCATCAGACTTGGGTGTGGTTGACTTGTCATTTGAATCACAAGAGGCAAAGTCATTGGTCTTGGTCTCAGAAGACTTGTCACTTAAAGAGCAAGAGACAAAGTCTTTGGTCTTTGGTTCTGAGGACTTGTCACTGGAAGAACAAGAGACAAAGTCATCAGGTTTAGGCAAGTCATTTGACTTTTTGCCATAGGTCATGTGTGATTCATCTGAGTCAAGGTCAAGGGCTGTGTGCATAGGAACAGGCTTAAACACTCCTCTTATAGGAGGAGGGACAACATGCAATTCACCTTCTTTCACATACTTAACAGGAATTTGGTAGTCTACAGGTTCAGGGTCAAAAACAATATACTCATTAGGGTCATAAAATTGATCTTGCCCTATGTAGTCACCAAACCCTAAACCACGTTTAGTTCTTACAGACATAGAACTATCAACTAACTTGTTTAGGTTTTTAGATGAATCTTTCCATTTATCAAACCTAGCCAAGGAATTGTCTAGCTTAGTCTGTAAATCCTGTTTTTCTAACACCACCTTAGCATTTTCTCTCTCAGAATGTTTTAACTCATTAGTGGGTTCTTTAAATCCCTCTCCAATACCCTTATCTTTTCCTCATATGCTAACTAATTATTTTGATACCAGACCTTTTGTTGTTCTAATGTTTTAACAGCATTTTTATGAGCCTTGAGTTGTATAAAGTTATCCTTATATTGACTCTCTATATCATCAAATTCCTGTTTCAGTTTAGCATATATAGGTTCACAACCAAATGGGCAGTGTTGTACCTGAGGAGTGACTCCCATAAAAGCAAAGTCTCCAGCCACTGATATCTTGAACTCCTGGACCTCCTGCTTGAGCATGGACTTCTTGAACTCATCATTCCCTAAAAATCTGATTTTTACAGCACGCCAGATCTCTCTAGCATCATCCAGGTGCTGAAATTTACCCATGTGATCTTCTGGGAGAGCCTGAAGCAAAAGAGTTCTTGCATTTTTCTCTCTTTGAACAGCAACATGCTCCTCAGCTGATATAGGTGGAAGTATGATTATTTTCCCCTCCTGATCTCTCTCAATACTCTTCTTGCTGTTCCCATTAAGAATAACATTCCAGAGGTTATGATCTTTGTTGGAGATCCATTGTTCCATCTTCTTAGCCCATTTCTCATATTCATTAGTTCCGGATGAAGTCATTTTATTATGGTTTAAGAGAATGGTTTGAAAAGGCTTCTTTGACACTAACAGCAAAACTAGTCAGAGACCACAATTAATGCCCACTGATTGAAATTAATCCACCACTTACTAATGAAACCCAAATGACCAATAATCTTCGAACAATACCCAAAACAATCTCAGCAAAACGACAAGCAAGAATATAGAATAATACCGTAACACCAAATCCACGTGATCACTAGCAAAACTTAACCTCACGTGATATTCCACCAAGTGACAAGTTAATAGCAGCAATATACCTCCACCAACCCCTTTATTTAATTTGTACGATCTATTGAATTCGAAAGCGACAAACCACTCCACCAATTCGATCAGTACGAGGATATTTAATATATCACCGACCAATTCAATTAGCACACGTTAACAGCAGCAGCAATATACAATGAGTCCACCAATCACAATTAATTCACAATCAACAAAAGTGAATTCACTCACGTTGACCAATTAAGAAGACAGGACGAGGTGAATTTATTAGCAGTCTCACAATTTTAATTCGCCAACCACAATCACCAGACGACAAACACATTAATTTGTACGAGGTAATTGAATTCACACCCAATCAGATCCAACAACAAACCTAATTAAATTCGTTCAGCCCCACACGTTGTCTTCCAATACCAATTAATTAAAGCCACCGATCTTTTATAAATTAATTCAATTAATCAGTACGAGATCAATACCGAATAAAACAATTACCTCACCGGATCTGCTTCTGCATCTGCTATTACACCAAAACTTTTTCTTCTTTATCAGAGATCCTCACCAGGCTCTGATACCACTTGTAGGATCGAGTACTTCGAGCTTGATTGAGCTTGGTTAAACAAGAACCTCTGTATGGAATACAAGTGTTTATGCGAAAACTAAACAACAAGTATGATAAAGAAGAAAAGACAATGATCCTCTATGGATCAGACTATGAACTAAGAATAATGTTATTGATAAATGTTTTTCAAGTGTTGAAGTCCTTACAAACATATTGGCTGTATGTTTCTTATATAGATAAGAAACCCTAATTCCTAATACAACCTGTTACAAATAAAACGTGTAAAGAGATAAACATCAATCTCTTCTAAAAATAAATCAAAAAAACACTCTAAACTTACGGGATAACAATAACTAATACCCGCAGTAATAACACTAACAGCAGAAACAAAACAATAATACTATCGGCAGGAACCAACCGCAGCAGTAATGAAACACTATCGGCAGGAACCAGCTTCACTATCGGCAGCAATGAGAAATTCGTTATTTCTCAGAGATCCCAACAATCCTCCTAGCACTCAACAATCCTCCCATCACTGAGAAACCCTTATTTCCCAGAGATCCTAACAATAAAGAAGAAAAGACAATGATCCTCTATGGATCAGACTATGAACTAAGAATAATGTTATTGATAAATGTTTTTTCAAGTGTTGAAGTCCTTACAAACGTATTGGCTGTATGTTTCTTATATAGATAAGAAACCCTAATTCCTAATACAGCCTGTTACAAATAAAACGTGTAAAGAGATAAACATCAATATCTTCTAAAAATAAATCAAACAAACACTCTAAACTTACGGGATAACAATAACTAATACCCGCAGTAATAACACTAACAGCAGAAACAAAACAATAATACTATCGGCAGGAACCAACCGCAGCAGTAATGAAACACTATCGGCAGGAACCAACTTCACTATCGGCAGCAATGAGAAATTCGTTATTTCTCAGAGATCCCAACAATCCTCCCAGCACTCAACAATCCTCCCATCACTGAGAAACCCTTATTTCCCAGAGATCCTAACAATATTTTTATAAAAGATTAAACATTTTTATTTAATACCAAAAATGTTTTTAAAAAATATATAAAATGTTTTTGATGTTTTATAAAAAATCTAGTTATTAAGAAAAAGTTCCTTTGATCATATAATGCATTAAGCATTAGTTCATACATACCTTAAGTGATTTTAGTTGTAGAAGTGAATATTTACAACTAAGTACTTGTTTAATTTATAAGTTTATGTTTTAATGAGTTTACATTTTGTGATCATCAAAACATAGAGATATGAATAAATATTGATAATGTTTTTAGGCATTTATTTATGTCAACAGGGCTTAATGTGTAAATATGAATATTAAAGGGATCGATTTGCAAATTATTTAAATAAAGGGTATAAATTGTAAATTGTTAAACTTAAAGGGTTAAAAGCGTAATTCTGGATAACTTATGAATTAAATGAGCTACTGGTGATATTTTCAGTTTAAACCTTTAACTTTGGTATATTTACATTTACCTAAAATATGGAAACTTGTCATAATTAGCCCTAGACTTTTATACATTGCTTAAATGAACCTTATTTCCATAATAATCCTTGATTAATGACTTAACCTAAATTATAATGTTTGAATCTTTCTAATTATGGAAACCTGCTAATTATGGAAACCTGCTAATTCGGGAACCTGCTAAAAATAGAAAGTTACTAAATATGGAAAGTTGCTACTTTTGGAAAGTTACCTGAAAAGGAAAGTTATTAAAAATGGAAAGCCGACTAAAATCAGTAATCTGAATCAAATAAGCTATTAATAAGACAGTCATGAATTCGTGTAGATTCGCTGAAGATGGAGTTTGCTTCCGACCTTTATATTTCTGTTGTGTTTTCACTTGCGGTATAAGGTACATATATTCTGACCTTCTCACAGGTTTCTCATGAACACCTTTCTCTTTATATCTTGTTTTCCCTTGAACCTTGCTATGTTTTCCCTGTTCTGTGAACTCTGCTATGATCCCTTTCATATTCTGATCTGTTTAGCTTCTGATTTGATGCCATTACTATGATTCCCTTTTGCTTTGAACCTTTTCTATTGATTCCATTTGTTATGACCTCTGATATGGATCTATGCTGTGAAAACCTTTTTAATCATGACCTGGAAATGTTTTGAGAAAATCGTTGGTTTTAAAATGATGTTTATGAGTACGATACGATACTATTTTTATATGAAAATATACTAACTTTTAGGAAAATTATTTTTAAAGACCGTCCTTATGAAAAACTGTTTTGAAAGATCATTTTTATGAAAACTACTCTGGAAGATCATTTTTATGAAAACTACTTTGGAAGATCATTTTTTATGAAAACCAATATTAAAGGATTGCTTTAAATGAACTTTTGATAGAAATTCCTGAAATGAACTTTTGCTATGAAATTTTAATTTCGAACCTTGATATACTCTTCTGAACCATTTGATATGATCCACTTGATCTGAATCTTGACTTGAAACTTTGATATGAACCTTGATCTGATAAACTCTGATTTAAACCTAATTGATTTTGAACCTCTGATATTACTTCTGAAATAATTGGCATGAACCTTATGCCATGAACCTTTATTTATGACACTCTGATTTTGATATGATATCTGACCTTGACCACGGTTTGATACCCGTGCCATTTCACTAGGCATGAGGGTTTCATGTCCTTGTCATTGATGCACCGATGACTTGACTCTAGGGTAGGAGAGTGATGACCTATCACGTCCCTGATTTTATCTGTTATGTAGGAGAAGAATTTGGCCTACTGGGGCGTATGAATGCATCCTAGATTTGATCTGTATCTGTTTCTGTTTATCTGTTTATCTGTTATATATCTAGTGACTGATGGTGTGTGCGATACACGTCTTTCACATATCTGGGAGCTAGCTACTCCATTTGGTTACTGAGGACACCCCTCACATTATCTGATTATCTGAGAGGTCTCCCCTCTATATGATTATGAAGATTTATGGTTACACTGTTCTGATATGATATAATCTGTTTCTGGGCTCGTGGTGGATTACTGTTCCTATTTCTTTTTCCTTTTCATTTACTTATCCCTTAACCCATATTATATCTGCATGACCTTTATTTCCGTTGCTTTGTACCTTTCTCTACTACTGCTTTATTATCGTTATATCTGTTCACTGAGCTCTCGTAGCTCAGCCGCATTTCTTTTCCTGCGGCAGGTTTTAGTAGGAAGCTGGGGATGAGTGGAGAGTACCTTGGACTTAGAAGGCTATACTTGATAGATTTTCTGGATTAGAGATGACTAGAAGAGTTTATTCTAGACTTAGTATTTATTGTAATCCGCATTGTAACCTTATAGTTTCAGTATTTCATTTGTAACCTTTGAGATTCTTGTATTACTATAGATGTATGCTTTGGTTTGATCTGATATGAAACCATTATTGTGATATCTTTACCCTTGTCGGGTTGGGGTGTTACAATTGACCTGCGACACGTAATACATTTACCCTTGACCTGTGAAGTTTGGACCACTAAGTTTCCACTGTAGGCGCTCGTAGGACAACCTTTGAAAATTTGCTGTAGGATTTCCCTATAGGAACTTAAGTTCTGACCAGTGAGGAATGGGTAGACTATAAGTCATTTGTTTAAGTATCATTGCTTCCGCATCACCCTGATTCGTGCCTTGCTTTTGGTTAAAGCCTGTTGAGATCACTTTTGGAAATTGAAAGCTTATGCCTTGCACCTAAGATTTGAAACCTAATTAAATCTTGAAAACATTGAAAATTTCATAGTAATTGCCTGACACTATTTGATCCTTGTCTTCAGATTCTGACTCTGACCTCTGATCCTTTTGTTAATCATTTTGATACCTCTTTGGGCATTCTGAGAATCTCCATGTCGATGATATACTTGATACATTCTGTTAGTTGTTTCTTGCTTCTGATAATCATCTATGAGTCTTCTGATACTATTTGATTTCGTCTTAACTATCTCTGTTCCCATGAGAAGTCTTGTGGTGTTCAAACACGAGTATAAAAATGTTTTCCCTTTCATTCTGAACGGTAAGATCTGCTTTGTTGATCCGTCTTTCTTTGATAGTTAACTTTGATTTTATTCTGATAAGAGATTGATTGATTGAACATTCAACATATGGACGACTATCCTCCTATGTCTCACCTTTGGCATTTGAAACAATTTTGAACTTCCTACCGTGATTACCGATTGTTAAACTCCTTGCTATCACTATTACTCTGGAGACTCGCGTGTTACTTTCGCGGTTATGAAGTTTTCCTAGAAACCATTTCGTACACCAATGAATGAATCTTATCTTGAGAATTAATTGGCACTCTGAGTTTTCCGAATATGATTCCTGGTTGAACCACCAAGTTTTCCACCGGAATGTGAAGTAGGATTTGACATGATACCGAGAGATTGTCTAGCCACCAAGCGAAGATGTCTTTCGGATCATACCAGTCGATTTGAGCAACCAGAAAGAACAGAAACCGAAAACCAGGAAGTGAGTTTGCTTAAGTATATCTTCTGGGAGTGTTCCACTACCTGATTGTGATCTTTACTTCCGACCTGTATGACAAACAGTTTGATACCTCTCCGACCATCCCAAAGGTCATTTAACCCCAATGTGTTTGACACATCCTATTAATTCATTTCCAGTGCTGGATATAAATGTACCATCTGATACTACTCTGTCTTGCAAAATCCATTACTACTCCTATGAGGACTCTGGTGATTATTAACCATGGATATAGGAAGTTTATTCCCTCCCTTTGAATAATGAATCTTGCCGTCAACTAGTTTCCTTTGGAAGGATATGACGATAACTTCGTCTCAATATTAAATTGTCAACTGAGCATGATGATGCTGATAACTGATATTCCTTACTCCTCACTTTTGACAATTATACGATGATTCGTATTACCAATGATGTACACCCTACCTGTCACTTATGCTAATAAGCTAAACAAAACTCCAACACCTTGAATGGTTCGCTTAGTTATCTCGCACTATATTGAAACATGTACTTGACCTTGATATATGAACTATCCGTCTGGTTTAACGACCATATTCGTTCTGCGGATCTGTTTACTCTTGGTATAATTGACCTTGAGATCTTTTGGTCATGGATTGGATGACTTTTGCTAAGCTACCATGGACTACCATATCCGATATGTGAACTTTAAACAATCTACTTCGTTCTACCTTAACTTTGATGACTCTCAACCACTTAAATCTGTTAAGATTAATGCTGCTATGGAAACACTTACTCCAATCTCAATTGATTGTCAATTTCTCCTGACATCTATTAGTACCCACCCTTAGAAAGCCTTGGCATTGGAAGTCTTGTTGTACAATTTTCTGGTGTTTTCTGATGAACCTTTTTGATTCCCTCCTGCTCGGGAGATAAAGTTGGCATTGAACTGATCTCAGTTGACGAACCATGATGCTATAGAAGTTGAGAGATTGAAGAAGCTGATGGAATGTGATTTTGTTCACCTCAGTGTTCTCCTTGAATACCCCTATTAGTTTATGAAGAAGAAAGAGAAAATTCTGTGTCAGCGTATCGACTATCGTAAACCTAACCGTATCACTACCGTAATCATTTTTCATTTCCACGTGTCACTGATTGATTTGTTCTATCTTTGTAAACTCCGTATCAGACGACCTCATTTAATGTTTGAAGGACTAAAGAAGCCACCACGAAAACTTTTAAGAAGGGAGTTGACTAACTGGGAGTAATTTCCGTGAAGCATTTCAGTTTTATTCGTAAAGAGGAAGGGAGGTGATGTGAAGTAGATATGAAGTTGTCTCTGAAATGATTCATGAAGCTATTTTCGTACTCGTTGTGACCATTATGAGTTTTAAATAATGCCAATTGTATTGGCTAATAGAATCATGTTTTCGTGAGTAGTTGGACAATTGTCATAGTATGACAGTATGTTTATGCTCTGAGACGAACGAGGAACACGTAGATCATCTTTGTATAAAGGAGAATGACCCTTTGGGAGATTTGATTGGCGTTTAGAAATTGTAGCAGACAACACTACCACGTATCCGGTGATGACAGCAGTTGAGTTGGCAAATTGCGAACTGGGCTAGAAGACCTGTCAAAGACACGCAGTCTTGCTTCTCTATTCATTTTAGTTGTACTAGGATGAATTGAGAGCAGAAGCAGACTCGCGAATGGAAGATGCACAGTGACCATGTCAGAGATTCACGTTACTACACCACAGTTCCAAGAAGAAGTGTCGAAGGCTTGAGGGACCAGACTCAAGATTATATTTCCTTTCCACTCTATGATCATATGGACAGACGTAGACAGACTACTTGGAATTGGAATCATGTATTGGATGTATGATATTTCTGAAGCGAACGTTTGTGTTTGGAAGAGTTGATTCTGTGAAGGATGAAGCTATAATTCATCTCCTCCTGACCTACTTAAATTTCCGTTACCTAATGATAAAATCCTTTGAATGATTTAGGTTCTCTATTAGTAATTCCGTTCCGTGTTCATTCTGCGTATCTTGGATGATAGTTTTGTTATGCAAAATTTGACTAATTATGGATGACCTGATGCTTTTAACAACGTATCTAATTCTGATAGACATTTCAGATCTTTTCCGATACTCTTTCGAGTAGTTCGTTCTCCTCTTAGTTATGGTGTTTGATTTTAAATGACCTCTGAGACAGTAGAAGGGCTAGGCGGATTAAGATAAGTTGTTTTGTTCACAACTTGAGATAAAGTATGACCATCATGAGGGCATATTTATATGATGCCAGTATTATGACGTCTGGCCAACGTGATAATACTTACATCATATAACGTGCACTTGTTGTGGGCCTAGGATATTTCGAGAAGTGCCTTAGAACTTTAGAAACTCTGATAACTGTTTGGGATTATCTGCGTTAGTGAGACTTTAAGTTCATTCAACCTATACGTTTAAATCTGCTTTCACCGTTATGCGATTTGATACGTCTGGATTCTCAGCATGCGTTTGCTGACCTCTGTGCTTCCAATAAGAATCTTAGGTTCTGTTGTAGAACTTTCTGCCAATTGATGTTAGCGATAATCTATTTTCTGTATGTTCTCATCTGATTTGTTTAATCAAATTCTGTGGACGGCATATCCGTCAAAATCCTATGTATTTCTTACTTCTCTTTTGAGAGAATCTGATTATCATCTATTACGTTTGGTATATTATTCTTTGATCTGGATTCAGTATAAATTGTCTTTTCTGAGGAAATCGAAGCTTGATCAACAAAATAGAGTCATGAGAAACAAGTCATTCATATTTCTGTTCACAGTCAGTTGTGCTTCCGTTTTGTTTCACCTCAATTTTCGAGGACGAAAAATTTTCTTTTAGAGGGGAAGAAGTTGTAAAACCCAAAATTTGAAATCATGCAAAATGACCAAATGGCCCCTGTGACTTTAAAATTTAATTAAAACATATACAAAGCACCAAATAAATTACAAACTCTTGGTAATGAGCAATATATGAAATAAAGTAAATTTTTGTGGCTACATCTTAATATTCTACAATGTACAAAAAAATACATATCACCTACAAAATACATTATGCATACCAAAATTTATTTTTAAATATATATATTTTGTATTTTAAACCTTTTAAAAGTAAGATAATCACGAATTCAAATATGGAAGCCACACAAATTCAGGAAAGTTGATCTCCCATTATTTTGGCCGAGTATATCTCTTCCCCCCCCCCCCCCCGCCCCCATATCACACGGCTCCCATTTATTTTCTTTTACTAATTCCACCGAAACCCTAAAATCACAAACACAAAACTCTCTCTAATCCATATGAAATTCTGGAAGCTTTTGGGTATTTTTCTGGTGTTCCTCTAAGTCCAAAGAAGGTAGGAAAAATAGCTTGGAGGTCGTTGGATCGTTTGTTTGATTCGTAGGAGTTTTTCTTGTTGTCAAGTTTTTAAGCCGAGAGAACCAAAACTCATACGCCTTCATCTGATCGTCTAAAAACACATCTGGTATTTTTCTTGTGTTCCTTACATCACATATGATTCATATAAAATAGTCACATTGATCCATGCACGTTAGTTTGATCGTGATAATTATAAGTAACAAAAACGCAAATAAAATCTAAAACTGTTCATACGATTTTTTGGGTTGAATACATATTTTATTTGAGTCCTATATGCATCATATAACTCTAGAAAAAATTATTATTGGATTTGTTAGAGCCTAAATCATCCTTGTGGAGTTTTTGTGTTCAATCGGGTTTAAAGAAAATAAAGAAAAAAAAGCAAAACCTAATCGAATTGATTTAGGGTTAGGGTTTTTGTGATTAGATCTGATTAATTAATGTGTTGTAATGATGTTTTGATGATTTGATAATGATTAGGTAAATTAGGGTTAAGGTTTTGTTAATTAAAAGTGATACCGATTGGATTTTGGAAACTTAAGGGTGTGTTTTGTTATTATTTAAACTTGTGGGTTATTTTTGTAAGTCACTTTAGATCAGGGGTAAAACGTATAAAATATAATATGGGGGTATCTTGTGTAAAATTTGTAAGTAGAAGGTTTATTTGGTAAATCATGATTCGAATAGGGATTTTTGTAAATTAAAGGACTTGTTTTGTAATTTACAAAAGTTGAAGGGTGTACTCGTATAAATATTAATGTGATGGGTGTATTGTGTAATTTTAGGAAAATAAAGGGCTTAATGTGTAAATATGAATATTAAAGGGATCGATTTGCAAATTATTTAAATAAAGGGTATAAATTGTAAGTTGTTAAACTTAAAGGGTTAAAAGCGTAATTCTGGATAACTTATGAATTAAATGTGCTACTGGTGATATTTTCAGTTTAAACCTTTAACTTTGGTATATTTACATTTAAAACCCTAAAATATGGAAACTTGTCATAATTAGCCCTAGACTTTTATACATTGCTAAAATGAACCTTATTTCCATAATAATCCTTGATTAATGACTTAACCTAAATTATAATGTTTGAATCTTTCTAATTATGGAAACCTGCTAATTCGGGAACCTGCTAAAAATAGAAAGTTACTAAATATGGAAAGTTGCTACTTTTGGAAAGTTACCTGAAAAGGAAAGTTATTAAAAATGGAAAGCCGACTAAAATCAGTAATCTGAATCAAATAAGCTATTAATAAGACAGTTATGAATTCGTGTAGATTCGCTGAAGATGGAGTTTGCTTCTGACCTTTATATTTCTGTTGTGTTTTCACTTGCGGTATAAGGTACAGATATTCTGACCTTCTCACAGGTTTCTCATGAACCCCTTTCTCTTTATATCTTGTTTTCCCTTGAACCTTGCTATGTTTCCCCTGTTCTATGAACTCTGCTATGATCCCTTTCATATTCTGATCTGTTTAGCTTCTGATTTGGTGCCATTACTATGATTCCCTTTTGCTTTGAACCTTTTCTATTGATTCCATTTGTTATGACCTCTGATATGGATCTATGCTGTGAAAACCTTTTTAATTATGACCTGGAAATGTTTTGAGAAAAATCGTTGGTTTTAAAATGATGTTTATGAGTACGATACGATACTATTTTTATATGAAAATATACTAACTTTTAGGAAAATTATTTTTAAAGATTGTCCTTATGAAAAACCGTTTTGAAAGATCATTTTTATGAAAACTACTCTGGAAGATCATTTTTATGAAAACTACTTTGGAAGATCATTTTTTTATGAAAATCATTATTAAAGGATTGCTTTAAATGAACTTTTGATAGAAATTCCTGAAATGAACTTTTGCTATGAAATTTTGATTTCGAACCTTGATATACTCTTCTGAACCATTTGATATGATCCACTTGATCTGAATCTTGACTTGAAACTTTGATATGAACCTTGATCTGATAACTACTTTTTAAACCTAATTGATTTTGAACCTCTGATATTACTTTGAAATAATTGACATGAACCTTATGCCATGAACCTTTATTTATGACACTCTGATTTTGATATGATATATGACCTTGACCACGGTTTAATACCCGAGCTATTTCACTAGTCATGACGGTTTCATGTCCTTGTCATTGATTCACCGATGACTTGACTCTAGGGTAGGAGAGTGATGACCTATCCCGTCCCTAATTTTATCTGTTATGTAGGAGAAGAATCTGGCCTACTGGGGTGTATGGATGCATCCTAGATTTGATCTCTATCTGTTTCTGTTTATCTGTTATATATCTGGTGACTGATGGTGTGTGCGATACACGTCTTTCACATATCTGGGAGCTAGCTACTCCATTTGGTTACTGTGGACACCCCTCACATTATCTGATTATCTGAGAGGTCTCCCCTCTATATGATTATGAAGATTTATGGTTACACTGTTCTGATATGATATAATCTGTTTCTGGGCTCGTGGTGGATTACTGTTCCTATTTCTTTTTCCTTTTCATTTACTAATCCCTTAACCCATATTATATCTGCATGACCTTTATTTCCGTTGCTTTGTACCTTTCTCTACTACTGCTTTGTTATCTTTATATCTGTTCACTGAGCTCTCGTAGCTCAGCCGCATTTCTTTTCCTGCGGCAGGTTTTAGTAGGAAGCTGGGGATGAGTGGAGAGTACCTTGGACTTAGAAGGCTATACTTGATAGATTTTCTGGATTAGAGATGACTAGAAGAGTTTATTCTAGACTTAGTATTTATTGTAATCCGCATTGTAACCTTGTAGTTTCAGTATTTCATTTGTAATCTTTGAGATTCTTGTATTACTACAGATGTATGCTTTGGTTTGATCTGTTATGAAACCATTATTGTGATATCTTTACCCTTATCGGGTTGGGGTGTTACAACTATTCATCCAGGTTCTACTAAGATGTATGGGGATTTGAAGTAGCATTTCTGGTGGAATGGTATGAAGCAGGATGTGGCGACATTTGTGGCTAAGTGTATGACATGTCAGCAGGTTAAGATCGAACATCAGCGTGCTAGTGGTCTTCTACAGCCTTTAGACATTCCTACATGAAAGTGGGATCAGATTTCTATGGATTTTGTTACGGGTTTACCTTGCACACAGAGGAAGCATGATGCCATTTGGGTTGTTGTTGATCGTTTAACAAAATCCGCTCACTTTCTGCCTATTCGGAAAGACTATTCGGTTAGTAGGTTGGCATAAATCTTTCAGCAGGAGATTGTTCGTTTGCATGGTACTCCGACATCTATTGTATCCGATAGAGATCCGCGTTTTACCTCACATTTCTGGAAGGGTTTACATAAGGCTTGGGGTACTCGAGTTAAGTTTAGTACGGTGTTTCATCCTCAGACCGACGGGCAGTCGAAACGCACTATTCAGACTTTGGAAGATATGTTGAGATCTTGTACTCTTGAATGGACGGGACATTGGGATGAGTATTTGTGTTTGGTTAAGTTTGCCTACAACAATAGTTGGCATGCTAGTATTAAAGGGGCTCCTTTTGAGCTGTTGTACGGACGAAAGTGTAGGGCACCTATCTATAGGAATGAGGTTGGTGAACGGCTTATTGAAGGTCTCGAATTGATTGAGGTGACTAATGAGAAAGTCGCCGTTGCTAGGGAAAAGCTCAAGGAAGCTAGAGCTTGATAGAAGAGTTATGTTGATCGTCATCGACGTACTTTGGAATTTAGTATTGGGGATCGTGTTTTCCTTAAGGTGTCCCTGTTTTGAGGTGTTAAGTGTTTTGGTATTAAAGGGAAACTTAGTCAGCGTTTCATTGGTCCGTTTGAGATTTTAGACCGCATTGGTGAAGTTTCGTATCGTTTGGCACTACCTCCGCAGCTTTCTCATGTGCATAATGTGTTTCATGTATCCCTTCTGAGGAGATAAAATTATCATCAGCTCCATGTTGTTTCTTACCCATTGGATCAGATTCGGGAAGATTTATCTTGTGTTGAAGAACCTGAGGCTATTTTGGAGCGTCAGGATTGGGTCATGAGAACTAAAACAATTTCGTTCGTAAAGATTCTTTGGAAGAACCATCCCGAGAGCGAGGCAACTTGGGAGACTAAAGAATCTATGCGCGCTAGTTATCCTCATTTCTTTTTGTGACTCGGTACGTTTTCGTTTGATCTTTTTGCTTCAGTTTCGTGGGCGAAATTTTCTTTTTAGAGGGGAAGAGTTGTAAAACCCTAAAATGCGGATTCCACTTTTACTAATTAATATGAACCCTAACCTAAGTTTTGATATAATTTAAAACATTACCTAAACTATATGTTATGTTATAAAATACATTTAATAAAAGTTAACCTAAGGTATCTACATAATATAAGTTTGTAACAAATTAAAACCTTCCTAAACCTATACAAGACGTAGTACACATTTTCTTTTGGTCCATCTTATCACACGTTTTATTAGGTCTAATAAAACATACGACTCACACATTTGCAAGAGATAAGAATTCCCTCTCAGCCTATAATCATGCCAACATCTGTGTACACAATATCAATCACATTTAATTGTAATCGTTTCCTAATTAAAACATACGCTCCCCTCCCTTTTTTCTATAATACGGTCTTCTCTTCTTTCTTTCTTCTTCATACGACAACCAAAAACAAACACACAAAGTTCCTCTTACTTTATCTTTTTTCAAGATCCTAGGAGAGTTCAAGGGTGGTTGTTGTGATGTTTGATTGTACCAAGGTTTCAGATTGGGTATTGTGATTCATGGTGTAGTTTCTTGTGTTCTTTCTCTTTGTCTCATATTCCAGTTCAAGGTATAACACCATCACAACTCTTGTTTTCTTTTAATCTAGTCAACACACCTAAACATGTATGATCTGAATATAACAACATCTAAACCTAAATGTTTACATGCTAAGCCTATTCGTATAATCCGTTTAATTTGCTGCTATTCGTTAGTATATAATAACTATAAGAAAACGCCACATGAGATCATAAAATAAAATGCTAAAAGCTTTGTGTATTCGATCTGTTATTTTCTGGTTTAATCGTCCCATGTTTGCTGTGATTCGACCCATAATTATTCTACCTAATCTGATCCCTACAACCCTAATCTGATCATTAACATGCTTCTAAATCTGGATTAAAACCCTAGAAAATAAATATGGGGCGTACACTTAATTAATGAGACGAGTAAGGGCTTATTTTGTGGGACTGTTTTCATGTCACCTTAACAGCCCTATGTCGACCTGTATACAACCATAAACAAGCCCTAAAAATCTTTCATAATTGATCATTAATTGGCGCACAAGAATAGAAACCCTAGGCTGAAATTGTTATTGAGAATACTATAATTTTATGTGAGGGTTTTCGTGATGTTTTGACTCGTTAAATCTTGCGTGTGTGGGCTGTTTTTGCATGATGTTCGCATGAGTCTATAAACCTGTTAAACATGTGTGTTATGTGTTGAATTATGCTTATAAACATGTGTACTAATCGGACTTTTAGGTATAAGGTTTAGGGTTGTGTTGAATCTGTCTCACTTGTATGCTGTCCAGATTTTGGGTCGTGTTGCAAGGGTAAGAAGTTAATGATACAAATGTGTTTTTGGAAGATTTTTGAGGCTAAAACTAAATTCAAGATGTGTGCTATCTGGATATCAAATTTCATAATTTTTGGAGGTCGGCTAGGTGGCTTTCTGATTTTTAGAACATTTGATGTCAATCCTGAGTTTAGGAGTCTGAAAATTCAGCTGGTGTTTTTAAATTTTTTTTTCCAAACATTGAGAAATTAAGGGGTCTCATATGATAGGGAGGATGTTTAAAATGTATATGACTTACTGAAATTTGTGTGGATTTTTCTGAAAGGTTAAAATGGGTTAGTCAAATACAAACTTTCGGGGTATACCTGCTGTGCACTTTCTGGACAGGTTTGGAAAAATGATTTTTGTTTGGATACTTGCATTTAGAAATAAAATATGGAAAAATTACACTAGTTACCTATCATGTATAAGTATCTATGATAATTATTTGAGCACCTCAGTAGGTATATAAGGGTGGTTTTAAATTCATAAACAAAGGGGCTTGAACGTGATAAAATCTGAAATATGTTATAAGTTACGATTTTGGTGTAACCTAATCCCATTAAATATGTTTTGATGCTAAATTCATTTGTAAACCACTAAGTTGGCTAATTAATATATTTTAGTCTAAAGTTACTAAATATGAAAACTTACTAATTATGGAAGGTTACTATAAATAGAAAGAAACCTTAATATAGATAATTATACGCACTAAACTTATAAGATGAGCTTATAAGTAATTTATGATCATTAACTTGTGTAGATTTCGCGAAGAAGGAGTGACTCATCTTCTTGTGATCCTTTTTCTCATTTGCTTGCTTTTCATAAGGTACAGATATTCTATCCCTTTTCAGTAGGGATTTCTCATGACTTTCCGATCCTTGACTTTGATTCGTTTGCTTTATTATGATTCCGTTGATATGAGCCTTTGCGACATAATCCTTTGGCTTGATATTTGTTTTACTATTCATTGATATGAGATTTGTTTGCTATCCATTTACTATGATATATTCCGTTCAGTTTGATATGCTCTGATTAGTTATAATTTGATGAATTGATATGATATGTTTTTTTCTATTCTGTTCTGTTGCCCGAGCTATTTGTGTACTAGTCATGGAGGTACCATGACCATGTCATTGTGGCACCAGTGGCATGACACTTTCCGTGGAGGTGTGATGGATCCACGATGTTCCCTTTCTGTTCGGTTATGTTATGTTATGATATGATATAATATATGAAGATTGTGCACATGGCCATTATGTATATGTATGTACAGTCTAGTACTGGCATATGTATTTTATTTTGCAGGGAGCGTATGGATGCATCGTAGGTATATGTTTGAATATGATTATGATATGATTTTGTGACTGGTTTGTGCGTGCCATGCACCTCATCACCCTTCTGGTACTTGAGAGGTCTCCCCTCCTTGTACACTTATGCTATGACAGGATTATGTGAATGAGCATGTGGCAGGCTTTTGAGCTTGTGAGGATTTTTATTCTGTTATATGATTATATATCTCTGTTTGATTCCTTGACCTCTTTATGATCTCCTTATGGTTCACTATGCTTTGCGTCTTATCATATTTGATACTTTGTTCAGCAGATCCCTTTGATTCGGTTTTGTATATTCAGTTGATTCGGTTTATTGTTTCGTTATATCTGTTCACTAGGCTTTTTAAGCTCAGCCGCGTTTCTTTTCCATGCGGCAGGTAATAAGAGGGATGTTGGGCTTTGATTGGGCTGAGAGTAGGAGCTTATGAGTGGACCGACCATACCTAGTTTCCTATCATTCTGGACTTAGGTTGGAGAACCTTTTTTTTGATATTTTATTTTGTTGGACATGTCAGATTATGTATTTCCTTTTGAAGCCATTTGGTTTATATGACTTGGTACTTTATCTAATAAGACTTCCACTTGCGTTTATATGCTTTGTATGATGTAACCACTGTGAAAATCCCACTATTATAATAAACCATCTTACAGAATATTTATCCTTTTTCCACGTAGAATTTTTTTTTCCTTTCCTGATTATAACTATTATCTTATGTGACGAAGATCACATCCCTGACAACCCTGCTTGCAACCCAACCTTAACTGATTTAGTATTTACCTATGTAAACATCTTTGACCTAAAACGTTATGAGGTCCCACTTACCACTTTACGTTATTTCGCTAACGTACGTTTAAAACTGAATGTTCCTTAACTAATAAGAGTTTTATGAAACTCTAAACTACCATAACAACATGTGAAGATAACGAAACCCTAGAAATATTAAAATACAACTTACTTGAGTAATGTACAAGTCACTAAAGCATAGAAACCCTAATTCCACTATAACTTCCGATAAAACCCTAATTTCTCAGAAACTATTATTTTATTTGTAAACTCTAGTTAATATTTTTATAAAAATATTATGTACAAGTGTTTTAAGTCAAGGTACAAGTTCTTTAAGCATAGAACTTAAATAAAAATAAAAACCTTACAAAAACTTTAAAAATAATTATTTAAATTACATACTTTGTAATATTTTCACACAATAAATTATAAAAATAATTTAATTATATATTTAGTATATGTACAACTCCATAAACATAATGTACAACTCTTTAATGCACAAACTCATAAAAACTCATTTACACATATTTAAAGTGTAATAAAAATTACATAAAAATTATAGAAAATTAAGAAATAATTAAAATTATATTTTTCTTATTTTTCTTACATTAGTACAAGTCCTATAAGCCTAGAGTACAACTTGCTAAAGCACAAAAATTATTTTTCTCTATTTATATACAATTCGATAAGGATTAAATTAGGTTATATGGATTCAAAAATCATTTCTAACTAAGTCTTAAACCTAGGAACCCTAATTCTACCTTAAACCCTAGTTTACAAGTCAACAAAGCCCTAGGTACCACTACCCTATGCATAATTCGATCCTACATAACCAAATTACATCATCTAGTTCTATCCTAACTATGAACTAACTAATCCTTAGCATCCCTTAAACTCTAAGTAAGCTAGTTGCATGGAATAGAAGAGATACACCTCACCTCCCATCTAGAAAGGGACTATGTGGATGGTTAGTAGCCTTACACATCACCTTCCCCCTCCTCCTCTATTGTGGCGCCATGTGAGCCATACACATCATCTTCTTCCCTTACATAACCTTCCGAAGAAACCCTAGATTACTTCCTATAAATAGATGATATGACCAAGAATCACGTTTGGAGGTGGAGGAAACACCATAAACTCGAACTAAAGATTAACTTTGAATTTTCGGTTTATTGATTGCCGAGGTGTGTATGTATTCTAGAGAGAGAAGTCTAGAACACACACACACCTCGTGTGTTACAAATGAATCCTCAACCCTCCTAGTATTGACATAGGAGGGTATTTATTACAAGCTACAAGTTCTAACTTAGCAATATGACTAAACTAGTCCTTGTACTTTAAATGCTATTGCAATTCCCACATATGAGAAAACTTTAAAGCTAACAATCTCTCCCCAAAGTGAAGTCATATGGGAATTGCTTACAATGTTCCCTACAAGTAAAATATAAACAGTAAGTACAGAGAATAATCTTCAAACTTCATTACTTCGTTCAGCTTGCAGAATCTTCTCAGCTTTCATTTCTTTACTTGCAGACGAACCATGCGAGCAAATCTAATTAGGGTTTAATATAGAGTGCCCTGAGTGCTCTCCCCGTGCTCTCCCCTAATTAGTGCTCTCCCCCAAACTGACAATAGGTCCATAACACACGACAGCCCCAAATCACTTCAATTCTGATCCTACAACTCACAAACAAAATCTTAGTATCCTTAAAGAAGCCTAGGAGGGAGCTAGACCCTTGGTGAAGTCATTTCGAAACCCTAGTTCATAATCTACCCTAATCGACCTATATAACTTAAGGTATGTTCTAGCTCTTTTCAATTCTTTTTCTATACTTAATATACTCTTAATAATATATATAAACACTCACAAAAACTCGTTATAACCTAAAAATAGCAAAATCAAATTATTTCTTTTATTTTGTTCTTATCGAGTGGACAAACAAACACCCTCTATTTGTTTTAATTTCGATATTTTAAGAACACTAGATTATAAGACACCCACATATTATTAAAGAGAATATTTTTAGAAAAACGTAGCAATTTGAATCATCGAAAATGAATAAACGAGTCAAAAGTTATGGCTATTTGAAGTTATATTAAAATCTGAAAACTTTCTGTAACAGCAGACGAACATGACGCAAAACGAGGCCTTTCTGGTCCGTTTCGTCGAAAACCTAAAACACGAAAGTTGTCCGGAACATCGTTTCCTTCAAAAAGTCTTTAGACCTGGAGTCATGAAAACGCTTAACAAATGGTCTTTTTATTTAATTACAGAACAGTTTTTGTTATACGTACAGCATCAGACGTCGAGTTTTGAACCTAAGTTTCGACCCTTTAACGTGTTCCTAAAATTCTATATTTTGTCATGATTAAATACCAATGAGATAGCTAACTATAGGAAAAAGAATCAACGAATTTCGTTAAGAAATGAGTGAGTTCTAATTGTTTTGTGATGTGTTGTTTTCTGTCGAGCAAACTAAGGTCGACCCTTCTAAAAAAATTATTTTTGACGTCTAGGGATGGAACCAAGGTCTAATTTTTGGTAAAAATAGTCTTAAGATACTAATAAGTATTTTGGTAAAAGAGTCGTAAAAGGTTACGCCACGAATCTTAAGAAATAAAACGTTTTTGTATAAAAAGGATGTCGAGTGAAATCGACTAGAAGTCTCAGGGGGTATTTTTGCCAAGACTCTAGCTAGTTTTGTAAATTGGACTATGTTTTCAGTCGAATGAAACCCTAGGGGTAAAAAGGGTCATTTTGAAAACTAAAGGGTAGAAAGTGTTAATTAACTAAAGTTCAAGGGTAAAACTTGTCATTTTCAAATAGTTCGAGGATAAAAGTTGCCAACCCTAGAAACTAAAAGGTTTAAAGCAAAAATAAACTTATAAACCCTAATTCATAATTTAATATTAATAAATTATTATTAATATTATTAATATTATTATTATTAATATTATTATTATTATTATTAGGATATTAAAACTTAATATACGTGTTGTACCGTAACTAACAAACGAAGTATCTATTTAACGAACGGACGGAACCGAAACTTACAGATAAGAAGATCAGATAAAATCTTACTTTTGAAACTACATATTGGCTCTATTAAGTATTTAACTATCAAACCAAAACATAACGAAAAGAACAATGAAAACTTATATAATCAGAAACGGTTACTGAAAACTTGATATAACCAACTCAGGTTGCGAGCCGGAGACGTTTATCAACTCTAGTTAACTTTGTTTTCCATCCAGACTGCTCAGGTGAGTTCATAGTCCCACTTTTCTTATATGTTTTCCAAACTTGTGGGGAGATACATGCTACCAAACCGAACACAAGTATTTTCCTGATTGTTATTGCAATAAGTTAACCGTTGCCTATTTATTTTAAAAGTCCCTGTTATCATGCACCATTAATCACCTGCGGGTGAGCGCGAATATAGTGAATAGATCTATTGGCAATTGACGTCCCATTTGTGCTGCTGGTTAAGTAACCAAATGCATTATATTTGAGTTTAATAAAGAGTTTCAGGCAGACTCCTACCCGTGGGCAAGGTTACCTACATTTAATTATGGGGTAATTTTTAACATGTTAACGCTTTGTGTGTCATGAGGCTTAGTGCAATATACCGAACTGTGATATAACTGATTTCTCTTATCTGGCTTGTGTTCAACTGATTTTAACTTTAAACGCTATGGATTCACTCAACCTTTGTGTTGACTTTTTAAGCATGTTTATCTCAGGTATCTAGAAGTATGATTATTGGCACGGAGTGGCGGTGGACTTTCTTCTTAAAATAAAAGGGTGTCCACTTTGTTATCATTCAACAGAATAATGTAACTTTCATAATGTATTTTCCAAACATCCCTCTGGGACCTATCTTAAGTACTCTGATATTGAATAAATGAATGATAACAATTTTTATTTAAAAACGTCTCTTTTTGAGTCGTTTTCTATTTCCATGACTATGAACCATGAATTAGCACCCCAGCTTATATTCCGCTGCGTATCCCGAAAATGGGGGTGTTACAGATTGGTATCAGAGCTTGTGGTTATAGAGAACCAAATGTTTTCAAACATTGGACTATAACCGATTTTCACAAACTTAACTAAAAGGTCCTCCGTGCCACAACGCCACTGAAACGTTACTTATATATGTTTATTTCTAATTATTTAGCTACATAGCGAAATGTTTATCATTCCCGGGTGGTTACAGAATCCTGACTTTCCCTACCCATTCTATTCCTCTTATGTCGGACTCGGATATTGAAAAATATCACGACGGTACCGAACATCATGATAATACCTACATTCTCATCACCACTACCACATCCAATTTCCTACACATATACCGTTAGTTCCTGCATATATCTTTACCTCCACCTCCACTATCATCTAAAAGTTTTTATCCCCCATCTGTCCCATTTAAACTTAGTGAAGAAGCTAGGACCATTATCGCCCGATATCATACTTTACCCCGATTACCTATTCCCGACTTCCCTACTCCACCACGAGACTTTGAGGTGAGTGAAAGTTCGCAGACGGCACAGGAACGACAGCCAACTATTTTCACCCTGCTAACGCAATTAGAACGGCAAGAAAAACGGATCAAGACTGCTTAGGTATTCCGACAAGCTATCCCTGGAATGCATCGAGGGTATAAAATATAGAGTTGAAGATTCAGAGACCATGAAGCAGAAGATGGACGAGAATCGTGAGAAGACAGAGAACCGTCATGAGCAGCCGAGACGAGAAATACCTATGACGAATTGAAGATGTTAAAGGAGAAGAAAGGAAGAAGAAAAATGAAGAACTGACGACAGCTTGGATGAAGATCACTATTTTGGAGAAAATAGTTGGAGATATGTAAGATAGATATTAAGAGTAAATATATATTCTCATCAGCATGGTCGTCAAACTGAAAAGTTGACTCGAAAGAGTTTTTGGTAGCCACTAAAAATCAGATTTATATCTACCAGCTTTTGTACAATATCTTGGCCATGAGATATATAGCATAAATATGACATTTGTACTAATTTTGTTATATATATATATATATATAACAAGTTAGCAAGTTATTTATGACTATATGTTGTTTTGATTTTTGCTGTGTACGATATCAATTAATATGGGCCAGTGCTGATCATCTTACATACGCGTATGATAGTATTTGGACATGTTGTGACTTTATGATTAACATGGATTTTACCTTGTTAATTTAACATGGTCAAATTTTAAAACGTGTGTTTTCTCATCGTATTACTAGAAATATGCCTCGCACTTCCCCCGAACTGCCCATGTCCCAAGCTGCTATCCGAAAGCTTGTTGCAGACAGTGTCGCTGCATCCCTAGAGAGTCAAGCAGCAGAATTTGCTCGTACTGGAAGCACTAGCCGACCCAATGGAGAAATCGAGCCAGCAAATGTTCACAAGTGTACTTACAAAGATTTCATGAATTGCAAGCCAACTTTCTTCAAAGGAACAGAAGGAGCTACAGAATTAGCTCGTTGGTTTGAACGTATGGAAGTGGTCTTTGTAAGGAGCGGGTGTTCTGATGACTGCAAAGTTGCCTTCGCGACAGGGACTTTGTTAGATGATGCTTTGTCTTGGTGGTCTGCTACTTCCCGGACAATGGGAATAGAAGCAGCTCATCAACTCACTTGGGATGATCTCAAGAAGAGAATGTTAAATAAGTATTGCCCTCGTGCTGAAATCAAGAAATTGGAGGATGAATTCCACCCGTTAGCAATAAAAGGAACAGATATCAAGGCTTACAATAGGAGGTTTCAGGAGCTTGCTCTCCTATGTCCAACTATTGTGCCTGATCAGGAAAAGTTGTTGGAGAAATACACTGAAGGTTTACCTTGGAGCATCGAGGGAAACGTTATTGTTTCAAATCCTCAATCGCTGGAGGAAGCAATGACCACAACTCAGAAGCTGATGGATCGTGAAATCAAGAGAAATTCCATTCAAGCAAATGATGATCACAAGCGGAAGCTTGATGATAGAAGGATCTCCCATCACCACAATAACTACCAGCCCGACCGTAACAATCACCACCACCAACAGAATCGTCGACAAGAGACAGCCAAAGCCTATACTGCCACACCTGCTGAGAGGAATGGTTATGTCGGAACAAAACCATTTTGCAATCAATGCTCGTTGCACCACTACGGACCATGCACCATTAGGTGCTCAAATTGTCGAAAAGTTGGACATCAGACCAAAGACTGTAAAGCAACAGGAGCAAATCCACAGCCAGAAGCTATAACTTGCTACGGATGTGGTGAGAAGGGGCATTACAAGAGCCGGTGCCCGAAACCGAAAGCTGACCAGAATAATGGTGCCCGTGGAAGAGCGTATGTGCTAGGAGATGGGAACGCACAGACGAACCAAGACTAGTGCAAGAGAATGAGAACTCGTTAAGATTCCGATCATGTCAAGGAATGGCATCCCTATTTAGACTAAGGAGAAATTCCTGTTATGGCTAAATAAATCGTATTGTAAACTTCCTAAGCATGTTTCCTATTGTACTCTATTTTAGTTACGATGGACGTAACTTAAGTGTATTAACTATCCTTTCTACCATATGAAATATTTACCTTGTAATATTTCCGAAATAATCACAATCTACGTTTCTATTCCATTTAACCTGTTCGTAGTCACTACACCGTTATCTCACTAGATACTTGGTTAATATAAGTTTTGACCATCCCGTAAGATTTCCACTCGAACCCTAAGATTCATTTTAAGGATATCTCATTAGTACCATAGAAATTCCCGATCTAGCACCATGAAATGACCTAGATATTATCTTACTCTTTTAAAACTAAATCATGTTGTTATCTTACAAAAACAAAACGTTGAACACCATCTAAAACTTTTGGGAAAAACATAAATACCACAGTGACTGAGCCAAGCATTACATCATTTGGTCCTCAATTATACATAACCTGATCAACTATGTATAATTCCGGAAGAATCATGTAATGAATTGGACAGGCATTTTAAGCATATCAAGCTCCCATCTCAACGAAATCATTGTACGATTTTCCTTTATCACGTTCTCTATCGGGATAAGATAGAAATCTGAACCTAACTATCCATATACATCAATTTTCCCTACTTTTCAACCAACGTAGACTGAATCTCGGGACGAGATTCCCTTAACGGGGGGTGACTGTAACCACTGTGAAAATCCCACTATTATAATAAACCATCTTACAAAATATTTATCCTTTTTCCACGTAGAATTTTTTTCTTTTCTTTCCTGATTATAACTATTATCTTATGTGACGAATATCACATCCCTGACAACCCTGCTTGCAACCCAACCTTAACTGATTTAGTATTTACCTATGTAAACATCTTTGACCTAAAACGTTATGAGGTCCCACTTACCACTTTACGTTATTTCGCTAACGTACGTTTAAAACTGAATGTTCCTTAACTAATAAGAGTTTTATGAAACTCTAAACTACCATAACAACATGTGAAGATAACGAAACCCTAGAAATATTAAAATACAACTTACTTGAGTAATGTACAAGTCACTAAAGCATAGAAACCCTAATTCCACTATAACTTCCGATAAAACCCTAATTTCTCAGAAACTATTATTTTATTTGTAAACTCTAGTTAATATTTTTATAAAAATATTATGTACAAGTGTTTTAAGTCAAGGTACAAGTTCTTTAAGCATAGAACTTAAATAAAAATAAAAACCTTACAAAAACTTTAAAAATAATTATTTAAATTACATACTTTGTAATATTTTCACACAATAAATTATAAAAATAATTTAATTATATATTTAGTATATGTACAACTCCATAAACATAATGTACAACTCTTTAATGCACAAACTCATAAAAACTCATTTACACATATTTAAAGTGTAATAAAAATTACATAAAAATTATAGAAATTAAGAAATAATTAAAATTATATTTTTCTTATTTTTCTTACATTAGTACAAGTCCTATAAGCCTAGAGTACAACTTGCTAAAGCACAAAAATTATTTTTCTCTATTTATATACAATTCGATAAGGATTAAATTAGGTTATATGGATTCAAAAATCATTTCTAACTAAGTCTTAAACCTAGGAACCCTAATTCTACCTTAAACCCTAGTTTACAAGTCAACAAAGCCCTAGGTACCACTACCCTATGCATAATTCGATCCTACATAACCAAATTACATCATCTAGTTCTATCCTAACTATGAACTAACTAATCCTTAGCATCCCTTAAACTCTAAGTAAGCTAGTTGCATGGAATAGAAGAGATACACCTCACCTCCCATCTAGAAAGGGACTATGTGGATGGTTAGTAGCCTTACACATCACCTTCCCCCTCCTCCTCTATTGTGGCGCCATGTGAGCCATACACATCATCTTCTTCCCTTCCATAACCTTCCTAAGAAACCCTAGATTACTTCCTATAAATAGAGAACACTAGAAAACCCTAAAAACCATCACAACCATTCGACTCACACCACCACAGCCCCAAATCACTTCAATTCTGATCCTACAACTCACAAAAAAAATCTTAGTATCCTTAAAGAAGCCTAGGAGGGAGCTAGACCCTTGGTGAAGTCATTTCGAAACCCTAGTTCATAATCTACCCTAATCGACCTATATAACTTAAGGTATGTTCTAGCTCTTTTCAATTCTTTTTCTATACTTAATATACTCTTAATAATATATATAAACACTCACAAAAACTCGTTATAACCTAAAAATAGCAAAATCAAATTATTTCTTTTATTTTGTTCTTATCGAGTGGACAAACAAACACCCTCTATTTGTTTTAATTTCGATATTTTAAGAACACTAGATTATAAGACACCCACATATTATTAAAGAGAATATTTTTAGGAAAACGTAGCAATTTGAATCATCGAAAATGAATAAACGAGTCAAAAGTTATTCTATTTGAAGTTATATTAAAATCTGAAAACTTTCTGTAACAGCAGACGAACATGACGCAAAACGAGGCCTTTCAGGTCCGTTTCGTCGAAAACCTAAAACACGAAAGTTGTCCGGAACATCGTTTCCTTCAAAAAGTCTTTAGACCTTGGGGTCATGAAAACGCTTAACAAATGGTCTTTTTATTTAATTACAGAACAGTTTTTGTTATACGTACAGCATCAGACGTCGAGTTTTGAACCTAAGTTTCGACCCTTTAACGTGATCCTAAAATTCTAGATTTTGTCATGATTAAAGACCAATGAGATAGCTAACTATAGGAAAAAGAATCAACGAATTTCGTTAAGAAATGAGTGAGTTCTAATTGTTTTGTGATGTGTTGTTTTCTGTCGAGCAAACCAAGGTCGACCCTTCTAAAAAAATTATTTTTGACGTCTAGGGATGGAACCAAGGTCTAATTTTTGGTAAAAATAGTCTTAAGATACTAATAAGTATTTTGGTAAAAGAGTCGTAAAAGGTTACGCCACGAATCTTAAGAAATAAAACGTTTTTGTATAAAAAGGATGTCGAGTGAAATCGACTAGAAGTCTCAGGGGGTATTTTTGCCAAGACTCTAGCTAGTTTTGTAAATTGGACTATGTTTTCAGTCGAATGAAACCCTAGGGGTAAAAAGGGTCATTTTGAAAACTAAAGGGTAGAAAGTGTTAATTAACTAAAGTTCAAGGGTAAAACTTGTCATTTTCAAATAGTTCGAGGATAAAAGTTGCCAACCCTAGAAACTAAAAGGTTTAAAGCAAAAATAAACTTATAAACCCTAATTCATAATTTAATATTAATAAATTATTATTAATATTATTAATATTATTATTATTAATATTATTATTATTATTATTAGGATATTAAAACTTAATATACGTGTTGTACCGTAACTAACAAACGAAGTATCTATTTAACGAACAGACGGAACCGAAACTTACAGATAAGAAGATCAGATAAAATCTTACTTTTGAAACTACATATTGGCTCTATTAAGTATTTAACTATCAAACCAAAACATAACGAAAAGAACAATGAAAACTTATATAATCAGAAACGGTTACTGAAAACTTGATATAACCAACTCAGGTTGCGAGCCGGAGACGTTTATCAACTCTAGTTAACTTTGTTTTCCATCCAGACTGCTCAGGTGAGTTCATAGTCCCACTTTTCTTATATGTTTTCCAAACTTGTGGGGAGATACATGCTACCAAACCGAACACAAGTATTTTCCTGATTGTTATTGCAATAAGTTAACCGTTGCCTATTTATTTTAAAAGTCCCTGTTATCATGCACCATTAATCACCTGCGGGTGAGCGCGAATATAGTGAATAGATCTATTGGCAGTTGACGTCCCATTTGTGTTGCTGGTTAAGTAACCAAATGCATTATATTTGAGTTTAATAAAGAGTTTCAGGCAGACTCCTACCCGTGGGCAAGGTTACCTACATTTAATTATGGGGTAATTTTTAACATGTTAACGCTTTGTGTGTCATGAGGCTTAGTGCAATATACCGAACTGTGATATAACTGATTTCTCTTATCTGGCTTGTGTTCAACTGATTTTAACTTTAAACGCTATGGATTCACTCAACCTTTGTGTTGACTTTTTAAGCATGTTTATCTCAGGTATCTAGAAGTATGATTATTGGCACGGAGTGGCGGTGGACTTTCTTCTTAAAATAAAAGGGTGTCCACTTTGTTATCATTCAACAGAATAATGTAACTTTCATAATGTATTTTCCGAACCTCCCTCTGGGACCTATCTTATGTACTCTGATATTGAATAAATGAATGATAACAATTTTTATTTAAAAACGTCTCTTTTCGAGTCATTTTCTATTTCCATGACTATGAACCATGAAGTAGCACCCCAGCTTATATTCCGCTGCGTATCCCGAAAATGGGGGTGTTACATATGACACCATAATGTGACATTTTGACCCTTGTCGGGTTAGGGTGTTACAAAGTCACTGTAAGTTTTATTCACAAATAATAAAAAACCTGATGGTAAGCCCATGTCATTTGTTTGCTTGGTCACGTGTATTTTATGACACAAGGAAGATATGGTTGAATTAAATCAAGCGTATGATACTATGGTAACGTTTCATTCATATTAAATTGGTTGGATGATTTCGCATGTGGTGGATGGTAAATATATTTCTACAGTTTTTGGCCAAATATATTAGGTTCGGGTTCGATGGTGTGAGGTTAGTATTGGTATTGTTATAGGTATCCGTATTGATATTGGTATTGATATTGGAATTGGTATCGGTACTCAGTATAGTTTTGCCTGATACTGGTTCTGCATTTGGTTACGTCTAGCTCTGCATCTGTCTGATTTCATCTGATTTTGTTTGGTTTTACACATGGTTCTGCATCTGGTTCTGCATGGTTTTATTTGCATCTGTCTTTCTGAATCTGTCTGCCTGAACCTGCCTTCTGCATCTGCCTGTCTGAATCTGCACGTGGTTCTGCATCTGGTTTCACACTTGGTTCTGCATCTAGTTCCGCCTAGTTCTGCCCTGTTTGCACCTGTCTGTCTGAATCCGCTCTACATATGTCTGTCTGAATTTGCTCTCGTTCATCTCCTTAATTATGTTGTTCTGCTCTAATTTTGGTTTCGCATCGACTTTGGTCCATTTTTGCGCTCTAAGACGCTCCGAAGTTGCGTGTTAATTTTTTGGTTTTAGTTTGGTTTGTTTAGTTTTAGTTTATTTTTTGTTTGACAAACTCTCAATGTTTAACGCTGCAACATTGTGAGTTTGATAGGGGGTGTTAGTTTAATAATGCCCATTAGCCCATAGCCATTTAGGCCCGTCTAGTCTTTAGGGTTTAGTCTTTTATTTTTCTATTTAATCTCTTGTATTATTGTTTGTTCATTGAATCTGATCAATATATTGTTCATTTTCCCTCTGATTTCTACAACTAATTATGAGAAACTGGCTCAAAACTCAAGATAGGCTGAGGCAATGGGAGGTTGGCAATGATGTCGACTTAAACCTGCTTCGGTTCCTTTTTTGCAAAACTCAACAAGACTCGCACGAATATTTATTTTTTGAATGTCCCTATTCGAGTAATGTTTGGTCTAGTGTCTTTGAAGGTTGCGGATATGCCCAATGTTTTGCCAATATGGGCTGATGTTGTGAACTGGATGCTCCCAATATCCAAGCGTAATAATGTTACATCTGTTGTGGGACGTCTAGTGGTGGCTGCTACGGTCTACTTTGTGTGGCAAGAAAGGAACAATCGTATCCACGATAAAAGTGATAGGAATCCCGAGCAAGTTACAAAGATTGTGGCAGATAAAAGGTGAGGTTAAAACTTGCATCTATACACTTCTAGAAGAACGCTCGAGTTGCAAACATGAAAAAGACTTGGAAGCTTTCAAATGAAATTCGAAATGCTTGCTTAAATTAGTTTGGCCTAGAGAATGGCTTTGTGTGTCATGTCTTAGTTTGTTTGGTGTGTTCTCTAGTTAGTTTTTTTGGTTGTCGTGCTCGTGAGCTTGTTCTAAGCATATTGTTTTTCAATTTTTAGATTGGCTCAATACCACTCTTCTTTATACAAACATTATTATTCTTTAATATATTCAACGGTTATAAACCCTTTAAAAAATCTTTAGTGTAGATAAAACTTACCTTCAATTTTCTACAAAAATAGATCGAGATAGAAAATTATAAAGTTTTTTCTTGAACTAAACGCACCAATTCTACAAATAACCTGGTCGCACAATGTGTTGGGCTTTTGAGGACCTAAAAAAGTCACTTTCAAAAAATGGCCCTAGCAAAAGTCGCTTAAATGTGGGAGTGACATGTGGCTGTGTACTTTTCAAGCGACTTCTTATAAGCGACTTTTCGTGAATTAAGCGACCTTCTATTTTGTCTTTTTCAAGCCAAAAAGTCAAACTTCCAAAAATATTATTTTATTCGTTTTGCTCCTTCCACACCTTGAGCTACTTTTTTTTTTATTTAAGCGACTGACGCTTGTACTTTGAGCGACTTTTTTAACCTACCAACTTTTTGTACTTTTGCCAGATAACTTTTTACTTTCCAACTTTTATATTTTCAATACTTTTAATATTTTTTATACTTTTATTTCAAAACATAATTACAAAGAATAATACAAAGAAGTGTATGAAACACACTTCGTTTAAAACTTCTTTCTCTTACTCTCACTTTACTCTTTCGATTTAGGGTTACTCTAGCAATTAGAGACACACAAAATACACTCAACCAAAATCTTTATTCAAAATCTTTAGCGACTTGAAAAATCATTTAAGCGACTTTTATTGTCTTTAATCGACTTTCTTTTTTAAAACACCCTCCCATTAAACCCCCCCCCCCCCCCAACATACACACACAGAGTCAAATTCCCCAAAAGCACCTACTGTAAATCAAACCAAAAAATAAAATCAAAATCAAAGTATAAACCGTAACCCCAAATTCTGTATTCCAATTTCAATAAAGGTATCAATTTCAATAACCCCTAACCCTAGATGCAGCCATTATTAATTATTGAAGATCCACATGGAAAATGTATACTTTGATGCAAAGCTCACTGTTCGTTTGAAGGTACATTATCTAGCAAAGATTAAAGTTAAGTTGGCAAAGAATCAATCTCGAATTAGCCTGTTCCGAGAAAGTGTTTTCGGTCCATGGTTAGATATGGCCCATTGTCATGCAAATGATAACCATTTGCTAAACTTCGTTTTACAGAACCAGGTATATATTCCAAAATTGCTTGATCATCGCCCCCCTATTTCCTACAGAATTGGGGATAATGTTTTGCAATTTGGTCGTTGGGAGTTTCTATTGATTACTGGTTTAGTTTTTGGTCCTTTGCTTGACCTTGCTGAAGTTGATAATACCCCGTTAGGTTTGCGACTCTTTCCTGAAAAAAAAACTTGATAAAAAGTTCACTGTGAAAGGTAGTGAGCTTTTAGCAATTTTGGAAAACGATAAACAATTTGATGCATTATCAAATGAGGATGCGGTTAGAGTTTGCCTGTTGATAGTGGCCGAGGTCATATTCAATGCTCGTGGATCTTGGTACGTTGTTCCTAATCATTTTTTCCAACTGGTTGAGAATTTTTCTGCTTGGAATGCCTATCCATGGTGGGAGTTCTTGTGGAGACGTTTATACGTCCATTTAGCAAATGTAGTTCCTAGGCGTTGTGAAGCATACTCTAAGAAGAATCAGAAGTTAAGCCCAACTAAACCTCCCACTGTCTGGTTTTATTTGGGCTTTTAAGGTTTGATTTTGGCAAAAAAACTTTTTGTAATTATTGTCATGTTTTCGTGTACTAAGAGTAACATCAGTTGTATTGTTTTCGTGTTAGATTTGGATTCTTGAGAGTTATCCCAACAGCAGCTCATGGTGGAACAAAGACTCGAGTAAGATCCCACGTGGTCTTTCATGGTCAAAGGGTAAAACGTTCTGAAAAAGTGATCATGATCTACTTTGTGGTTCGGTAAGCATTTCCATTGTTTTTTGTTATTAGTGAAATAACTTACGAATTCTGTATATTTGTTTTTGACATTACTATAATTTGTTACCTAGGGTTCGAATCCAATATTGAAACTTGTTCCAACTAGTGAAGAAAGGTTGCAACCATGGTTTATACGTAGTAATGAGTATTTTGTTGAGCACAATCTTATTCAAAGCCAAGCAGACGTTGCAGATGATGCCGTTGAGGTAAATTGTCTATTTTCAAAAAAAAAAAAAAAAAAAAAAAAAAAAAAAAAAAATTGAACCTAAACCCTTTAAACATTGAGACATAAATTATTGTTCTACATTTGCAGAAATCATAATAAATACAGGGAGAAATATGGCATTTCAAGAAATCTGTACTTGATACCTAAATAGACAACTATAGTTAAAAATGGTTAACCTATATAGACAAATGTATATGCCATTTGTACATTAAAGTCCTAATAAATGCAGGTAGTGGACAAAAGGTTTAACTATATACTGTATAACTAGAAGGTTTTGTACCACTTGGGGTCTATGACCGTACTTCAAACTTATTTTGATAGCAATTTTGATTGTTTTGTAGGCAAATGCTGGTGTAGATGATGGAGAGATACATGCAGATGCACAAGAGCGAGAGGTGCAATCAGTTGGATCAGAAGAAAAATCCAAAGGACGTACCATAGATGCTGAGGTTGCGGCCTTGAAGGCACTAGTTAACGTGCTTGATGTTAACGTGATTAATGATGTTAAAAAAAGACTTGCGATTGTTGAGAAAGCTCTGAACATACAACATCAAGGGGTGAGCTGTCTAAATTTATTTTTTTATCAACAAAATTACTTTGAGGGTACCATATTTATTTTATTTTTTCACAAAAAATATGAAGAAAATATATATATTTATTGAAACAGGCTTCAACATCTATTCATGAAACGTCTGAAGTAAGGGCAAATGTTGGTGATCACTTTGTTTCCAAAGTTGCAAATGTAAGAAGATATTTAGAATTTGTCACATATATCTATCTTTCTTTTTTTGATAGTAAATTCATATTATATTTTGAATTTCAGACTTCAAGTCCTATTCATGACAATTCAGAGGTACAACTTCAAGTGGATGAAGATTTAGCTTCCAAAGATGCCAAGGTAATATCCTTTAAGTAAATTTTTAATCCGTTAGGTATCCTTCTTTTATTATAATTACTTTTTTTGTATATTTTCAAATTCAGACTTCAAGCCCATTTGAGAATGAAATTCAGAACGAAAGCCCTATTCGTACTCATGTCGACGGCGAATACGATGTTAAAAATGTTGGTGATCACTTTGTTTCGAAAGTTGCAAATGTAAGAAGATATTTTGAATTTGTCACATATATCTATCTTGCTTTTTTTGATATTAAATTCATATTATATTTTGAATTTCAGACTTCAAGTCCTATTCATGACAATTCAGAGGTACAACTTCAAGTGGATGAAGATTTAGCTTCCAAATATGCCAAGGTAATATCCTTTAAGTAATTTTTTAATCCGTTAGGTATCCTTCTTTTATTATAATTACTTTTTTTGCATATTTTCAAATTCAGACTTCAAGCCCCTTTGAGAATGAAATTCAGAACGAAAGCCCTATTCGTGCTCATGTCGACGACGAATACGATGTTAAAAAGGTAATATGCGAGACATCAATATCTGCTGGTCAAAAGAATGACGAACATGGGAAGCTTAATTATCTTGACCCTGCCGCGTATCCATCCTGTTTGTCACAACTTGATAATTATCTTTCAATTGGAGATTACCCAGTAGTTGATCACATGCAAGTTGATAATTCTAGTGATATCCATTTACCCAATTTAAATGAGCATTTTTCTCAAATGGCTGTTGTTGTAAGTATGCTATTTATAAAAAAATCCACATGTTATAGTTGTTTGCTACATTCACTTTCTTATTATACTTGTGTTTTCATGGAAACTTACAGTGCCATCACTTTCCTGATGATTTCGATGATACGGTTGCCCCACTACTAAGTACACAGAAAGTTGATTGTCATTCTTCTAATACGATAGAAGCGGCTGCTGAATCAATGGGTTTAGAAGAGAAATCAAAAGGTCCGAATGAATTAGGAGAGTCGGTGTCTGCCGTTTAAGAGAGCAAGGCTGATGGGCATGCTTGTGACAAATATGATAATAATTGTGACCAAATGGGAGATGCGGTGTTTCATATTGAAGATAACACTGCGGACGGGCATGTTTATGATAATCATGAAATTGAAGGTAAAAAAGTAAGCAAGACTGTGTTCGAAATGGATGGTAAGATTGAGGATGGGCATGTAGATAGAGAAGCTCATGATGGTGGGAAAGTAAGCGACCATGTATTGGATAATGAAGAGAACATTACGGATGGGCTTGTTACTGATACATATGATTACGATGTTGAGAAAGTAAGCGAGGCTGTCTTAGTTATGAAAGAGACGAAGGCTGGGGAATGCAAGGATGTTGTCACCAACAAGGCTGGGGAATATAATGATTCTGATAACTTAGGAGAGGCGTCGTTAGATAATGAAGAAAACATTGCTGCTGGTGAGAAAGTAACGGATACGGTGTCTGTCACAGAAAAGGAAAAGGTGTTTTTTGACCAACTCGACCAGGATGCTGAGAAAGCAAGAAACACCGTTTTCCTTAAATCTGAACAAAACTCTGGTCAGGAGGTTGTCAAAGGACAAGTCAACATGCCTTTTACTGAAGCTCCTGCGGTAGTATGAAATACACTAAAATTAGTATCATTGTTACCAGCAGTAGCATCTACTTAGCAGTAGTATCCACTTAGTGTATTTACTTCACCTTATCACCATCTCCAGCAGTAGTATGAAATACACTAACAGTAGTATGAAATACACTAACAGTAGTATCATTGTTGTTACAAATATCAAAGGTCAATAACGATGTTAATATGAATGCTGAACTTTGCGTACAGGAAATTTTCACGCGTCATAAAAGGAAAAGGAACTTGGGTAAGGCTCTACAGTCACCCTATGATGGACAACAAAAAAAGAAACGCGGTAGGCCGAATGTGACAAAAAAGAAGACTATTGAGTTGAAACCAGACGTTCAACAAAAGAGGATGAAAGAGGTTGGTAAGTCTTTGAAGGACCCGTATGTGAACCACCACCTACAACTCCACCAGTGCCCATAAGGCGTTCCAAAAGACTGAATAAAGTAATTAGTTTCCCCCCTGTCAATCAGTTGGAACCTTGGGTAGAGGTATACTACAACTTAACTCAATTGGTCATATAGGCTCCTGGTAATCAAAGGTACTAGACGATGCATTAATATGTTTTATTTTAATTTTTTTTTCAGAATTTGTCACGTCCTGTTGGTCATATTAGTAACAACAAGGCACCCAACAAAGTAATTAAGCCAGAATGTATGGGGGTTTTTCTGGAAAAAGGAAGAAAGACAGCTCATACGTTTCCTTGGGGTAAATTCGACATTGTTGTTCGTCGCCAATTTTGGAAAGCTTTGTTGGGATATGGAAGAGGTCACAAAAGAGGATGGCTTGGGGATGAGGTACTAAATTAATCAGTTGGTGTCTGTGTTTTATTAAATATTTAATTAGTTTACATAATACAATGGCTTTATACTTTAATAGTTTAACAGTATGGTTTTTATATAAACCTTACAGCATTTGGATATTTGGGTTGATCTAATGTGGCACTTCAAACCAGCCAATGCTGATTGGGCTATGGCGGGTTCGTTCTTCATGACTACTCTTGTCCAGGGAAGAATGCGTTCCTGTTATGCAAATGGAGAATGGTATCCTGTGCCATGGACTAGTGTTGACAAGGTGGGTATATAAACTGCATTTGTTCTTTTAAGTACTTGTCATATTTTTTTAATCATAGTATTTTTGTTTTCAAATGTAGGTGTACTTTCCGGTCAACGTTCCATGTTGGGAATTAAATATTCTGAAGATTAAGTATCGGGAATTCTCTAAGTGATTAAGTCTGGTGGTTAAGTCTGCTAGTGTTAATCCTGGTTAAGTCTGCTACCTGGTTAAGTCTGGTCGTTGAAGATTAAGTCTGCTAGTGTTAATTCTGGTGAATACAGAATTAAGTCTGCTCTTCTATCGTTAAGTCTGGTTGACTAAAGTCAACTATACACGGTAGATAATATCTTACCCCATGTGCTCAGTCTTTATCTTATACTCACAGAACAAGTTGTAAACATAGATACATGTTGTATCTTAGTTACTGACACACATAAGATAAGCTAGCAAGTTGTTTGACAAGACTTAACATTATTGTAAAGATCTTTCTTGAAATATAAAAGAAATATCTTAGACTAGATAAGAGTGTGTTAAAAAGATAGTGCTTAATCAATATCTCTCAAGAACAAACAAAAACAATATCACAAGATATAGAAACATAAGATTCAAGGTTGTAACCCTAGTGATAAGAAAAGATCACTCGTATTATCTTGAATAATATTGAATCGTTTGGTATTAACATTGCATGTTCATTGTTCGTTACAAAAGCATTACTTTCCATTTCCATAATACAAATAACCTTCTAAGTGTGATTAAGTAGATTCCGCATACTTAATCATATTAACTCAATATATCATATACACAAAGTCACAAAGGTTTAACCACCTTAACAGTGTATCGATTCCTCACAATTGGTATCAGAGCAAGGCTGATATAGTTGATTTAGAAGAAGAAGCTTAAGAAATGGATGTTCAAGATATTGCTACAAATGTTGCTGCAAAGTTGCCCATGATCAAACAGAATGAGCTTGAGTTGTGGAGGTTGAGAATTGAGCAATATTTTATGGTTCAAGATTATGCTCTTTGGGATATCATTTTGTATGGTGATTCTTTCACACTAGGTTATACAGATGTTATTGTTGAAGGCAAAATTGAAAGGAGAAGAAATACTGGACCAACTACCGGTGATGAAAGGATACAGAAGAGAAATGATCAACAAGCAAAAAATTTGTTGCTTATGACCATTCCTAGTAAACAAATGCTATCCTTTAGCAAGTATCCTGATGCAAAAACTCTTTTTGAAGAGATTTGTGCATGGTTTGGTGGTAATGAAACTACCAAGAAAACACAGAAGACATTGCTGAAACAAAATTTTGAAAACTTCAGTTCAAATAGCAATGAATCACTTGATAAGCTGTTCTCTAGATTACATAAGCTTGTCAGTCAGTTAGCTGTGTTGAGTGATGAGATAGCTAAGGAAGATCTCAACATGAAGTTTTTGAGAAGCCTACCTGATGAGTTCCATACTCATGTGGTTGTCTGGATGAACAAGCCAGACATTGAAACCATGAAACTCAATGATTTGTACAACAACTTCAAAATTGTTGAACAAAGTCTAAAGAAGTCTGGAATCTATAGTACTAGTTCTGGGAATGTGGCACTCTTGTCATCTCCTAGTACTAGTAAGTCAGAAGATGTAGATGAAGATGAAGGTGTTTCTAATACTATCTATGGTGGTCCTTCTACTAGTTCACAAAAGAATGCTGCTGGACTTGGAGATCCAGCATTCTATGTATTCATGTCTAGTCAAACTAGTGGTTCTCCTCTAACTCATGTAGATCTTGATCAGTTGAATGATAATGATTTGGAAGAGATGGACATCAAATGGCATGTTGCTTTACTTAGCATGAGGGCTAAGAAGTTCTGGCAGAGAACTGGTAAGCAGATTACCATTGATGGTAATGAAACTGCTGGGTTTGATAAGAAGAAAGTAGAGTGTTTCAACTGTCACAGGTTAGGACACTTTGCTAAAGAATGTAGAAACCCAATGAAGCAGGATAATAGGAGCACATGGTATAGGTAAGAGAAGAAGAAGGAAGTCACAGTGGAAGAGCCAAGGGCTATGCTAGCCATAGATGGGGTTAACTATGATTGGAGCTTCATGGCTGATGAAGTGGAAGCACCAACAAATGCTGCACTGGTGGCCACTGAGACTGCTCTAATGGCCTTTTCTGATTCAGAGGTAAATTCCATAATTAAATGTACTGAATCATGCTCTGCTCTTAAAGCTTATGAAGATCTTAAAAAGAGATTTGATGATCAACTAGAACAGTTATATGATGCATTAGCTAATTTAGGCAATCATAAAAGAGGAATAGCTGTTCTTGAAAAACAACTTTTACATTTTCAAGGAAATGAATATAAGTTTATTGATGACATGAATGCTCTAAAAAGAGGCATAGAGTTCAGAGATGAAATAATTTTTAGGAAAAATGAATCATTAACTAAAGCTAAAAATAAAACTGAAAATGTTAAGATAACAATAGATGCTTTAGCTTATGCCTCAGAGGGAATTAATAAGATTTGGGAAGCTCAAGTATTCAATAAAGCTAAGTCTAGTTTAGGATACAAATATGTTCCTCCACCATACAGAGGTGTTCCTTCACCTCCAGGTATTGACCTAGCACACACATGATTTGCTGAGTTTCAAGAACCAATAATGGAATATGGTTCTAAGTCTACTGAGAGTCCTAAGGTAGAGAAAGTAAGTGAGAGTTTATGTAAAACTTCACTTTCTAAGGACAAGGTGTCCTTTGTTAGGAAATCAGATGCTATAGTTGTTGAGGATTGTACAACTGATAGTGATGAAGATGAACAGGTTATGTCTAAACCTGAAAAAGCTAAGAAAGCAGGAACAAAGGTTCCTAAAGTGGTCAAAAGGGATACTTTTAGGCCTAAATCAAACATTAAACATGTTAGGCAACCAGTTAAATATTGTGAACAATATAGATCCACTAGCAAGCCCAGAGGTAACCAAAGAAATTGGAATAACCTCAAGTCTAACCAATTAGGTGATAACTTTGCTTTTTACAACAAAGCTTGTTATGCATGTGGTAGTTTTGACCATCTTGCAGCTTTCTGCAACCAATGGGTATCTGGGTATGAAAACAATAGAGTGAACTACAAAAGGCAAACACCTAAACCTCACTTTCACTCTAGTTCTAATGTTAATAGAACTAAACCCAAAACAATTTCAGTTAAGTCTGGCTTCAAACAAGTTAATTCTGCTAGACCATATATGACTGTTTACTCAAAATCAACAGCTAAGGGTGCAAAAACATTTTACAAACATGCACCAAAAGTTGTTCAAAGGCCCATTCATTCAAAGGCAGTAGTCCAAAAACAAGTTTGGAAAATTAAGGGTTCAACTACAAAACAAGCAGTTAATTCTGCTAGGCAAGCAGTTAATTCTGCTAGGCAAGTAGTTAATTCTGCTGCTAAGGGAAACAGGGTAAATGCTGTTAAGGCCTCAGCATGTTGGGTTTGGAATTCAACTAAATCCAATATTGCATCAACTGTTCTCAAAAGATTAAATTACATTGATGCAAGAGGCAGATCCAAGTCAGTAATGGCTTGGGTCCCCAAAAGAAACTAATACCCCTTATTACTGTGCAGGAACATTCAATTGATAAACAAGAGGATCAAGGATACTCAGATAGTGGATGTTCAAGGCACATGACAGGCAACAAGTCCTATCTTTCTGATTTTCAAACATTAGATGGTGGCTATGTTACCTTTGGAGGAGGTGTTGGTGGCAAAATTTTCGGTAAAGGTACCATTAAAACTGGAAATTTAGATTTTGAAGATGTGTACTATGTACAAGAGCTAAATTATAATCTTTTTAGTGTCTCACAAATGTGTGACAAAAAGAACAAAGTTCTTCTCTGTGACACTGAATGTCTTGTGCTTTCTCTAGATTTTAAGATGCCTGATGAAAGTCAAGTACTTCTTAAAATTCCTAGAAAGGGCAATATGTCCAGTGGTGACATGAAGAACATTGTTCCTAAAAAGGATTTAACTTGTCTTGTTGCAAAGGCCACATTGGATGAATCAATGAAATGGCATAGAAGGCTTGGTCATATTAATTTCAAAACCATAAATAAAATTGTTAATAATGGTTTGGTAAGAGGTTTACCTCATAAAATATTTGAAAATGATCAAACATGCATTGCTTGTCTTAAAGGCAAACAACACAAAGCCACTTGTAAGCCCAAGATTTTTAACTCTATCAATCAATCATTGTTTATGCTTCATATGGACTTATTTGGACCTGTTTCAGTAAGTAGTATAATGCATAAGAGATATTGTCTTGTTATAACTGATGACTATAGTAGATTTACATGGGTTTTCTTTTTAGCTACTAAGGATGAGACACCTAGTATCCTTAAGACTTTCATTACACAGATAGAAAACCAAGTAGACAAGAAAGTAAAAGTCATTAGATGTGATAATGGGACATAATTAAAAAATAGAGTTATGGATGATTTCTGCAAAGAAAATGGTATTAGGAGAGAATTTAGTGTTGCTAGAACTCCACAACAGAATGGTGTTGTTGAGAGAAAGAATAGAACACTAATAGAAGCTACTAGAACTATGTTAGCTGACTCTAAGCTACCTATAACTTTTTGGGCTGAAGCAGTCAACACTGCTTGCTATGTTCAAAATAGAGTTTTAGTTATACAGCCTCACAATAAGACATCATATGAACTTTTTAGAGGTAGAACTCCTGCAATAGGATTTATTAGACCTTTTGGATGTCATGTGACAATTCTCAATACCTTAGACAATTTAAGAAAATTTGATGGTAAAGCAGATGAAGGATTCTTTGTTGGATATTCTCTTAATAGCAAAGCATTTAGAGTATACAACACAAGAACTAGGATTATAGAGGAAAACCTACATGTGGAGTTTTTGGAGAATAAATCCAATGTAAAAGGTCAAGGACCAACATGGCTATTTGATCTTGAGACACTAACCAAATCAATGAATTATGTGCCTGTTGTTGCAGAAACTAATGATTTTTCTGGTTCACAAGCAACAGATGAGGCAAGGTTAGAAAAGGAGACAAATCAAGATTATGTGTGGATGCCAATCTGGTCAAGTACAAGTGTGGAATCAACTTCAACAATTGGTGAATCTTCTTCTGGTAAAACTAAAGAAGATGTTGAAGATGAAAGCAAAGAAGATGGAGGAAAGGAACAAGAAAATAGTTCTGCTATCAATAATGCTGCTGAAACAGACTTAACTGAAGAAACAGACTTAACTGAAGAAGCAGAATTAACAAAGGAAGCAGAATTAACAGACGATGAGGTGGATTTGAGCAATCTCCCACCAAATTATCATGTTCCACTTACACCATACACCAGAATTCACAAAGTCCACTCCCTAGAAAATGTGATAGGAGATGTACAATCAGGGGTAAAGACAAGGCAACAACTGATGTCTTCAGACCAACAAGGGCTTCTTGATGCACTTTATGCTTCAAAACAGCATGAGTTTTCAAACTCTTGCTTGTTTGTATGTTTTCTCTCACAAGATGAACCAAAGAACATTCTGAAAGCCTTAGATGACTCAAGCTGGGTAGAAGCTATGCAAGAGGAGCTTCTTCAATTCAAGATTCAGAAAGTTTGGGTGCTAGTTGATTTACCTAAGGATGCAAAGGTAATTGGCACTAGATGGGTTTTCAAGAATAAAAGGGATGAAAGGGGAATAGTGAATAGGAATAAGGCTAGATTAGTAGCCCAAGGGTACACACAACAAGAAGGTATAGATAATGATAAAGTTTTTGCTCCATTAGCAATACTTGAGGCAATTAGGCTTTTCTTAGCTTATGCTTCATTTTTAGGCTTCACAGTTTATCAAATGGATGTCAAGATTGCATTTTTATATGGCACAATTGAAGAAGAGGTGTATGTCTCACAACCTCCAGGGTTCATTGATCCTGACCATCCAGACAAAGTGTACAGATTTGTAAAAGCTCTATATGGCCTGCATCAGGCACCAAGAGCTTGGTATGAAACACTGGCTTCCTATTTAAAAGAGAATGGATTTCAAAGAGGGAAGATTGATCAGACACTTTTCATCAAACAGCACAAGAAGGATCTTCTGTTAGTGCAGGTGTATGTGGATGACATTATCTTTGGATCTACAAGGAAGGAGATGTGTTTGGAGTTTGAGAAGCTTATGCATGATAAGTTTCAGATGAGTTCCATGGGGGAACTTACATTCTTTTTGGTTTTGCAAGTTAAACAGTCATATGAAGGCATATTTATTAGTCAAGATAAATATGTTGCTGAGATACTTAGGAAGTTCAACTTTGCTGATTCAAAAATGGCAAGCACACCAATGGATTCTGAGAAGCAACTTCCAAAAGATTTAGATGAAGACAACATGGATGTACACACATACAGATCTATGATAGGATCTTTGATGTATCTCACATCATCAAGACCTGACATCATGTTCTCTGTTTGTGCTTGTGCAAGATTTCAAGTAACTCCAAAGGTTTCTAATTTAACAGTAGTCAAGAGCATTTTTAGATATCTCAAGGGTCAACCTAGGTTGGGTCTATGGTATTCAAGGGAATCACCTTTTGACTTGGTAGCATTTTCGGATAGTGATTATGCTGGTGCTAGCTTGGACAGAAAGTCAACAACTGGAGGATGTCAATTCCTTGGGTGTAGACTTATCTCATGGCAGTGTAAGAAGCAAACAATTGTGGCTACTTCAACAACTGAAGCTGAATATGTAGCTGCTGCAAGTTGTTGTGCTTAAGTCTTATAGCTTCAAAACCAACTTCTTGACTATGGGTACAATTTTATGAACACTGTCATTCATATTGATAATAGTAGTACAATTTGCATTATTAAAAATCCAGTACAACATTCTAAAACAAAACACATTGAAATTAGACATCACTTTATAAGAGACTGAAATGAGAAAAGATTAATTCAAGTTCTTAAAATTGCTTTAGAATACAACTTTACAGATCTGCTAACAAAAGCTTTTGATGTTGGAAGATTTCAATACATGGTAGCAAGTATTGGAATGCTTAATCTCTGAATTTTTCAATCTAA